>OZ010614.1:25716702-25719202 GCA_963932145.1 Acanthosepion lycidas
AAAATTTCAGATCAAAATATTTATATTACGATACGGACTGACTGTGGCATCCTAACATACACACACACATACACGCACATCCAAATTCTACAAACAAAACAACACACACACACACACACACACACACACACACACACACACACACATATATATATATATATATATATATATATATATATATATATATATATATATATATATATATATATATATATATATTATGAAATGAACTAAGTGCGACAATTATTTTAATATATTTTCTGTTTATACGTTATTTTTATACATACAAATATTTAAGTAAATGTTTATAATAAACAGCATTAACTACATTTACCGGCCTGAATGTTTCAGAGAATATATGTGTCCCCCGACAGTAACTGAATCTGTATCCGACACGGAACCGTCATAAAGACCCTGTAGCTAAATCGGTAAAGCACGTCAGGCTATATGACGGTTCAGTGTAAGATACAAGTTCGATTCCTGGTGAAGGACACATATAAAAATTTCTCGGACATTCTTGCCGGTAAATGTTGTTAATACTGTTTAATATAAAGAGAGCAATTACTTAAATATTTGTGTCTATATAAATAACGTATAACAATATACAAACAGACACACACACACAGACACACACATACAGACACACAGAGCTTACGACTACATCAAGTTGAAATACCAATCAGTAACTGTTAAGTAACATCGAGATTGGTCAGTAACTAGATTGTTAACCGCTTTGGACTAACCGGTGCTGTAAGTGGGCAAAAAGAAAGAAAGAAAAAAAGAAAGAAAGAAAGAAAGAAAGAAAGAAAGAAAGAAAGAAAAAGTGAAGGCAGCCAATATTAAAAAAAAATATGGTAAAGAAAAAAAAATAGAAATAAAAGATTGAAGAAGCAAATATTAAAAAGAGGGGGAAAAGAAAGAAAGAAAGAAAGAAAGAAAGAAAGAAAGAAAGAATGTGATTTAAACACACGCAAAAGAAAGATGACCTTTTCGTCGTCATCTTCTCGTCTCGAATTAATGTTGTCCATTTTTTTTTTCTTCTTTTTCTATTTTCCGGTGTTGCCAGAAGCTATTAAGATGCTGTAGGCTTGGATGTGCGGGTGGTGTAATAGATAATAGCCCAGAATTATTATTCGCAGAGCCGGGTTCCATTTCCTGTTGGGTTTGTTATATTCACTTACTCGCAAATAAACTTGGTAAATGTATGAATCAACTTCTTCTCCCCTCAGCTATGGGTTAATTAGTAAAGCTCGTATCTCTAAAACCATTATTATCCCCCAAAAAATTCTGAAAACGTGAGTGCGTTTCTAGAATCCTCGTCGCCACTGATGTGGGTGCCAAAGTTGGGCCCACAGAAGTAAAACACGGAACACGGATTAGATGTAAGAAAGATATATTAACAACAGGTTACAGAGATAGTGTAAGCAGAGCTTACTATAAGTTAGTGTCCAACACTGGTAGTCGTACGAGACTCTGTGTCAGTCTCTATCACTCTCTTATCACTCTCCTATCACTCTCACGTAGGTTAATATAGGTCTGGAAGAGTCTATTGTGTAGGTAGTTTCCGGTCTCACAATACTATCTCAGCCTGTTCTTATCTATCTATCTATCTATCTATCTATCTCAGTCTGTTCATATCATTTGTATCACTAAAACTATTATCTAAAAAAATTCTTCAAATCTAAATATATTTTCCGGCTTTACATAAACTGTAAAGGGTTGATAAGCCGTAAAAAATGAGTTAATCAAAATACACACACATAAATGCCAGGTTTGGCCGATTTTATTGTGTATATTCCAAATGAAGTTACTAATATTTATAGAAATATTTAATCATCCCTGTAACCTTCATTGCTTCCTAGAAGCTCATTCCAAATGCCAATAAGTTTATAGATGTCACGTTTGTAAAATTATTTAGGTTTTGAGATAAAATACGAGAGCAAATCATTATTCAACGTCCTTCTCTTGATATCAACATTAGGCCATCGAAATGGTTCTGCAAAGTGATAATCAGAAAGAGCAAGATCCGGAGAATATGAAGGCTGAAGCAAGAGATCTCTTGTCAATCGTGCAGTGTGAGGACGGACATTTTCGTGATGCTGGATTACTCTCTTTTCTGTTGATTAAGAATGGACGTTTTCTGTGCAAATCTGATTTCAAATGATGAAGTTGTTCGCATTAGATATCAGCGTTGGTTGTTTGATAAATATATATATATTCTTTTTTAAAAAGGTTTTTGTTTTTATATATTCTGGGTATGCTCTGTATTCTTAATAATTTAACTTATCTTTAATATTTTAAATGGTTAATATAATTATTATTATTTTTATTCAGTTTTTTCAATATATTTTTTCTTAATATAAACTATCTAAAAACGATTTATTGGTAATCTTATTATATCTTATCTGCAAGCATATTTTGGTAATTTTGAGAGGTAACAAGTTTATATATATATATATATATATATATATATATATATATATATAATTAATTAATAATT
>OZ010614.1:25721702-25749202 GCA_963932145.1 Acanthosepion lycidas
GTAATGGCCGCCATAATCGTTTGCCTCGTTCGCAACGATGTCGTTTTTTGTTTTGTTTTGTTCTGTTTTTGTTATTCGCGTTTTTAACGCTTGCTTTTGTTTTGATTTAAATACTTTTTTTTATTCCTTTCTCTAGTTTTAACTTTAATTACTAACAACACTATCAATATTTCCATCATATGCATTTTTATTCATACACAAGGGTTTTCCAAAACGGAATACACACGTATAGATAAATAGCTGAGAATTCATTAAATTCTTTGGTAATGAATATAACTGAATTTTTTTTTTAATCATTTCACTCTAAGAAAGACAATAAATTCACTACAAAGCAAACGTTTACTGAGTGTGAAAAAATATGAAAAGTATAAAACACTATTAAGGAGAGAGGAAAATAAAAAGACTTGAATTAGACAGAAGATAACTGACATTGTGTAAACTCGTCCTTTTTCTTACTTATCAACCCTAGCAACAGAACAGTCTATATCTTACGCCTACGTACGGAAAACTCCAACCAATTAAAACTGTACTAGGCGAATCAACCAATCTCATTGGTTCATCACTGAAAGCTCACGTGCAAAACTAAATTGCGCCAAAACTCAAGTGAGCCAACTTCGGACTTTCAGGACTTATAAAAACAAACGCTGACGGCCCCAGGCAGTCAGTAACAAACATCCACAGAGAAATTGCCAACATACTCCACGTCACTCGAAATCACGATTTTACCGCGCAAAGATACATCATCGCTGACTCACGATCAAAAAACTAGATCAATTCTGTGGACATCGATTCTCAAACATTGCTTATCTAAAGTGAATTATATTCGCTACCTATTAAGTAAACATCAATGAGCGAACGACCATAAAAAAAACATTACAGTCAAAGGTAGATCACTCCTTAAAAACTCCTTCTAAAAGACACTTAATATCGCCAATTATTAATATCAATACAAACTTAAAAAGACTGTAAATGAACGAACAATTACAAAGAGAGACATTCTGAAATCTAAAACATCATACACATTTTTGCCAACATAACATATACCAATTATCCTGCTTGTATATTGTTTTGAATTGTATATAAATGTTTTATTAGTTTCTAATTGAATATGTCTTGTTCTTAATCGTATTTTAAATTTCGTTTATTTATTTGTTGTGGATGCAGAAAGTCACGCAACCTACACAAATTCCTTCTGATTCTTTCAAGCATAATTAATAAATTCTGCACGTCCCCAACAATTGCATTTAAATTTTTGAAGATCAAAATCAGTCTGGGAAGCAGAAAGCCGGAAGAGAATTCCACATGCTGGAAGTGAGAAAGAAGAAACTTTTAGCATAGAACTTGCGGTTACATCTAGCCGATTTAACTGCAAAATGACGAGACCTTGCCGCCAATCTAGTACTGCACTTAAATTTATTGTTACGGTCCGGTTCCTTGAACCACGGTGATAGTCCAAGGTAGAACCAATAAAGAAGAACTCGAAGGCGGATATGGAATAACACAGATATATTACAAACAGGAATATATACAGAGAGGTAGAAAAGTGTTAGTATGAACAATCAGGTTAAGTAGTAATTGTCTGAACACGACTCTGTTTCAGACTGCCTCTGACTCGACTGACTCCTGACGGACTTCACTCCAGACTTCAGACTTCAGACTTCACTCCAGACTTCGGACTGAACTCTCTGCTTCCTCTTGAGGCGCAGTATTTATTACGTATGGAATAGTCTATTATGTTATTATGGGTAAGGTCCCATAACATTTATAAAGTCTAAGTATCATCGCGGAAGGTTCATCAGAACAATTACCATGGAATTATTTATAGAAACGGTACAGCAAATCTACGTTATGGCGGTGGGAAAGCGACTGAAGCCGAGATGCCAGGTCTGGACCAATACTATTGCAGATTCGTTAGATTTTATCAAGTAGCTCTAAATATATATCTGAAGCAGCTGTATTGTATTGGTTACTTCGATGATTGATGTATAAGGTTTCTTAGGGGAGTATTTTACAAGACATGAAATAATAGGAGTGAATAGGTACATGTACAAAATGAGACCGATTGATTTACAATGCAAGATAACATTTATTCAACAAAACTCACAAAAAGAGATTCTTTTCCTAGAAGCAGTTTGCAAACACAACGAAAATATCAATGAATGTATTTGAGTGTGCCTTTCCTGTGTAGGTGGGTTTGTGTGTGAAGCGTTCACAGCCCTTTTTACTTCGATGTGATAAGTTCATGTCACACACTTCGAAAGGAGGAAAATCGGACGAGAGTTACTTCAAGGGTTCGCGTTGTTTAAATACTACCCCCAGTGCTGCTCCTGATACTAATACTATGTTTTTAGTAACCCTCATTTCAATTGCAAACATTTCCTTGAATTTCATTGGTTGTTAAATAAAAAATAAGCTTCGAGTTATTTCCATAACAAAACAGTCAAAAATTGTGCAAAAGTAGGCTCAACCAACATAGAAAATCTTTCTCAAATTGATCCCTAATTTAAATTTTTCAAGAAATCCCATTGGTTAAAAAATAAAAAGAAACATTCGCCAACGCATTTCTCAAAAAAAGCTACCAAGCCCTGTTGAGCCGATTTCGTTGCTATTAGGTTGGTGCAAAAATAATGACGTAATAATGTCGTTTTTTGACGTATTTTTTAACGTCAAAAAACGACATTATTACGTCATTATTTTTGCACCAACCTAATAAGAAAACTATAAATAGAAATAGTAAACGAATTTTCGTCGCATTTGAGACTCACACACGCGAAACATACAGACGGAAATTATGTGCCGCCAAAGAAACAAATTTCCTTTATGAGAGATTAGAAAAATTTACACAACAAACTTTTTAATTCAATGTCTTTCATAGAAAAATCTTTTGCCTAAGTTAAATTCAACCTTTTTAATCAAAGGCAGACAACTTTTTAGACATTGAACATTTCCGAAACAGCAAGAACTTTTTTTCTAAAATATACCTTTGCACACATCATTACAAAGAAATTGTAAATTGTGTATATAAAAATTAATCTGTTGTTTCAAACATTTATTTTTTGTCGTGATTGAATATCATTACCATTTGGCTATTTCTTATAATTTATGTTTGTGGATATTGCATATTTTATTTGCAGCACAATCTTAAATGTTCACGCAACCTTCTTAGATGCACTACATATTTATTAAGACACTACACTGCAGACCATTACCAACAGGTCTTGTGTGATGCCCTTGCCGACAACATTTGTTCTCTTTGTGTGCACGTGTAAGTGAACTTTTGGACCAACCCATACTTCGATTATCCGGGCGTGAAATAAAAAGAGAAAAAAATAAATCATCCGAATTATTTTTTTTCAAATAATCGAACTAATGCTATTCTAATATTTAATCTCAGACAAGGTTTTTGAGAATTTTAAAAGCCAAATTCAACTTTTGATTGAAAACGCTGATAAAATCGCCTCAATTAAGTCTTGTTAATGTCCTCGTTCTTTTCATACAAATAAGATTATTTTAATTATAACAGTTTGATCAACCAGTGATTCCAGCTTTTTCAACTCTGAGATGCGCCTGGCACTGGTGAACCCAGTTTCAGTGTGAAACAGAATATTTCCTTGCTTGTCCAGCACGTACCAAGTTGAACATACAAAGATTTTGCAATCTTATTGGTCCTGACCTGGCATATCGGCTTCAGTCACTTTCCCACCGCCATAATGTAGCTTCCCTGTGCTCACAGTATTCAATATTGTTGAAGTCTTTGCTAATATTTTTTGTCAAGATTTACAAACTCTACGTTTCTTTCAACTTCGCAAACCAATCGATGAAATTAGAATATGATTTGTTTGGAAAAATACTTTGACAAAAACCCTACTTTGCGGTTTAAAAATTTAATTAATTTAATTTAATTTTATAGGACTCCGGGGTAAACAATATTTTTTCAATTTGGTTTTGATTGCTCAATATTTAGCTATCTTAGACGATATGACGGACGGGTGGACATACGTGACATAATTCACAGAATTTTATATAGATACTTTCATGGTATTTTTTCTGATAAACTTTCCGATAATGTACCTAGATTTTATGAATTTAAGCTCAGTACTAGATTGGCGGTAAGGTCCCATCATTTTATAATTGAAATGACTGTTCTATGGTATTTTTCTATCGCACTTCTCGCTTGTGGAACTCTCTTCCGGCATCTTGTTTTCCAGTCAACTTTGATCTTCAAAAATTTAAATGCAATGTCAATCATTATCTTCTCTCTTCATATTTTTTTGTCCTCTCTCCTTAATAGTAAATTTTCTCATATTCTCTAACACTCATTGAACCCTTGCATCTTAGTGGCTTTATTGCCTTGTTTGGAATGTATTTAAGTAGATTCCACCCCCAACCACAAGCTACCTTTACAAATACATCTACTTGAACCCAACTTTGGTATTTAGCGTCAGAATAACGCGAGACTAGTTGGAAACAACACAAAAATGGCGCATTTTTTTTACAAAAAATAAACTGGAGAAAACATTAACCCTTTGATCCCTGACTATCGCTTTACCGGTGGTAGAGATGAAATGACCGGTTGAACGGTGGGTAAAGACTTGCGTCGTGTTTTGCTTTCGTTGTCTTATTTGTGTAGACTGGGACAGAAAGAAAGAATTTTAGCCATAAAGTGAAGGCATGAACTCATACTCTCTCCCTGCTAAGTATAATGCATATATTTTTTGTAACTATTTTTATATCTACCGTGAAACATTACATACCAATTACAGTGGGACCTCGGTTCACGAATTTAATTCGTTCCTGAAGGCCTTTCGTAACCCGAAATGTTCGTAAACCGAAACTATTTTACCAATAGGAATCAATGTAGAGGAAAAAAGTCACAGTACAATAAAACTGGGAAAAAAAGAACAACACAACACACAAATGTATACAACACAGCGGTCGATTGAGAAATTATCCCGTTCGGGTTAACTCGGTTCGGCAGTGTTGTTCGAGAACCGAAATTTTGTTCGATAACCGAGGTATTTTCATCTCGAATTTTCTGTTCGAACACCGATTTGTTCGACATGTAAGACGTCGAGAACCGAGGTTGCACTGTATTTGCGAATTTTGATTCAGGAGCTCAGGTAGAAGGGTTAAAATTGTTTAGGAACGCAGGCCTCAAAGAGTTAAACGCAGGTCTTGAAAATGTTCTTTGATGGTAAAAACGTTAATTTTTTTTTTTTTTTTCAGAAAATGACTTTATTCCGTTTCAGAAAAATTTAATTTATTTTTTCTTTTCAATTCTCCCAATCACTTTAGGTTTCTAGTATTTATTAACCCACCCACGAGGATTAAATGTGGCACAAGGCCGGTTTAATGTGGGTTGCCCGCGAGCCCGTAGGCTCGGCCAAAAATATGACCTTTGAACGCGCCTGGACGGGTTCAGGTACTGTCTACCTCCCCGAAGGAAACCTTCGTATGGCTGACGTCACTTCCGCTTTATTTAGTTTTTACATCATTTCCGTCTTCTATCAACGTGATTTTTTAGTTAGTTCACAAAGACCGAAGAGTAGTATTTCTTTATTTAAGTTGGTTTTGTTTTTTTGTTTTTTCTTACTTCAAATAAAACTTAATATTATTTTAGCCGTTGATTTTATCTGACCCTGGGTGTTACACACTCATTATTCTTAGACATTTTTCTTTATCAACAATATTCGACGCATGGACGAATAGCAAGACTTAAAAAAGGCCCAAAACAGATTCAGCTGAGAAAAATGATTGATATTTTTTTTAATTGCAACTATATAACTATCGCGAAGTGTAGCAATTCAATGTGGCATCAATTCTACAAGTGGTGGGAAAACCTCTGGGGAGATATTGAGCCATGCGTTCTCAAGAGCTGTCTACAGTAGGCTGATATTTGCCGGTGTCGGATCTTGCATACGAATAGACCCTCTTCACCACGTCCCATAAATGCTCGAGAGGGCTCGTGTCAAGCGAATTTGGACGCCACACCATTCGTGGCAAATTATGTGAATGCTTCTCAAGTCAATTCTGATATATATATATATATATATATATATATATATATATATATATATATATATATATATATATGAAGAAAAATATACGGAAAAAACAAACAAAAATCCTTATATGCAATAATGCTGTTTTAATGTTAATATGTCAACGTCGGACGTTTCGGTTTAATAAACCATCTTCAGGACATATTCATAAAATATAATTAACATCAATTGAACATGACAACCGAAACGTCCGACGTCGACATATTAACATTAAAGCAGCATAATTGCATATAAGGATTTTTGTTTGTTTTTTCCCGTATATTTTTCTTCATACTGTCGGATCTATATCCATATATTTGCTTACATATATATATATATATATATATATATATATATATATATATATATATATAATATATATATATATATATATATATATAGAGAGAGAGAGAGAGACAGACAGACAGACAGAGACAGAGAGAGAGACAGAGCGAGAGAGAGATAAATATAGATATAGATATATAGACATATATATATATATATATATATATATTTAGATATTTATATATCTATATATATCTATCTATATATATGTATAAAGATATATATATATATATATGTATATATATATATATATATATATATATATAGAGAGAGAGAGAGAGAGATATGTATATATATATATATAATGTTTTGAACAATGTTTGTATATATATATATATATATATATATATATATATATATATATACAAACATTGTTCAAAACATTCGTAACCTAATACGTAGATATTAGAACAATTTGTGTAATGACAAAAGTTCGTAGGTGTAAGCATTAAGAAAGGTTTATTCAACTGAGAATACAATGTTCGCGTATAGTGTTCTTTTATAGTCCCAATAAACAGAAATAGCTCTCTCAAAGAGGAGAGCAACAAAACAAGGGGAGACCACTCTTGAGTATTCATAACAATTTGTAACTATACAATTTTGATAATTGGTTAATATTCACCAATGAATTAATAGATTTGGCAAAGAACATTCGGTTAAAAATAAACATATTTTGCTGAAATAAAATATTTTTTCGTCATATTTCATCAGAATTTGATAGATAGATAGATAGATAGATAGATAGATAGATAGATAGATATGAACAGACTGAGATAGATAGTGAGCAATCTGCAATAGATAGATAGATAGATAGATAGATAGATAGATTTAAACAGATTGTGATAGATAGATAGATAGATAGATAGATAGATAGATTTGAACATACTGTGATAGATAGATAGATAGATAGATAGATTGATTTAAACAGATTGTGATAGATAGATAGATAGATAGATAGATAGATAGATAGATAGATAGATAGATAGATTGATTGATTTAAACAGATTGTGATAGATAGATAGATAGATAGATAGATAGGAGCAGAGTGTGCTGTGCACTGAGTAAGTGCCAGCAATTCCAACAGACTCGACAACTGATTGCTTGCCTCGTATGTTGTGCCTTCAATTTCTGGAGCGGACACGCGAACACAATGCAAGACGATGTCGTCGCAACTACGCCTAACTTCACACAATGGAGGTGCATATTTTCGTCGACATTCTCGCCATCGTTCGATATCCTTTTTCTATCCGAATTAATTTCTCAATAGAAGGGCATAGGCGATGGCTCAACTCACCACACACCGAGACAATTCCTGTGCATTCTGATACAACCTCAATCTTATATAAAAACATAGATTCGTGGCAATTAAGTGGGATTTGCAAATCATTATGACTCAATACTGAGTTCGATCCTCACTGATTGCTACAAATAAACTAAGCCTAGTAAATAACCATTGAAATCAATCCTTATAATGTGTCTGAAACTAGTCAGTTACGTACCATGCGTGATACACGCTAAGGCGATCATGTATCTTTCGATACATGACTGACCAGGCAGATTGTTTTCCCGCAGTAGGATGCCTTTTCTTTCTGTGGTAGACCAGTTGCCATCCAAGGCTATAGAACCCGGTCTATCCTGCTATTTACCCATAGCTAGAGGGAGAAGAAGAGCCTTCACACCTTTCCACAAGGGTATTAGCACGTAAGTAAATGTAATGGATTCGACTGGAATTCGAACTCGGCACTCCGATTTCTCAATCCAAGCTGAAGATACTGTTATCATTTGATTTACAACACATACCAAAAGTCAAATCATAAACAGCCTACATACGGGTATTTCAAAATTATGAGGATAACAGAACCTGTTACACTGCTTTAAAATTTTTAGTCATTCATGAAGATGCTATTGTAAAAATGCCATGCGTGATACACGCTTAGGCGATCATTTATCTTTCGATACATGACTGACAAGGCAAATTTTTTCCCCTGCAGTAGGTTGTCATTTCTTCCTGCAGTAGACTATTTGCCATCCAAGGCTATAGAACCCAGTCTGTCCTGCTATTTCCCCATAGCTCGAGTGAGAAGAGGATTCATGCCTTTCCAAAGTGTTTTATCACGTAAATGAATGTAATGGATTTGACTGGAATTCGAACTCGGCTCATCAATTTCTCAATCCGAGCCGAAGATGCTGTTATGATTCGAACTCGGTCGCTATCCATTACTCCACCGTAGTAGCCTTGTAGATGACTAACAATTTATTTAATAAATAACAAAAGAAACAATGGTGGGTGAGAAATTCATTTTTATCGATCAAGGTCAAAAGTCTCGTCAGCCGACAAGCTTGCTAACCATTACACTACGGCGAGGTGCCCTGCCTGCCTCCTGAAGAGTGATTTGAAACTAGAGACAGAAGCACTGATTTGTGTAGCTCATGAAGAAGCACTTAAAACAAACTATGTTAAGTGTAAAATGGATCACACACCTGACAATGACAAGTGCAAGATGCGTAGTGATAAAGAAGAAAGAGTTTGGCTTGTTATAAGTGAATGCACAGAATTAGCAGAGAGGGGATATAAGAAGGAGACATGATAATGTTACAAGAATGATACTTTGGAGATTCTGCAAAAAGTAGGGATTAGACAGGACAGAAACGTGGTATGATAGACAGAAGGTGTCACTGAAAATGGCAAGTACAAATTTTTGTGGGATGTCATGACCCATCGAAAGTCTCATGAGCCGACAGGAATCTCTTCTGGCTACTATTATGCGATGTCATGGTTTTAGCCACGTCACACGGCATAACAGCCTCTGCGAGACCATCATGCATGACACCGTTGAAGGAAGGACACAATGGGGAAGGGGATAACGTGAAAGCTGGTCAGACAACAACCAAAGTGTGGATGGACCTCACCAGGACATCTGACTGAGAGCCACCGCCAACAGATCATCCTGGAGGAGGTTGTCTTTTTCTTCTTGCCTTGGGTCCCCACCACAAGAGAAGTGAAACAGTCAAAGTACTGATGATGATGATGTTGATGATGATGATGATGATGACAAATTTAATACAGGAAAGAAGGAAATTAAAACATAGAATAGGCAGCGCTAGAGCTAGTTTCACCCAATACCGCAAGTTGCCACAAAACCAAAACATCCTGAAAACTCCAATCATGTTCTTAAATAGCATCGTCAGAGTGAGTCTTTCATATGGATGCCGTACATGGCACCAAACACTTCCAGACATATCTAAACTGTCAGCTGTATACAGACGCTTCCTAAGATCAATGTCGAAAAAAAAGTCGTTGATCGAGAAAAGCCTGTGGGACTTGGCAAAAATCATCCTTCTTTAAACATTGTGGACTGGCGCTACAGAATCACAAAGAACTGTTGCAGATAATAGAATCGACATCACCTGAGGACTTTCACCAGCAGCAACAACTGAAATGGATAGCATGTATAACTTGAAGAGAAAATGATGCCACAATCAAGATGTTGACATTCCACACTACTTCAAGTAAAAGATTAGGAAGAACCCCACCTCCCCCAACATCAATAATGGATAGAACGATAACAGCTACTGGACTGGAAAAGTCTATTTTCCTGAAAGAAATATATAAACTGTCTGCTGTCTAGAACCACTTTCTAAGATCAATGGTGAAAAATAGATTTTGAGTGAGTGAAGCCTGTGGGTCTTGGCAAAGGCTACACATCTTTGAACCTCATGGACTGGTGCTACATAATCACAAACAATGAACTATAGCGGATAACAGAAACTGCATCATTTGAGAACTTTTAACAGTAGCAAAAGCTAAGATTTAACTCAAAGAGAAAATAATGACATAATCAAGATGTTGAAAGACTATCTTTCTTTGAACATTATGGACTGGCACTACAGAATCACAAAGAACTGTACCAAATAACAGAAACCAAATCATTTGAGGACTTTTAACAGTAGCAAAGCTAAGATTTAACTCAAACAGAAAATAGCCTTGTCAGATCAAGACTTTGATAGGGATTTGAGTGAATGTAGTGTTGGATCTTGGTAAAGACTATCTTTCTTTGAACCTTGTGGAATGGTGCTACAGAATCACAAAGAACTGTATCAAATAACAGAAACCACATCAATTGGGGACTTTCAACATCATCAACAACTTAAATTGATTGCGCATGTAAATCAAAGAGAAAATAATGTCAAAATCAAGATGTTGACATTTGTCGCCACATGAAATAGAAGCTTAGGAAGGAAAAACCCTCCATCAATACTGCAAATAGCGATAAAAGCTACTGGACTTGAGAAAATTGTTTTCCTAAAAAGAAAAAAGTGTTTTAAGATAAAGATTTTATGAATTTCGACATAAGCGGTACTGGTTTTTTGGTCAATAAATGCTGAATGCTTCCTTGGAAGGAAATGGCTAATATTATCATTTGAGAAGATATTGGTCAATAACTATTGAATCACAAACAAAGATCTATGCCAAATAACAGAAATCTCTTTAGGTGAAGACTTCCAACAACAGCAACAACTAAAATCGATAGCACATGTAAATCAAACAAAAATGTTATTTGGGACTTTCTTTCCAATAAGCGTTTCGATGGGAAACTCTTGAGTCCGTCATTCATGCTTTGATAGGAAAAACTTTCACTTATGAAATCCAGATTCAATTTAAGAACCTTTTTTCGCATCAGAACCAGTGGAATTTTGCTCAGAAGCTTAAAAACTTAATCAAGGTGTTGACATTCCACACTGCTTCAAACAAAATATTAGGAAGAAAAAAAAACATCAGTATTGAAAGAGCGATAACATCTACTGGATTTGAGGAACCTGTTTTACTAAAAAAAAATGTCTTTGTAGAGCAAGTGTGCCATGAGTTGAAGGCGTTTTCAGATACACAGACAGACATTACCGATTATTTATTTACATCTATTCACCGTTATTCGCAATCACCTGTGACAGATTATCAGGCTGGGAACCTCGCGGTGGTGTAATGGTTAGCAAGCTTGTCTCGCTAAAACTATTACGAGTGAGTTTGATCCTCAATGGGTGCCCTGTCTTTCGGCCATGTGCCACATCTAAGCTACGCTTGGAAATCACTATTGATTATCAGGCAGCTAGTTGATAGCTTCTAAGGAAAATTCTATTGTCTTGATGTGAACAAGTTTTCAACATGAATCTCGTTTTCATTAGAGAAGGTTTTTTCTTATCAATGTATTTTTCAACTAAATTGTTATGGATACATTGCAGCTGGTTTAGGATTGGCGTTCTCCTTTTTATTAGTGGCTACTAACCATTGCCGTTTTTTTATATATATGACTATAGGGAACCCATTTTTCATCATCGGTGATGATTTCTACGCAGAAAAGGGTCAGTAGCAATTCTAATCTTCAATTGATGAACAATGGGCAACTCCTTGATTAAGCCTTCAAATAAGGAAGGGTTCATTGACCAAGTTTAGACATTTCTTCGAGTTCATGAAGATGTTTTATGATCGAAGTGCCAATTTATTAAATACATTCCTAATTCTCGTTACCATCCGGTTTTTCTCGACTACGCTTTAGTGAAAAGCAATGTTCACAGAATATGGTTGTCCAGTTCGAATGAAATCTTTGAGAAAGAAAGAAATCCCGAGTGAAACTGGCCAAACGCGGGCACTTAAAACTTCATTTCCATCGACAGAGCTGCTATTGTTTGCCTGCTTGCCGTCTCCATCGCTTAAAATTAAAAACTCTTTTGAAATTATATAGTATTTCAGAGAAGCACAGGCCATTTTGGTTTATAGTCGGTGGAATTATTTAAAAATGAAATCGTCACCGTCAAAGTTTGCTAATCATCTAAGAATATTTTTGACGAACCGTTAATAAAAAAAAAAATAAAATGACCGAAAGAGTACCTCGACTTTATGCATAGTACTAGATTGGCCATGACTTGAATAGCGAGATTTACTGGGTTCTGTATAACTGGTTCCTAAACCTTTGGTCGACTTAGCCGACTAAAGAAACGGCAACCTACTGCGGGAATATCTCCTGGCTAGGCAGTCATAAATCAAAAAAGAGAAAATATCACCCAAACGTGTATCACGTATGACACTTAACTGACTGACTGATCCTATAGCCTTGGTCGGGATCCAGTTTTCCGCAGAAAGTAACGAAAACAAACTGCGGGAATATCGCCTGTCGATTCAGTCATAAAACGAAAAGAGACATTATCACCAAAGAGAGTATTCACATAAGACACTGAACTGACTGACTGATCTACATTACTACAGTGCGTTCTGCTTGATTATGCAAAGTTAATTTGTACCTAAAAATATCCAAGTTAAGCAATATATTCTGAAGAATAGGAGCTAAAGTGTTGTTGATACTATTTTAATATTTTGACAATCATTTAAATTGTCGAAATATACAAAACGTGCTTCTTTTTAATGATTTATGAACTTAAGCCCTAATTTAGTGTTCACTTTCATTATGCAAATGGAAAATAAAACAAGAACAACACATTTTATACTAAATTTTATTAATTGAATTGTGGCGCATATGACAATACATCGTGTGTTCTAAGTCCTACATTACATAATACATATGTATAGCATGTTAAACAAAAAAAAACAAATCTGTTAATGCGGCTACGGACAAACATGACATCCTCCATTCTTCAAAACCGTTATGAGGCGTCTGTCCTCTGCTGACGTCAAAGTTTCAATTTCAGAAGGTTTGATTGATCGGCAAGCACTTACAATTGCTTTCAACAGGACTTCTAAGCTGGTGAATTGCTTGTTTTCAGCATTAATCTGCCTCTTGACTATATACTACAAATTTTCTATTGGATTTAAATCAGGGCTGTTTGGAGGCCATACCATTAAATTTTGCCCTTTGAACCCAT
Organism: Acanthosepion lycidas; assembly: GCA_963932145.1. Lineage (NCBI taxonomy): Eukaryota > Metazoa > Mollusca > Cephalopoda > Sepiida > Sepiidae > Acanthosepion > Acanthosepion lycidas. Next base: position 25,734,962 of record OZ010614.1, read on the forward strand.
GGCCTGATAGCCAATTGGTGGTGCTTCTTGATCTATGCGTTTGAGCATTATCCTGCTGAAATATCAACGATCTTCTTTTCTGAATTGGTTGTTCATCAAGCCAGGACAGAAAGGCATCTTCCAAAAGCCTACAATATGCATTTGAATTTAGCTTAAGCCCTTTGGCTACTTTCTGTGGGCCTATTAGTTCATTTCCGCGGATCCAAGTCCAAAACATCACTCCTCCGCCACCCTGTTGTCGACGAATGCGTACTCTTGCCGGTCAACCATTTAACACCCATCCAGATAACCACTCTTCAGGCACATCAACGGTAGCACGGCACTCGTCGGTGAAAATCACATTGCGAAAATTAATCTTCATGTAACTGTGTGCCCATTCAACTCTTTTCATCTTGTTTGCTTTGCTCAATGGGGGCCTCTTGATGGGACTCTTCACTTTGGCAAGGTCTTGATGACCTCACAACGGGTAGTTTTACCAACTGTGGGCACTCCAGCGCTTTCAAATATTTTTTTACTAGTTCCATGCGGTTTCTTCGAGACTTTATATTTAATTTTACGAAGATCTCTGGCGGTAAACTTTCGCAAATGCGATCGTTTAGGTGTCTTTCTGCATGATATCTGCCTAAGACGAATGCTTTGATTGTACGGTGGTCTCTATGTAACTTTTTTGAAATTTCTGGCGTTGACAGACCACTAACAAGCATATGAGTAGCTTCAGCATGATCGTTTTCAGTAAGACCCTTTTTTTCTTAACCATATTAATGATTTATATGGTGATTGCGTAATCAGACCGAACACTTGAAACGGCGCCATTTTACATACTTTGAGAAAAAGAACCCTGTTACTATACAACTTTTTTTTCATTGATCATATTCTCTTCTCTGAAAGTATAATTTAATCGGCAAGAAACACAAACTCTGAAAAAAAACAGAATTTATTGACACGTTAGAAGAAAACATTACTTTTGCATAATCAAGCAGAAAGCACTGAATAATTTGGGGAATTCTCAGTATAATTAAAAAGTTCTTCTTTGTCTTCCTTATGTTGTTACCATAATGTTTCAGTCAATCCATTCTATGTCTACCTTCTATTATTTTGGGAAGAGTCATTATCATTCCAAGAGTTCTTCAGACTATTGAACTCATTCTTTGTATTGCTTTTGTTGTTACGACAATGTTTCAGTCAATCCATTCTATGTCTACCTTCTATAATTTTGAGAAGATCTATTATCATTCCAAGAGTTCTTCAGACTATTGAACTCATTCTTTGTATTGCTTTTGTTGTTACAACAATGTTTAAATCAATCCTTTCTATGTCTACCTTCTATCATTTTGAGAAGACTCATTATCATTCCAAGAGTTCTTCAGACTATTGAACTCATTCTTATTATTGCATTTGTTGTTACCACAACGATTGAGTCAATACATTCTATGTCTACCTTCTATCATTTTGAGAAGATCATTATCATTCCAAGGGTTCTTCAGACTATTGAATTCATTCTTTGTATTGCTTTTGTTGTTACCACAATGATTCAGTCAATCCATACTGTGTCTTCCTTCAAATTATTTTGAAAGAGCATTATCATTCCAAGAGTTCTTCAGGCTATAGTACTCATTCTTATTACTGCCTTTGTTGTTACCACAATATTTCAGTCAATCCATTCTATGACTACCTTCTATCATTTTGAGAAGAGTCATTATCATTCCAAGAGTTCTTCAGGCTATTGAACACATTCTTTGTATTGCTTTTGTTGTTACCACAATGATTCAATCAATCCATTCTATATCTACCTTCTATAATTTTGGTAAGATTATTATCATTCCAAGAGTTCTTCAGACTATTGAACTCCTTCTTTGTATTTCTTTTGTTGTTACCACAATGTTTCAATCAATCCATTCTATGTCTACCTTCTATAATTTTGAGAAGAGTCATTATCATTTCAAGAGTTCTTCAGACTATTGAACTCATTCTTATTATTGCCTTTGTTGTTACCACAATGTTTCAATCAATCCAATCTATGTCTATCTTCTATAATTTTGAGAAGGGTCATTATCATTCCAAGAGTTCTTCAGACTATTGAACTCATGCTTATTATTGCTTTTGTTGTTACCACAATGTTTCAGTCAATACATTCTATGTCTACCTTCTATCATTTTGAGAAGAGTCATTATCATTCCAAGAGTTCTTCAGACTATTGAACTCATTCTTTGTATTGCTTTTGTTGTTACAACTATGTTTCAGTCAATCCATTCTATGTCTGATTCTATCATTTTGAGAAGAGTCATTATCATTCCAAGAGTTCTTCAGACTATTTGAACACATTCTCCTTATAGCCTTTGTTGTTACGACAATGTTTCAGTCAATCCAATCTATGTCTACCTTCTATCATTTCAAGAAGCGTGATTATCATTTCAAGAGTTCTTCAGACTATTGTACTCATTCTTATTATTGCCTTTGTTGTTACCACAATTTTTCAGTCAATCCAATCTACGTCTACCTTCTATCATTTTGAGAAGAGTCATTATCATTCCAAGAGTTCTTCAGACTATTGAAATCGTTCTTATTATTGCTTTTGTTGTTACAACAATGTTTCAGTCAATCCATTCTATGTCAACATTCTAACATTTTGATAAGATCATTAACATTCCAAGAGTTCTTCATACTATTGAACTCATTCTTATTATTGCCTTTGTTATTAACACAATGTTTCTGTCAATCCATTCTATATCTACCTTCTATAAATTATCATTTCAAGAGTTCTTCAGACTATTGAACTCATTCTTTGTATTGCTTTTTTTGTTACCACAATGTTTCAGTCAATCCAAACTATGTCTAAGTTCTATCATTTTCAGAAGAGTCATTATCATTCCAAGAGTTCTTCAGACTACTTGATCTCATTCTCTTTATGACCTGTGTATTTGCCTCAATGTTTCAGTCATTCCAATCTATATCTAACTTCTATCATTTTGAGAAGATCATTTTCATTCCAAGAGTTCTTCAGGCTATTTGTACTCATTCTTTGTATTGCTTTTCTTATTACAACAATGTTTCAGTCACTCCGTTCTATATCTAACTTCTATTATTTTGAGAACATCATTATCATTCCAAGTGTTCTTCAGACTATTTCAACTCATTCTTTGTATTGCTTTTGTTGTTACCACAATGTTTCATTCAATCCATTCTATGACTACCTTCTATAATTTTGAGAAGAGTCATTATCATTCCAAGAGTTCTTCAGACTATTGAACTCATTCTTATTGTTCCCTTTGTTGTTACCACAATGTTTCAGTCAATCCAATCTATATCTAATTTCTATCATTTTGATAAGATCTTTATCATTCCAAGAGTTCTTCAGACTATTGAACTCATTCTTTGTATTACTTTTGTTGTTACAACAATGTTTCAATCAATCCATTCTATGTCTACCTTCTATCATTTTGAGAAGAGTCATTATAATTCCAAGAGTTCTTCAGACTATCGAACTCATTCTTTGTATTGCTTTTGTTGATACCACAATGTTTCATTCCATCTATGTCTACCTTCTATCATTTTGAGAAGAGTCATTATCATTCCAAGCGTTCTTCAGACTATTGAACTCATTCTTTGTATTGCTTTTGTTGTTACCACAATGTTTCAGTCAATCCATTCTATGTCCACCTTCTATAATTTTGAGAAAAGTCATTATCATTCCAAGAGTTCTTCAGACTATTGAACTCATTCTTTGTATTGCTTTTGTTGATACCACAATGTTTCATTCCATCTATGTCTACCTTCTATCATTTTGAGAAGAGTCATTATCATTCCAAGCGTTCTTCAGACTATTGAACTCATTCTTTGTATTGCTTTTGTTGTTACCACAATGTTTCAGTCAATCCATTCTATGTCCACCTTCTATAATTTTGAGAAAAGTCATTATCATTCCAAGAGTTCTTCAGACTATTGAACTCATTCTTTGTATTGCTTTTGTTGATACCACAATGTTTCATTCCATCTATGTCTACCTTCTATCATTTTGAGAAGAGTCATTATCATTCCAAGCGTTCTTCAGACTATTGAACTCATTCTTTGTATTGCTTTTGTTGTTACCACAATGTTTCAGTCAATCCATTCTATGTCCACCTTCTATAATTTTGAGAAAAGTCATTATCATTCCAAGAGTTCTTCAGACTATTGAACTCATTCTTTGTATTGCTTTTGTTGATACCACAATGTTTCATTCCATCTATGTCTACCTTCTATCATTTTGAGAAGAGTCATTATCATTCCAAGCGTTCTTCAGACTATTGAACTCATTCTTTGTATTGCTTTTGTTGTTACCACAATGTTTCAGTCAATCCATTCTATGTCCACCTTCTATAATTTTGAGAAAAGTCATTATCATTCCAAGAGTTCTTCAGACTATTGAACTCATTCTTTGTATTGCTTTTGTTGATACCACAATGTTTCATTCCATCTATGTCTACCTTCTATCATTTTGAGAAGAGTCATTATCATTCCAAGCGTTCTTCAGACTATTGAACTCGTTCTTTGTGTTGCCTTTGTTGTTACCACAACGTTTCAATCAATCCATTCTATGTCTAACTTCTATAATTTTGAGAAGAGTCATTATCATTCCAAGAGTTCTTCAGACTATTAAACTCATTCTTTGTATTGCTTTTGTTGTTACCACAATGTTTCAGTCAATCCATTCTATGTCTACCTTCTATAATTTTGAGAAGAGTCATTATCATTCCAAGAGTTCTTCAGACTATTAAACTCATTCTTTGTATTGCTTTTGTTGTTACCACAATGTTTCAGTCAATCCATTCTATGTCTACCTTCTATAATTTTGAGAAGAGTCATTATCATTCCAAGAGTTCTTCAGACTATTAAACTCATTCTTTGTATTGCTTTTGTTGTTACCACAATGTTTCAGTCAATCCATTCTATGTCCACCTTCTATAATTTTGAGAAAAGTCATTATCATTCCAAGAGTTCTTCAGACTATTGAACTCATTCTTTGTATTGCTTTTGTTGATACCACAATGTTTCATTCCATCTATGTCTACCTTCTATCATTTTGAGAAGAGTCATTATCATTCCAAGCGTTCTTCAGACTATTGAACTCGTTCTTTGTGTTGCCTTTGTTGTTACCACAACGTTTCAATCAATCCATTCTATGTCTACCTTCTATAATTTTGAGAAGAGTCATTATCATTCCAAGAGTTCTTCAGACTATTAAACTCATTCTTTGTATTGCTTTTGTTGTTACCACAATGTTTCAGTCAATCCATTCTATGTCTACCTTCTATAATTTTGAGAAGAGTCATTATCATTCCAAGAGTTCTTCAGACTATTAAACTCATTCTTTGTATTGCTTTTGTTGTTACCACAACGTTTCAATCAATCCATTCTATGTCTACCTTCTATCATTTTGAGAAGAGTCATTATCATTCAAAGAGTTCTTCAAACTATTGAACTCATTCTTTGTATTGCTTTTGTTGTTACCACAATGTTTCAGTCAATCCATTCTATGTCTACCTTCTATAATTTTGAGAAGAGTCATTATCATTCCAAGAGTTCTTCAGACTATTAAACTCATTCTTTGTATTGCTTTTGTTGTTACCACAACGTTTCAATCAATCTATTCTATGTCTACCTTCTATCATTTTGAGAAGAGTCATTATCATTCAAAGAGTTCTTCAAACTATTGAACTCATTCTTTGTATTGCTTTTGTTGTTACCACAATGTTTCAGTCAATCCATTCTATGTCTACCTTCTATAATTTTGAGAAGAGTCATTATCATTCCAAGAGTTCTTCAGACTATTAAACTCATTCTTTGTATTGCTTTTGTTGTTACCACAACGTTTCAATCAATCCATTCTATGTCTACCTTCTATCATTTTGAGAAGAGTCATTATCATTCAAAGAGTTCTTCAAACTATTGAACTCATTCTTTGTATTGCTTTTGTTGTTACCACAATGTTTCAGTCAATCCATTCTATGTCTACCTTCTATAATTTTGAGAAGAGTCATTATCATTCCAAGAGTTCTTCAGACTATTAAACTCATTCTTTGTATTGCTTTTGTTGTTACCACAACGTTTCAATCAATCCATTCTATGTCTACCTTCTATCATTTTGAGAAGAGTCATTATCATTCAAAGAGTTCTTCAAACTATTGAACTCATTCTTTGTATTGCTTTTGTTGTTACCACAATGTTTCAGTCAATCCATTCTATGTCTACCTTCTATCATTTTGAGAAGAGTCATTATCATTCCAAGAGTTCTTCAGACTATTAAACTCATTCTTTGTATTGCTTTTGTTGTTACCACAACGTTTCAATCAATCCATTCTATGTCTACCTTCTATAATTTTGAGAAGAGTCATTATCATTCAAAGAGTTCTTCAAACTATTAAACTCATTCTTTGTATTGCTTTTGTTGTTACCACAACGTTTCAATCAATCCATTCTATGTCTACCTTCTATCATTTTGAGAAGAGTCATTATCATTCAAAGAGTTCTTCAAACTATTAAACTCATTCTTTGTATTGCTTTTGTTGTTACCACAACGTTTCAATCAATCCATTCTATGTCTACCTTCTATAATTTTGAGAAGAGTCATTATCATTCCAAGAGTTCTTCAGACTATTGAACTCATTCTTTGTATTGCTTTTGTTGTTACCACAACGTTTCAATCAATCCATTCTATGTCTACCTTCTATCATTTTGAGAAGAGTCATTATCATTCAAAGAGTTCTTCAAACTATTAAACTCATTCTTTGTATTGCTTTTGTTGTTACCACAACGTTTCAATCAATCCATTCTATGCCTACCTTCTATAATTTTGAGAAGAGTCATTATCATTCCAAGAGTTCTTCAGACTATTGAACTCATTCTTTGTATTGCTTTTGTTGTTACCACAACGTTTCAATCAATCCATTCTATGTCTACCTTCTATAATTTTGAGAAGAGTCATTATCATTCAAAGAGTTCTTCAAACTATTAAACTCATTCTTTGTATTGCTTTTGTTGTTACCACAACGTTTCAATCAATCCATTCTATGTCTACCTTCTATCATTTTGAGAAGAGTCATTATCATTCAAAGAGTTCTTCAAACTATTAAACTCATTCTTTGTATTGCTTTTGTTGTTACCACAACGTTTCAATCAATCCATTCTATGTCTACCTTCTATAATTTTGAGAAGAGTCATTATCATTCCAAGAGTTCTTCAGACTATTGAACTCATTCTTTGTATTGCTTTTGTTGTTACCACAACGTTTCAATCAATCCATTCTATGTCTACCTTCTATCATTTTGAGAAGAGTCATTATCATTCAAAGAGTTCTTCAAACTATTAAACTCATTCTTTGTATTGCTTTTGTTGTTACCACAACGTTTCAATCAATCCATTCTATGTCTACCTTCTATAATTTTGAGAAGAGTCATTATCATTCCAAGAGTTCTTCAGACTATTGAACTCATTCTTTGTGTTGCTTTTGTTGTTACCACAATGTTTCAGTCAATCCATTCTATGTCTACCTTCTATAATTTTGAGAAGAGTCATTATCATTCCAAGAGTTCTTCAGACTATTGAACTCATTCTTTGTATTGCTTTTGTTGTTACCACAATGTTTCAGTCAATCCATTCTATGTCTACCTTCTATAATTTTGAGAAGAGTCATTATCATTCCAAGAGTTCTTCAGACTATTGAACTCATTCTTTGTATTGCTTTTGTTGTTACCACAATGTTTCAGTCAATCCATTCTATGTCTACCTTCTATAATTTTGAGAAGAGTCATTATCATTCCAAGAGTTCTTCAGACTATTGAACTCATTCTTTGTATTGCTTTTGTTGTTACCACAATGTTTCAGTCAATCCATTCTATGTCTACCTTCTATAATTTTGAGAAGAGTCATTATCATTCCAAGAGTTCTTCAGACTATTGAACTCATTCTTTGTATTGCTTTTGTTGTTACCACAATGTTTCAGTCAATCCATTCTATGTCTACCTTCTATAATTTTGAGAAGAGTCATTATCATTCCAAGAGTTCTTCAGACTATTGAACTCATTCTTTGTATTGCTTTTGTTGTTACCACAATGTTTCAGTCAATCCATTCTATGTCTACCTTCTATAATTTTGAGAAGAGTCATTATCATTCCAAGAGTTCTTCAGACTATTGAACTCATTCTTTGTATTGCTTTTGTTGTTACCACAATGTTTCAGTCAATCCATTCTATGTCTACCTTCTATAATTTTGAGAAGAGTCATTATCATTCCAAGAGTTCTTCAGACTATTGAACTCATTCTTTGTATTGCTTTTGTTGTTACCACAATGTTTCAGTCAATCCATTCTATGTCTACCTTCTATAATTTTGAGAAGAGTCATTATCATTCCAAGAGTTCTTCAGACTATTGAACTCATTCTTTGTATTGCTTTTGTTGTTACCACAATGTTTCAGTCAATCCATTCTATGTCTACCTTCTATAATTTTGAGAAGAGTCATTATCATTCCAAGAGTTCTTCAGACTATTGAACTCATTCTTTGTATTGCTTTTGTTGTTACCACAATGTTTCAGTCAATCCATTCTATGTCTACCTTCTATAATTTTGAGAAGAGTCATTATCATTCCAAGAGTTCTTCAGACTATTGAACTCATTCTTTGTATTGCTTTTGTTGTTACCACAATGTTTCAGTCAATCCATTCTATGTCTACCTTCTATAATTTTGAGAAGAGTCATTATCATTCCAAGAGTTCTTCAGACTATTGAACTCATTCTTTGTATTGCTTTTGTTGTTACCACAATGTTTCAGTCAATCCATTCTATGTCTACCTTCTATAATTTTGAGAAGAGTCATTATCATTCCAAGAGTTCTTCAGACTATTGAACTCATTCTTTGTATTGCTTTTGTTGTTACCACAATGTTTCAGTCAATCCATTCTATGTCTACCTTCTATCATTTTGAGAAGAGTCATTATCATTCCAAGAGTTCTTCAGACTATTGAACTCATTCTTTGTATTGCTTTTGTTGTTACCACAATGTTTCAGTCAATCTATTCTATGTCTACCTTCTATCATTTTGAGAAGAGTCATTATCATTCCAAGAGTTCTTCAGACTATTGAACTCATTCTTTGTATTGCTTTTGTTGTTACCACAATGTTTCAGTCAATCCATTCTATGTCTACCTTCTATCATTTTGAGAAGAGTCATTATCATTCCAAGAGTTCTTCAGACTATTGAACTCATTCTTTGTATTGCTTTTGTTGTTACCACAATGTTTCAGTCAATCTATTCTATGTCTACCTTCTATCATTTTGAGAAGAGTCATTATCATTCCAAGAGTTCTTCAGACTATTGAACTCATTCTTTGTATTGCTTTTGTTGTTACCACAATGTTTCAGTCAATCTATTCTATGTCTACCTTCTATCATTTTGAGAAGAGTCATTATCATTCCAAGAGTTCTTCAGACTATTGAACTCATTCTTTGTATTGCTTTTGTTGTTACCACAATGTTTCAGTCAATCTATTCTATGTCTACCTTCTATAATTTTGAGAAGAGTCATTATCATTCCAAGAGTTCTTCAAACTATTAAACTCATTCTTTGTATTGCTTTTGTTGTTACCACAACGTTTCAATCAATCCATTCTATGCCTACCTTCTATAATTTTGAGAAGAGTCATTATCATTCCAAGAGTTCTTCAGACTATTGAACTCATTCTTTATATTGCTTTTGTTGTTACCACAACGTTTCAATCAATCCATTCTATGCCTACCTTCTATAATTTTGAGAAGAGTCATTATCATTCCAAGAGTTCTTCAGACTATTGAACTCATTCTTTGTATTGCTTTTGTTGTTACCACAACGTTTCAATCAATCCATTCTATGTCTACCTTCTATAATTTTGAGAAGAGTCATTATCATTCCAAGAGTTCTTCAGACTATTGAACTCATTCTTTGTATTGCTTTTGTTGTTACCACAATGTTTCATTCCATCTATGTCTACCTTCTATCATTTTGAGAAGAGTCATTATCATTCCAAGCGTTCTTCAGACTATTGAACTCGTTCTTTGTATTGCTTTTGTTGTTACCACAATGTTTCAGTCAATCTATTCTATGTCTACCTTCTATCATTTTGAGAAGAGTCATTATCATTCCAAGAGTTCTTCAGACTATTGAACTCATTCTTTGTATTGCTTTTGTTGTTACCTCAATGTTTCAGTCAATCCATTCTATGTCTACCTTCTATCATTTTGAGAAGAGTCATTATCATTCCAAGAGTTCTTCAGACTATTGAACTCATTCTTTGTATTGCTTTTGTTGTTACCACAATTTTTCAGTCAATCCAATCTACGTCTACCTTCTATCATTTTGAGAAGAGTCATTTTCATCCCAAGAGTTCTTCAGACTATTGAACTCATTCTTTGTATTGCTTTTGTTGTTACCACAACGTTTCAGTCAATCCATTCTATGTCTACCTTCTATCATTTTGAGAAGAGTCATTATCATTCCAAGAGTTCTTCAGACTATTGAACTCATTCTTTGTATTGCTTTTGTTGTTACCACAATTTTTCAGTCAATCCAATCTACGTCTACCTTCTATCATTTTGAGAAGAGTCATTTTCATCCCAAGAGTTCTTCAGACTATTGAACTCATTCTTTGTATTGCTTTTGTTGTTACCACAACGTTTCAGTCAATCCATTCTATGCCTACCTTCTATCATTTTGAGAAGAGTCATTTTCATCCCAAGAGTTCTTCAGACTATTGAACTCATTCTTTGTATTGCTTTTGTTGTTACCACAACGTTTCAGTCAATCCATTCTATGCCTACCTTCTATAATTTTGAGAAGAGTCATTATCATTCCAAGAGTTCTTCAGACTATTGAACTCATTCTTTGTATTGCTTTTGTTGTTACCTCAACGTTTCAGTCAATCCATTCTATGTCTACCTTCTATCATTTTGAGAAGAGTCATTATCATTCCAAGAGTTCTTCAGACTATTGAACTCATTCTTTGTATTGCTTTTGTTGTTACCACAATTTTTCAGTCAATCCAATCTACGTCTACCTTCTATCATTTTGAGAAGAGTCATTTTCATCCCAAGAGTTCTTCAGACTATTGAACTCATTCTTTGTATTGCTTTTGTTGTTACCACAACGTTTCAGTCAATCCATTCTATGTCTACCTTCTATCATTTTGAGAAGAGTCATTATCATTCCAAGAGTTCTTCAGACTATTGAACTCATTCTTTGTATTGCTTTTGTTGTTACCACAATTTTTCAGTCAATCCAATCTACGTCTACCTTCTATCATTTTGAGAAGAGTCATTTTCATCCCAAGAGTTCTTCAGACTATTGAACTCATTCTTTGTATTGCTTTTGTTGTTACCACAACGTTTCAGTCAATCCATTCTATGCCTACCTTCTATCATTTTGAGAAGAGTCATTTTCATCCCAAGAGTTCTTCAGACTATTGAACTCATTCTTTGTATTGCTTTTGTTGTTACCACAACGTTTCAGTCAATCCATTCTATGCCTACCTTCTATAATTTTGAGAAGAGTCATTTTCATCCCAAGAGTTCTTCAGACTATTGAACTCATTCTTTGTATTGCTTTTGTTGTTACCTCAACGTTTCAGTCAATCCATTCTATGTCTACCTTCTATCATTTTGAGAAGAGTCATTATCATTCCAAGAGTTCTTCAGACTATTGAACTCATTCTTTGTATTGCTTTTGTTGTTACCACAATTTTTCAGTCAATCCAATCTACGTCTACCTTCTATCATTTTGAGAAGAGTCATTTTCATCCCAAGAGTTCTTCAGACTATTGAACTCATTCTTTGTATTGCTTTTGTTGTTACCACAACGTTTCAGTCAATCCATTCTATGTCTACCTTCTATCATTTTGAGAAGAGTCATTATCATTCCAAGAGTTCTTCAGACTATTGAACTCATTCTTTGTATTGCTTTTGTTGTTACCACAATTTTTCAGTCAATCCAATCTACGTCTACCTTCTATCATTTTGAGAAGAGTCATTTTCATCCCAAGAGTTCTTCAGACTATTGAACTCATTCTTTGTATTGCTTTTGTTGTTACCACAACGTTTCAGTCAATCCATTCTATGCCTACCTTCTATCATTTTGAGAAGAGTCATTTTCATCCCAAGAGTTCTTCAGACTATTGAACTCATTCTTTGTATTGCTTTTGTTGTTACCACAACGTTTCAGTCAATCCATTCTATGCCTACCATTCTATCATTTTGAGAAGAGTCATTATCATTCCAAGAGTTCTTCAGACTATTGAACTCATTCTTTGTATTGCTTTTGTTGTTACCACAACGTTTCAGTCAATCCATTCTATGCCTACCATTCTATCATTTTGAGAAGAGTCATTATCATTCCAAGAGTTCTTCAGACTATTGAACTCATTCTTTGTATTGCTTTTGTTGTTACCACAACGTTTCAGTCAATCCATTCTATGCCTACCTTCTATAATTTTGAGAAGAGTCATTATCATTCCAAGAGTTCTTCAGACTATTGAACTCATTCTTTGTATTGCTTTTGTTGTTACCTCAACGTTTCAGTCAATCCATTCTATGTCTACCTTCTATCATTTTGAGAAGAGTCATTATCATTCCAAGAGTTCTTCAGACTATTGAACTCATTCTTTGTATTGCTTTTGTTGTTACCACAACGTTTCAGTCAATCCATTCTATGCCTACCTTCTATAATTTTGAGAAGAGTCATTATCATTCCAAGAGTTCTTCAGACTATTGAACTCATTCTTTGTATTGCTTTTGTTGTTACCTCAAAGTTTCAGTCAATCCATTCTATGTCTACCTTCTATCATTTTGAGAAGAGTCATTATCATTCCAAGAGTTCTTCAGACTATTGAACTCATTCTTTGTATTGCTTTTGTTGTTACCACAACGTTTCAGTCAATCCATTCTATGCCTACCTTCTATAATTTTGAGAAGAGTCATTATCATTCCAAGAGTTCTTCAGACTATTGAACTCATTCTTTGTATTGCTTTTGTTGTTACCTCAACGTTTCAGTCAATCCATTCTATGTCTACCTTCTATCATTTTGAGAAGAGTCATTATCATTCCAAGAGTTCTTCAGACTATTGAACTCATTCTTTGTATTGCTTTTGTTGTTACCACAACGTTTCAGTCAATCCATTCTATGCCTACCTTCTATAATTTTGAGAAGAGTCATTATCATTCCAAGAGTTCTTCAGACTATTGAACTCATTCTTTGTATTGCTTTTGTTGTTACCTCAACGTTTCAGTCAATCCATTCTATGTCTACCTTCTATCATTTTGAGAAGAGTCATTATCATTCCAAGAGTTCTTCAGACTATTGAACTCATTCTTTGTATTGCTTTTGTTGTTACCACAATTTTTCAGTCAATCCAATCTACGTCTACCTTCTATCATTTTGAGAAGAGTCATTTTCATCCCAAGAGTTCTTCAGACTATTGAACTCATTCTTTGTATTGCTTTTGTTGTTACCACAACGTTTCAGTCAATCCATTCTATGTCTACCTTCTATCATTTTGAGAAGAGTCATTATCATTCCAAGAGTTCTTCAGACTATTGAACTCATTCTTTGTATTGCTTTTGTTGTTACCACAATTTTTCAGTCAATCCAATCTACGTCTACCTTCTATCATTTTGAGAAGAGTCATTTTCATCCCAAGAGTTCTTCAGACTATTGAACTCATTCTTTGTATTGCTTTTGTTGTTACCACAACGTTTCAGTCAATCCATTCTATGCCTACCTTCTATCATTTTGAGAAGAGTCATTATCATTCCAAGCGTTCTTCAGACTATTGAAATCGTTCTTATTATTGCCTTTGTTGTTACCACAACGTTTCAGTCAATCCATTCTATGCCTACCATTCTATCATTTTGTGAAATTTCGTAAAATATCGTATTATTTCTTCTTTTTTTTCTGAATATCGTAGTGTTACTTTTCTTGTTGGCTGTCGGTTCATGTAATTTAATAATTGTATTTGGGCAACAATCCCTCTTTTATACATGTTTCATTAAAAACCATGCAGATTGATTGTTACACAAATACACCATACATGACATGACCCAGCGGCCAGCAAGGAAACTAATACTCGTCGTTTTTAACGGAAAAAAAACAGTGATTGCCGCACAAATACACTAATTAACTAATTAACCAACAGGGAAAATAACCGCAGTACCTTGTCAATCATCTTTAATAAACTAGTATAAA
>OZ010614.1:25754202-25889202 GCA_963932145.1 Acanthosepion lycidas
TATTTACCTTCCTAAAAGAAATCCTTCATTCCCAAGCTAATATACAGGATTATATTTTTTTAATTCAAGTAAAACCTATTATTTAAAATGTATAATACATAAATTAATTTCAAACTAAAATAAATAATTGCATAAAAAAATATTCAACAACATTTACTCAGCTTTATTAGATATTAAATTACATCACTTACTTCTTAGAATTAAAATATGCTGAAAAACTAAGGACATTTTTACTTCTGTTTATAAATACTTGTTGCAAAATAAAATCCTTACATCTGACTTGATAAAGTTAATCAGATGATGTGTTTGTTTAGTGGCATATCAACTGCTTTGTTTAAATTTTCTTGGGAGCAATAGTAACTATTTTTTTTAAGTTACAAAAAAGTATTGCTAGTAATGTTTTTACTATAAAAATGTTTGTACTTTCATGTTTTAAACCCAGTTAGGTAAGGTTAATTATTTGCCCATAGCTGAAACCTTAACAGGTGCTTCCACCCCAGGTCAGGATGAACCTGAGAACAGCTATTAAGAGATAGTTCCATGTTCCTCAACAACTCTCGATCAAAGGTCTTGCTGCCGGATGCAGTTCATCATCATATCCAGGATGATTAATCAGAGGACAAAATGCATTGGCCGAGGAACGTTTTTCCTTTTTACACTCTATCTATCTATATCTATATATATATATATATATATATATATATATATATATATATAATTCATCGAGTCTGAAACCTCAACAGAATGCACTGAACGGCCGTTTCGTCCTATATTTGGTACTCATCAGCAGTGCACATCCACTACCGAGAATTGAAACCCTGACAGTTAGGTTGTCAAGCAAAAATCATACCAACTGTTCCAACGGGCTTCAGCAAATCAGACTCAATATGGCGCCGCTCGCTCACAAATTCCTTGATGGAACTCTACTGAGTTTCTCTATAACCATAGGACTGTGCCCCCTAGAACCACGACTACTATCACCAAGCCGCTCACTCTTGAGCAGTAGAATATAGATAAATATACACACACACACGCACACTACATCCGAGCCGCTATCCATTACTCCACCGTGATAAAAAGATTCAGCAAGAACATTTACCTACTTTCAATTATTAGTTATTAAATTACATCACTTAGCATCCTCCATAATTTACCTTGACTTTCAGTTAGCCTTAAATATCTTTATGAGTGTTCTTAAAATTAAAAATATTCTGAATAACTAAGGACATTGGAAGGTGCATTCAAGCTGTGGTTCAATGCCACTTATGATGATGAACATTGAACCACTTTCAACAAGACTGATCGATGAGACATACTGCTTGTGTAACACACCAATAGTCTAGAGACAATTGTCCTGGCTTCATCACGTGGGAGGAATGGCCTTCCCATCACCAGATATCAATTCTCTTGACTATTGTGAGTGGGTAGTTCTTGAAAGTGAGACCTCTTCAACTCCACATCACAGGGATGCAGAGATATCTGTCCTGGCTTCATCATCAAGGATGAATGACATCCTCCATCACCAGATGTTAACGTACTTGGCTATTGTTTGTGGGCAGTTCTTGAGGGTGCGGCCTGTTCTACTCCGCACCACAATATTGAAGCCCTGAAGGTAAAATTGAAGAGAGAGTGGGACAAAATACATACGGAAGCTGTGAGTGCCGGCAACAATGACTTTTCCCCGCAAATACTTCAAAGTGTGGTGAAGGCTAAAAGGAACCATATTAAATGAAATTTTCTGGTGTTATTTAACAGATTAATACTTATTTTGTACTAAAATTGTTTGCTGGTATAATAATTTTTTCTTTTGCATTAGTATTTATGCCGCACGTAGCATAAACTAAGAGTCGATAAATCAAGAAAAGTTCAAGTGTCTTATCTGAATAAACGACTCCAAAGCTTCGTGTCGAAACGCTCAGCAAGGCCAGATGTTTGATAAATCTTACCTTTATCTGGCCCTGATTTTTTTGAATATCATCGTTTCAGAAATCTATTGAACACATTTTGGTAGAAGTTCTGCGAAGTGACATCTTGATGCTATTGGCCTGGGACGATTCCCAGCGCGCGAAAAATGTCTTAAAAACATACCAGGGATTGCGCCCAGTCTTGAGAGTGAAATTTGGCAGACGGAACTATTTGAGAGGCGTCACTGGTCGTGCTAGCACGAAGTCAACCGAGTCCTGGGTATGACGATAGACTACATCCGGCAGCATAGATTCTAATCGAGAGATTGGAGGTTTCAAGGATCATTGAACCACCTTTTCATTGCTGTTATACCCAGGTCCATCCTGACCCGGGGTGGTAGCACCTTTTAGGTCCCAACTATGGACAAATAATGAACCCCTTAACAAAAACAAAATCCTATAAAAGTATTAAAAAAAATACCAACAATACAATTTTTTATAAAAAATTACTATATTTTTATAGTAAAATTACCAACAATATATCAACCAACATGAAAGAACTCTATCATGACATTCAGCCATCTTATATCTGACAATTTCTTCAAGAAATCAAACTGTGTTCCAAAATATAACATCAACAAAACAGCATAAAACACGCATATCATTACCTCTAGTAATTAAGTTCATGAAAACATGTATATACAGAAAATCTGAGTATCATCTACCATGTATTCAATTGTGAAAGCAGAATAACATATATCATATTTTTATTACTTCAAAGATATCAAGAAAATTAAATTTCAGCATTAAATGGCCTATAAGCAGTTAATATGCCATTAAACAAATCAAATCAAATGATATGCCATTAAACAAATCAAATCAAATGATATGCCATTAAACAAATCAAATCAAATGATATGCCATTAAACAAATCAAATCAAATCCAGCAACCAAATCCAATATTTTTGCTTGGATTGAGTGGTCTGTCTGGATATCCAAAGCATAGAACTTATGATTGCATCCAGCCAATTCAACTGTAAATTGATGAGGCTTTGTTGCCAATTTAGTACGGCACTTAAATTCATAGGTACCATAGTTCATCCGAATAATTACCATGAAATATTTATAGAAAAGGCACAGAGAAGCAACTTTATATCGATGGGAAAGTAACTGAAGCTGAGTTGCCAGGTCAGGACCAATAATATCAAATAATCTATAGAGGTTGATATGCCAGCAAACGAATAAACAACATGAAAGAACCCTTTTATGACATTATTCTGCATAATATCTTCCAATTACTTAAAGAAATCAAACCATATTCCAAAATATCACTTCAACAAAACTACACCATGAAACAGACATATCACTGCCTCTAGCAGTTATATCCGCACAAACATGTATATGCACAAAAGCTAAATATTATCTACCATATATTCAATTATGAAAGCAGAATAACATATATCATATTTTTATTACTTCAAAACCCCAAGAAAATGTTCGACGTTAAATGACAAATAAAGCTGAGTATCATCTACCATGTATTCAATTGTGAAGGCAGAATAACATATATCATATTTTTATTGCTTCAAAACTCATAAGAAAATTAAATTTCAGCATTAAATGACCCATAAGACGTTGATATGCCGTTAAACAAATCAAAATCACGAAGTCAACCGAGGCTTTGAAAGTACTGGCCTTTTTCCGACTATTCATCACGCCAGATAATACGCTCTCTCCCAGAAACTGTAACTAAGGTCTGCTCAGGATAGTTGCAGTATAAAGTACAGGTGCGTTCGCTGCATTTTGAAGAAACACAAATGTGCCTGAGACTACGTCTGCAAAAGGGATTGGCAGACAACCATTATTATTATTATTATTATTATTATTATTATTATTATTATTATTAGTGGATCCTTATATGTTCTCTACTCTAGCCATTTCCTAAAATATGCGTTTAAATGTATAAATATCGGATTTTTTCCTAAACGTTTAAAGGTCTGTGGATAGGTATACACATGTCAATTATATTTGAGTTTATAAACATTTACGTCGCTCCAAGACAGATAAATTTTGTACGTTTATATTTGTGTCTATTACAATTTGATGAGTGTGTAAGCATTTAATTGATCGATGATTGTTAAATGTCGGACATTCATACTGACACAGTAAGGATTTTAATGGTTCCAGGATAAGAAAATAATAGTTGTTTATATTTATTTAAACATCTACCTGGTTCGAGAATAGTTAAATACTAGCAACATGGCCCGGCGTTGCCCGGGCTTGATTCAAAAATCGTACAACTCATACAACAATCGCTATCACTTGACTTAAAATATTTTTGCCCTTCCTTGCCTTTATAGCAGTGCCCTTTGCCGTGCTGATGTTGCTACATGCCTTACTTTTTGCCTATTTCACACTGCAAATTTTTTCTAAGCTCTATACTAAACATTAAATCAGTTACGAAAAAAGAACTAAACAAAATGAACACAAAACAATCAGCTTTAAAAAGGCACTCGTAATTGGAAAAACCGAATGAAAAAAGAATGTTAACAACAAATACTTTTTCACACCCAACCCAGTTCTGCGGAATCAGAATCAACGTTGAGTTTAAGCAAGCAAATGAGCCAATTGGAGTAAAGTGCCATGCAGATTTAAATTTTTCCCACTTGTGACGAAAGCAGCTATCGATTTTTTTTGCATGCTAGCATGCTAGTTAACATTCGTGTCAGTCAGCTGTTGGCTCTCACGCTGGCCAATAGAATCTTCCTGCCTATTCGTGGCAGCCAGCTATAGGTTTTCACTCTGGCCAGTAGAAAATGCCCGCAAACTACATGAAAACTGCCGTAGAAGCATGAAAAAAAATCGATTATTTCCACTATCGATGGGAGTTGGGAAATACAAAGTCGATCTTGGCCTTCCCGCTAACTTGGAGCATGTGCATGTAAATTTTGGTTCAAATCCGTCGAAAATTGCGGCCGTGCATTCGTTACACACACATACACACGCACATCCTGCCTTTTATAGATAGAGATTAGTTGTCTATATTTGAGTATTTAAGCATCTGTTTCGAGGATAGGAAAATATTAGTTGTTTATATGTGAGTGTTTAAACATCTACCTTGTTCGAGAATAGTTAAAAATTAGATGTTTATACTTAGGTATTTAAACGTCTACCCGATTCGAGGATAGGAAAATATTAATTATTTATATTTAAGTATTTAAACGTCTACCTGGTCCGAGGATAAATATTAGTTGTTTATATTTGAGTATTTAAGCATCTACCTGTTTCGAGGATAGGTTAATATTAGTTTTTTTATATTTGAGTATTTAAACATAGTACCTGGTTCGAGGATTGGTAAATATTAGTTGTTTATATGTGGAGCGAAGACAGAAATAAACAACAAGACAGTTAAACACCAACAAATTACAAAAAATGGTTCCTGAGTCGCATGATTCCGCATCCTTCCGGTTAATAAATTAACGCTTTAAAAATAAATATTTAATATTTTTCAACCAATAGGCCGCGTTCCCGCCAACAATAAAATAATGCTTCGTGATCCCTTTGAATGATATTTAAGCAAAGTTTTTAGACTGATAGGCAGTAAGGAAAGATAGATGGTAACAGTTTCACAACAATCGGCTTAAAAGAAATTCCCTTACACATCCATTCATCTTCTTCATCAAGCTACGTGACACTTACACTTTCCGCCTCACTTTCTCTCTTGGCTCTTCTCTCTCACACGTGCATGCAAAGAAATCACATTTATTTTCACCTTAACAAACAACTACAAACAAGAATTTTAACACTTATACACACTAAAAACAATTTAGTTGCAAAAAAACACGAAAATAAAACACGGGTTTCATTCCCTCCAGCAATAAAAAAACATACTTCATGATCCCTTTGAAGGGTATTTAAGTAAAGTTTCTAGACGGACAAACCAGTAAGGAGGGAAATACGGCAACAATTTCACGACGCTCGCCTTAAAAGAAATTCCTTAACTCATTCACCCGTCTTCCTCACCCAGCTACATGACATTTACACTTCCTCCTCACTTTCTCACTCATAGACGGGAAGAAATCGTATTCCTTTTCATCTTGGAAAACAACTACAAATGACCGTAAGAAATTTAACATTCATAAACGCTAAGAAAAAATTAGTTGTAAAAAACACGAAAATAAAACACGGGTCTCGTTCCCTCCAGCAATAAAAAAACATACTTCGTGATCTCTTTGAAGGGTATTTAAGTAAAGTTTCTAGACGGACAAATTCCTTTACATCTTGGAAAACAACTACAAATGACCGTAAGAAATTTAACATTCATAAACGCTAAGAAAAAATTAGTTGTAAAAAAACACGAAAATAAAAATATATTTTTATATTTAAACGCCTTCTTCACCTTTTTCTTTGTTGTGGGTTGATTCAAATCCGCAAAATATATTTGAGTATTCAAACAGCTACCTGGTTCGGAGATAAGTAAATATCGGTCGTTTATATTTGAGTCTGTTTGGTTCGGGAATAGGTAAAATGTAATCGTTTATACTGACTCTGTAAGTATTTACTTGGTTTGAGGATATATGAATATTATTATTTTCTATTTGAGTTAATAAGCAAGGGAAAGGTAAATGTTTATACTTTATATTTGAGTCTGTAAGCATTTAATTAATTGATCAGGAACTTCAACTTGCCACTGGATTTTGAAGAAGATGTCGATATGGTAGGTCTGGATCTGTGCAATCTCTTCTTTACCTACATTCTTTTTCTTCTTCTATGTGCCATGTCCCTTCAGGGCGTAGGCGATCATGGCTCTCCACAATTTCCTCTCCTTTGTAGCTCTCAGAAAGTTTTTTTTCTTTTTGCGATATCTCCTGAATTCTGTTCTGCTATCCATTTTCACAAGCTTGTTCTTTTTTTCTTCTATGTGCCGTGTCTCTTCAAGATGCAGGCGATCATGGCTCTCCACAATTTCCTCTCTTTAGTAGCTCTTAACAATTTTTTTCTATTTTTCATCTCTCCTAAACATTGTGCCACCATCCATTTACTCAAGCTCACTGAGTAGGTTATGCGTTGTTTTCCTCTGTCCCTATTTAAATCTGTCCTGTGAGTATCAGATTTTCCAAGCCCACCTTCCTTCATTACTTGCCCTAAGAATTTCAACTGCCTTTGTTTCCTTTTTATTTCCATTTTCTCTAAAACTACCTCGTTTCTCACATGGTCGGTCCATAGCATTCTCAGCATCCTTCTGTGGGACTAAATTTCTGTTGCTTCAATTCCTCACCACACTAAAATCATCCCCCAAAGAAATTCACTGACATGAAAAGAATTTTTCTATCATTGTTTCTCGATAACAACCCCGTTCATATGCTGCTATACCACGTAAGTATTATGGATTTTGCAAGTACAGGATTGACTGCGTCGAGAGAAAAGAAAGGCGAAAGTAAATGAAGAATAGTAAAAGAAAAAGAAAAAGAAAAAGAACGAAAAAAGAAAAGATTCGATGACTAAGAAAGAAAGGATAACGAAATGGGAAAACGTTAAAGAAAGAAAGAAAGAAAGAAAGAAAGAAAGAAAGAAAGAAAGAAAGAAAGAAAGGCAGTACATAAATACGACAAAAAAGAAAGAAGGAAAAGAAAGAAAGTTAAGAAAGGAGAAAAACAAAGGAAAACGCTAAAGAAAGAAAGAAAGAAAGAAAGAAAGAAAGAAAGGCAGTACATAAATACGACAAAAAAGAAAGAAAGAAAGAAGAAGGAAAAGAAAGGAAGTTAAGAAAGGAGAAAAACAAAGGAAAACGCTAAAGAAAGAAAGAAAGAAAGAAAGAAAGAAAGAAAGAAAGAAAGAAAGAAAGGCAGTACATAAATACGACAAAAAAGAAAGAAAGAAAGAAGAAGGAAAAGAAAGGAAGTTAAGAAAGGAGAAAAACAAAGGAAAACGCTAAAGAAAGAAAGAAAGAAAGGCAGTACATAAATACGACAAAAAAGAAAGAAAGAAAGAAGAAGGAAAAGAAAGGAAGTTAAGAAAGGAGAAAAACAAAGGAAAACGCTAAAGAAAGAAAGAAAGAAAGTATATGAATACGACAAAAAGAAAGAAAAAAGAAAGAAGAAAGTAAAATAGGATAAAAATAAAAGAATGTGAATTGTTAAGAAAGAAAGAAAGAAAGAAAAAAAAAGATAGAAAGAAAGAAAGAAAGAGAAAACCAACATAAATAAGAAAAGAAGGAAGGTCATTTTGAATGAATAAATCTCCGATACGCTAAATGTAAGCGAATAAGTCAGAGAAGACAAAGGAGAATTGTCGAGAAAATAATCACCATTTCAGATGAAGTGGGAGTGGTTGCTTGTGCCGTCTTCAAGCTGTGGCCACGGGACAACCAGATATACGAGGTCAGTTGACAGGACACGTACTCGGACGACTTGCATTTTTAACTACAATCTCAATTTGACCAGCGGCTGTTCCTAGAACTCTATTTTACTGTGTTTCGATGCCGTTCACATACACACCACATATATAATATACAGATAGTCACAAAACCGTGTATATATATATATATATATATATATATATATATATATATATATATATATACAGAAACCCGCGCACAAAAACATACACGCGCGCACACACACACATACGCACACGCACAGATATATGTAAAGACAAGGCAAACATGTATCGATACACAGACACATATACGTGCAAACATCCATATTATATGCAGAAACAAGAACAAAGACGCATATATATATATATATATATATATATATATATATATATATATATATAAAGGAAAAGATATACACATATACAAAAAGGCACATATATACAAAAAAAACAGAAACGCATAGAGAGGTATACACGCAAACACACACACACACACATACACACACACACACATATATATATATATATGTGAGGGTGTTGTTGGGTGGGTGTGAGTGTGTTTATAATAATTCAGATATTGTATATATATATATATATATATATATATATATATATATATATATATATATATAAATTATATATATATATATATATATATATATATATATATATATATATTTAAAGACGAAAGAAAACTTATCTTTCCCAACGCGTTTCGTCCCCTCAGTCCCTCACAGTACGAAATGATATGGAAAAGAAGAGTTTTCATTTTATATATATATATATATATATATATATATATATATTAATCATTTCACCCCAAGCAAGGCGAGAATGCCATTAGTACGCAAGGGGTTACAAAGAGTGAAAGTGAGAGAAAAGACTTGGGTGTAAAGGGGATTGAGGAAAGGATAAAAGATGAACGTGCTTCAAGACAACAGAAGCTGACGATTGACATTGCATTTAAATTTTTGAAGATTATAGTTATCAGGTAAACAAACAAACGGTAGGGTGTTCCTCAGGTGGGAAGTGCGAGAAAAGAAACTGTTGGAGTAGAAGTGGCGGTTGCATTTAACTATTTCAACAGTAAAAGGGTGGGACCTAGATTCCAATCTAGTATCACGCTTAAATTCATATAGTCGGGCATCAGGGGAAAAAAGCTCGTCCAAGTAATTTCCCTGAAAATATTGGCAGAAAAGATAGAGGGGAGCCATATCGCGTCTGTCAGAAAGTGATTGAATTTGAGATGCCAAGTCAGCATCGATTACACTGCGGATCCTTCTTTGGATTTTGGCAAGAACCTCGAGATAAATAGCAGAAGCGCCAGACCAGATATGGTAACAATGTTCAATGCACGTCCGAATGCTAGATTTGTAAATGTGTCAGATGGACTCTGACGAGAAAAACCTGCTGGCACGACCCAATGAATAAAATTTCCTTGCAGTGCACGCAGATATTGATTCAATGTATTTGTTACACTTCAAGTCAAGAAGGCGCAGTGAAATACTCCCCAAGTGTCGAGCATCGGACATGTTGATGGCGGACAGGAAAGTTTCTTTATGATGTTTAAATTATAGCAGTTTAGTTTTGGAGGCATTAAAATTTACGAGCCATTCCCTACCCCAGTTAACAACCACTGATTGGACCTCATTTATCAAGAGGATCGGCAAGGATTTGCTATTGAGATTGAAAGTTCTTTTCAAGAGCTACGACCTAGATTTGCTATTGAGATTGAAGGTCCTTTTCAAGAGCTGCGGCCAAGATTTGCTTTGAGATTGAAGTTCCTTTTCAAGAACAGCGGCCAGGATTTGCTATTGAGATTGAAGGTCCTTTTCAAGAGCAGCGGCCAAGATTTACTTTGAGATTGAAGTTCCTTTTCAAGAGCTGCGGCCAAGATTTGCTCTGAGATTGAAGGTCCTTTTCAAGAGCAGCGGCCAGGATTTACTATTGAGATCGAATGTCCTTTTCAAGAGCAGCGGCCAAGATTTGCTTTGAGATTGAAGTTCCTTTTACAAGAACAGCGGCCAGGATTTGCTTTTGAGATTGAAGTTCCTTTTCTAGAGCTGTGGCCTAGATTTGCTATTGAGATTGAAGATCCTTTTCAAGAGCAGCGGCCGAGATTTGCTTTGATATTGAAGTTCCTTTTTAAAAGCAGCGGCCTAGATTTGCTATTGAGACAGTAGTAAATGGTAGTGCTATCTTCATAATTACCTACTTGGGAATTGATGACATTAGAAAGATCATTGATGAAGATCAGAAACAGCGTAGGACCCAAGATAGAGACTTGGGAGACACCCGTGTTCGTGTGAAAGGATCTTGAAGCGAGTCCGTTCAGAAAGATTTTCATTTCACAATTTGAAAGGAATGATTGGATTCAATCAAGCAATCGTCATGTAATACCGTAGCCCTGAAGCTTACGTAGAAGATCAGCATGCCAAACCCTGCCATACGCCTTTGTGTTATCTAGAGCTACAGCTCAAGCTTTGCCGTTTTTATAGAGCTTGATATACGTATTCAATGATGGCCGAAACCACATGAGCGGTAGACCGGGCAAAACGGAATCCATGTTGTTTCTCAGAAATTAGGTCATGAGAGGTAAGATGCTTAACTACTTCTGACTTGTTTAAAGCCTCGAATTTTGTTTATACGTTATTTTTATGCATACAATTTATTTAAGTAAATGATCTGTTTTAATTAAACATTATTAATTACATTTACCGGACTGAATAGTGGATTAAAAACAGAGAATTTACTAAAATAAATTGTCTATAAAAATAAAGTGTAAACACATATATTAAATAAATTGTCGTACTTAATGCAATTCATCATATATATATATATATATATATATATATATATATATATATATATATATATATATATAATTTAAATAAAAACAGACCACTTTAAGGTTCCATGTAATAAATTATTTCACCGCAGCCCTTTTAAAGGACTGCGGATCATCAGACTTTACTTCATAAACTATATATATATATATATATATATATATATATATATATATGATAATATATATATATATATATATATATATATATATATATATATATATATATATATATATATATATATATATATATAAGTGGACAACATTGACGACAACACACAGAGCCGACATTCTGTTTCATGCTTACACGCGTACAAGAATAAAACTGACTGTCGCCGTTAGGTGTTGACGCTAATGTCCACATTGTATATATATATAGATATATATTATCCGACAATTATTTTAATATATTCATTGTTTACGCGTTATTTTTATAGATATAAATATTTAAGTAAATTCTCTGTTTATAATAAACTGTATTAACATTTACCGGACTGAAGGTTCAATTCCTGTCGGGGGATACATATCTTCTATGAAATTTCTCGGACATTCAGGCCGGCAAATGTTGTTAATACTGTTTATTATAAACAGAGCATTTACTTAAATATTTATATCTATAAAAATAACGTATAAACAATAAATGAATAAAAGTCCACCGTTATTCTTAAGATACGCCGCCTCCCTCTCCTCCCTTACATTTAATTTACATATTTCCTTTTCTTCTTCTTTACTGTATACATTTACACTTGCATTCCTCTTTCTTTCTTCTCTTTTCTTCACCCTTACTTTTTTACTTCTTCTTTCTTCTCCATACTCCCTTCCTTTCTATTAAATTCAATGTCATGTTTTTCGATCGTTATGCGCCTGTTAATTTATTTTTTAAAAATAATTATTTAGAGTTCTTTGGGGCTTTTTTTTAAATAATGTGTTAATGTGGTCATTTTCAAAAATATCGCCAGAAGAGACCGCCAGGTCGAAACCATGGTCGCTTTTTAAATAACCGCAGATATGTATGTGTATGTGTATGTGTGTGTGTGTGTGTGTGTGTGTGTGTGTGTGTGTGTGTGTGTGTTGTATATTTGGGTAGTAGTCCTTCTTTTATACAAGTTTCATTGAATGTGATCGGCAAGGAAAATTTTTTACGTTTTTTATTCGGTTTTTCTAATGTTCTTATATTTTTCTTTTTTTCTGAGAACTATAAAACTGTACAAACTATCTGTAGTTATTATTATTATTATTATTATTTATGCTATCATCTTTCCAGATCTGGATAACCTACAAGAAATTCTGAACTGAACCCTTTATTTAATCTACGGGGCTAGACTGTTCTTGTTTTACTGGCCATGTCTATAAATAAGAACTAGATGAGATATCCCTAGACATTGGCATTAGAACGAGAACAGTCTTCTCACGTAGATTAAATAAAGGGTTCAGTTCAGAATTTTCTGTAGGTTACCCAGATCGATATACACCTGAGGAAGGCCGGAGGGCACAACGGCCGAAACGTTGGGATAACAACAACAAAGATGAGGATAATAGTCCGAATATAAATAGAGTAAAAAAATACCGTACATTTAAAAACTTATGATTACACATAATTCAATTTATGATATTACTATTTAAATATTAATTAAGATATTGAAGCTCAAGAGACTTTGCTGGTGAGCTGATTGGACATTTTAGCTCTGGTTAACTACTGAACGTTTTGAGGGCAGAAATTTCTGAAGTTCGTAATTTTCACATATTTTTTTTATCATTTCACCCCAAGCAAGGCAACAAAGCCACTAAGACGCAAGAGGGTTACTAAGTGTGAGGGAATATGAGAAAAAAAACATTATTAAGCAAAGAGGGCAATATATCGATTGATTGATTCGTTTTCTACGGCTTATCAACTATTTGCAGATTATTTGAAGCCAGAAAATATTTTTAGATTTTAAGAATTTGTCGGGAAGATAATGGTTTCGTGAGTGATACAATTCTTACTTATTAAACCGTAGCTGGGTGGGGAGATGAGGTGGATCCATACTGTAGGGTATTTGCGAATAAGTGAATATAACAAACCCAATAGGAAATGGAACCCGGCTCTGCGAATAACAATTCTGAGCTATTATCTATTACACCACCCGCACATCCAAGCCTACAGCATCTTAATAGCTTCTGGCAACACCGGAAAATAGAAAAAAAAGAAAAAAAAAATGAGCAACATTAATTCGAGACGAGATGACGACGAAAAGGTCATTTTTCTTTTGCGTGTGTTTAAATCACATTCTTTCTTTCTTTCCTTCTTTCTTTCTTTTCCCCCTCTTTTTACTATTTGCTTTCACAATCTTTTCTTTCTTTCTTTATTTTTGCCCACTTTTTTAATATTTGCTTCCTAAATGTTTATTTCTTCTTTTTTCTTCTTTTTTAATATTTGCTTCTTCAGTCTTTTCTTTCCTTCTTTTTTATTTTCGCCTTCTTTTAATATAGTTTCCTCAATCTTTTTTTATGTATTTTTCTGTCTTTCTTTTTTTCTTTTTCCATCTTCTTAATATTTGTTTCCTCGAGCTTTTCCTTCTTTTCTTTCTTTCTTTCTTTTTCTGTCTTTTTAATATTTGCTTCCTCAATCTTTTCTTTCTTTATTTATTTATTTATTTATTTTTCCCTATTTTTAATATTTGCTTCCTCAATCTTCCCAAGTGGTCACCCATCTAGGTACCGACCAGGCTCAACGTTGCTTAACTACGGTCATAGTACTGCAAGCGTTGTTTTCAATGTGAAGTGCATGTAAGCCTAGAACAATAAAAAAAAACAGGAAGACAGAAGATAACGATTGACATTGCTCTAAAATTTTTGAAGATCAAAGTTAACTGGAAAATGTTTTCTCAGTCGTATGATTATTATTATTATTATTATTATTATTATTATTACAATTTTATTAGTATAGTCTATTTCAATATTATTTTCTTTATGTATTATCTTAACCAGAAAAAGTAATATGTTTCAAAAAACCTATCTTTTGTTTAATTGAATTGCATCGTGACATCATAACGGATTCAATAATTCGACCCTATGATTGATGACGATAAGCTGATTTTGACCTGAGTTCGTGCATGCTTCCATGCGCAGGCGCAGAAAATGATAGCGCAAAAGATAGACGAAAGCATGGCCGGTGCGTATAATCCGCAAACCCTCCAGCGGGGAGGTGGAAATCAAGCCTGATTGGGGGTCCCACGCAATGATTCGTAACCCTTGCTACCTTACCATCATTTGTTTTTTCTTTTTGTTTTTCTTCTCTACATTTATATACATTACAAATTAAACTAATTACAACTATCAAGTACAAGTACAAGTATCAATTTTTTTACAGATTTTGACGTCATTCTGGGGTCTTTGTTTTTTCGTTCAAATCCGTAAATTTGTTTTGCTCATACTAAGTCCCGAAAAAGTAGTATATAAAATTCACTATTTTTTATCCATAATGTTGAATATGTTAAAATTATTCAACTTTTTAGCTATATCATAGTTAGGGGAGGGCACGGGACCCTTGTACCAGCCGTGGGTTTGGGATGCAGTAGAAGACATTTGTGCATTTCTTGTTCAGGTTTGCATAAAATTTATATATAAAAAAAAATAAATCATAGAGGAGAAGTGAACATTTGATGGGATAAGGGAAAGAATAGGATGATACAGGCAAAGGGTGTGAGTAGAAAAAGTTGTGAGATTAAAACTGCTCTAGTTCCATATCATTCTTATTGTAATCATTATTTTGTAATCGAGAAACTGATTAATTTTATAACAGATCAAGTGACAGCAAGTCTCTTCAGTGGCAGAGTACAATGGTTCCTCGATGATCAGTACGGCGATTTTCCGGACATCGATTATCTCAGCTTTGAAAAAATACAAAGAAGAATCTGCAATATTATTGGTCGTGATTTGGCATCTCGGCTAAATTCACTTTCCCACCGCTTCTCTGTGCCTTTTCTACAAATATTCTCATGGTAATTGTTCTAATAAGGTTTCCTCTTTCATACCTTGACTTACGAATTTAACCTAATTTAATGTAAGATTTTACATTCGGTATTATAGACCCTTACTCCACAATAATAACCGTCACAGGAATGGGCTGGTTGGCCCGAGTTCTAGCAACTCCAATCCGGAGATGTTTGTATTTCTTAAGCTTTGTCAATTTCTTTGGCCCTTTCGTTACCAAGAACAACAACATCGACGAGGAAGCTTCTTTTTTCTTCGTCCCCGACGCTGGTTTGGATTGGTGGCTTCAAAGGTGGGATCTATTTGCATGTTAATCCTTTAGGCTAGTATAGGCTGCAACCTTGGACTCAGGGCCGGGTTATCCTTTAGGCTAGTATAGGCTGCAACCTTGGACTCAGGCCCGGATTATCCTTTAGGCTAGTATAGGCTGCAACCTTGGACTCAGGGCCGGATTATCCTTTAGGCTAGTATAGGCTGCAACCTTGGACTCAGGGCCGGGTTATCCTTTAGGCTAGTATAGGCTGCAACCTTGGACTCAGGGCCGGGTTATCCTTTAGGCTAGTATAGGCTGCAACCTTGGACTCAGGGCCGGGTTATCCTTTAGGCTAGTATAGGCTGAAACCATTTACGCGAGCATAGGCAGCAACCTATGGCCTAGAGCCGGATCATCTTTTAAGCTAGTATAGGCTGCAGCATAGTGCCTAGGCACGGATTATCCTTTAAGCTAGTATTCGCTGCAGCCTTGGTCCCGGGAGCGAATTATCATTTAATCTAGTATAGGCTGCAGCCTCAGGTCCAGGTCCGAACTATCCTTTAAGCTAGTATAGGCTGCAATCTACGGACCTTGAAGCTTTTATGAAAAAAGTGATTTTAATTTACTACTAAATAGTTTCGTCAATTGAAATGCTATCGATATGATAAATTCATATTTATTCGACTTTGCAGGAAGCAAAGAAAAGAATGCTCTGGCTTCTGTTTCAAGTTGGTGATATCTTTGATTTTAGTTCAGAATGTTTAAATCTTAAAAAATATTTTATAAAGCAGTGATTTTAATTTTCTAGATGTTTGAACTTCTAAATAGTTTCATAAACAGAAATGATATCAATTTACTTTGAATGTTCTTTTACTATTAGTTTGGTGCAAAAATAATGTCGTTTTATCATATATGTTACTATGTGAGAAAACGACATTATTTTTGCACCAATATAATTTTGCACCTAATATAATATTGGTTATAACAAACGGTTTTGTTTTACTGGAGTTGTGTTGAAATATGTGATCATTTGGTTTGCAATAAATACTAAAATTGTGCCATTTCTTCAAGAATATTTTATTGACAAACAAAAGATAGTCATTCTAGTTTATTTAAAGAATTTACAATAAGTTTACTTCAAGATATATCAATGTCGCTAAAATAAATTACGAGTCAAATATATTCAAAATGGATGCGAGCGAGTTGGAGTGTGCCTCCATGTAAGGTGGAGGCGGAAACATAATGTCATTAGCCAAGAGCCCTCCAAAGGACATAATCCGGCTCTGGGTGTGTGTGATATTTTCCATCTGTATGTCACGCAGATTGCACTTGTCCTAATCCACTTGCTCTTTAGGATAGAGTAACTCTATCCTAAACAACACCTGGGCTTATTTTAGATTATTTGGGGCTGGGTAATCGATGGCTAACATTAAGTAGGCTTTCAGCTTCACACTTCACTTTGCCATTCGTCAGCCAGTCCCACGGATCTTATTTAAATGGCCTTTGTGTCTCTCTCAAACTGCCCATGAAACGGCATTGACTCTCTTGCCTTTAGTTGATCTTTCAGTAACCTTTGCCTGTATTTCTACTATTTATTTATTTATTATTTATATGTATTACTTATATTATTTATTTATTGATTTATTATTTATTTTTACTATTTATAGTTCAATTATTTATTTATTATTTATATTTATATTTTTTAATTATTATTTATTTATTTATTATTTATATTTATTATTTATATTATTTATTTGTTAATTTATTATTTATTTTTACAATATTTATTTATTATTTATTTTTACTATTTATAGTTCAATTATTTATTTATTATTTATATTTATTAGGGTGGTGCAAAAATAATGACGTAATAATGTCGTTTTTTGACGTTAAAAAATGCGTCAAAAAACGACATTATTACGTCATTATTTTTGCACCAACCTAATATATTATTTATTTATTTATTATTTATATTTATTATTTATATTTATTATTTGTATTTATATTATTTATTTATTTATTATTTATATTTATTATTTATATTATTTATTTATTCATTATTTATTTATTACTTACAATTTATATTTCTATTATTCATTTATTATTTATATTATTTATTTATTATTTATATTTATTATTTATATTATTTATTTGTTTATTATTTATATTTATTATTTATATTTATTATTTATATTCTATTATATATTTATTTATTTATTATTTATATTTTTAATATTTATTTATTATTTATTTATTATTTATATTTATTATTTATATTTATATTATTTATTTATTATTTATTTATTTATTTACTATTTATATTTATATTATTCATTTATTATTTATATTTATTATTCATATTGCTATTATTTATTTATTTATTATTTATATTTATATTTATATTATTTATTTGTTTATTATTTATATTTATTATTTATATTATTTATTTGTTTATTATTTATATTTATTATTTATATTTATTATTTATATTCTATTATATATTTATTTATTATTTATATTTTTAATCTTTATTTATTATTTATTTATTTATTATTTATATTTATTATCTATATTTGTATTATTTATTTATTCTTAAACTCGTTCTGGAAATGTATTTTGATATTTGCGTAACTGTTCTTTCGGTAATTTACTAAAAACTAGAATGACCTGTAAAAATTTCACGGTTTTTCTTTTTAAATTTTCTGTTGACTCTTAATTCTTAACTCTTAAATTAATGGTTGAGTAAAGCTCATGACAGCTTCTACGACAATAAAATACTCGCAGAAATTTCACATTGTTAAATATTTGAAGGTAACTTTAACAAAACATTGCAATAACAATCATAAATATGAATGCAGATTGTTGCTTTAAGAAGTAAGGGGGTACAAATGGAGTGATTTGAAATTGACAAGTCTTTTCCATTTCACTGAAACAGACGTTGAACACTTCTTTCTTTCTTTCTTTCTTTCTTTCTAGCTTCCCCGTCTGTATTTCATTCCGTCTTCTTTCATTTTCTCACTGAAACCAAGTAGTGTCTTTCCATCCACCTCTTTCCATGCAATCAAAACGAAACAGTCCATTATTTATGAGGTATTCGCAGAAGACTTTAAACACATTTATCTTCCCTTATTTCTTTCTTTCCTATTTTACAAGCATTTCTCTTAATAATAATTTTAAATTAATTCAGCAGACGATGTTATTTTATTTAATTTATTGTAATTGGATTTTTAACGATCACCGTACTCGATTTCCGTCGTTTGATACTGTACGTCTGAAAAATGGCGCTATTATCGCGGTCACCATTCTTCTCGGCCTTTTGGCTTGGATCAAAGTGTAGTATCTGTTCTTATCATCTTAATCTGATTCTCTCTCTCCCTATCTCTCTCTCTCTCTCTCTCTCTCTCTCTCTCTCTCTCTCTCTCTCTCTCTCTCTCTAATTCTATCTTCCCTTATTTCTTTCTTTCCTGTTTTACGAGCATTTCTCTTAATAATAATTTTAAATTAATTCAGCAGACGATGTTATTTTATTTAATTTATTGTAATTGGATTTTTAACGATCGCTGTACTCAGTTTTCATCTTACGTCTGAAAAATGTCACTTTTATCGAGGTCACCATTCTTCTCGGCCTTTTGGCTGATATCAAAGTGTAGTATCTGTTCTTATCACCTTTGATTCTCTCTCTTTCTTTCTCTCTCTCTCTCTCTCTCTCTCTCTCTCTCTCTCTCTCTTTCCACTTCTATCCTTCCTTCTTTCTTTCATTTCCTCACTGAAACCAAATAGTGTCTTTTTCCCCTTTCCACGCAATCAAAACGCGGAATAGTTCATCATTTATGAGGTATTGGCAGGACGTAACGGTTGTTCTAACTAACGAAAGCGGGGACAAGCAGAATTATAATAAGATCTTTACTATATGCATTGCTACCATATTAGCAGTTGTTTCACCAGGACGAAAAAAAGTTTTCACCGGTGCGCTATGCCATCATCATCCTTCAATCCTTGGGGAAAGTGTTTATTGAACTAATGTAGCTTGCTAACAAATCCGTTGAATTCAGATTCAACAACAAGATGTATTGCTATTTTGATGGAGTGGCTATGGGTAGTCCTTTGGGTCCAGCATTGGCTAATATTTTTCTTCACTTTTATGACCACCAACTTCCTTTTTTGGGGGGTTTTATTTTTTGGTTTTTTGAGCACGCGCGAAAATCGATTTGTTATTTCCGGGACGTTGACGATGCTTTCGCCATGTTCAAAAACGGAATCTGATTCGGAGGTCTTCTTTCGGAAACTTAATTCCCTGCGTCAGGCGCCTCGGAGAAGAAAGAAAATAACTCTCTCACCTTCAAGGCTGTCCGTACGAAAAAGCTGGAAACTAGATCTTCCATAAGTGTATACAGAAAACCAGCTTTTACGCGGTTAAAATTATGTCGGGATCCAATCCAGATCTGAACAAAAAACAAAGAAAAAAATAGTTACATTCATACTTCGATTCACCGTACGTTGATTTGCTCAGATAGCAAATAATCAATTGAAAGGAATTCCAGTAAAAAAAAAAAAGTTGAGAATAGCTCTCCTTTCTCAGTGTCCACAGAGTTACTTCCATTTTATATCAGAGGGTCATGGGGTCAGAACAAAGTAGTGTGTTGGAGAATAATAGACAGAAGTATCGTCCAAGTTAATTCACGACTTCCTTGCGTTATTTAGTGCAACGATTAGTAATGGTTTAACAGAGGATGAAAAATGTGACACCGAGATCCGAAGCACGCACTGGACTTGCGAAAGAGGCATCCCAAAAGCTAAGCAAGGTGCTTAGAAACGGAGAAAAAAATTCGTTAGAAAAAGTAAAAAGACTGCTGGATTGCTATGTGGTATCCATCCAACCTCTTAGATGACAGTTAATGTCGGACAATTTCCCTATGTAAAAAAAAACTACCGGCAGCCGAAACATGGTTCTACAGAAGGATACTGAGCATTCCATGGACGGGGCGAGTAAGCAACAAAGAAGTCTGAAAGAAAATGGCAACAGAAAGAACATATACTCAAAATCAGTAAAAGGGAGCTGAATTTTCTTGGACACATAATGAGGAAGGAGGGGCTTAAAAAATTAAAGCCTCACGAGACATATTGAGGGCGTATTGAGGGCAAGAGAGATAGTGGAGGACTGCAAGTCATTCAGCTGACGAACTTGTATGAATGGATGGTGAAGCGAGGAGCTACATGAAATAGAACGTTGTGGAGAGCCATGATCACCTATGTCCTGAAGGGACACTGCCCAAAGAAGAAGAAGAGGGTTGTGTTCATAATATAAATACAATTTCAAATTCATCCCCGACTTTTTAAACAATTATCTACACTTTGTTTTTATTTACAGACAGAGAAGTTAGAATTTATTATCGGTGGTCGTAATGTTAAAAATATAAAACACATGGATGACACTGTGTTGATGCCTGACTCGGAAAGTAAATCACAGTACCTCTGAGACAGGCCGGTAGAAGAAAGCATGATAAAAGGACTAACCACCAACAGCCTGAAAACAGAAAGTTTGGTGATCAGAATGAACCCAAGTTACGAATTGGAGATATAAATATCAAGCAGGTGCAGTTCAAACTATCTGGGGAGAGTTTTATTAGGGAATCGAAAATGTGACACCGAGATCCGAAGTATGCATTGGACTAGCGAAAGAAACATCCCAAAAGCTATGCAAGATGCTGAGAAACGGTTAAAAAAATCGTTATAAACAAATAAAAAGAGTGATGGATTGCGATGTGGTATCCATCCAACGTCTTAGATGACAGTGAA
This sequence comes from Acanthosepion lycidas, assembly GCA_963932145.1. Classification (NCBI taxonomy): domain Eukaryota; kingdom Metazoa; phylum Mollusca; class Cephalopoda; order Sepiida; family Sepiidae; genus Acanthosepion; species Acanthosepion lycidas. Next base: position 25,775,351 of record OZ010614.1, read on the forward strand.
TGTTGGATAATTTCCCCACAGATGAGGAGAAAACTAGACGCTATGTGGTTCTGCGGACAGTTACTGAACGAGGCGAATAAGCAACAAGAAAACCATAAAGAACATGGCAACAGGAAGAACACTTCTACTCAAAATCAGGAAAGAACAGCTGAAATTCCTTAATGATGAAGGAGGGCTTGGAAAACTTAACCCTCACAGGGCATATTGAGAACAAGAGAAATAGAGGAAGGCAGTGTGCCATGTATCTGACGAGCTTGTGTGAATGGATGGCGGAATGAGGGGGCTTACCAAAGGGGGGGAAATGCTAAGAGCCATACGAGATAGAAAGTTGTGGATAGCCTTGATCGCCTATATTCTGAGGGGACGAGGCACATAGAAGAAGAAGAAGAAGAAGAAGAAGAAGAAGAAGAAGAAGAAGAAGAAGAAGAAGAAGAAATGACTAAGAAAAATTAGAAAATATACTAATATGTATACAACCGAAAAGGAATGGAAATGCGTTTATATGATTACTGATTGTTTGTTTGTGTGTGTGCGCGCGCGCGTGTGTGTGTGTGTGAGTGAGTCAGTAAGATACAGAGAGAGAGAAAGAGAATCCATGTGTATGCGGGAGATACACCACGTGGTCAGATAACTAAGTGCCCATTGAAGGCAAAACTGGATAAGTTGTCATTTTAGAATGAAAAGTGTGAAAAAAAAAGGAAGTGGAAGATTATGTTCGAGCTTTTATAGTTCTAACAGGTGACTTGGCAGACTAGATGGGGGAAAATCTCCAGAGTTTCTTACACATTTTTTTCTATCAGAATCCCAGGTTATTTCAGCCAGAAATAACAGTTATTAGTTTCAATTCTCTTCTTTTCGTCCAAAAAAAAATCCCAGACATTTTCAATCAGTTCCATCGACTCTTTCAGTAAAGAATAAAAGAATTAGTTTCATGTCGAGATTTTTGTTATTGCTTATTTTAATGATTATTTTCTTGACAAATAATTTTAATATTTGTTAAATTTGAATACGTTTTTATTCCGTCTGGCTAAATGCGACATTACTTTCCCGATAACCACATATTATCGCAGCAATAGACGCAGAAGTCATCTAAAATGCTTCCTATTCATTTTTTTTTTGTTTGTTTGTTTGTTTCTATTTATTATTACGCAATTGTTCATCGTCTGCAACTTCATAATCATCATCATCATTATTATTATTATTATTATTATTATTATTATTATTACTTCATTTTGTGCTTATTTTTTGCTCCTAAATCGTCCATTTTTCTCCATATTTTTTTCCTCTCTTTCCCTTCTCAGTCTCTTTTTTTTTCAATACTCATTCGTTGTTTTTGTCTTAATCTTTCTTTCGTTTATTTTTTCCCATTTCTTTCATTTTCTTCTTCTCTTTCACCTGCCACACCTCTACCCTTGACCGCCTCCCTTCGCCATCCAACCTGCGCCTTTTCCTCATCTCCTCAAACTCCAACTCTTTTCACTTCCGTTTTCGCCGATCGATTTACAATTGAATCAGCGTCTGTCATCAAGGCGAAAATATGAAAACGCGAATCCCTGGCCTGTCAGTGAAAACCATTTTAAATGCCGCCATCTTTGTGACAATATCCCGTTTTAAATTAAAAAAGAAAAAGAAAATTTTAAATAAAACTAAAAATAAATTAGGGATAATATGGCCGCCCTATTACCATTATATTTCAGTCGAAATTGACGTGAAAATTTTTTTTTTTCCACGAACGTTTTTGTAATTTTCCGGCAAATATAGAAATGCAAGGCTATTTTTTACTTAATTTTGTTTACTATTTATTCTTTTTTATTCTTATGTATTATTGCTTAATTTTCATGTGAAGCAAATAGTTTTTTATACATACAAAGTGTAAAATGTACAATAGTCACACTAGTTCTTCATAATGTTCTACGAGCTCCAAAGAGAGAAAAAATACTGGGACCGGCCATATCAAATTTGGATATATCCATTCATAAGATCTGTTTGCGTTAATTCACTGAGAAATATATTTCACACTAAGAAATTATATTTCATAGTTGATTCAGCAGTTGGAAAAAATCTACCAATTCGAGTTTCTGTTTGTCTATATTAAACCAGGGGCAGATTCCATTGCAAGAAAATTGGTTCACTGTATCGTGCGGGACAATTCTTCTCTCCAGAATCTATCTTACATATCCATTCATCCATGCTTAGAAAATTGCTACCAAGTAGGGTTCGGTGCCCTTGCTATTAACCTTGAGCTCCTTGATAAAATCCAAAGAAGAATCAGTAGTATTAGGTTGGTGCAAAAATAATGACGTAATAATGTCGTTTTTTGACGTTAAAAAATACGTCAAAAAACGACATTATTACGTCATTATTTTTGCACCAACCTAATATTAATGGTCCTGATTTGTCGGCCCGGCTTCAGTCACTTTCCCACTGCCATAAGGTTGCCTCTCTGTGTCTTTTCTATAAATACTTTCATGGCAATTGTTTGAATAAGCTCTTCACTAGGGTACCTAGACTTTATGAATTTAAATACCATAGTAAATATAAAATATTCAATGTTCTTATGTATAAATATAAGCATATTTATGAACATGTTGTTAACTGGGGCAAAGAATGTTTTGAAAATTTGAATGCCTAAAACTAAACTGCTCTCTATTAATCATCTGAGAGACCTCTTTCTACATTCCATCAGCATGGCTGATGCTAACCTCCAAGCGAGCGACACGTTCCCTCGGCATTAAACCTCTCGGCTGACATGAAAGACTATATTGAATCCATTGCTAGGTCAGCTGCTAAGAAAATCGATTCATTTGTGTTGTCTGGGACAATTCTTCTCTCCAGAATCTATCTTACATATATATAAGTCTACCATTCATCTATGCGTAGAATATTGCTACCACATATGGTCTGGTGTCTCTGCTATTTACCTTGCGCTATTTGATATAATCCAAAGAAGAAACAGCAATATTATTGGCACTAATCTGGCAGCACGGCTTCAGTCACTTTCCAACTGCCATAAGGTTGTTTTTTTCTGTAAATACTTCCATGGTATTGTTCGGATAAGCTCTTTGCTATGGTACCTAGTCTTTTTTTAAATTTTAAGCGCAGTACTAGAATGGTGTCGAGATCTCATAAACAAAACTTACTGAGAGCTACAAAGGAGAGAATATTGTGGAGAGCCATGATCACCAACGTCCTGTAGAGGCATAGCACATAGAAAAAGGAAAAACAAGCTCATGTAAATAGATGGCAAAACAGAATTTCGAAGATATCGCAAAAACACAAAACTTACTGAGAGCTACAAAGGAGCGGAAATTGTGGAGAGCTATGATCACCAACGTCCTGAAAAGATACGGCACATAGAAGAAGAAAGAACAAACTTGTGTAAATTGATGACAGAACAGGATTTAGGAGATATCTCAAAAAGACAAAACTTACTGAGAGCTACAAAGGAGAGGAAATTGTGGAGAGCCATGATCGCCAAAGTCCTGAAGAGTCACGGACATAGAAGAAGAAGTGTGTTTGGTGGCTATCTATTGGGTATTGGGTATTTTTCTTGGTATTTCTATTTCCTGTCTGGTAAATACAAAGGATAATTTCGAAAAGTTCATATATGATATGTTTTTACCAATGAACCATTTTTATCGAAAAGAAAATTTGGCAAACATGGACACTCGTGACCGCAAACAGAAAATGTAGTGTCAAAAGAACTGTTTTTTCCCCCATGACACCGCTTTTATTTGTACTGTCTTCACTCTTCGGCAATGTTTATTGTTTAAAAAGCGATTGTAGAGGACCTTGGGGTGAAGATGTAAATTAACGTGGATTAAATTTTCCTGCTAGCCGGTTCAGCTACAGGAGAATGTTGGACTTTAATTAAGTCCATAGAAGACAAAGAAAACAAACAAGACCGTTAATTATATGCAAACAAATATATGTATTAACAACAAGTTTTGTGTGGTGAATATTATATGTGTTTATTGTGGTGAGTGTTCGTCCGTACGCGTATTGGTATTGTTCTTAGCGTATTACCAGAATTTGAGGAACGCTGTATTGGTGAGAGCTCACATATTGGTATTATTAGCTGAAATGAAGAAAGAAGAGAAAGAATTACCCCACCTCCACGCGAGGTGGTATACGGCCCAAGGACTGAGGCGAAAAGAGAGATCGAGGCAAAAGGTCACCCAGTATTTATAGCAAGTGGGGAGAGACCCCTATTGTAGGATTAAGGAACTAAGGAGGAGCTAACTTCCCCTCAGATTGAAAGTTGTAGGAGACGAAAACTTTTAATGTGTAAAACGTTCATGGAAGTTTTGAATATTGTTCTTGTGAACTGAAAAGAAAATGTGTCGGAAGTGTGGTTGAGATGCGTGATTGGACGAAATGTACTTGTCCTGTCGTCAGGGTGCTGTATATTTTTCTCTTGTGGGTCAGAGTCGGGGCACGTCCTGGAAGAAACGTCGGTAGTGTTCAGCGTTTGCCATCCAAATTTGTCTTTTTCCAATGCTACACGTTGAATTGGCTTTGTCGTCCCGTCGCACTGTTTGCAGACCGTAGTTTTGTTTGAAAAACGAGCTTGTTTTTTGATATGCGTGGGTAAAGTTGGCGCACAAGATTTAATAGAAGCAGAGTTGTGGTGAATTTGAGCTTATATAGAATTTCTACGAGTGTCTAATGCATGTTTAAGAAAATTTGCTATTATTGTCGATTGAATATTTGGCAAAATATAGATGAATTGCCAATTGATTCGAATTTTATAAAATGGCATAAAAATAAGTATAGTTGCTTCATCTAGTAAATGTTAATAAATTTATGAATAAAAACTTTCTTTCTTATTAATTTATTTCTTTACAAATTTGCAAATGATAAACATTGCATTGCATTAGTCTTAATGCCGAATTTTTAGAATGTCGTAAATATAGATTTATTCTTGTGTAAATAAACAATCTGATAAATAAACTGTTTAATATTTTTTGTTGTAAATTCTCAAGAACAAAGGAAATTTATAAATTTCACTTTCATCGTATGTTTAGGTTTTATTGCAATTCTAATCATCGCTCTTTAAAAAAAAATAAACATTGCCGAGAGAGTGAAGGTAGTTAAAATAAAAAAACGTTGTCAATGGAAAAACCGTCCTTTGACATTCCGTTTTTTTTTGTTTGTTTTTTTGTTTTTTTGGGGGAGTGGGGGTTGCGAGCGTGAAAGTCCATGCTTGTCGAGAATTTTATATCACTAGAATAAAATCTGTATTAACGAGACAAAACGTGATTCACGCGAAACAAAGGAATGATTCATTTCGATTTTGTCGTTTTAAAACTTGGGTTTTAACTTACGGCATTCTTCTTTTTTCTTTTTTTTTTCTTTTTTTACCTTCCTCTATTTATCGCAAAAAAAAGAAGATATTTAGTCGTAATAATATTTTGCAGCAATTGCAGCAGTTATACCAACAACAATTCGTAACAATTTACAGCAATTATAAGTTAACATCAATTATTATTAACACAATTTTTAAAATATGTACATAAAATTGTTTAAAGTGACGAGAAAGGCTGCCTAGGTTACCTAATGAAAAAGAAGCCCCTATGGCATCATAGTTTTAATTTTTATTTGTTTTTCTTTCTGTTTTTTTTTTTTTCTTCTTATAGGTTCACCTATCACACATTGTTTTGTTTTGTTTTGTTTTTTGTTTTTTTTGTTTCTTTTCTTTTACCTTCGATTATCCAATATAATGCCCACTAGCCCCTCAAGGTAAAGAATATTTACTTGACCCCCCACTGAGTCAGGTTGTGACACAAGGTCAGTTTTTAACGTGGAGACCCGAGTGTTTTCACTCGGGCCGCTGGTCTTAGCTGGTCATAGTTTGTCCAAGCTGGTCATAGCTGGTCTAAGCTAGTCATAGCTGGTCTTGGACTTTCATAGCTAGTCCAAACTGCCCCTCAAGGTAAAGCGTTACTAAGTAAATTTGACGGAAGTGTGGTGCAAATAAGAAATGCGCATTAATCGGATATATAGGATATAAATCGGTTGACCCACATTGTAGTGGTCGGGTAAGCATTCTCTCGTGAGTGTGTTCTACAGAGTGACAGTTCTGGCTGGGGATAAGACTGTGTGAGTAGAAGTTTTTCCCTACCTATGAAATATAAAAAGGAATGTGGATAATTTAACACCGTGAACATGGCATGTTAGGATCTAGCTGTAGAGGTCTGAAATGGTGGAATTGTAGTTCGGTTGCACATTTGCCATAGCAATAGCGATAGAGGCTACAGAGTTTCGTTTGTAGAATAAGGGTTGCAGGGTGGAGAATAATTTATCACCTACAAGTAATCGCTTTTGAACTCTTTGGGGGTTGGACAGTGGGAACTGGACAGTATCAGCACAGATATGGCAGCAATATTCCATTCTTTGCCTGATCTGACACTTCTCAAAAAGAAGTCGGACAGAAGGAATTTGGTATTTTCTGGAGCGAAGAGTATCTCTCGACGAAGCACCGGAAACTCAAAAAGGTAGCGTACGGATACTACACTTTGATCCAGGCCCCCCGGTCGAGCAGCTTGGGTTAATATTAACAGCCCTCCGCAACAAAGGATGTATGTGGCACAAGGCCGAGTTTACCGTGGGTTCTCCGAGCCTGTAGGCTCGGCCAAAAATATTCCCTTAGAACCCGCATAAACGAGTTCAGGGACTGTCTACCACCCCGGACGAAACTTTGCCCTGCGGCAAAGGCTCGTCCGGGTTCCTCTTTGCTCAAGGCAAAGAGTTCGACAGTTACAAACAGTCTAGCACTTGGGTTGTGTCAGAAAAAAAGGGGACTAACAATATGTGGAACGATTTGTTCAAGTACTCTCTGGTTAGAGGGAGTAGAAAACCGTAGATATAAAATTACTCCTCATGTTGTTCGATGTTTGGCAATCACTGACTAAAGCGATGCTCTCAAGGTACGGTTTTGGATTCAACGATATTCAGCCAATCGTCCAGTTACTCGCGCTGCTGGACTTAAATCTGCAAGATCAGGGGTTGTGAAGGTCAAGGTCGTTTTTCTAAGGAGCGGCCAATGGCGGCCGCGACATATCCACCGTCTATTTTCTATGAAATGATATCAACCGTCCATGTCCTACTATAGTATGATATCTGCCTCCTTGTGTTCTATAGTATGATATCTACCGCCCTATCTTCTATAGTATGATATCTGCCGCCCTATGTTCTATAGTATGATATCAACCGTCTATGTTCTACTATAGTATATCTACCGCCCTATGTTCTATAGTATATCAACCGTCCATGTTCTACTATGGTATGATATCTACCGCCCTATGTTCTATAGTATGATATCTACCGCCCTATGTTCTATAGTATGATATCTGCTATTCGTTTTCTACTATGGTATGATATTTACCAACTGTTGGAAGTATGAAATATGTTAGGGTTAGGGCAATGATTCCCAACGTGGGGCGCAGACCCCACCGGTGGATCATGGTAATATTTTGGTAGGATATGCATAGGATGTGCACCCTTCGGCTTACTATACCCACAGAATAGGTGGACAATTCGAGAATGAGTTATTAACAGTGAATTGTTTTCTAGTGAGTCTGAGTGAGAATGTTATTGTTAATGCATGTTACGATGCATATACAGTTATGCATACATAAAAAATATATTTTGTACGTACGTGTGTACGTACGTGTGTACGTACGTACACACGTACGTGTGCAATTGGCTTACATGTAAGAATTAAATATTACTTTTCAGAAGAATTTTACAAATATCAAAGTGGAGCATGGCCACAAATCGGTTGGGAACGACTTGGTTAGGAATTAGGGTTTAGGTAATTAGGGTTAGGGATTAGGGTTTAGGTAATTAGGGTTAGGAGTTCGTGTTTAGGAAATTTGGGTTAGGGATTAGGGTTTAGGAAATTAGGAATAGGGTTTAGTAAATTAGGGTTAGGGGTTCGGGTTTAGGAAATTAGGGTTATGGATTAGGGTTTAGGAAATTAAGGTTAGGGGTTCGGGTTTAGGAAATTAGGGTTAGGGATTAGGGTTTAGGAAATTAGGGTTAGGGGTTCGGGTTTAGGAAATTAGGGTTAGGGATTAGGGTTTAGGAAATTAGGAATAGGGTTTAGGAAATTAGGGTTAGGGGTTCGGGTTTAGGAAATTAGGAATAGGGTTTAGGAAATTAGGGTTAGGGGTTCGGGTTTAGGAAATTAGGGTTAGGGATTAGGGTTTAGGAAATTAGGAATAGGGTTTAGGAAATTAGGGTTAGGGGTTCGGGTTTAGGAAATAGGGTTAGGAGTTCGGGTTTAGGAAATTAGGGTTAGGGGTTCGGGTTTAGGGTTATAAAGGCATTGAACAGTGAACTCACTGCTTATTAAAAATCATTAACAATTTTTTATATAAAAAAATTAAAAATATCATCGAATAGTGATTTTAATGTTTGTAAACTGATTTCATGTCATTTAAAAAAACATCATTTTTTCCTGAGCATTTTCCAGCAATAAATGCATCATGATTTAATGAAGATAGATCATAAATGCCTCGGTAGCACGAAACAGTAAACAAGTCATCATTTTTCCTGAGTATTTTCCAATAAATGAGTGCATCGTCATTTACAGTAGATTGCAAATGCCTCGGTAGATAGCACCATTATATTTTATAATAGTTAATACAATAGGGAAGGTCAATTTAGTTAAAAAAAAAAAAACTGACCACCCTACGGAAGCCAAAATAAAAATGCTCTCTTCTTGTTTTACATGAAAAATAAAAAAATTGAATTTTGTGTAGTACTTTTATTTCATATCGAAAAACACACCAAAAATTCAAATAAATACAATTTTTAACACTTTAAGTTTAGTCTAGAGATAATCACATCTTTGTTTTTTGTTGTTTTTTTTTTGTTTTTTGCCGCATGTTGGGCAATTGACAATGATTTTAATTTACAGAGCTAAATGGCCACCCTTATTTAATCGGCTTTTTTTTTTATTACTATTATTTTTATAGTCACAATAGAGTAGTATTTATATAGTAACATGGGAAAAAAGTGATTATTTCTGATCGTAGTACCTCATGTTAGCTCCAGCAAAAAAAATATCAATTAGCTTGATCGTGTAAAAATTCAATCGTTCGTTGTGACCTCCGCCATAACTGTAGAATCTAGATTTGTATCCGACGAACTTTTTAGCGCAGCCGACGAGCATCAGGGAAAGTCGTGACCCAATCTGCCTGACGCAGGCGTTTAAATCAGTCAGTATACACTGTATACTTACAGTACTTGACTGATAGTTACTGGTTCCGTGGTGTAGTGGTTATCACGTCTGCTTAACACGCAGAAGGTCGCGAGTTCGAAACTCGCCGGAACCTGCGTTTTCCATTTTTTTTTTTTTTAATTCATTTTCGTTTGTTCCATGATAAATAAAAATGTAACAAATATTTTTTTTTATTTGACTGACATTCAAATATCAGAAGGTAAATAACAAACATGGATCTTTTCTGTTAATTCAGCCCAAATAATGAATATATAAAAAAAATTACTTATCGGAAATAAATATAATTCAACCCAAGAAATTATAAATTTTAAATCAAAGTTTGTCTTTTTTTTATTATTAAATTTTTGGAACTCTTTTGAAATTATAAATTTTAAATCGAAATTTGTTTAGCTTGCCTTGCAACAACTCCAACCTTCAGAATGTAAAATTACCAAAAAATCAGGGTGCTTATTCACATTTCGTAAGTGCGGGTGATATTCGAGGTACTTACAAGGAATTTTTTTTCAATTTAAAAAAAAGAAAAAAATGTTTTGTTTGGGTTTGGGGTTGGGGTTGTTTATCGGGGTGAGCGCGAATGTAGACCCCACACTTAGAAATAGTGCACCCGTGTCGCCTACGTTTGGGGCGATCGCAAAGGTCAACCCAGCCGGAGTGCAAAAGAAGGCCCTCGGAAGGATTTGGTGTGAATTTTATTTTAGTAATTATAAATTATTTTTGTTTTGGAATGAATTAAATATTAGTAGCCACCTTGTGTCTTAGTGGCTTTACTGACTTACTTGGGTTGAAAGGATTAAAAAAAATCGTCCATTTATTACGATAAAGATTTATTGATATTTATTGAGTTTATGCGATAAATATATAGAATGGTCAATGTTTGTCTACTCACCCCCGTTAAAAATAGACTCTTCTATAAGAATTAGCTTGACCAATCAACACCACACATTGTGAAACTAGGCTTGTTATTGGTCGAGACGACCCTAGAATGTGTATCCATGGTCAAAAATCTGTTTTCCCGCCAGGCCACTGGGAGCCAACTTTGGTTTCCCAAAACAAATAAAAGGACGAACTTCAGTCCAATTCACCAGTCAGATCTACATTCCTAGAGAGATACCGAACTGATCCACGCAAGTCAAAACTCTGACCAACCAGGACTTTGCCGCGCAAAATATCTGACTCAACAGTCCACAAACACAATCTATCTCTCTCAAGAACATCACTTACAATACTTTGAAAAAGTGACATTTTCTTCTCACTACTTAATAAGTATTAGTAAACAAACAATCAAATTCTCACACAACTAAAGGTACGCAACTCCTGCCAATTATACAAACATACTTACACACTAGTAACTGAACTAGCACAAAGGACAATTTAATACGTAACTGGACACTTAGTTTAATTTTGTGAACAAATCTGAATAGGAATTGCAAACACCTTCACAATAATATTCTACACAGCCAAATACACCTATTTTCATTTATCCATTTAAGTTCAAATCAACTGTTATTCTCAAAATTGTATAATTGTACATAAATGCATTATTTTGTTCTATTGAAATCTGATAATCTGTGTTCCTTCCTCACTTGCCTGTTGATTGATTCGTTTTTTTGGAATGTCTATCTATATTGTTGCGGATAAATATGTTGAACATGTCCGTATACTAACCATCTAAAAATAAAAACCTTCTGATACAAAATTCAAATTCCTAGCAATCCCAACAAATATATATAGTCATAATTTAATCCCCAAATATGTTTGATATTTGTTAAAAGTCAATAATATAAAATAAATTCAATCTATAAGTAATTAATTTCATGTTTTTAATCGTTTTCCTCCAAGCAAGTGGATATTGCAAGTAAACGCTGGGTGGTACAGGAAATAGAAGTGAAACAGAATGAGAAGATTGAAAATAAGGAGGATTGAGGAAAGGACAAAAAGGAGCAGGATTTTAAAAAAAAAAAAAAAAAATGGCGATTAACGTTGCATTTCAATTTTTAAGATTGTTATTCTCAGAGAAGCAAGAAATCGGAAGGGAGTTCCCCAGGTGGGAAGTGCTAAAAAAAATGTTGGAGTATAAGTGGTGGCGGCATTTAACTAACAATAAGACGGTGAGACTTGTTGCTAATCTAGTAGCACGCTTAAATTCGTGTAGTCGGGGCACCAGGGTAAAAGTCTCATCAGAACAGTCGCCATGAAAATATTTGTCGAAAAGACAGAGAGAAGCCATATTATGTCGCTGAGAAAGTGACTGAAGTTTAGAAGCCTGGTCAGGATCAATTACATTACAGATCCTTCTTTGGATTTTGTCAACAATCTCGAGATATACAGCAGGAGCACCAGCCCAAATTATGGCAACAGTATTCAATGTACGGAAGAATGGTAGATTTATAAATGTGCAAGATGGATTCTGACGAGAAAAATTGTCTGTCACAACACGGTGAACCAACTTTCCTAGCAGTAGATGCATCTATTGATTCGATGTAGTCGCTCCACTCCATGTCACTGGAAAATGTGAAGCCAAGAAGGCTTAGAGTGTTGCGGAGTTTAGCATCCAATAAATAAACAATCGATAAGTTTGAATATTAAGAATTATGTGACAGTTGGAATATTTACAATAAGGATGAAATTATATGTATATGCCGGGAGTAACATCAAGATTGTCCAAATCGTCTAACAGCATGGGAAAATTGTCCATCCCACAAAATATTTAATATCTAAAAAAAAAAAAAAACACTAAAATAATTGAGTTTCTTTTTCCAGGTTTTCAGATAAAACGTTTAGCCACATAAACAGCATTTGTTAGAAATAAAACAGGTTAAAATCGTTTCGTGTCAGGCCCTCTGTCTTCTCAACTGAACAATGATGAGAGGAAAAAACATTCAGATCTTCAGTAATGGTACCAACATTCATACTCTGGCTTTCATCTTCAAAGCCCATTCAAGAGCCATCAAGAGAACGGTGAATAAGTTTAAAAAAGAGGGAACAGTATAGAGAAAAAACTGGATCAGGAGGTTACAACAGGAAGACGGATCATCATTTCAACTTAAAACTAAAGAGATCAATTAGAAAAGATCCAACTCAGCTCATAAGACGTTTGGCACGTGAGAGAGTAGTTTCAGCTATGACAGTTCAAAGGGCAGTGGAAAAAGACATGAAAATGAAATCGTACGTGAAACCTGTGAAACCCCTTCTTACTCCAGAACAAAAATTTAGGAGGTCAAAGAAGGCGAAGATCATCTTTAATAAGTTGGAAAATGATCCTGGAATAATATATATATTTGAATTTAATTTCAATCCTTCATGAGCTTACGATCCTTAGGTATGTTTAATTAACGATGAACACGTCATTTTCGTTTATGATCGATTTCCTCACGATTCTTCTGTTAAGATTAGAGAGTAATCATACATTCTTATTGCTCAAAGTGGAGACCAATTGTGCTATAAAAACCTCAGAGAATTCCAGTAAGATATCTTTAATCATTTCTACGATACACCGGTACAAATCTTAAACTAACAAATGGACAATTTTTCTTCTACATGATTTGAACAATTTTGCTGTTACCCGATATATATATATATATATATATATATATATATATATATATATATATATATATATATATATATGAAGAAAAATATACGGAAATAACAAACAAAAATCCTTATATGCAATTATGCTGTTTTAATGTTAATATGTCAACGTCGGACGTTTCGGTCTAATAAACCATCTTCAGGACATATCCATAAAATATAATTAACATTATCTTTGTCATGTTCAATTGATAATGTTAATTATATTTTATGAAAATAAAAAATAAATATATAAGAAAAAATAAAAATAGATAAAAACAAGTAAAATAATTTAACCCAAATAAATAAATAAACGACTTCCAGTAAAATAACCGCCAAAATAAACTACCCACAATGCACCACTGACCCGTATATATAAATAGCCCAGAAAAATAACAGCACTCGTGGCCTGACGATTGCATCTAGCGTGAAACAGACTGTCGCCTCTAAGTGTTGACTTCTATGTTCACACACACACATATATATATATATATATAATATATATATATATATATATATATATATATATATATATATATATATATATATATATATATATATATATATATATATATATGTATATCCCTTCTCCAAAGAAAAGGAAAAGAAAAAGAAAGAAGAGAAATAGAAAGAGGGAGGTAAGGAAAGAAAAACATCCCTTCCCCCCAAAAAAAAGAAAAAGAAAAGAAAGGAAAGCAGATGAGAAAACAGAAGTTTCTGATGATAATTTAGCCAACGAAAAATGTTAACGTTGAGCAAGATGTAATAGAGTAAGAATTCAAAATATAACCAGAAATTATGGCAACTAGATAGAATTTTTTTTTTTTGAAAGATACAATGTAGCATTTCATGAGCTATATGGCATTTTGAAAGAAGCCACTTATTTTAAACAAAATTAAACATAGTATGTAAATAAAAGACACTTTAAGAAGTAAAAAATTAGACATACAAAATAACTAATTCACCTTACAAACCATTACATTATAAATAAATAAATATAATTTTTTGAAGATTTGTATGAATTATATAAATTTAAATGCTATTACCAAACCTTATTACCAGTAATATATGAGTATAAACCTACGGCAAACATTATTACTAGTAATTTATGAGTATAAACTTATCAATCACCTTAATTCAAAATAAACTACTACGGATAGCATTAAAATGTTTAGACAAAGGTAATATAACATAAGAGAAGTAATTATTAAGTTATAAAGTTTAGCAAGATTGTAAAGTCACGATTTAACTTTAATATATATATATATATATATATATATATATATATATATATATATATATATATATATATATATATATATATTGACAATACAAGTATACTTCACCATAAAAATAAAAAAACTTCAAAATCTTGAAATCTTCCATATGAGAAAAATACAACCAGAACTAAATAAGGTTAATTATTAGTGTAACAGTAATGTTTTAAAACACTTAAATTGTAATTTTTCAAAATTACAATTTTGTGAGTAAAAGTTGTCTCCCTTAGATAACATAATAGCTTTAGCAGTTAATTTTTAAATTAATTATAACAGAACGCATTTCGTGTGCGTTTGCAAATAAATTGACAACTATGAATTAATCTAATTTTTGAAGATGATCTTCGATGAGATTGAAAGTACTTGGGAAAATAAAAGAAATGAAAAAAAATTATGGTGCCTCCCTGAATGAATTTAATATCAACATTACGAAGAATTTGAGAGAATTATAATAAAAATAGCCATAATATATCCAGATTATTCGACCAAACATGCTTGAATGAAGGTATGCTACATGTATATATATATATATATATATATATATATATATATATATATATATATATATAGAGAGAGAGAGAGAGAGAGAGAGAGAGAGGGAGAGAGATTTCAAATTCGACATTTTTATTATTTCAGTGTTTACTCGTATTTGAAGTAGACGCTCCGTTTTTATTTAAAAGGTGTATTATTTTGTCTATCAGCCTCCGTATTCAAGAAATCATATCAAAAGGAATGTGCTCTCCGCAGGAATTGAACCCGCAACCCTCTTTGTAAGAAAAATCCCCGTTTGATCCGGTGTGCCTTACCGCTCGGCTACGTAGAATCTCTATGTTCCTTTTAAGGAAAGTACACATCGTTACTAAGATATGTTTGTAAATCCATATCTGCTCAGTTTTTGTATCCGAAATGTAAAGAAAGCAATTTCTAGAGGACAGATAGCTTTACTCCTAATCCAAAATTTCTATTACTTCTAACATTATTATTAGCGGATACTCGTATTTGAAGTAAACGCTCCAGTTTTATTTTTAAATTTAAACGGTGTGTAATACGTCTATCGACATGAGCATTCGATACATGACTGACGAAGCAGATTTTTTTTTCCTGTGGTAGGTTGGCATTTCTTTCTGTGGTAGACCAGTTGTCATCCAAGGCTATAGAACCCGGTCTGTCCTGTTATTTACCCATAGCTGGAGGGAGAAGAAGAGAATTCATACATTTCCCAAGGGTATTAGCATATAAGTGAATGCAATGGATTCGACTGGAATTCGAACTCGCTTCTCCGGTTCCTCAATCCGAGCCACTATCCATTACTCCACAGTGATAAAAAAATTCAACAAGAACATTTACTTACTTTCAATTATTAGACATTAAATTATATCACTTAGCATCCTCCATAATTTACCTTGACTTTCAGTTAGCCTGAAGTTTATTTATGACTTTCAAAATTTCGAAAAACTAACGACATTTTTTTTTTTTTTTTTTTTTTACTTTTGTCTCTAAATACTCGTTACGAATAAAAGTCCATCAGAATATGAAACGCTATCTGCTAAAAGATATGTTTTCCTTTTTTTGTAACTACAGTGTAACCCGGATATAAGAGAGATTTTCTCTGGTCCCAAATTCGAGCCATACTTACTTACCTAAACAAAATAGACCAAACACGGATATAAGAGAAACCCGGATATAAGAGACTTCTTCTCCGGTCTCGACAACTCTCTTATATCCGGGTTACACTGTTATAAAATATTGCACATGCAGTGTAGGTGCTAGCTAATAAAATAAAGTGCTAGAGAGCAATAATAACAAAGTTATATAATTCATTTTTACTCTTAATTTAATGCACAAAGCAATTATCAGGTGCCGACTGAAAACTGACCGTTGCATAAATAATGATATACCGTAAGTGGAACCGTCCATTTTATTTACGCGGGGGCGGGGATAAATAAATAAGTAAATAAACAATAAAATGAATAAATAGATAAATTAAAATAAAATCACATAAAAAATTTAAGGGTAAAAATTTATAAATAATAGTACCCCAGTGACAAATTTAAAAAAATATCATTCCTGGTGTAAAATTAACTGATTATTCCAAAAATTACATTAAAATCTAGTGGAAATCTACTGATTAGGAGATATTGACAATTTTAGTTTACTGGCCTCGATAATTTTTCACTGGGGCATTATTTGTAATCGAGGCCTGTGTGAACTTTCGCGTATTAATCAAGGGTAACCTGGACCCAACTAAAATTGTCAATACCTCCTAACAGTTCCGCTAATTTTTAAAATGCTACTTTTGGAATATTAAGGCGTGATTGTTTTGTTTTTTTAATGTGCCACTGCAAATTTACCAAAACAAGATACACATTTTTTATTTTGGTTTCCGTAGGGTGGTTAATTGGCGATTGATTTTTTTACATAAATTAAATAAAAATGGCCACCTCTATTTATGAAATTTAATCAGTTAGTTTTTTTGGTTTTTTTTGTTTTTTTTTGTTTTTTTTTTAATTTTATTTTCATATTCATGATCCGAGGCGCATAAAAAAAAGTGATTGTTTCTAATCAACGTGACTACTGCCCATCTTCGCCCCACCCCAAATTCTACTTATCAGTTAGCTCGATCGTGTAATTACTTCCATCGTCTGTCTGTGGTAAGTGTAAATTTGTATCTGACGAAATCTTTAGCATAGCCGACAGGCATCAGGACAGTCGCGGCCCCATTTGCGTTACACACAGACGTTGAAATCAATGTATATTTTTACAACACTCACAATACAGCAAGTGGTTCCGTGGTGTAGTGGTTATCACGTCTGCTTAACACGCAGAAGGTCGCGAGTTCGAAACTCGCCGGAACCTGGTTGATATACGCTTTTCCGCCTCCCTCGTTCTTTATAATTCGTGTATATTTTTATTTATTAAATCAATTCACCTCGATAAAGATTTTAGAAGAAACCAGAAACCCAGTCCAAACAAAAACAAAGGATAAAACATTACTTGTTTTGTCTGGGTTTTTTTTCTCCTCTCTCTCCTATCAAATGGCTATGGGGATCCAAAAAAGAGAAAGGGGCTAAAAATGCAATTTGTTCAAGATTGGCAGTGTTGTGAGCAGCATAGAAGCATGTTGAGAAGATTGATATTAATTTTAAGTTTGAAGGGGTGAGGCCAGGGTGACGAGGAGAGTCTTCCGGACACTCAATTGGAGACCGGTTTGAGCAGACTGAGTTACCTGATGCTCGTATCAAAACCTTTTCACATATTCTTATCAGCCCAGGTATCAAGATTGTTGGTTTTCCATTTTCTAATTTCATCGGCTATATTGCGTTGGAACACCGGTCTTGTACGATTACCGAAGATAAGCAAATTCAAACCTGGTCAATACCTAGATGGGTGACCACTTGGAAATATCAGTTCTTGTAAGATTGGATGTACAACGAATAAACACTTGCAATTGAAAGTAGGAGAGCAGAGTTCCAGTTGAGTTTATTATATTTAATTGCACACAAATACATTTAAGTATAAATCCACTTTTCCCCCAGCTATGGGTCAGTTAGTAAATCATGATTATCTCAAAAGAAAAAAAAAATATATATATATATATATATATATATATATACTTCCAATCTACAAATATTTTCAAGCTTTATATAACCTGCAAAGCCAAAATCAATCAGCACCAGATTACCAGAACAGGCCACAGGAATGGAAGTGTAGAGATCCCTCGTTTATCACGGTAAATTGGTTCCGAGAACGGCCGCGATAACTGAATTTCCGAAGTAGGGACGCCATATTCACAGTATTTATTTAACAGGTATTTGAACTTTTAAAACCCTCCCTGTACTGTTAACAACCCACCCATTACAGTACTCTATTAATAACAAGGACAACTGTTAAGCAATAACAATTTAGATTAAAAAAAAAAAAAATAAGATTGTTACTGTATTCAACACGAAAGTTGAAGTAGAATTTGAATGATGGTGATGAATTTGCTGCGCAGTAGAAATGATGAGATATGACTTCTACTGTGCAGCCGATAATTGTATTTTACGTCTCTTGAGACGGCGGTGCCCTTTCTATTGCTATTTTACGCTCGTTTTGTTGTTCCTAGACCAAGAAATAATATTTATTATTTTAATGGGTTTAATGAAAAATTTTAAGTGTTCATACATCTCGATTTTTCTAGAATTTTCCAGAAACTCCGGATATTTCCCATATATTTAAAAAATCCGCGATAGTAGAACCGTGAATTAGCAAGGGATCTGTATTTACAAAATAAAGTTAAAGAAATAAATAGGAAATATTTATGCTTTTTTTTTAACATTTGAAATTTATCAGTTTATCTAGCATTTAGATGAGCGAGAAAGAGAGAGAGAGAAAGAGATAGAGCGAGAAAGAGAGAGAGAAAGAGATAGAGCGAGAAAGAGAGAGAGAAAAAGATAGAGCGAGAAAGAGAGAGAGAAAAAGATAGAGCGAGAAAGAGAGAGAGAAAAAGATAGAGCGAGAAAGAGAGAGAGAAAAAGATAGAGCGAGAAAGAGAGAGAGAAAAAGATAGAGCGAGAAAGAGAGAGAGAAAAAGATAGAGCGAGAAAGAGAGAGAGAAAAAGATAGAGCGAGAAAGAGAGAGAGAAAAAGATAGAGCGAGAAAGAGAGAGAGAAAAAGATAGAGCGAGAAAGAGAGAGAGAAAAAGATAGAGCGAGAAAGAGAGAGAGAAAAAGATAGAGCGAGAAAGAGAGAGAGAAAAAGATAGAGCGAGAAAGAGAGAGAGAAAAAGATAGAGCGAGAAAGAGAGAGAGAAAAAGATAGAGCGAGAAAGAGAGAGAGAAAAAGATAGAGCGAGAAAGAGAGAGAGAAAAAGATAGAGCGAGAAAGAGAGAGAGAAAAAGATAGAGCGAGAAAGAGAGAGAGAAAAAGATAGAGCGAGAAAGAGAGAGAGAAAAAGATAGAGCGAGAAAGAGAGAGAGAAAAAGATAGAGCGAGAAAGAGAGAGAGAAAAAGATAGAGCGAGAAAGAGAGAGAGAAAAAGATAGAGCGAGAAAGAGAGAGAGAAAAAGATAGAGCGAGAAAGAGAGAGAGAAAAAGATAGAGCGAGAAAGAGAGAGAGAAAAAGATAGAGCGAGAAAGAGAGAGAGAAAAAGATAGAGCGAGAAAGAGAGAGAGAAAAAGATAGAGCGAGAAAGAGAGAGAGAAAAAGATAGAGCGAGAAAGAGAGAGAGAAAAAGATAGAGCGAGAAAGAGAGAGAGAAAAAGATAGAGCGAGAAAGAGAGAGAGAAAAAGATAGAGCGAGAAAGAGAGAGAGAAAAAGATAGAGCGAGAAAGAGAGAGAGAAAAAGATAGAGCGAGAAAGAGAGAGAGAAAAAGATAGAGCGAGAAAGAGAGAGAGAAAAAGATAGAGCGAGAAAGAGAGAGAGAAAAAGATAGAGCGAGAAAGAGAGAGAGAAAAAGATAGAGCGAGAAAGAGAGAGAGAAAAAGATAGAGCGAGAAAGAGAGAGAGAAAAAGATAGAGCGAGAAAGAGAGAGAGAAAAAGATAGAGCGAGAAAGAGAGAGAGAAAAAGATAGAGCGAGAAAGAGAGAGAGAAAAAGATAGAGCGAGAAAGAGAGAGAGAAAAAGATAGAGCGAGAAAGAGAGAGAGAAAAAGATAGAGCGAGAAAGAGAGAGAGAAAAAGATAGAGCGAGAAAGAGAGAGAGAAAAAGATAGAGCGAGAAAGAGAGAGAGAAAAAGATAGAGCGAGAAAGAGAGAGAGAAAAAGATAGAGCGAGAAAGAGAGAGAGAAAAAGATAGAGCGAGAAAGAGAGAGAGAAAAAGATAGAGCGAGAAAGAGAGAGAGAAAAAGATAGAGCGAGAAAGAGAGAGAGAAAAAGATAGAGCGAGAAAGAGAGAGAGAAAAAGATAGAGCGAGAAAGAGAGAGAGAAAAAGATAGAGCGAGAAAGAGAGAGAGAAAAAGATAGAGCGAGAAAGAGAGAGAGAAAAAGATAGAGCGAGAAAGAGAGAGAGAAAAAGATAGAGCGAGAAAGAGAGAGAGAAAAAGATAGAGCGAGAAAGAGAGAGAGAAAAAGATAGAGCGAGAAAGAGAGAGAGAAAAAGATAGAGCGAGAAAGAGAGAGAGAAAAAGATAGAGCGAGAAAGAGAGAGAGAAAAAGATAGAGCGAGAAAGAGAGAGAGAAAAAGATAGAGCGAGAAAGAGAGAGAGAAAAAGATAGAGCGAGAAAGAGAGAGAGAAAAAGATAGAGCGAGAAAGAGAGAGAGAAAAAGATAGAGCGAGAAAGAGAGAGAGAAAAAGATAGAGCGAGAAAGAGAGAGAGAAAAAGATAGAGCGAGAAAGAGAGAGAGAAAAAGATAGAGCGAGAAAGAGAGAGAGAAAAAGATAGAGCGAGAAAGAGAGAGAGAAAAAGATAGAGCGAGAAAGAGAGAGAGAAAAAGATAGAGCGAGAAAGAGAGAGAGAAAAAGATAGAGCGAGAAAGAGAGAGAGAAAAAGATAGAGCGAGAAAGAGAGAGAGAAAAAGATAGAGCGAGAAAGAGAGAGAGAAAAAGATAGAGCGAGAAAGAGAGAGAGAAAAAGATAGAGCGAGAAAGAGAGAGAGAAAAAGATAGAGCGAGAAAGAGAGAGAGAAAAAGATAGAGCGAGAAAGAGAGAGAGAAAAAGATAGAGCGAGAAAGAGAGAGAGAAAAAGATAGAGCGAGAAAGAGAGAGAGAAAAAGATAGAGCGAGAAAGAGAGAGAGAAAAAGATAGAGCGAGAAAGAGAGAGAGAAAAAGATAGAGCGAGAAAGAGAGAGAGAAAAAGATAGAGCGAGAAAGAGAGAGAGAAAAAGATAGAGCGAGAAAGAGAGAGAGAAAAAGATAGAGCGAGAAAGAGAGAGAGAAAAAGATAGAGCGAGAAAGAGAGAGAGAAAAAGATAGAGCGAGAAAGAGAGAGAGAAAAAGATAGAGCGAGAAAGAGAGAGAGAAAAAGATAGAGCGAGAAAGAGAGAGAGAAAAAGATAGAGCGAGAAAGAGAGAGAGAAAAAGATAGAGCGAGAAAGAGAGAGAGAAAAAGATAGAGCGAGAAAGAGAGAGAGAAAAAGATAGAGCGAGAAAGAGAGAGAGAAAAAGATAGAGCGAGAAAGAGAGAGAGAAAAAGATAGAGCGAGAAAGAGAGAGAGAAAAAGATAGAGCGAGAAAGAGAGAGAGAAAAAGATAGAGCGAGAAAGAGAGAGAGAAAAAGATAGAGCGAGAAAGAGAGAGAGAAAAAGATAGAGCAAGAAAGAGAGAGAGAAAAAGATAGAGCGAGAAAGAGAGAGAGAAAAAGATAGAGCGAGAAAGAGAGAGAGAAAAAGATAGAGCGAGAAAGAGAGAGAGAAAAAGATAGAGCGAGAAAGAGAGAGAGAAAAAGATAGAGCGAGAAAGAGAGAGAGAAAAAGATAGAGCGAGAAAGAGAGAGAGAAAAAGATAGAGCGAGAAAGAGAGAGAGAAAAAGATAGAGCGAGAAAGAGAGAGAGAAAAAGATAGAGCGAGAAAGAGAGAGAGAAAAAGATAGAGCGAGAAAGAGAGAGAGAGAAAAAGAGAGAGAGAGAAAAAGAGAGAGAGAAAGAGAAAAAGAGAGAGAGAAAGAAAGAGAGAGAAAGAAAGAGAGAGAAAAAGAGAGAGAGAGAAAAAGAGAGAGAGAGAAAAAGAGAGAGAGAGAGAGAGAGAGAAAAAGAGAGAGAAAAAGAGAGAGAGAGAAAAAGAGAAAGAGAGAAAGAGAGAGAGAGAAAGAAAGAGAGAAAGAAAAAGAAAAGAGAGAAAGAAAAAGAGAGCAAGAAAAAGAAAAAGAGAAAGAGAAAGAGAGAGAGAGAAAAAGAGAGAAAAGAAAAAGGAAAAAAATTTTTGCCTATTTGTAACCATTACCAGGTCAAACATAACATAGCAATCTCATGTTATATCATTTGTTTGCAGTTTGTGCCAATTTGTAGAAATGTGAAAATGTCAGTTGATTCTAAGATTCAAACTTTTCTATCAATCCAAAGTACAAAGGAACACATGAATCAGCTTCACATCACAGGGCCAATTTGCAAGCTTTTTATATAGGGACCTCCACAAAATGTATAATGCGTAACGTTTAAAATGAATTTAAAATAAATAAATTTGAAACTTTTTAATTACAATAGGTTAAATATTTCTAAGCAAAATACTTTGCCATATTTCGAAATTGACTGGAAAGCATTTTATTTTTCCTAAAATAGCTGATTAGCACCTTTCAGTTATCTTTCAACACAATGTAATTCTCTTTATTAAAAAAGAAAAATTCTAATCTTGCTCTATGGAGACTTTATCTGGAAAACAATTGAATGGACATGAGCACCTTTCTTTTATACAATTTTTAAGTACTCAGTAATATTTAAAATTTAGGAAGATATTCTCTATAACCTGTTTCATTGAATTTTCAAAAGGTTGAATTTATTGCTCATTTTCTAATTCTCTGTATGGTCACCCTTGCTAGCAAACTTTGACAAGTTTTATACATACAAAAAAAAAAAAAAAAAAAAAAAATTCTGAACTTTTTTTAAAATATTGATATGAAGAGGCTGAAATTTTAATTTCTCAAAACTTTGCAAAATTAAGTGGAATAATTCCTGAAAATTTAATTAAAAATTTGATCTTATTTTTGCAAAAATTTCAAATGTTTTCCCAATGGCATAAATCTCTGTACCTATCTTTGAGTCACCCAGACAAAAAAAAGAGTTTCCCTGCTGAATGCATGTTAAATTTTCAGTCTTCTCTCCCAGAAATTTCAACCCAGTTTTTCTAATTCTAAGTGACCTTTTTCTTTCCATTTTCCTCATTTAGATTCCATCTATGGTACTATCATCTTTTGCAAAAAATATTACTGAGGAAATGATCTCACTTTGACAACCATATCAGAGAATTGATCTAACAGTTCAGAACTTTTAGCTTTTGAAAGAAATTCTATTCTAATGCACCTTTTTAATTTCCCATTATACTTACCAGATAAATTCCAGCCTTTGCTGGATTTTGACAACCTTGCCTTGATTTATTTTTCTCCGCCGTATTTTCATTAGTATATTCCACGGAAAGAGAATACTGGGGGGAAAAAAAAAAAAAAAAAAAAAAAAAAAAAGGCGATTCTCCCCCAATAAGTCCTAGTAGTTGTCTATCAACTTTTAAAGGCTGACATGAAATTTATTTATCACTTAAGGAAATATCTAGTGGCTTAGAAATTTCCCTAAGTGATGAATTTCTGCCCCCCCCCATACAAAAATCTATCCATTTGTAAGCCAACACAGCTGATGATACTGAAATAGGATGTTATTTTTAAGGATCATGCCATCAAATTTGGTTTCAATACAGCAACACGATTAAAAGTAGAAAGGAAAAGAAAATCAGAAAGGCAGGTCGTAAATTAGAGGAACTTTTTACATTTACAATATTTTAAGATTTATTCAAGTTTATGTCTAGCTATCCGTCCCCCACCCCAAATCCTAGCATTTTTGGCTAAATCTCAACACAAGCAGATGTATGAACAAAGCATTAACAGCGGAAGAGAACATTTTATTGCATTTCAATGATGTGCAGATGCAAGTGATAAAATTTCAAACACAGCAGCAAATATTTTTATCCAGAAACTGCTAAGAAAAAACAAATCAATCACAACCTCCCTCGTGTTTAAAAGTTTTTATTAGCATTATTGGATGTAATACTGAGAAGAGACAATGGAACGTTAAAAATGGATTTAAAAAATGAATGCAGTTTTCTTCTGGTTTGTGACAAGATAAAACTTTATCTAAGGGTAGGGCCTTGGTCGTCTGTCAGATCTGCTATCTTGAGGCCTGCAAAGAAAGAATAGTTGGTTAGTCATTTAAAACACAAAGCCAAAAGTAATTTTAGCCAAAATTGACCAAGCAAAAAGTAAAATATTTACAAAATACACAGTGTGTTTACTAAGCTTTTGAGTAGACACCCTGTCCAAAATAGTAAATGTGTACCAACTGAACGATCAAGAGACCTATTAAAGAAATTGGCCCACACAACAGGAACCAAATCTGTATCACCCCACCCCCACCAGATAAATTATTTCAGCTAAGTGTGCCTTGTCATTGATAGAAAACAGGAATACAGGTTTAATTCATATTGGGAACCACATCTTCCGCCTGACTATCTCTAGGCCAGTCAGCAATTTCAGTTTAAAGAAAAAAAAAAAAAATAAGACACCAACCAACTGCAGGACATCATCTACTGAAACGTGTACCGACTAAATATAAACACAGTAATCTGAAATAATGCACGATTAAAATGAAACCTATTAATTGGTTTAAAATTAAAATCTATGAAAATCACTTTACCATTGCAAGCAAAACATTCTCATTTAAACAATATTTAGGGCAGAACTGGGTTTAGGAGAATAGCAAAAGACAATTATTAAGAGCTACAAGGTAAAGGAAGTTGTGGAGGGACATGATAGCCTATGTCCTAAGACAGACTGCTGAAATTACTTATGTCAAACAGGGATTTAAGAAAAATTTGACTTTAGACCAAGTCTTAGTAAACTGTGCATGTTTATATAAAAAAAAAAAAAAAAGCAACTTGCTATCAGTTAATACACCCCCTCAACCCAACAATACTGATGAATTTTGGTTTATCACAAGTAATAGATGAAAACTGTAGCAAAATGTTAAATTTCGCATGTGCTTCTTACCTTCCTCGGTCTTTGCCAAATCCACCACGGCCACCTCTGTCACCGGGTCCACCACCTCCACGATCGCCACCCATGCCGCCACCTCCTCTTGGCCCACCACGGAAACCACCTCTCTCACCTCCTCGGCCACCCATACCACCTACTCTGCCTCCACGGTCACCCATGCCACCACCTCCTCTCACACCTCTGTCACCCATGCCACCTCGGCCACCACGATCACCCATGCCACCTCGGCCACCGCCCATGCCGCCTCGACTGCCTCTGTCACCCATGCCAGGTCCACCGCCACCACGGGGTCCGCCTCGTCCCCGGAAACCACCTGTTAAAGAAAAGCATGATGTAAAAACCATTAGCTGTGCCCCCCACAAGAAAAGATATTTTGCAAGAATCTAATAGCATAAACTTAATAAAAATAAAGAATGCCAGTTGAACAAATCAAACGCAATTTGCAACATCTTATTCCTTATGGTGAGATCAGAAACTATGCATCGGCAATGAAAGGCCAATATTTACAGTGTACAAACAACATAAGATTTACAGATAACAACAGCTATTAGGGAGATGTCATTAAATATATTTTAATGTTTATTAAAAAGAAAAATTAAACAGTAATATTATTGTTTAGCTAATAAGCATAACATAGCACAAAGTCATATTGTGGAAAAAGTAATTTGACAATATATGCATGTTTTTTGTTTTTTTTTTTAATTTTTTTATCAAAAACTACATTCTTGTACATGTTATGAATATTATACATTAATTACTAAATTTTTTTTTTTTTTTTTTTTTTTAAATTGATAACTATTTGTGCCCAGTTGTTGACATTAACAGCTATCTGCTGATGTGTTAACATTTTGGAATAATCCAATAATAAAAATTAGAATTTCATCTGATAGATGTCGTGATTTGTTAATATAGATATTGAGTAAGGGAGATAACCACGATAAAATCTATAGGAACAGTTGTCTACCTTATCTATATTCGTAAACAACTAATCATCTTTGCAGCAAATCCAAATTCTAGAGTTGTTAGCCAAAGAATATGCATTTAGTTCATTAATTTGCAAGAGGTTTAAATTTTTTAATATGGTCTCAAGAACAGAATGGCAATTTTTACAGCAAATTATGATTAAGTTTTAGTTAATAAAGGATGAAAAGTGAATGATTATTTTTTTTTTTTATACAAACAATTCCTCAACTTTATATTTACTCAATATACACACCCATTTTAAACATTATTTGATATAGTTCCTTTTTTTCACAAGAGAATTCAGTATAGAAAAGAGGGAAAATCAAAAAGACTCAAATTCTAACATTTGAGACCAGCACCAATGAAGAGAAGCTTTCTTACCTGGACCACCAGGAGGTCCACCAGGTCCTGCAGAGCCAAGTCCTTCTTTAGGAGCATTGCAAAGGTTACAAGCATTACGCCAACCAAAGTTGTTGTTGCCACAAGCACTGAAAATAAAAAAAATACATTTTCAAAACACCTGACTAAATGCTGCTTGTCCAATAGAGGCAAATCATTTTATGTGAAGCCAATTGTGTCATGGCAGACAAATTCCCTGGACAAAACTTTTTGTATTGATCATTTTAACAAGATTCCAGCTATAAAAAAAAAAAAAAAAAAAAAAAAGTTTGTGCCTCAAAATTATTCCATCTTCCAGTCACAAACAGCAGTAGACTGCTGGTGTTAACATTTATCTAAGCAAAAATAATTTACTACCCATTTGCTTCTGTGACTAAAGATTTGTCTTCTTTAATGTATATTTTGACAAGCAGGTCATTAGACAGTGCTAAAGAATATTGTCTTAGTGTCTTTCTGGAGATATTTCTAAAAAAATTATTTTGTCCAAGGGGAATTACTTGCTTTTGCCAGGGAAAAATAAAATAAAGGAAGACTGCTGTCCCCATTAATATGCAGATTCCATTCAGCTATTTGGAGATGGAATCAGGCTGAATGCTCCTGGCAAGGTTCAAATACTCTAAAAACTTTGTCAGGAACATTTAAGAACTAATTTCTAATACTTACGGGTTGGGACAAGTCCAATCTCCTTGACGACCACCGCCGCCACCACCTCTATCACCACCCATACCACCACCAAATCCGCCTCTGCCACCACCACGGCCTCCACCTCGTCCACCTGCAAAGCAATACAAAAAGAAAACACGATTAAAAAGTATTCCTAGAAATGCATCTAACCGATTTTAAAAATATTCACTTAATTTAATAACAGTAATTATTTAAAGTCAGTTTATTCCTTAAACAGGTAAAATTCACAATTATGCATGTATATTTTTAAATCAAACACTTAGCGGGATGTTACTGTTCAGATTCTTACAAAATTCAGAATAAAACACCTTTTTAATGAAAGTGACTAGACAATTTTCAGACCTTTCAGGATCCCTTATTGAAATTACAATATATGTAACACTATATTCAACCAAATACTAATTATTGTTTACTTTCAAAGTAATAAAATCATAATAGTAACTTCATAAATCATTTATGGCAGATTACTTACCTCGGCCGTCTCTGCCACCTGTCCAAGCTTTACGCTGAGCCATTTCAACCTTGATGATTCTACCCTGGAAGTCTTTCTCTGAAAATAATAAAACAAAAAGGAAAGGTATAGGACACACTGACTTTTACTAGAAGCAGGACAGAATAGAGAAATGGTAAAACAGATTAAATGTTTAAAACTTCCAAACTGCACAAATTTTTTTAGTCAATATTTCTTTGCAGATTCAAGCAAACTGGCAAATTTAGTTATTCTTAATTTTTTAAACATCCACTTAATCCACTAAATGAAAATATTGCCTACAGTAACAAGTCACATTTGATGTTAGAGTACCTGCTCAATTCTATGCCGTGTACACTAAAAGCTGCAAAAATGTCATTATCTGTTAAAAATAAAAAACAAAAAAAGCTGGCTACAAATTACAAATCATTTAGGCTCCCATTTAAATTCAGTTGCAAATCTTTCAGTAATGTAATAATTATCATAAAACCCAAATGTCAAAGAATATTTCATTAGAGAAGCAGATTTAGCTGAAGAGCTATCAGACGGTAGAATAGAGTTTCAAGAAATTGTTTGAAATTTCTATAGCCATCACCTCTATTATATTTGTCACTCTTAGATCCAGCAAAATCTTTTTTGAAGGATTTAGATAAACTAGATCGTGTGTGTGTGTGTGGAGGGGCTTAATTTATTTTTTTCTTTTAGTTTGTTTTTTTAAAGCTGGCATCTAAAATATCCCAAGTGTATTGAAAGATTTTTGCAGCACCCAGATTTGGGATGTTGTACTATATTACATTTTGATTACAATCTCACATAAGTATTTCCCCTCAATGAGGAAAACAAAAAAAAAAGCACAACAGTAACTCACCATTGAACCAATTAATGGCAGCTTTGGCACTCTCAGGATCATCATAAGTGACTGTTGCTTCACCTTTTCCTTTGCCGGTGACTTTGTCCTTGTAAATCCACACTTTAGGTTTGCTTGTCTTTTTATCAGTCTGAAATATAATCAAAAACTTACTGAGAACATTTTTACTTTGACAAAGTTTCCAGTGAATTGTGTCATGGTATTCTTTTTCTCACAGATGATGCCCAACTGACAAAATAAAACAAAACACAATGTGTATGCGTGAAATTAAAAATATAAAATGGCTACAGTTTATCCACCGCGCCTCATACATGGTAAAGGGTAACATTAGAAGCAAAAAGATCAGTTTTTGTTTTATTAAAAGCCCAGATTCCAATATCTATTTATGTGCTTACTTTCACATGCTAGCTTTATACATTTTACTTCTTTCCTGGGCTTTCTCTATCAACAACTTCAAAAACGTGATTAAAAAAATATACACAGACAAAAATCAAGTTTGCTTTTACCTTAATGACCCCAATGCTTCCAAAATGTTGAATTAGAGCTTCTTCAGTAACATCTTCATTCAGTCCGTACACAAACACGGTGTCAGGCATTTCCATAATGGGACCATCTAGAGAGTAAAATGTCAGTATTGAAATAAAATCAATTGGAGGGGGAGGTGGGTTTTTTTTAGAAATACATTTCTACATTTAAAAATCAAAGCTGTTGTTTAACCATGACTGTCAGGTTTTTGCTTAACTCAAACATCCAAATTTTTGGTTGTATGTAACCCAAGAATGTACCATATTTAGATGAATGCCAACTTTTTTTTTTTTTTTTTTTTTTTTGAAAGGAAAATCTAAATTACTGAGTAATGATTAAAACTCACCTCCATATCCACCACCACCACCACCTGTAGAAAGAAAATGAAAAAGAAGAGTCAAAACTTTGATCTTTACAAGTTAAATAGAATTAAAAGCAGCACATGGTTTAATTAAAAAAAATTTTTTTAATAAATGAGGCAGACTGTATCTGCACCATTAAGACTACATTCCATTTAATATTGCCATTTTGGCAAATGCCATCAGACAAAGCCATCACCATATAAGTATGTATGTACGTATGTATGACACTTCAGACCAGCCTGATATTTGTCAAAGGGTAGATACAAGAGAGAGGCAGTGACTGCTGGGAATAATCAAAACCTTTGTAAAAAGGACAACTTCAGTAATAGCAACCACCCCTCCCCCTCAAGATATTAAAACGATTTTCACACATACAAAACATCTGTATGATGGAAGAGATGCAATTAAAACCAATATTCACTTGATACATTTTGTTCTTTTTTTAAAGAATCCCCCTTCAGCAGAAAGTGGAATAATTTCTCAAACAATGAACACTTACACTATACTTTCAAAACAAGCAAAAAAGGTATATTTTTGACACATTAAACATGCTTGGTTTCAACCACCACATGGACAATAATTTAAATTGTTTCACTAAGAACCATTTATTTAGTGACAAAGTTTGTTACTGCTGTGACTTTCCATTTATTTACAAATTTTTCAATTCATTTTACACCATGATCCACTTTGTTCCAGATTTGAAAACCCAAAGACATGTTAAGATTGTAAAATGCTTGGAAGACTATAGCACCCATCTTCCATTAAAGCAATGAATTAGATGTAATGGATACAATTCCAAAATAAGCTTTGTACCAAGTTTCTCAAAGAAAAGCAAGCACCAAGAAACTTTGAAAGGGATGATAACTGCTACACAAATTAGTGTATTCTAAATGCTTTGTGAATATTTAGGTACTTTAAGCTATAAAATCAGACCTCAGTACATTAAACTGGGTTTATCTCTAATCCCATGGAAATAGTCTAGGCTTTCTAATTTTTTTTTTCATTCATATACTCAAGACAACCTAGCCAACAGTACTTCTGAATTCCTCATACTATCACATGACCTTCCTGCTCAGATTTCTAAGCTATTGCACAAAACACTTGCTTCATCACATACATTCATCTCTTGAATTCAGACCAAATATGACCTGAAAATAAAAACTCTTCACCCTTCTACAGAAAGTTTGCAAAGGGTCAAATCAAGAGAAAAGTTAAAACCCAGTAACAAATAAGTTATCTTCAACCACCAACAAAAGGGGGTTAATGAATGGGAAAGAAAAAGAAATAGGGTCAGCACTTTACTTTCCATAAGAGTTTGTGCATAGCTGGTCATTTGCTGATTGATGGCTAGCATGCAAATGGAAGTAACATCCCTGAAGAGAAATTGTCATGAGATTTTTCTTTTTTTTCTTTTTGGGACCTTGTCAATACCCTGGCCAGTAAAAAATGGCCTTTGTAACTCAAACCTTGATAACAACCACCTCAAATTGTAAACCATTGGGGAGAAAAAAATATTTTTTTATCTGTCTATAACCAGTTAACACATTCAGCAGGGCACAAATGGCCCTTTCAGGTAAGGCCTACTAACACCTTCAAAGTGCTTGCAATACCTGTTGTCCATTCAACCAACTGTCTCATGTTTAATATAAACAGACATTCAATTTTGTAATTCCCTCTCCACAGTGTATCAAATTGTTAATGAGATTTTCTTTTTCGAGTATACAAAGTTTATCCTTTGGAAACAGGCTAAGAGTGTTAAAGTCACTTTTCTGAAAACTTACCTTGGCTTGAACTACTATATTGAAAGAGAAAAATTTGGTATATCCATATACATATATACTAATTAGTATGCAAGCGCACATTTGTGTATGTGTGTGTAACTTGGCATGGCTCTAATTCCCCTCCCCCACAATATACTCTAGTAGAAATTCAAGGTGAAATCAATTACTAGAAAAAGGTTGGGGAATTTTTTTTTTTTTTTCAATTTGAATTCAGGTACTTCCAATTGAAATAAGATGGAAAAATAGAGGATTCCACTTTTCTGCGATTATAAAAATCCTGCTTGCAAAAATACTTGGGAGGTACTAAAGTGTAGATTTTGAAGATTCAGAGTAAGAGCATGGATTAACATTCAGAGCCAGCCAAGCAGGGGGATTATTTTTAACACCACAAGTGCTCTAAACCTAACTGTCAAAACAGCCTTCCCTCCCCTACCTCAAGAGCACTTGTTTTGAAATAGGTAAAGACCTTGTTACAAGGTAAATCATTTAAGAAATGGACAAATCTAACTACATAAAACAAAGAAAGAAAGAAAAAAATAATGAATATTTGTTATATACTATATAAATCCAAATTAAAGAATTTTAGAAATGTATATGTATTAAAATGTGACAGACCATTTGCTGCAACTGCACATATGTATAAAAAAGATTAGAAAGTTGTATTATAAGCCTTTAAAGTCAAAATTCCAACTTTATTAACTTAAGGCAGAAGCACAAGCAAAAGAGTTTATTCTGAAATATTTGTTCACCGTAACACTATTATAATAATAATAAAAATTTACAAAACTCACAGAACTTCTGAATGACAGCTGAACTAATTTTTCATGATCAGTTAAAATTTAATCTCCAAGTGATTGCAATAGAAATTATCTAAACTCACATTTACATGGAAATGAAAAGATACGAGATGTTAAACTTGCGGCACTTTTACCAAATCGGCATTGTAATTCATAAAAGTTGGACATTAATATTGTTAAGTTCTTATATAAGATGCTGAAAAGTTCTTGTACTGGAGGTTCAAGCTAAACATTTGCCAAACTAAAAATTAGTAGAAAGCAGTTAATATTTAACCAGAGAAATTATATAAAGTCTTAGAATGTTGTACAGTGCAGGGAATATCTAAGGCCGACATCACCTACACAGAGAACTAAAGGAGCATTAGCAAAGAGGATGTTCTTAAATTCTGACCACCAAAGTGAGTTAAATATTTCAGAATTTGAGTATATTTTTCAACTGTTTGACTAGGAATCCCTTTATTAAAACTCCTTCATGAGAAGGTAAACTGATTTTTATTATAACTTGCAAAGTGCTTCAAGTGAATATTTAACAAAAATCTAATCTTGTAAAAAACTAAGACATTTAAGTTAAAACTGATCTGCCACATATGTTGAGAATGTGTGTGTGTGTATATGTGTGTGTAAAAGAGATACAATGGAGACATGCTTAATGCTTTGCCTTCAAAGAAATGAGGGAAGGGTGATAAAAATGACCAAGAGTGATTTGTTTGTTTGTTTGTTTGTTATAAAAAATAAAATATAGAGGCTAGAAACAGCCAAAACCATTCACTTACCACCACCATAGCTTTTGTTGAAGCCTCCTCTGCCACCGCTGAAATGCATTAGGAAGATTCAGTAAAGGCAATCCATCCAGTGGGGATGGAGTGCTCTACTGACACGGCCAAGAACCTTCTCTTCACCGAGTCTTTTTGGCATCATTTCCAAACAGCACAAATGAGGACATTTCTAAGACACAAGCAGCCTGTTCATGTTGCAAAAACATTTCCTTTCAAAGATTTTTTTGTTTAGGGAATTTCTTTTTTTGGTGTTTTTTTTGTTTTTTTTTTTTTTGTTAAACACATGACCAAGTCCCTAAGCCATGATAAAACACAAGGATGAACAGACATCTTTACTTTTTCAAGTCAAACCATAACCAAACATTGTTGCTTACTGTTTTTTCCTCCCCCAACTCTTAATGAACACTTGAGAGTGCAAGGGTTTTTAGAAGATTGTTTCAAACCTTTTTAAATTTAGCTTAGATTTTAAACCATTTTGTCACATATACATACATAAACCAATAGTTTTTGAGTAGGAAAAATACATAATTGAATATATATCCACAAAAACCTCTAGGTGTAACTACTAAGTATTGTACCCAGTGTTTAAGTACATCAACAAATAGTATAAACCAGTAAGATACCAATTTCATTGACACCAGAGACAGTCGTTGGGACAACCTTTTTTAAGTGGTTTGTTCATTGTTACCATTTTCATGATTTAAAAAATAAAAATAAAACAAAAAAAAATTTGAGGGAAAAAAAAAAAAAAAAAAAAAAAATTAAACCAATACCTTTTGTTTCCCTACTAAATGCTTTAGCACAAAGCACATAACATAGTTTTCACATATACGTATATATATAGATATAGTTATATATATATATGAATGTGAATTCTGAGAACCATGTTTATGAACACCAAATCACCAATAATGTTGGGAAGGGGCAGACAAAAAGATTTTGGGAGGGGGTTCATTTGTTTGAAACCGCATGTCAAGAGAAATGGCATGTTGGCACAAAAAAAAAAAAAAAAAAAAAAAAAGAAAAAGAAAAAAAAAAAAATCAAACTAATTTTTATAAGTTCTAAAGGGGAAAAAAAAAAAAAAAAAAGTTTTTTAAACCCTGAAACCATTTCTCAAAGAACTTATTTTGCTACATGATGTATTTTGCAACACAATAGTGTCTCGAAACCGACCTTCAATGTGACCTGTTAGAAATAGATGACTTAAAAAAGAAAGTTTGTATTATTCTCATAAAACAAAGACATTTTATATACGATGGCCACAATAAAAGGGGTGGGGGGTAAAAAAAACAACTAATTTAACTGAGTTAAAAAAAAAAAAAAAAAAAAAAAAAAAAATTAAAACATGCATGTAAAATCTTGAAGAATGGATGGGGCATTTTAAAAACAAATATTAAAAAAACATCCATAGTTTGGCATGTATACACTGCATACTTTTAGGAAGTGCCTTAATCCTACCTCAATAAAGTACAAAAAATAGATTACAGATTATAGTATACAATACATTTTTAGCTAACCAAAAGGTGGGGGGGAAATATTCACAACTCTTTATTAAATATTGTCCACATACAACACAGAAACAAGGCAAAAAGCCAACTAGAGTGAGTTTAAATTGACAAGATTTGCCAATCTTCTCAATCACAATTGATTTCTATATTCTGTGGATATATGTCACTGAATTAATCCAGTGTAAATGTAATCAGTTTGTAACATCATGGCCCAGAATTAAAAAATCTGGAAGAATTCTCAACTATGCTATTATATACAGTATGTGCTGCTCCACAGCTGAAAAAGCTATGGAAACAAACAAAAAAAAAAAAAAAAATGCAGGATATACACACCAGAACACAGTAAAAGTCACTACTCAGAAATTGTTGAAAGGTTTTCATTATATATAAGGTAGACTAAGTTTAGAATTTAAAAAGTTCACAGATGAATAAATAAAAAATAAAATTATGGATTCAATTAAGGACAGTATTCAATTTCCTTAAACTAGTGGGGTTAAAACGGGAGGGGGAGGGCGTCTTTAAAAAAAAAAAAAAAAAAAAAAAAAAAAGGATAAAAGTGAAATTCTTAAAACATAAAATGAGTATACAAAGTATTTTCTGATCTCCTAACATGCAGTGAAGATCAGATCATTCCCGAAATCTGATGAGAACACAACCCTTCCAAGTTAGCATTTCAGAAAAAATGCTATTTAATACTATTCAAATTTTATATCCAGAAACTTCAATGAAAAAAAAAAAAAAAAAAAAAACTTTTGAAACGGGTTTTGCATTTCAGTTTGGCAAGAATATATTTTAAAAATTACTTACAAATATATATCAATTGTAGGTGACGCAATAGAACCAATTAACATTATGCTCAAACACTTCATACCTACACAAAATGCAAGATCTAAAGACAAAAGTTCACATTCAGTGAAATAGCAACTAGGCATTTCTTCTGCCTTATTTTAACAGAGCTTCAAGTGACTATAAGAAAAACAATGTTCTACGTAGCAATGGGCATAAGTTTACTCAAAAACATTAAAGATTGTCAATTGTATATCCTAAAGTATTATACAGACAAGCTTTAGAAAGATTCCCATCAAAGTATGAAATCAATCGATTCAAAAACAAAAACTTAATGATCACTCCCCATCTCAACTAACTTGATAATTTGCCTTAAATTTAAAAAAAAAAAAAAAATGATGCTAAGGAACCTAATCTTAAGAGGTATGCAAACTTTCCAATCTTCAAATGACAAGGTTATGTAACACCTACACTTATTAATCCAACTACATACTCCAAGAGAAGAAAAAAAAAATAATGGTTGCATATCAAATAGTGAAATGATCATCCTTGTGAAAACTGGATATTTCATAAAAGCAACACTTAAGTGTCCTCTTGATAGTAAAATCTGTCAAAATATTCATTGAACCCTTGAAGAATTGAGCTGGATTCAAGCAGGTTATGTAAAATGTTTATATAGCTTGATAATATGGAAAAGCTTGCAAACTGAAAAAGTTGTGTTAAAAAAAAAAAAAAAAAACAACAAACTACTAAAAATGCTAATCTTTAAAAAAAAAAAAAAAAAAAAAAAAAAAAAAAAAGAGTAGGTAGATACTTTCATTAAAACAGTTAAGAATGGCGGCAAAATGCATGGGGGTATGCTGGAGGTTAGAATCAACATGTCTGGGGAGGAGGGGGATAAATTTAAGACATTGGACTGAAACATAAGTGGCCACAAATGAGATTTAGGTGAAAAGTTGAATAAAAAGGCAAGAGATCAGAAAGTTCCATAGACATAGAACATAATGGCTATTGAAAAAAGAAAAAAAAAACTGCACATCAGGTGCCATTCTTTCTGGTCTCTTTATGAGAGGGATAAAAAAAAAAAAAACAAAAAAAAAAAGAGAAGTAGTTGCAAAATTAGAGGAAAGAATGCGTTCTTCATATCCAAGCTGGCAGCCAAGAAAGACATCAAAAGGTAAGTTATCTTTGAAACATTCTTCAAACTACTTTGCTAATTATAATGGATTTGACTTTTTAAAGACAAGCATTGAATGACACTTCTCACCACCTCCCAAGCACCCACAGTGCAATGAAATCAGGATGTTAAGCTCAAGTTTTTATTACACTTGAAAAACATGTATAATAAAATCCATTGAAATGAGCTGAAGAAGCTGCCACATAAACGTAGTTATTGTAATTTATGCTTTACATATGCAGGAAAAAAGCTCCGGGATCAGATTTGATTAGTTCTCTAATTCATTTTTGTTGTCATTTCAAAATTAATTTCTTGACATTGAATTAAAAGAACTCAGAAGCTTTAAAATAGCCAATTAGCAATGTAAAAACCCTTCAGCCTAATGTTTTGTGTTAAAGTGAAACCAGCAACTACTAGGTGAAGAGAAAAATAAATAGTGGCTCCAATAATCAAAAAAATTTAACTAGGAAAGAAAGAAAAAAAAAACATGATACTAAAATTATATAAATATTCACATTTTTTTTTAATCTTAAATAAACTTAAAATATTTTGGAAGATTAAAAACATTAGCAATATTTATAATAAAAAAAACTTATCAAGTGATGTACAAATTTAGATACCAGCCTGGTCAATAAGAGAATTACAAAGAAAAAAAAATATGGGGAGGGGGGATGAAATGAAATGAATAGGGATGGGGAGGTGGGGGGGGGCAAAAATAGCAATTCATGGGAGAGAGATAGTAAAGAAATGTTTGAAGTCTATATAAACAGTAGAAGTATATGAAGCAAGAGATGCAAAATTATTGCTGTGAAGCCAAGTTGTGGGACTCTAGAGATGCAAGGACAAAGGAAACAAAATATAAACAGATTCTCTAAGAACAGGTATTAAAATATTTCATAGAAATTATTTTTAAAGTTTTAAAAAATCATTACAACAATGAATTTAACATGAAAATAAATTAATGCTTTTTGACAAGGTTTTTAATTTTTATGAAACGTGTATATCCTTGAAAAACATGGTTAGTAACTGGCGAGAGGGATTACTTCCCTTAACAACTGTTACTGTTTCTGACCTTATTAAATCACAAAAATAAATTTAAAAAAGAAAAAAGTCTTAAAATACAATGGGTTTGGGGAAAAATTCACATTCAAAAGAACCTTAATATTCCCTGACAAGAGATAAGTGGCCTTACATTTTAACTTAACTTTTCAAATGTTGCACATTTCGTAGGTTGTCATTTAAACCAAGGTTTTGA
This sequence comes from Acanthosepion lycidas, assembly GCA_963932145.1. Taxonomy (NCBI): domain Eukaryota; kingdom Metazoa; phylum Mollusca; class Cephalopoda; order Sepiida; family Sepiidae; genus Acanthosepion; species Acanthosepion lycidas. The sequence continues at coordinate 25,812,478 of OZ010614.1, forward strand.
CAAAAAGTCCCTAAAGCAGTTTAATTTTATAGATCAAGCAGCAGTTTAGTTATTGATAAGTACACAAATACCTGTGTACTTTCAATGCAAAGTACATCAGAAGATCCACAATTCCACTCATTCATCAGAAAGTGGCAAAGGATAGAAAATCAGTTCCTAATTTCATGCAGAAACATTAACCAATGCAAAATTTTCATTTTTTTTTTTAATATATTACAACAAATCCCCGTTTACTAAATGTTCTACCAAACAACAAAAAAAAAAAAAAAAAAAAAAAAGCTGGATAATCTACAACTGGACTTGAAACTGCAAGACTGTACGAAATATTAGCATGAAAGCCCAGCAGATTAAGAGGACACCATCAAAAGAAAAGAGCAGGAAAATATGGATGTTGAGCATCAAACAAGATTGAAGTTTTGCCAGAGAAATTGGATTCATACCACCTTTATTTAGACATATTTAATGAGCTCTTAGATTAATTCAAAAACATTACCACACACAGTTGATCAAGCTGTAAATTTGAGACTTTGTTCATCAAGTAGATTTAGGCTCCTTGTCTTTCTAGTATCAACCATATTGTAATGGGTATAGTCACAATTTGGAGCTATTGAAACTCCAGCTTATCTTGCAGATTTCCAGTCAAAATTTTTTCATTTGATAAAAAAAAAAAAAAAAAAAAAAAAAAAAAAGGAAAAGAAAGAGGTTTATGAAAAAATTCTTGTACCAAACAAGAATTATCTGCCCCCTTTTCTATTTATTCAGAAAATAGGCATTTCTAAGGGAAAGTTTTGATTTCAAAAGAAAGTGGCTTCATATGAACAAACTTCTCATGGACCACATCAAGCAGACAAATCACTCATTGACAAGCTAAAATCTTGCAAGGTGTAAACCCAATTAGCTTGACAGATAAGATACAAAAGCAGCTTCCAAATTTACTGTCATAGTTCAATTCCTTTTCACATACAACAAAAGCTTTTGTAAGCCTGAAATGATTTAACTGAGATTGGCACTTGTCATGTCTATAACAAATAGTTCAGGAAGCAGCTGCAATTTCACTTATTTTTCTCAGTTCTCACTTGTGCAATTTCCAAGGTAAAATTTCCCCTCATGACATCTGATCACTGTAGAACAGAAAAATTACTTTTTTTTCCGTTTAAAATAAATGTTTAATCTAGTCGATTCTCCACTCTCCCAACAAAAGTTTTTTCCCTACATCTGGTCACATTGTGGCAGTGTTCATAAAATTTGAGCATAATTGTAAAAAAAATGTTAGAAACTATAGCAGCTTAACATTTTCATTATATTGAAAAATAAAAAACCCTTCACAATTTACCCAGGCAAAAGATTCATGTTAGCATAAGTGTGCATCTCTCTCCATGAAACCACTTAAGCGTGATTTTGCAACTGCTATTTCTGAAAGCAATATTACCATGGCATTTGTATTTTTTTTTTTCTTTTTCAAATCAACTGGTTCCAAATGCAAATATATCTTAAGTGCCAACATCTTAATCCAGTTCCACACACAAGTTTTTATGATTGACTTTAATCAGAGATAATACAAAGTCACTAAGTAATGTAGATCCATAAAACTTATACTGGAACATTTATACAAAATTCACAAATAAAACAATCCTGCTTCTAAAAATTTCACTTTGACAAATATTTACTTTGTATACAAAACCTCAACACTTTATTAAGCACTATTCTGTGCTGAAGTTAAATATTAATTTGAGGGAATAAACAATTTTCTTTAAAATCAAGTGGAAGATGGTAGGTTGATCAACTTCTGGAATGTACTAAAATGTCGATTCTCCACTCTCCCAACAAAAGTTTTTAAACGACAACCATCACTGATATTACTTTATAATTGACAAAGCTTTCATAGATTTGAGAAATTTCAACATTTCTATATTCAGGAGTTTTTTGGAAAAAAAAAAAATAAATAAATAAATAAAATAAATAAATAAAAAAAATAACCGTTCAAAATAAAAACTGAGAAAAAAAAAAAAAAAAAAAATCTTTCCAAGATATCATTTACCCCATGTCAGTCCTAGTAGTAGAACAAGATAGACCAAAAATATTAAAACATCAAATCAGCTCAATTTTAGAGCAATGTACTAATGCAAAACATTCTTCCACCTACAGTTGGAGTTGGGTTCTAATCCCAACACCACCTTAAGCAATTTTTTTTTCTTGTCCATACAGGCAACTCAAGTTGACAAAAATACATTATCTAAAGTTTTCAAGAGCTAAAAAAAAAAAAAAAAAAAAGTTAAGATTTGGAGAGCTTACAAATACCTAAACCGAAATCACATATCGAACAATAATGAAGCCAATCAGATGAATCAAGTGAAGATTTTATATGAAAATGCTCACACATTCAAAACATAGCCAGTTATTTGAATGGTGATTGATGTCTAACTCTTTAGCATTTTCAGACCATTTTTTTTTTTTTAAAACCACCTGACAAATTACAACCCATAGTTGAGTCTAGCAATTCAACAACTTAAATGCCAATATGAAAAACATTGGAATTTTGCTAGTAGGGATGAAGCTGAAGAGAGCAAAATTTTTGTGGAAGGAGGAAAAAAAAAAAAAAGTACCTACAACTTGACTCACATTTTTTTCCCAAAATTACTAGTGAAAGATAGATATGTACATTAAGACTTGATTACATCTGCACTAAATCTAAAAGAAACCCTTAATTACACACAGACTAACAAACAAAAATAAACTTAAAGGGAAGACTTTATAGAGGATCTGGGGAGGGAGAGATAGCAAAGATGAAAGAAGAGAGCAGTAGAAGGAAAAAAAAAAAAAAAAAAAAAAAAATTACTCACCCATAGCCCGAGCCTCCACCACTACCACGGTCACTGCTGCTACCGCGGTCACCACGGTCACCACTGCCACGGTCACCAGAGCTACCACGATCACCACCGCGACTACTACCGCGACTATCTGTAAGTTCGATACATAGAAATGTTAATATTTAGAAAACCTTTACAAAGTAAGAGGATACAAAAATAGTTGTGTCCAGTCTAAAACAGATAATGCAAACCGTTTGTATTTATGCTACAAAACTCAGAAATTCATTGAGATAGATCCATATTTAACAAGGCTTTCAACAGAATACCCAAATTTGATGAGCCTCTCAATCATTTTCAACCTTTCAACTGACCCATCCTTCACATACTGTAGGTTTTTCATCCCCCCCCCAGGCATCACATTATCACCAGAACCAATAGAGACAGAGATAAAACCCGCATATCATAACTCGTGGGACAAGTGATGGCCCACTAATTCTGCCAGTGAAAATGTAATTTTTATTTATTTTTTTAAATTACTCTATTAGGATGATGCATGGCATGTGTTCATTTATTCAAAAGAAAGGATTGTATGATATTTTTATATATCTTTTATAAACCTAAAGAGATGCAATATTTGCAGGGAGGGGGGTGCTGAAGAAAATAAAAAGCTGTAAGCTGTCAAAAAAAAAAAAAAAAAAAAAAAAAAAAGTAGGTTTGAGCTTACTACCAGAATTTACTTCCAGTGACTGGTGCCACTATAAAGAAGGAGGGGGGATATTTAACTGTTCTGTTTACCATTGTATGTATTGTGTATAAAATCAAGTATCAAAATTGGCTGTAACCTTTAATATCTTCAATATTGTTTGATTTTTTTTTTTCAACTCTTACCAGGAAGTATAAAAGAATTTATAAAGATTTGCTTATTAATGGAAAAAATTATATTTTTAAAATGTCAGAAGTCATCAAAAACTGCAAGAAATTACTGCATAAATCTCATTGTATCTTGATCTGACTTGGGGTGAGAGCATAAAGACAAAAAAAATCTCTCAAGGTCCCTGATTTTCTGTATTCCATTTTTCCTGCATTTAGTCTTACCTCCATAACTCTTTGGGGGAGGTCCACCATAACCACCAGATGACTGCTGAGGTGGTGGCTGTTGAGGAGCACTACCATAGCCACCCTGTTGGTTATAATCCCCATAACTGCCACCACTATGACTATGTTGTTGACCATAGCTGCCTTGCTGCTGCTGTGGCTGCTGCCCATAGGAATTCTGCTGTCCATATCCACTGGGCTGTTGAGGTGGTTGCTGCTGCTGTTGTTGCTGAGGAGGTGGGGCACTGTAGCCACCACTTTGCTGGCCATAGCTTTGTTGACTGTAGCCTCCTCCTCCACTGCTAGCAGCTGGAGGAGCTGCAGCTTGCCCATAACCTGAGAAGAAAAAGGTAAAAAGTCAATACAAAAGCAATTTAAAAAAAAAAAAAAAAAAAATGGTCGTGATGCCAGGATGCACATTTCAACCAACAACCAGATTTGCAAAGATGAAGCTCTGCATTGACTGAATGTTATGTGAAAAAATAAAGAGAACCTTTGAAAGAAAGAAAAAAAAAAAAAGAATGCAAGTTAAAGTTGAATTTCAGATTGAGAAACTAGACCATATATATATATATATATATATATATATATATATATATTTATTCTAATAATGCTTTAGTAAATTCCCTGTTCAAGATTTGTAATCGCATTATCAGCTAACAGTTTACTTAAAGCTTGCTATTCCTACTTCATGACTAAAGTATTTTAACATAGGATGCTATTTGATTTTGTATCATCATGAAAACCCATATTTTGGGAGTCTCTGGGACTTGCCACTCACAGACTAATGATGAATCTAGCTCGCTAATATGCTAGGTCATCTTCCTCTTAATGCGTGGAGGAAGGGAGATGTCGACTTCCCCTTCCACCATTGCCAACAATTGTGAAGTGAACAAAGAATCTGCAGATAGATTTTTGGGGACCATATTCTCATCTATGTACACAGTAATTGTTCCTACAGTATTTTCTTCATTCAGTGTTGATCAGGATAACATGGTGTGTACGTTTGTTGTAGAAGTGATGGTTGTGGGATGACCTTTTCTCATGGCTAAACATTTTTAGAATGGTTTTCAGCCAGGGTTAAATACGTTGATTTTTTCCTTTCACCAATTCAAATCTAAATAAAACTTCTAGAAAATCTTCTTTTGGTTAGAGAAAAAGGGTGTGCTTATTCTGAGGATGGGCCATAATAGGACAAGTGGAAAGAATGAATTCTGCATTTTCGTCATCTCAGTCCCTTCCTTCACCTCATAGAATTTGACTTTTTATTTCATTCTACTTTTCCAACTGTGGTAAAAGAAATCTATATAATAAAATGAGAATGCTAGTGCCACTTTCTCAACTTTACTCCTAGAGGCTGTAGTCCAATATATACCATTTTGGAGTCAGGCCAACTCCATGAGCAAATTAAAGTCATTCCAGGACAAATCCAGAAATTTAGTATTCCCAAGTTTTCATTACTGTGATTATTTTCAGACATTTTTTTTGTACAATGACAATTTTTCTAAGTTGGAAATAACATTTGGGAATAATCAAAATTAATTGCGAAATCCAGCAAAAATTATCCATGAAATAAAAATAAGCGTTTTTACAGAAAGTAAGGACCTATGTACATCAATTCGTTTTTAAATTATGAGGTGGCAGAAGAATCATCATTGAACTTTTAAAAGGTAAGCTTAAATATTAATGCAATACTTAAATGCAGTGATCAATTTTGAGTTCTGTAGTTTATTGTTGCATATCGCATCAACTCCTCCCTACCTATTGTGATGAAGGCCCAATCAAGAGCCCTTCGCATGAGCAAGCTTAAATGCCACTTGATAAGGCAGTTTTTAAACTAGTTATTAATATTTCTCTGTTCATCTTTTTGTCAGTCTTCTATGTTGGTGAGGGAGGGGAATAAGTTGAGGCAAATTCTTTTGAGCTTTGCTTTTTATTGAGGATTAAAACAATGTAAATTATAAAGTAACATTGTCCTTCTTTGGATTCATTTTATTAAGTTTAATCCAGAAATAGTTACCTTTTTTAATGTTCTACCCTTCCTGATTCTAGCCATGTGTTTTCAGGTTTAACTTAAAAAAAAAAAAAATCTTTTGCTTAAAGGTGTTTTATTGAATGGATCAATTTAAATTGGTCAACTGGAGAGGTCAGCAAACCAATCCACTGACACTTTAAATGCAGGCAGTTAAAGTTATGGCATTTGTATCCAATAAGGCCTTTTTGAGTTGCCTAGCTAATTCAAGTTTTAATCACTTTGAAAAAAAAAAAAAAAAAAAAAAAAAAAAAATGAAGCACAAGTGTTAAAATTTGATACAACCTCCATATCTTAAAAAAAAAAAAAAAAAAAAAAAAAAAAAAAAAAATCTCACTCAATGCTTAAGTAAAATTTAAAAGTTGAAATTCTAAAAATTTCTATCACTATAGCATAAATTGCAATAAAAACTGCAGTACCTATTTTATTAATTACAAATCTTTAAAAGCCTATCTTAAGCCACAACAAACAAATCTTTTAGGAAAGTTTCAATTAGCAATTAAGAAATTAACAGTAATAAAATAATTAACATTTTTAGTAAAATGGCCTTTTAATTTTTAAACATAAAAGATTATAGTCTAATAATGCTGATCAAAACAACCAATGAGTCCATTAACAAAAGCTGCTTCCTAAAACCCCTATAGTGGACACAGTAAACAAACACAGAAAAATACAAAGCAAGCAATTTTTCATGCATTTATTACACAGTCTGGAAATAATGACGTCTTAAATGACTGCAATTCTTTGAGAGTTTCATATCCTTACAGCAATTTTTTACAAACCACATTACATCAAAATGGTTTTTGTAACAAATGAATAGGATTAGTACTCGTATTTAAAACACTTTAAAAATGAATATCAAAAATTGTCCAGGCTTTGTGCAAGAGACAACAAAATAAAAAAAAATAAAAATGTTAACATATAGCAGCAAAACTGTTTCACAAACTGAAGAGGCATTAAGAAGCAAGAAATCTGACAACCACTTTAAATGAAGCGAATATCCACTTGGCATTTGAAGAGATTGTTTAGAGTCCTTAACCACTCCTGTTTCACCAGAGAACGACATTGAGGTACAACATCAAACTATATTCCTTAGCAGGTCATGGTCATTCATTCAACAGGTTTTTATGCATCATAATTTCCCTACTCTGCATTGGATAAGTACTTAAAACTTTAAAAATAAGGAAAGCATAGCTATAAAAGTAAAAATTATTCACATAACAATTTAAGACAGCAAATTACTAGAAAAATGTAGCTATTCTTGGTAAAACCATAGTAATTTATTATAATCTTAAGGTTCTTTGGATAAAAGAATTACATTACTTAGGCATGATGAATGTAAATTACAGTTAAAATTAAATGCAAAATTTTCTTATAAATCCAAACAAAGTAGGGGAATTTTTATGTGCAAATCGTCAATGGAAGAAACAGGATAAAATACTGAAGATCCATTTATAAACATGCAAATTCAAACAAAGAAAAACAATTGTTCAAACAAAATGAATCATGGATCTGAATAGAAAAATTGTGCACTTTAAGTACAGAGGCTCATAACTAATTTGAACTCTGTAGGAAGGGAGGGGATTTTCAGTTGACCACAAATACCTTCAGAAAATAAATAAAAAAGTTATCTCCATGCAGTCATAATAAAAACACTAGATTGTTCCATTCTCAAGACCAACTGTAAAAAATCTTCAGAAGCTTTTAATATTTCCCAACAGCTAAACAAAACAAAAAAAAATTATCAGGTGCATGGTATGGTACATTTAAATTCAATTGCTTAGAATTTTTAACCCTTTTACTAGGTCTCAAATGTCAAAAATGTTTTGTATGGCAATTAGATGGTTTATAGAAGTCTATGTAAAATAGTTAACATTGAAATTCATTGAACAGTTTTCCACAAATTCCTCAAAATTTCTATTCATTTTAAAAACAAGCCTAAAAAAGTGAAAGGAAAAGTTATCTAAAGTGTTTACACCAAATCTTGTGTTAATGCTAAATGTGCATCAAAATCCTTTCATCAATTAAAAATATGCTTATGATAGAATAATTCAACCAGTTACTGATCAAGTCATAAATTGTTTCAAAGACTGATGATTATTAACATCTATAGAAAATAGATCACTACACAACAATCATTTGTCATTAATTTTCAAAATTCTATTATCAACTTCAAGGAAATTTTAAGCAAACAAGACAAAAAAAAAAAAAAAAAAATCTTAGTCTACATAAAAATCTGAATCATTTTAGCCAGTTATCTTTTGTTCTAGTTTACTGCCAAGGGGATTTCTATATGCCCTATTTCCTATTCAGATTGGAATTTTTTTGATTTCTACATTTTCCAGCATTTGGCAGTCTCTCAAGAGTGAAACTTGCTAATGTCTAAAAAGGCTCATGAAACTGAAAGGAAAAAACATTTGATTTAAGAAGCAAGTGCATTTATCTTTTAGCCAAATAGTGTCAGACAAGCTGCAAGAAAAACCCAAGAGCTACTTGACCAATTCTAGTCATCTAGTAAGTTTCTTTATGAACGTTCTAATAGCATTGTCAGCAAATAGAAAATAATGCTTGTGGTTAAATTTTTTTTTTTTTTTTTTAATTTCATTATACAGCTGTCAATGAAAACTTCAGACATTGCATATTTTGCATTAGCTTTCTAACAAAAAAAAAAAAAAAAAAAAAAAAAAAAATAAAAATAAATTTTTTAAGAAGACTGGATAAGCATATTTAATGCCTAAATGTTAACACTAGTTTTGGGATAAGAAAATCAGTTATCAATAGTCTAACCTTTTGAAGTTTATAGATATTTTACTATTTTTTTTTTTACAATATGCCAAGCATTTCAAATTGACCTTATAACCTGTGAACATTTAGTTTCACTGTAAACAAAGTTTAATGCTACAAAAATACAAGCATTTTCTTTTTCAAATATTAGATTAGAAAACAAAAAAAAAAAAAAACATTTTGAAGTCTGCAGCATGTATGTCCATAACATTCTTCTTGAACTAGGATGAAAAGCAAAAATTCATAATGGGGACATTTAGCTATGTACAGCACCATGTACCTGTATGCGGTTTGATTGCGTGTGTCAACAGGAGAAAAGGAGTTTGATCAAGACATTCAATATTAAAATAAAAAAAATATTAGTTATTACAAATAAAATTTGATTTTTTCATATATCCTCTATTTTGCTGAGCAAAAAGAGAGTAGAAAAGCTTTAAAAATAGTTACTAACTACTAATTTTAACAAAAATCCTTTTTTCAGGCTGATATGATTAAGCAGAACAAGTTACTACAAATATGCAACAAAGTCTTTAAAAAAAAAAAAAAAATAAAAAAAAATAAATATATATATATATATATATATATATATTTTACAAGTAACCAGATGAACCTTCCCTAATATTAATCCTGCAACTATCTTAAATATTTTACATTACTACATGAAAAAATTTTATATTAAAATCCCTTGAAAAGTGGGCATGAACCACAAAACTTTAGTAGAGAGAAGAATTAAAAATAATTCAAATACTGAGGTTAATTAATTTTTTTTTTAAATTTGAAAACTCTTAATCTCTATAATTTTTTAAAAGTGTAATCTTGTCTATGTACTTCCTAACTGACAAAAGCCACAGCTAATGACCTTTACCCCCCCCCCAAGACACAGACAACTTTCAACTGTTATTCATGGAAAAAGAAATAATTTGATATGGATACTGATAATAGTTTTAATTGGGAAGCAACCTGCTCACTAAGTCTTTCTTTTTTTTTTTTTAATTATTTTAACCGTTTTCCTAACATAAGCCTGGTTAATTTTTAACATGAGGAAGGTAAGGGTCACACGTTATGAACCACAGTACAAAGCACAAGTACTTTTAAGTGCACCAAGAAAAAATAAAAAAAAATAAAAAATAAAGAAAAATGTTGTTTTGGTTCGTGGAAGCATCCAAGAAAACAGCAGCACCATTTACCTTGCTGGGAATAGGAAGATTGTTGGCCATAGGCTGAAGCATCCGAGCTCTGACCATACGTTTGGCCATATTGACCATAAGACTGTTGAGCTGTTTGGCCTGAAAGAGATTAGTAGCAAACCATCAATGCCGGATTGGTAGTCATTTCGCAACAGCACTGGGTGCTGTGTTGGCACGACAAGTTTGAAACCAATTTTTTTTTCTTCTTAAATTAACAGTTAGTACAAAGACACCAATCACATTACTTTAGAAGGATATAGTTATAAACAGAAAAATATCCAGCTTAGTACAATTTAAAAAAAAAAAAAAAAAAAAAAAATGAATCCACAATAGGCTTGGACTCTTAACAGTATTAATATTGCTTACTCTGAGATTAGGAAGAACACTCAACTAGCAACATTAAAAAAAAAAAAATAAAAATAAAAAAATACAAAACACAACAAATCATCTGCAGACTTAATGCAATTCAAATAAGCATAGAAATTCAGAGTTTTATGAGTGATGTGGAAAAGTTCTCAGCTCAACCTAGAGAGAATTATAAACAATTTCTGATGGCAGTTCATTTGGTCAGATTTTGAGGAAGTTAGTTAGGCCAATTTTTTCACTGCCACCATATAGTAAGGATGCACTTTTTTTTTTTAAGTGTATACAATAATAGTACAGTCAAGTGAAATGAACGAAAAAAGTTATCTAAAAACCTGAAGAAGGCTGGTACTACTGTGCATTTCATAGTTGCCTCAAAATCTGGTTATTACAAGTAGATCATTAAGTTAATAAATACAAGTAAATGGCCAAATGTTCAAAGTTATTAAGTTAACAAGCACCGAGTTACTAGATAATATCAAAACCACAAAATGGCTAATTTATTGGTTTTCTTTAAAGATTTGAATGGAAAGCAATATAAATGGACATTCAGAGCAAATCACATGTGGATCCATACGTGCATTAGTCAAATACAGAAGAAAAACAGAAAATTAGAGATTCTATTAAATAGAATTCAATAAGTATTAGTGATCAAAATCACAAAAACCAAAAGAGCAAAACCCTCAAGGATCATGGTAGCATTGAAATAGCAGTTAAGTGTACACAGGACAGCAAAAGAGATTTAGTTCCTCAAATGCAAGAGTCCATGCAGCATATCATTTAGTGTTTCATCCTCATTGAGATTATCATAATGAAAAAAATAAATAAATAAATGAAGAGAAGCACTTCATTCAAGTCAACTATTCATCCAGTATTACCTGCATTTTGGAGTCCATTAACTGGATTCTAGTACAGCTATATTTTTAATATAGTATCTAATATGATGTGTTTTTTTTTTGTTTTGTTTTTTTTTTTTTTTAATCCTTGTCGTGGCATTTATTTCAAGTTAGGTTCATTACGGTTAAAATCTCATGGGAATAAGAAATTACAATGCAAAGCCATAGCATGTTCTACTTTAACACAAAATGATTTAGTCACATGCAACCTTATTGCAAGACAATCTGCACTCTAAATTTCCATAGTTTACAATATTAAAGTAATTTTTAAACATATTTAGAGGAAACATTTTATCTTGCTGCCAGATGCCTTTGCTGATGAGTCAAAATTGCAAGCTTAGTGAAAGTATTTCATCAGAAGTCAAAAATAAAGATTTTTTTTTTATTCAACAAGCATGGTCAGTTAAAGAATCGAAATGCAATTACAATAACATTTATTTCAAGTTCATATACGTAGGCAAAAGGAATTATGTAAATCTCCTAAACTTAAGAAACAGGATGATATGCAATGAGAATGATAACAAGAAAAAAAATGCTGCTAATGGATCCAACATGCATAATTTAAAATCAATTGTTGACAAAGGTACAAAATGTCTTCAGCCAACAATTATGAGGTTATTTATAAGAACTGGGAGGAACCTTTTAAAGAAGACTTCAATTTGAAAAGCCTTTACCTGACTGACTGTAAACAGTTTGTCCATAAGCTGCCTGACCATAGCCAGGTTGCTGAGCATATGAAGATGGTGCAGCTGCCTGAGGTGCAGCTGGTGTTTGACTGTAAGATGCTTGATCATAGCTGTATGTCTGACCATAGCCCTGCAGCAAAGAAAAAAAAAAAAAAAAAAAAAAAAAAAAAAAAGATTGGTTGAAATGTAACACTTAATGATTTTTAAAGAGAACCCAGCCAAGCAAGTGAAACAGGAATTAGAAAGTCAGATCTTCAAATATAAGTATGTAGAGAAGTCAGATTTATTCAAACATAATGTACACTTAAAAATTAAGAGTAAACTATAGAATGGTTAAATTTCCTGTCACCAACTTGGTATTTTTCACAATCAGCAGGACAAGATGTGCAGGTTGGAGTGTTTTTGCAATTTAACTTGGCCTTAAATAGCAACCAAACTTTTCAATTCTAAGTACTAAGTAAGTCCTTTTCCGGCATAAATTTCTGATACCTAAAGATTAAAATGAATTTTTAAAAATGGAAAAGTATTGAAGATTTCATTTTAGCTTCAACTGAAAGCTAAAGGATTAAATTCATTATTTCCAGTAAGTAAAATATCCCGGTACATTTCTGATAGAAATTATATTAGGTTGGTGCAAAAATAATGTCGTTTTTTGATGTTAAAAAATACGTCAAAAAACGATATTTTTGCACCAACCTAAATTGGAGTATGAAATATTTGCTAGATTTCAAATTCTTAAAAGTGACCCTTTTCTTAATTTTAAAACTCATTTACAAAAAAAAAAAAAAAATTGTGACATTAAGTAAAATTAGAAAATTTAAAATTATTAATCTGATTTGAAATAAATATTACTTTTAGCATAAAAAATTAATATACAATCATTTCTTGATGGGTCCTATCTTTTTTTTATCTTTATTTAAGTATAGGTAAGTTTCCAAGGTGATGACAGATCTTATGGATGACCAGAATTGACAAATTTACAAAATCTAAGTGAAAGACATTTTTTTTTTTTTTTTATAAATGAACATATTTCCCCCAACCTCCAAAGATGTTTTATGCAAAAAAACAAATGTAAAATACTATAAAATTTTCTTAAATTAATTTCTCTGTAATTAAGTAAAAAAAAAAAAAATTTTTTAAAATAGAATAGTTAAACTATGGTTAATCTTTTCAGTTTTGGATTCATAAATTCAGTTTCCACTTAATTATAATATCACATCCAAGAAATAGCCCAATACAAAATTTTACATGATTTTGAAACTATTATAATTAAAATTTTTTTAAATTTCTTGAAAAAAATCCATTATTCACTAGAAAAATTTTATTTCTTCAGACAATAACATCATTTAATAAAACTTATTTACAAAAGCAATAAAAAGCTTTTCTAATTAAATAAGCCATAGTTTTATTGCATTTATTATTTTTCAATTCATAGCAGATTTTCAGTTAGAATAGTATAAGAAAAGAAAAAAAAAAAAAAAAGGCAATTTACTACTTTTAACAAATAAAAAAAATTCAAGAAATTGATAGGTATTTTATGACATTTCATAAAATCAAGTGGGGGGGGGGTAAACATACGTGGGGAAAATTTTTTTTAAATAGATTTCATTCATTTGTGAATAAGACCTGAAGATTTCATTAAAATTGAACAATTATTTGATTCTTACAAGAATTTTCAAATCGATCTTTTCAAACGAAAAAAAGCACAAAAAAGTCAATGTAATTATTACACCACCCTGATGACAAAACAAGATTGTAACCAGTTTCAAGCATGTTACAAACGATTAAAAGTGGAAGTATATACCAAAATACAATTGTGCACATAAATATATATATATATATATATATAATAATATAATATATATAAAATAATATATATATATAAAAATATATAATATATAATATAATATATAATATAAAATATATAAAATATATAAAATATATAAAATATATATATATATAAAATATATATATATATAAAATATATATATATATAAAATATATATATATATAAAATATATATATATATAAAATATATATATATACATATATATATATATATATATACATATATATATATAATATAATATATATAATGAAAAACAAACCACTTTAATATACCATTACGATAATTTATTTCACCTAAATCCTTTAAGGATTCAGGATCATCAGGTAAAACTTACACACACAAAGACAGCAGTTATATCATGTTAAAATAAAAATAAAAAAAAGACTGACCTGCTGACTGTATGCTGTTGGCTGATAGGAACCACCATCTGCTGCTGTGGTACTACCATAGGCATTGTAGCTGTAACTGAAATGGTGAGAGAAAAAAAAAATTCAATATATGCATGTGAATTCTTTTTTTATATATTCATATTTAAAGAAATAAAAATTGCATTTAAAATACTGTAATAACTTTTAAGATACATTGTTTCATAAGATAAAATTTGGACAGGTGGGCCCAAAAAAATGTTAATCTGGAGAATCATTAGGCTTTGGTTTTCATTAAAAATGAAAATTAGAAATTTGCTTCAATTATGTTCAAAAGGAAGATGCACTGAATTACTCCATTTATGAACACCTGTTGAAAGATCTATTTGGAAGGAGGGAAAAAAAAAAAAAAAAAAAAAAAAAGACATACGACAAAATTTCAAAGCTCATAGTCCTAGGCTTTTGATAATGATGCTTACTTAAAATCTCATCCTCCCATAAATCTTTAGCTTAAAACTAATTGGTCCAATGACTGGAACTAAAAGATTGACAAAACAGAAAACATAAGCACCATAGTTTTACTTAGACATCAATTTGCGCATCTTAAAAAAAAGCATAATGCTTTCCATCCTTCTATTGCAAAGTTTACATTTTATTTTTAACTCATCAGATTATAAATATATGTGAAACCTACTTTCGTTATTTTACTAATGATGAAAGATGATTTTTTTTATTTTAAGTTATGGTAATCCTATACTTTAAATCAATGTAAACATTTGAGTTAAAAGATCAAGGAAAGGAAAAAAAAAAAAAAAAAAAAAAAATCTCTTACCCAGCTTGCCCACCTCCAGCACCAGGATAATTGTATTCTGGGAAAAAAAAAACAAAAAAAAAACAACATTTATATCATAAACAAATTTCACTGACAAGCATTTTTGTCATAAAATAAAGAGGTGGGATAGGCGACTAGTTATTCAATACACAAAGAATGATTATATATATATATATATATATATATATATATATATATATATATATATAATCTCACTGATTTGGAGTTTTCTCAAACCAGAATATTTTATCACCATATTTCCACATTAAAATGACAATTCTACTCTGCAAGGTTATAGATAGAAATAACTTTATGTAAATTAATTTTTTTTTTATTTGAGCTTTACTTAATATTTTTTTTAATTATCTAAACCATTTATGATTTTGCAAGTAAAAAGCATTTCAAATAATGGTTTAAGCACATGTTAAACACTTGCAATCCAAATCCAGTACATTGATTCAAAAATCATTTTTATTTTTTATTTTATATTCAAAACACAAAGCAACTCATTTTGCAAAATTGCATATGCACATTTCAAGCAATTTTTTTTTCTTTAATCAAGTTTAGAATACATAAATTACTATGAAATCTTTTGCAGTATCCACAACATTGTAAAAAAAAAAAAAAAAAAAAAAAAACATTCTTCTTAAACAGCTACTCTAACAAGTAATAAAGACATTGTTGTTTGGCAACTGAACATTCAAGCAAACATGTTTTGTTCAAACAAAACCCACTTTATCGATGGAGAGTAGGATATTTTTAGAAAGCAAAGTGGTCACATACTGCTGCTTTTCAAAAGATTAAGCATTTTTTACATGATCAAGGTGATTTCACAATCCATTAAAAATTAAACTAAACAATCTCTAATTCCTTTGAGAGTTCTAGATTGAAGGTCCCAAGCAACCCATAAGAGAAAAAAAATATGTATTGCAGCTATGACAAATTTTTAAATCGGACAGACTAAACCTTCAGCCCTCACAAAGCACATACAAAATGAATTTAAAATCTTGAAGCTTTAATAGTTAATAGATTAATTTAATATTTTCAACAAATAAAATACTTTGCTGTATTTCAAAACTAATTTAAATTGGAACAAGCTGGTTTTATGAAATTGATAAAAATGGCCAATTTTAACCATATCTACAATTCTCACAGCATGTAATTCTATTAGGTTGGTGCAAAAATAATGACGTAATAATGCCGTTTGACGTATTTTTCAACGTCAAAAACGACATTATTACGTCATTATTTTTGCACCAACCTAATATTTATTAAAAAAAAAAAACCCTTAAAGATATACTTTTCCAAAACGTATTTGAAGATTAATGGATTTAAAGTTTAATTTGAAACAAATATTGCTTTTAGTTTTTAAATATTGCAAAAAGAAAAGATTTTTTTATCATCGAGGCAAGTTTTTGTGGGATGCTTACTGCTCCAATATCAGCCAGAAATTTAATTTTTTTTTTCCTACAGGACTTATCAGAAAATTACTTGAACATGAGCACGATTTTATATAATTTATTTTAAGTTTAATCTGATTTGAAACATTACTTTTAGTTTAAAATGTAGTAAGATTTTCCATTTATGATTAGTATAATTAAAAAAAATTCCAAGACAATTTTGTCCATGATGTCATGAAAGTAATTAAAAGCTTTTAATGTCCTAGTTTTATTGCATTTATTATTTCATGATCCAGCAGAAGATTTTCAGTAATTTGGAGGTCCTGTAATGTAAAAAAAAAAAAAAAAAAAATATGACCTAAATTCTCCAAGGACTTCTGCTTATAAGTAAACATTAAGTGCTGCAAAAATGAATTTTTCAAAATTTCTAAATATTAAATAGGAGGGAGGGTGGCAGGAGTACTAACTTAAGGAAAAAAAACTAAAAAGAAACATTCCTAAAATCCTATTTGTCAGTTATCTGAATTTTGCAAGAATTTCAAAAATCAACACACTTTTCCCAGCAAAAAAAAAAAAAAAAAAAAAATCATATACTCTAGCTTAAGGCCACTATCAAAAAATCCTTTCGTTTTTTCCTTTTAATAAAGATTTTGATAATTATTTTTTTAAAGTAAGAGTCATTGGAGATGGTAAATCACCTACTTTTTTTTTTTCAAATTTGTGCTATCTGAAAATCTGCTCTGAATTGAAAAATAATGAATCCAATAAAACTATGATATTAATTAATTAGAAAAGCTTTTAATTGCTTTTGTAAATAAGTAATATTATGGTCATTATTGCCTGAAGAAATAAATTTTTTCTGATGAATAATTAAATTTTACGAGAGTTTTATTTGTTTTACATTTTAATTATAATAATTTATAATAGTTTAAAAATCGTGCAAAACTGTATTAGGCTATTTCCTTGTGATAATTAGTAATTAAGTAGAAACAAAATTTATGAGTTCAAAATTGCAAAGTTTAATAAACTTAGTGGTGCTAATTTTTTTTCAAATAATTTTTTATGTTGTATTTTTTTACTTAATACGTTCCTTATTTCCATGTACGGTAGACTGAAATTGCTATTATTATAAAGAGTTTTGTCCCTTTATTCTAATAAATAAACATAACAGTAAAACTAAAAATAAAAGCGTTCACTCAGATTTCTAGTAATTTTCATTTATGGTCATCCGTAGTAGCTGTCATCACTCGTCAATCAACACATAGATCAAATATTGGATCAAAATTACGGTACCAATCGTTAATAATTCGTTGTATATTACTTTATGCTATAATTAAGTAATATTTTTTTTTAATCCGATAAAAATTTAACAGTAAATTTTTTAATTTTACTAAAATAATGTGTCAGAAATTTTTTTTAAATCGATAAATTTGTACAAGTTTGTTTACAAATTTCTTAAAATTAAGAAAATGGCGGTTTTTAAGAAAATTTAAAAATTTGAAATTAAATTTGACATTCCAATGTATATAGTTTCTATCTGAAATACACCAGAATTCTTAATGGAAATAATAAATTTAATGATTCAACTTTCAAGTAAAGCTAAAATGAAATCTTCAAGCATGTTTTTTCATTTTAAAAAATGCATTTTTTTTAAACTTAGGTATCGAAATTTATGCCGAAAAAGTGGAGGTACGTAAAAGTAGGTACCTCCACTTTTTCGCGGGAAAACCGCATAGCGTAATAAACAAATGCCACAAACTTACCGAAAATAAATTTTTATCGTCAAAACGCTTATGTTATTATTAAGATGAAAGACCAAAGTGTATTTTAATTATTTTTTGATATTTTTTAATATTTTTTAACGCGTTCGAAATTTTGGTTAAAGTTTTCTTTTTTTTACGTCATCGCGGTGCTGTAAAAATAACATTGTTTTTTTTTGCGCTTTTTTCCCGTTGAAAACCCATTGATTTGGAAATTCTTGTAAAATTAAAGTAATTGTCCGATTTTAATGAAATTTTCAGGACTTATTTCACCAATGAATGAAATTATTTTTGAAATATTTCTTTTTAGTAAATTTTAGTAAAAAATATTTTTTTTTTAATATGTTACACCCCACTTACTTATTTTCCCGAAATTTTTTTCAATTCTTTTTATTTCCTTACAATTTTTTTTTGTTTAAAGTAAGAGTCATTGGAGATGGTAAATCACCTACTTTTTTTTTTCTAATTTGTTCCAACTTTTTTAAAATGAGCTTTGAATAGAAAAATAATGAATCCAATAAAACTATGATATTACTTAATTAGAAAAGCTTTTAATTGCTTTTGTAAATAAGTAATATTTAGGTCATTATTGCCTGAAGAAATAAATTTTTTCTGATGAATAATTAAATTTTACAAGAATTTTTTATTTGTTTTACATTTTGATTATAATAATTTATAATAGTTTAAAAATCGTGCAAAACTCTGTATTAGCTTATTTCCTTTTGATAATTAGTAATTAAGTAGAAACAAAATTTACGAGTTCAAAATTGCCAAGTTTAATAAATTTAGTGATTCCACTTTTTTTTCAAATAATTTTTTATGTTGTATTTTTCTACTTAATACATTCCTTATTTCCATGTACGGTAGACTGAAATTGCCATTATTATAAAAAGAGTTTTGTCCCTTTATTCTAATAAATAGACATAACAGTAAAACTAAAAATAAAAGGGTTCACTCAGATTTCTAGTAATTTTCATTTATGGTCATCCGTCGTAGCTGTCATCACTTGTCAATCAACACGTGGATCAAGTATCGGGATCAAAATTACGGTACCAATCGTTAATAATTCGTTGTATATTTCTTTTTTATGCTATAATTAAGTAATATTTTTTTTAAATCAGATTAATTTAACATTAAATTTTCTAATTTTACTAAAATGACGTGTCAGAAATTTTTTTAAATATTTTTAAAATCGATAAATTTGTGTTTGTTTACAAATTTCTTAAAATTAAGAAAATGGCGGGTTTTTTGAAAATTTAAAAATTTAAAATTAAATTTGACATTCCAATGTATATAGTTTCTATCTGAAATATACCAGAATTGTTTACTTAATGGAAATAATAAATTTAATGATTCAAATTTCAAGTAAAACTAAAATGAAATATTCAAGCATATTTTTTCATTTTAAAAAATGCATTTTAAACTCAGGTATCGATAATTTATGCCGAAAAAGTGGAGGTACCTACGTAAAAGTATTGGTAGCATGATTTGTATTAAGCTTAGGAAATATAGTCTTCTATTATGCAAACAATTCCTGTAAAAATTCTTTAATCTTTATTCATCGAAAAAAATTGTTTTTCTTCAGATAATATTTATGTCCGTAAAAAGCCTATCTAATTAGATATAATTTTATTGCAGTTTTTAGTTTACGATTTGGAGCAGATTTTTAAAAAGTTGATAGTTTTGTTAAAAAAAAAAAAAAAAAATTGATTTCCTTTCTCCAAGGAGTCCTGCTTCTAAATAATATGAAATTCTTGAAAATTTCATAAAATTAAGTTATGGGGATGTGTAAAAAAAAATAAATAAATAAATAAAAATTTCAAAAATAAATTTATTCATTTTTTTTTTATTTTTCATTAAAATCAGACAATTATTTGATTTTTGCAAGAACTGCTAAATTAATTAAACTGTTACACTACGAAAATGTCCATTACAACAAGTAGTATTTAAAAAAAAAAAAAAAAAAAAAATACTTTGTTCTTTCCACTTTGATGATAAAACTTTGCTTTTTAAGTTTGGGGCCTTTTATCATTATGTTATACTGATTTTTAACGAATTATTCGGAGGTACCTAGTTTAGTGTTGATAACTACTGCAGGTATGGATTTAGTCATGTTGAGAGTTCCCTCGTAAATAACTTTTTTTTTTTTTTGTAACAATTCACATTTCAGTTATATAACGTGTGCAATCATCTATCACTTTCACTCCAACACTCGATTCAGAAATTTAAAAGAAAAAAGAAAAATGTTATTGTTCAAACAAAGTATGTAATTAACTGAACAAAAATGGTACAGATATTTTGAAAGGAAGTTTGCAATAAGATTAAAAATTCTACAAGTTTTTCCACTTATGGAAGACTACAAATGAAAACCGGTTTTTATGTGGTTTTGCTATTAATAATGGACGGCGTCTGTGTTGCTTTTAAAATGTGTCCTGATAAACAAAGCAAGATTTTTTTAATGACATTTTCAGATATACAAGTCGATAAGATTTTTTTTTTTATTTTGTTTCATTAAAGCTAGAAATCTGTATGAATTCTTTTTTCCTTAAAAAAAAAAAAAAAAAAACCGCTGTTTTTTTTAAACGTTTTTAACATGCGACTTTAAATGAAGATGCATCTTTAATAAAGAAAGTATATATAAAAATAGAACATTAAATTGCGCCAAAGTAAAAAAAAAAAAAATTTTCCTCCTCTAGAGTCTAATCAAACATGACGAAAAAAGTTAATGCAACTGTTTGTTTCTACAACATAAAACTAAGAACGGATTTCTCAAAAGTAACAATGCAGAATTAATACGATCTGAAATGTTTTTTTACGGCTTTCAGGTCAACTCAAATATAATCCAAGGGCGAACTTCCTGTGTTTTTAAAGTCAATTATGACAACAAAATTGAAAATGAACAGCGATTTATATACGTTTAAAGTTGTTTTTTTCAGCGATGCGAAAAGCAAAAATATTTCGTATTTTTAAAGCGCAAAGAAAATAAAACGAAAGTAACAATCCAGCCAAAATGGCGGATATTTAAAATTAAGAACGAAAAACTTATTTTTTTTTATACAGAAATTTATTTACCATACAAAAAAGAAAAAAGCCCGAACTTCATTGCTTTTTATGAGAGAAAAAAAAAATCCAACCATAGATAATATTAATATAAATTATGTAAATATATTCATCCATTAATCTTAAGTCTTTTTTTTAGTAAAAAAATGCATACCTAAATCATTAATCATAATTAATCGCTTTAAAAAAAACACTTAAAAGAACTACTTGCTCTTGAAGTTTATAAAGCCACGTGGTGTGAGGAAAAGTTTTTGTTTTTTCTCCTTCTTTCCTCCTAGTCTTTGTTTAACAAAGATTTTACCAAATTATTATGACAAGGAAAAAGTCTTCAAATTTAAATTCTAAATCTGACGATTTTTTTTTTAATTTTTTTTTTAACTATTTTCAGTTATTTTTTGAGTAAAGCTAATATCAATTAAATCTCGTAGACTTTTCACATAATACGAACCAATAAACTTATTACCAGCTACTTTTAGAATAGATTTTAAACTTTAAAATCTAAAAGTAACTGGTAATAAGTTTAGGTAAGGAACCGAAAAAAAACATCTTCAATGCTTTTCAGATTACTGGCTTTTTTTTTTTTAAATGTGTTCAACTTAGATACTTTTTACATATTTAGAAAGAAAAAAATGTAATACCAGAAGAAACAGCATTTTACACGCTATAATTAAATTTTAATGACTCGTCGTAACTGACCCCGCCCCACAAGGTTTCTTTTTGACTCATGAGGCATTTAAAAAGAAAAAAAAAAGCCACGTAATTTCAAATTTTTATGGTAGATTCGTTTAAGTTGTGATGGCCTACTTATATCGATATCCACATGGGTCATTTCTATTTTTGTTTATATCTCTTTCCTCTCTAAAGGCAGATAGAATGGAGGTTCAACCAGTTGCTGAATTTGATAGTCCTTTTTAATTATATTTGATAGAAATATTTAAATAAGATTTTTAGTGAATAACTTTTACAACTAATTGGTTTGCTTGATTTATTAGCTTAATTCTTTTTTAAATTAAGCTAAAGTCGAAATTTACCGTATTTCATTATTACAAGGAAGCTTAAATTAGAAATATATATATTTAATTTATTTCTTACAAATTGATTTTTTTTTAAAGTTTTATATTCACTTCTGACCATGACAGAATGGACAGAACTTACAGGTTAAGATTTTATTTTTTTTTTTTTTTAAATAAGACACTATTCCAATTTAAGATTTACGCCAATTTTTTTTTTTGCATTGGAATATGAGCAAATTATAAAAATATAGAGATTTAAAATAATCTATAAACGGCTTAAGTTTTCCTTCTCCATGCCATCGTACAATCTTTATCACCATTTTGATATTTTAAGATCTATTTACGCAATTTAAATGCGTCGAGAGAATTATATGAGGATATAATTTTTAAAATTAGGTTTTTTGTGGAAGCGTTGAAATATGTAATGATTTTCAAGTCTTAGATAAAAGAAAAAAAAAATGACCTAGCAAATGCTCGCCGACGAGGAATTAGTGGATGAATAACCGCCATTGAAATTGGATAGCCTGGCTTTCTCTATTTTAGACAAAAGAAACCGTCAGTTATTGGGGGGGGGGGCGTAAAGGGAAAAAAAACAGGAAAAAGAAATGTATGTCTCAAAGATTAAAACCGGTATATCTCAAGAAAAATAATACATTTCACGAGTAGCAAAATTGTATCTAGACAATTAAAATTGGACGTTTTTATTTGTTTTGTTTTTTTTTTTTAAAGAAAAAACTAAAAATTTTTTTAGAGAGGCCGGCCACCATTTTCGTTTTCTAACACGAGGAAGAAAGAAACTCAACACTTTGAAAAACGATTTTCAACCATAACAAACAGTCCCTAATATTAAAAAGATTTGAATTTAAAAAAAACAAAAATAGCTATTCCTATTAATTTTTTTTTCTCTTGCTCAGAATTTCTTCCACGGAGAAACAAATAAATTTTTTTTAAAAAGTGCAAAAATCACAACTTACGAGGATCAGCCATGTTGACGGAGTGCAGGTCTCTTTAGCTATTCCTTTCTTCCTTTCAACTGCACCACGTGACGCGAACTACTTCTGGTTTGAATGATAACAGCCGTTATGATTGGTCAATTAGGTATCAGTAGCCAAGCATCAAGCAACAAGCCAATTCTGATTGGTTAATTCTTCTTTTTCCTCCTTATCTCTCTTTTCCTCTTAAAAAGAAAGAATATCCATCCGTGTGTTTAAAAAAAAAAAAAAAAAAAAAGAATAAAAATGCAGAGGTGAGCTGAGC
The DNA here is from genome assembly GCA_963932145.1 of Acanthosepion lycidas. NCBI lineage: Eukaryota > Metazoa > Mollusca > Cephalopoda > Sepiida > Sepiidae > Acanthosepion > Acanthosepion lycidas. The sequence continues at coordinate 25,835,864 of OZ010614.1, forward strand.
ACAAGGACACAAAGATTTTTTTTATATATAAAAAAAAAATGAGAAAAAATATGTAGATAAACATGAGTTATGCGTATATATAGTGAACAATTTATGTGAAAATAATTTATCCTACCTCAAAAAATAAATTTAAAAAGATCTAAAATTATCTTAACTACATAATAAATTTAGTTAACTTAAACATACTGTTAGTGTTATGGTAACTGTTTGAATAATTTTACGTTTCTACTAACAATCATTTATATTTTATTCATGATTACTATTACTATCAAATAAGTTAGTAAATATAGCTTCATTTCAAGACTTTCTCTTTCCACATTTTCATTGGTTTTAATTGCATTCATTTTTTATGTAGTGATACTATCAAACCAGTGTTTTTTATTACAATATTTCAACTATTCTCTGGCCTTCTTCAGGTATCTGTTACATTGAATAAACTTCTACGAATTTCATACAGAACCTGTTGAGTTGATCCAAACGTTAACTCCCATTTTTTTTTTTTTTTATATTCCATCTCATTCAACAGGAATTCTGAGGAAAACCCACTATTTCATCCACAGCTTTTCAGTCCTACACGTTTTACATCCAGTGCACTCCTAAATGAATATCAAAGAGAGTCTTTTATTTAGCTTTAGCTGCTATATTCTCTGGCCTTCCTCAGGTATCTATTACATTGAATAAACTTCTACAAATTTCATATAGAACCTGTTGAGTGGATACAAATGTTGATGACATTCTTACTTCCATCTTTATTTCATCTGCTAGTGCATGTGGTTCTCACTACTTCACCTGTCTCATCCCCTGTACTTTTCAGTATTAATAAATAGAATACAAATACTTCTAAAGATACCCTGAAAAGTATCACCACATTAGCATTAGCACTGGCATCCTTAAGGACAGGTTGATCAGCTAAGTTTATTTCTGAAACCAGAAAAGATCAAAGACCCTGTATCAAAGTGAAGGACAATCCTACCCACACTCTCCAACCATTTACAAACCTCAATATGAACCCAGTTCTCTCTACCCATTTGCTAGAAAACAGGAGAGGCTCCTCTAAACACAAAAGAACTAATAAGGACAACTGCCTATTACAAAGAAGGAGCCTCTCTCTCCCTCTCTTTCAGCATACCACAAGCTACAAACTCTGTTTCATATATTTTGCATACAAAAGAAAATAAAACTTCCAAAACAACATTCTGTTGGGTTGACCGGAAGTTACCATTTCAAGAGTCAGGAGTCGAATGACCAAAATCAGTTATTTGCACATAGGCTCTGAGTGACATTTCTGGTAGTGTTGAAAACATTCGAAATATAATATGAATTATTAATTGACCATTGACAGTGTTTCCATCACATTTTCGAGGGACTTTTTGTGAGCCAGCACCTACTTAAGGGAAGATATAAATACAGACCATAAAGCAAAAAAGGGGCAGTTGGCGAAATGGTGTCGAAGTTAGCTCCTCCTTGATACCCTAATTGTTCAACTAGGGGTCGCTCTCCCTACATTATAAATACTGGGCGATTTTTTTTCTCATTCTCTTTCTACTTTGCATTTCAGCAAACACATTTAAAAATGTGATCTCTCGCAGAGATCCGCGTTTTCGTCCACTTGTGGGAAAACGCCATGAAATGCACATACACGTATATACAAACTTTCACAATATACAAACCCTTTACGTTCACACAAACATAAATGTTGATGTTTTTGTCACTTGTAAGTTTTGTTGTTTAATACATATATTTGTTGAGATATATATATATCGGTCTTGTTTGTTTTCTTTACATCTTTGGTTGGACTCAACTTGAGTCCGCATTGTTCTTGTAGTTGGAACTTCTAGCAGGAATAAACAGCACGTGTTCCTAATTTAACAACACATAAACCCACACGGTCTTCTACAATGGATTCTGTGTTAACAAATCGATTGGATTTACAAATCCACTGAAACATTTACCACTTTTCTGATGTAGATTTTGCAATGAAACCAAGGCATGAACGTTTTCCCTTTCAAGGTGTTTCATTAAACACACCTCAACGTGTGTCTTTGTACCTTTCTATTTTCATGGACTTTATTAAACACACCTAAATGGGTACATGTGAACTTACCCTTCTTCTCAAGGGTTTTATTATATTCGCCACACGACGTATAAAACATCCAAATAAATTATTTGTTGATAAAGAAATCTTTATCTTCTTATTCACTTGTTTAAATGCCTTGTTCCATCATTGTGTTGTTAATCTGTTTATATGTACATTGGGTCAAAAAAAGTAAATAAATAGTAATTAATTATTGTGTCAAAAATAATTATAATAAAATAATTATCATTAATTCACTCATTCTAAACCAACGAGAATTGACCGCACTTTTCTCCTCTACACACGCAAACACGTGACTTTTCAGTTCACACAGACAGGTCGTTAACATGTGCATCAACAAAAATTTCATCTCCTTTTCCTTTTCAAGCTATAATAGTAAGATTTATCTCTTAGCACTCAACAAAAATTCAAGGTAAGAAAACCCCAGACACTTCTTGTATTTTTCTAACTAAATTATCTGGACATTCATTACACACATCTATATATTAAAAAAAAACATATAAGAAAGACCATATACAATTTACTTATTCTTTATCTTATCCTTTTGTCAGATTCTGATCACTATTTGATCTCAAACTCACAATTTTACTCAGTATTACTGCTTCTTGTGTCTCCAATACCACAATACAACCAAATAATAAATAATACTCGTCTTGTTGTTCCCACATCTTGTCATTCCACATTTTTACAAGTATTTTAAGAAATTTGGTGACACGGTAATTCTGAGTTCAATGTATGTACTTGGACTCAGTGGAAACAAGCAAGCAATAACTGAGTAATGCTAAAATGAGAACTAGATGAGCAAATAATTTTTGTTTTTCAAAAATCTATTGCTGGTAATATTTTTTTTTTTTTTTAAATGTATATCTGGTAATATTTTTTTCCAAAAATGTATTGCTGGTAATATTTTTTTCTCAAATATTTGTTGCTGGTAATATTTCTTTTTTCAAAAATGTATTGCTGGTAATATTTTTTTTTTTTTTTAAATCTATTGCCGGTAATATTTTTTTCAAAAATCTATTGCTGGTAATATTTTTTTTCAAAAATCTATTGCTGTTTTTTTTATTTCAAAAATGTATTGTTTGTAATTTTTTTTTTTTCAAAAATGTATTAGTGGTAATATTATTTTCTTAAATATATGTTGCTGGTAATAATTTTTTTTTTCAAAAACGTATTGCTAATAATATATTTTTTTTTAAATCTATTGTTGGTAATATGTTTTTTTTCAAAAATGTATTGCTGATAATATTTTTTTTTAATGTTTTGCTGGTAATTTTTCTTTTTCAAAAATGTATTGCTGGTAATATTTTTTTAAAATCTATTGCCGGTAATATTTTATTTTTCAAAAATGTATTACTGGTAACATTTTCTTTTAAATGTAATGAAGGTAATATTTTTTTGTTTTAAAATGTATTGCTGTTACATTTTTTTTTTTCAAATATATATTGCTGTGAATATTCTTTTTTTAAAAATATATTGCTGGTAATATTTTTTTTTTTCTAAAGTGTATTGCTAGAAATATTTTTTTTTTTCTAAAATGTATTGTTGGTAATATTTTTAAAAAAATGTATTGCTGGTATTTTTACAATAAAAATCTATTTTTATACTTTCATAGTGTTTCCACCACAGTTTGGGAGTTCGCTATTTGCCTATGGTTTGGATCCTAACAGGTGCTACCACCTCAGAAGTGGGAGGGAGAAGAAAGGAATATAAAAATGCAAGCTTACCTTCTTTCCAGCCAAAAGGTCATTTGTAGCTGGAGAAAATAAAATAAACAGATAACAGTGGGAGGAGGAATGTATTAAATCGAGGGGAGAAGTAAGTTGCATTATAAAGAGACATGAGGAAAAAAAGCTCTAGTTGTCTAATAGGTACATCATGTAGTGAAGATAAGGTGGAGAAGACTGGAATTGAGGAAATAGAAGCAAAGAAATAGAAAAGTGAAAACGACATTGAATTATTTCATTTTGTTCTTTTTATTTGTTTCGTCAAATGATATGTCCTGGAAAGGGATATATTTGTTTCTATGTAGCAAAGTGGTTGTTGACTACTGTAACTGGGTAGGTCAATCTAGCAGGTAACCGTAATGGACTGGTCCTCGTCATAGTGGTAGGCAATAGGCAAAGACAATAGGCGTAGTCCCTGTACCTCCACATCAGTCTGTATTTATGCCTGACACCAGCCAATTATATTACTGTGAGGGAGAACCCAGGTGTATGCATATTCATTACATCAGATAGATAGATAGATAGAAAGAAAGAAAATGGAAATAGATAGTGATATGTCCCGGAAAGGGACATATTTGTTCGAAGTAGCAAAGTGGTTGTTGACTACCGTAACCGGGTAGGTCAATCGAGCAGGTAACCGTAATGGACTGGTCCTCGTCGTAGTGGTAGGCAATAGGCGAAGACAATAGGCGTTGTCCATGTACCTCCACATCAGTCTGTATTTATGCCTGACACCAGCCAATCACATTACTGTGAGGGGGAACTCAGGTGTATGCATATTCATTACATCATCAAACAAGGTGGAGAAACAAATCATACAACTCCAAAATAAAAAAGAAGGAAATCAGTGTGAAAAGGTTATCTATATGTATATTTTAATTCCTCCACCTCCTCGCCGTTCTTTTTCTTTAGTTTTTATCTTTCTTTTAATTTTCATTCCTTTCCCCTCACTGCTGTTCCTTTTCTTTTGTTTTCATCTTTTTTTTGTTTTCATTCATTTCCCCACCACGCCTTTCCTTTTCTTTTGTTTTTATTTATTTTTTATTTTTATTCCTTCCTCGACATTCCTTTCTTTTGCTTTCATCTCTCTTTTTATTTTCATTCCTTCCTCCACCTTCCTTTCCTTTGCTTTCATCTCTCTTTTTATTCCTTCCCCACCTTCCTTTCTTTTGCTTTCATCTCTCTTTTTATTTTCATTCCTTCCCCCACCTTCCTTTCTTTTGCTTTCATCTCTTTTTTTTATTTTCATTCCTTCCCCCACCTTCCTTTTCTTTGCTTTCATCTCTCTTTTTATTTTCATTCCTTCACCCATCTTCCTTTCCTTTGCTTTCATCTCTCTTTTTATTTTCATTCCTTCCCCCACCTTCCTTTCTTTTGCTTTCATCTCTCTTTTTATTTTCATTCCTTCCCCCACCTTCCTTTTCTTTACTTTCATCTCTCTTTTTATTTTCATTCCTTCACCCATCTTCCTTTCCTTTGCTTTCATCTCTCTTTTTATTTTCATTCCTTCCCCCACCTTCCTTTCCTTTGCTTTCATCTCTCTTTTTATTTTCATTCCTTCCCCCACCTTCCTTTCCTTTGCTTTCATCTCTCTTTTTATTTTCATTCCTTCACCCATCTTCCTTTCCTTTGCTTTCATCTCTCTTTTTATTTTCATTCCTTCCCCCACCTTCCTTTCTTTTGCTTTCATCTCTTTTTTTTATTTTCATTCCTTCCCCCACCTTCCTTTTCTTTGCTTTCATCTCTCTTTTTATTTTCATTCCTTCACCCATCTTCCTTTCCTTTGCTTTCATCTCTCTTTTTATTTTCATTCCTTCCCCCACCTTCCTTTCTTTTGCTTTCATCTCTCTTTTTATTTTCATTCCTTCCCCCACCTTCCTTTTCTTTACTTTCATCTCTCTTTTTATTTTCATTCCTTCACCCATCTTCCTTTCCTTTGCTTTCATCTCTCTTTTTATTTTCATTCCTTCCCCCACCTTCCTTTCTTTTGCTTTCATCTCTCTTTTTATTTTCATTCCTTCACCCATCTTCCTTTCCTTTGCTTTCATCTCTCTTTTTATTTTCATTCCTTCCTCCACCTTCCTTTCTTTTGCTTTCATCTCTTTTTTTATTTTCATTCCTTCCCCCACCTTCCTTTTCTTTGCTTTCATCTCTCTTTTTATTTTCATTCCTTCACCCATCTTCCTTTCCTTTGCTTTCATCTCTCTTTTTATTTTCATTCCTTCCTCCACCTTCCTTTCTTTTGCTTTCATCTCTTTTTTTTATTTTCATTCCTTCCCCCACCTTCCTTTTCTTTGCTTTCATCTCTCTTTTTATTTTCATTCCTTCACCCATCTTCCTTTCCTTTGCTTTCATCTCTCTTTTTATTTTCATTCCTTCCCCCACCTTCCTTTCTTTTGCTTTCATCTCTTTTTTTTATTTTCATTCCTTCCCCCACCTTCCTTTTCTTTGCTTTCATCTCTCTTTTTATTTTCATTCCTTCACCCATCTTCCTTTCCTTTGCTTTCATCTCTCTTTTTATTTTCATTCCTTCCCCCACCTTCCTTTCTTTTGCTTTCATCTCTCTTTTTATTTTCATTCCTTCCCCCACCTTCCTTTTCTTTACTTTCATCTCTCTTTTTATTTTCATTCCTTCACCCATCTTCCTTTCCTTTGCTTTCATCTCTCTTTTTATTTTCATTCCTTCCCCCACCTTCCTTTCTTTTGCTTTCATCTCTCTTTTTATTTTCATTCCTTCACCCATCTTCCTTTCCTTTGCTTTCATCTCTCTTTTTATTTTCATTCCTTCCTCCACCTTCCTTTCTTTTGCTTTCATCTCTTTTTTTTATTTTCATTCCTTCCCCCACCTTCCTTTTCTTTGCTTTCATCTCTCTTTTTATTTTCATTCCTTCACCCATCTTCCTTTCCTTTGCTTTCATCTCTCTTTTTATTTTCATTCCTTCCCCCACGTTCCTTTCTTTTGCTTTCATCTCTCTTTTTATTTTCATTCCTTCCCCCACCTTCCTTTTCTTTACTTTCATCTCTCTTTTTATTTTCATTCCTTCACCCATCTTCCTTTCCTTTGCTTTCATCTCTCTTTTTATTTTCATTCCTTCCCCCACCTTCCTTTCTTTTGCTTTCATCTCTCTTTTTATTTTCATTCCTTCACCCATCTTCCTTTCTTTTGCTTTCATCTCTCTTTTTATTTTCATTCCTTCCCCCACCTTCCTTTTCTTTACTTTCATCTCTCTTTTTATTTTCATTCCTTCACCCATCTTCCTTTCCTTTGCTTTCATCTCTCTTTTTATTTTCATTCCTTCCCCCACCTTCCTTTCCTTTGCTTTCATCTCTCTTTTTATTTTCATTCCTTCACCCATCTTCCTTTCCTTTGCTTTCATCTCTCTTTTTATTTTCATTCCTTCCTCCACCTTCCTTTCTTTTGCTTTCATCTCTTTTTTTATTTTCATTCCTTCCCCCACCTTCCTTTTCTTTGCTTTCATCTCTCTTTTTATTTTCATTCCTTCACCCATCTTCCTTTCTTTTGCTTTCATCTCTCTTTTTATTTTCATTCCTTCACCCATCTTCCTTTCCTTTGCTTTCATCTCTCTTTTTATTTTCATTCCTTCCCCCACCTTCCTTTCTTTTGCTTTCATCTCTTTTTTTTATTTTCATTCCTTCCCCCACCTTCCTTTTCTTTGCTTTCATCTCTCTTTTTATTTTCATTCCTTCACCCATCTTCCTTTCCTTTGCTTTCATCTCTCTTTTTATTTTCATTCCTTCCCCCACCTTCCTTTCTTTTGCTTTCATCTCTCTTTTTATTTTCATTCCTTCCCCCACCTTCCTTTTCTTTACTTTGCTCTCTCTTTTTATTTTCATTCCTTCACCCATCTTCCTTTCCTTTGCTTTCATCTCTCTTTTTATTTTCATTCCTTCCCCCACCTTCCTTTCTTTTGCTTTCATCTCTCTTTTTATTTTCATTCCTTCACCCATCTTCCTTTCCTTTGCTTTCATCTCTCTTTTTATTTTCATTCCTTCCTCCACCTTCCTTTCTTTTGCTTTCATCTCTTTTTTTTATTTTCATTCCTTCCCCCACCTTCCTTTTCTTTGCTTTCATCTCTCTTTTTATTTTCATTCCTTCACCCATCTTCCTTTCCTTTGCTTTCATCTCTCTTTTTATTTTCATTCCTTCCCCCACCTTCCTTTCCTTTGCTTTCATCTCTCTTTTTATTTTCATTCCTTCCCCCACCTTCCTTTTCTTTACTTTCATCTCTCTTTTTATTTTCATTCCTTCCCCCACCTTCCTTTTCTTTGCTTTCATCTCTCTTTTTATTTTCATTCCTTCACCCATCTTCCTTTCCTTTGCTTTCATCTCTCTTTTTATTTTCATTCCTTCCCACACCTTCCTTTCTTTTGCTTTCATCTCTCTTTTTATTTTCATTCCTTCACCCACCTTCCTTTTCTTTACTTTCATCTCTCTTTTTATTTTCATTCCTTCACCCACCTTCCTTTTCTTTACTTTCATCTCTCTTTTTATTTTCATTCCTTCACCCACCTTCCTTTTCTTTACTTTCATCTCTCTTTTTATTTTCATTCCTTCCCCCACCTTCCTTTCTTTTGCTTTCATCTCTTTTTTTTATTTTCATTCCTTCCCCCACCTTCCTTTCTTTTGCTTTCATCTCTCTTTTTATTTTCATTCCTTCCCCCACCTTCCTTTTCTTTACTTTCATCTCTCTTTTTATTTTCATTCCTTCACCCATCTTCCTTTCCTTTGCTTTCATCTCTCTTTTTATTTTCATTCCTTCCCCCACCTTCCTTTCCTTTGCTTTCATCTCTCTTTTTATTTTCATTCCTTCACCCATCTTCCTTTCCTTTGCTTTCATCTCTCTTTTTATTTTCATTCCTTCCTCCACCTTCCTTTCTTTTGCTTTCATCTCTTTTTTTTATTTTCATTCCTTCCCCCACCTTCCTTTTCTTTGCTTTCATCTCTCTTTTTATTTTCATTCCTTCACCCATCTTCCTTTCCTTTGCTTTCATCTCTCTTTTTATTTTCATTCCTTCCTCCACCTTCCTTTCTTTTGCTTTCATCTCTTTTTTTTATTTTCATTCCTTCCCCCACCTTCCTTTTCTTTGCTTTCATCTCTCTTTTTATTTTCATTCCTTCACCCATCTTCCTTTCCTTTGCTTTCATCTCTCTTTTTATTTTCATTCCTTCCCCCACCTTCCTTTCTTTTGCTTTCATCTCTTTTTTTTATTTTCATTCCTTCCCCCACCTTCCTTTTCTTTGCTTTCATCTCTCTTTTTATTTTCATTCCTTCACCCATCTTCCTTTCCTTTGCTTTCATCTCTCTTTTTATTTTCATTCCTTCCCCCACCTTCCTTTCTTTTGCTTTCATCTCTCTTTTTATTTTCATTCCTTCCCCCACCTTCCTTTTCTTTACTTTCATCTCTCTTTTTATTTTCATTCCTTCACCCATCTTCCTTTCCTTTGCTTTCATCTCTCTTTTTATTTTCATTCCTTCCCCCACCTTCCTTTTCTTTGCTTTCATCTCTCTTTTTATTTTCATTCCTTCACCCATCTTCCTTTCCTTTGCTTTCATCTCTCTTTTTATTTTCATTCCTTCCCCCACCTTCCTTTCCTTTGCTTTCATCTCTCTTTTTATTTTCATTCCTTCCCCCACCTTCCTTTTCTTTACTTTCATCTCTCTTTTTATTTTCATTCCTTCCCCCACCTTCCTTTTCTTTGCTTTCATCTCTCTTTTTATTTTCATTCCTTCACCCATCTTCCTTTCCTTTGCTTTCATCTCTCTTTTTATTTTCATTCCTTCCCCCACCTTCCTTTCTTTTGCTTTCATCTCTCTTTTTATTTTCATTCCTTCACCCACCTTCCTTTTCTTTACTTTCATCTCTCTTTTTATTTTCATTCCTTCACCCACCTTCCTTATCTTTACTTTCATCTCTCTTTTTATTTTCATTCCTTCACCCACCTTCCTTTTCTTTACTTTCATCTCTCTTTTTATTTTCATTCCTTCCCCCACCTTCCTTTCTTTTGCTTTCATCTCTTTTTTTTATTTTCATTCCTTCCCCCACCTTCCTTTCTTTTGCTTTCATCTCTCTTTTTATTTTCATTCCTTCCCCCACCTTCCTTTTCTTTACTTTCATCTCTCTTTTTATTTTCATTCCTTCACCCATCTTCCTTTCCTTTGCTTTCATCTCTCTTTTTATTTTCATTCCCTCCCCCACCTTCCTTTCCTTTGCTTTCATCTCTCTTTTTATTTTCATTCCTTCACCCATCTTCCTTTCCTTTGCTTTCATCTCTCTTTTTATTTTCATTCCTTCCTCCACCTTCCTTTCTTTTGCTTTCATCTCTTTTTTTTATTTTCATTCCTTCCCCCACCTTCCTTTTCTTTGCTTTCATCTCTCTTTTTATTTTCATTCCTTCACCCATCTTCCTTTCCTTTGCTTTCATCTCTCTTTTTATTTTCATTCCTTCACCCATCTTCCTTTCTTTTGCTTTCATCTCTTTTTTTTATTTTCATTCCTTCCCCCACCTTCCTTTTCTTTGCTTTCATCTCTCTTTTTATTTTCATTCCTTCACCCATCTTCCTTTCCTTTGCTTTCATCTCTCTTTTTATTTTCATTCCTTCCCCCACCTTCCTTTCTTTTGCTTTCATCTCTCTTTTTATTTTCATTCCTTCACCCATCTTCCTTTCCTTTGCTTTCATCTCTCTTTTTATTTTCATTCCTTCACCCATCTTCCTTTCCTTTGCTTTCATCTCTCTTTTTATTTTCATTCCTTCCCCCACCTTCCTTTCTTTTGCTTTCATCTCTCTTTTTATTTTCATTCCTTCCCCCACCTTCCTTTTCTTTACTTTCATCTCTCTTTTTATTTTCATTCCTTCACCCATCTTCCTTTCCTTTGCTTTCATCTCTCTTTTTATTTTCATTCCTTCCCCCACCTTCCTTTCTTTTGCTTTCATCTCTCTTTTTATTTTCATTCCTTCACCCATCTTCCTTTCCTTTGCTTTCATCTCTCTTTTTATTTTCATTCCTTCCTCCACCTTCCTTTCTTTTGCTTTCATCTCTTTTTTTTATTTTCATTCCTTCCCCCACCTTCCTTTTCTTTGCTTTCATCTCTCTTTTTATTTTCATTCCTTCACCCATCTTCCTTTCCTTTGCTTTCATCTCTCTTTTTATTTTCATTCCTTCCTCCACCTTCCTTTCTTTTGCTTTCATCTCTTTTTTTTATTTTCATTCCTTCCCCCACCTTCCTTTTCTTTGCTTTCATCTCTCTTTTTATTTTCATTCCTTCACCCATCTTCCTTTCCTTTGCTTTCATCTCTCTTTTTATTTTCATTCCTTCCCCCACCTTCCTTTCTTTTGCTTTCATCTCTCTTTTTATTTTCATTCCTTCCCCCACCTTCCTTTTCTTTACTTTCATCTCTCTTTTTATTTTCATTCCTTCACCCATCTTCCTTTCCTTTGCTTTCATCTCTCTTTTTATTTTCATTTCTTCCCCCACCTTCCTTTCCTTTGCTTTCATCTCTCTTTTTATTTTCATTCCTTCACCCATCTTCCTTTCCTTTGCTTTCATCTCTCTTTTTATTTTCATTCTTTCCTCCACCTTCCTTTCTTTTGCTTTCATCTCTTTTTTTTATTTTCATTCCTTCCCCCACCTTCCTTTTCTTTGCTTTCATCTCTCTTTTTATTTTCATTCCTTCACCCATCTTCCTTTCCTTTGCTTTCATCTCTCTTTTTATTTTCATTCCTTCCCCCACCTTCCTTTCTTTTGCTTTCATCTCTCTTTTTATTTTCATTCCTTCACCCATCTTCCTTTCCTTTGCTTTCATCTCTCTTTTTATTTTCATTCCTTCCTCCACCTTCCTTTCTTTTGCTTTCATCTCTTTTTTTTATTTTCATTCCTTCCCCCACCTTCCTTTTCTTTGCTTTCATCTCTCTTTTTATTTTCATTCCTTCACCCATCTTCCTTTCCTTTGCTTTCATCTCTCTTTTTATTTTCATTCCTTCCCCCACCTTCCTTTCTTTTGCTTTCATCTCTCTTTTTATTTTCATTCCTTCCCCCACCTTCCTTTTCTTTACTTTCATCTCTCTTTTTATTTTCATTCCTTCACCCATCTTCCTTTCCTTTGCTTTCATCTCTCTTTTTATTTTCATTTCTTCCCCCACCTTCCTTTCCTTTGCTTTCATCTCTCTTTTTATTTTCATTCCTTCACCCATCTTCCTTTCCTTTGCTTTCATCTCTCTTTTTATTTTCATTCCTTCCTCCACCTTCCTTTCTTTTGCTTTCATCTCTTTTTTTTATTTTCATTCCTTCCCCCACCTTCCTTTTCTTTGCTTTCATCTCTCTTTTTATTTTCATTCCTTCACCCATCTTCCTTTCCTTTGCTTTCATCTCTCTTTTTATTTTCATTCCTTCCCCCACCTTCCTTTCTTTTGCTTTCATCTCTCTTTTTATTTTCATTCCTTTCTCCACCTTCCTTTCTTTTGCTTTCATCTCTTTTTTTTATTTTCATTTCTTCCCCCACCTTCCTTTTCTTTGCTTTCATCTCTGTTTTTATTTTCATTCCTTCACCCATCTTCCTTTCCTTTGCTTTCATCTCTCTTTTTATTTTCATTCCTTCCCCCACCTTCCTTTCTTTTGCTTTCATCTCTCTTTTTATTTTCATTCCTTCCCCCACCTTCCTTTTCTTTACTTTCATCTCTCTTTTTATTTTCATTTCTTCCCCCACCTTCCTTTCCTTTGCTTTCATCTCTCTTTTTATTTTCATTCCTTCCCCCACCTTCCTTTTCTTTGCTTTCATCTCTCTTTTGATTTTCATTCCTTCACCCATCTTCCTTTCCTTTGCTTTCATCTCTCTTTTTATTTTCATTCCTTCCTCCACCTTCCTTTCTTTTGCTTTCATCTCTTTTTTTTATTTTCATTCCTTCCCCCATCTTCCTTTCTTTTGCTTTCATCTCTTTTTTTTATTTTCATTCTTTCCCCCACCTTCCTTTTCTTTACTTTCATCTCTCTTTTTATTTTCATTCCTTCCCCCCACCTTCCTTTCCTTTACTTTCATCTCTTTTTTTTATTTTCATTCCTTCCCCCAACCACCACAGTTCCTTTTCATCTCTCATTTTATTTTTATTCCTTTCCCCCACAGCCATTCCTCTTCTTTTTCCTTTGCATCTCTTTTTATTCCTTTCTACCACCCATTGTTTCTTTTGTTTTTGTCTCTTTTTTTTATTCATTACACCCCCACCCTACTATTCCTTTTCCTTTGTTTTTATCTCTCTTTTTATTTTCATTCCTTCTCCCTACCCAACCATTCCTTTTCTTTTGTATTTATCTCTCTTTTTATTTTTATTCCTTCTCCCCACCCCACCATTCCTCTTCTTTTGTTTGCATCTCACTTTTTATTGTCATCTCTTCCTCCACCTTCTTTTTCTTTTGTTTTTATCTCTCTTTTTATTTTCATTCCTCCCCCACCCACCACCATAATGTATTTTTGCCATTTTCTTCCTTTCTCGTTTAAATCACACCTGGTCCAATGTAATCTTGTTAGCATTTGATAAAATAATTACGTACTCTTGATCTCTGTCAAATTAATTTCAATCCACAGAGGGTACTTGGTTTCAGGTACTTGTCTTTGAATGTTTGATCAAGGATGTGAGGGTCTCTGCTGTAGTGAAGGGGTGCTACAGATTGGAATGGACAAGGTTGCAGTTGCTCATCTGTTTTTAGCGTGTTGAGTTACTACGTGTTACAATTGAGACATAAATCTTTCAAGGTAGATGAATTCAATATCTAAAAAAATACAAATTCAACATTTGAAGGCATTTTTGTACATATATTTTTATATAAAGACCAACATAGCTCACAAAAGACGAGAAGGGACAATTATATTTACATGTATACAGATCCACCAGTTCTAACCATCACATCCAAACCCCGACATGCAACAAGCATTGTAGAGAAGAACCTTCATTCCCTTCATACACCATTGATGAGAAGTAAGTTCCCCCATGAACCACTGCCCTGTGGAACTGACTTCCGAGAAGGTGTTAATTACAATATTAACCAGTTCATATCTAACTGTTACCTTCTCCATATCTGCATAAACTGTACCTATTAATCTCTAACCCTCTACCTTGAGTTGCTCCCGGAGCTTGTAAGGTGTATACCTAACAGTAAAAAGAAAAAGCGAAAGTGGAAGACCTTCTATCTACCCATAATCCAAAAGAATCCGTAAGATTCAAGTTCACTTAAATTTACTTCCAAGGATGTTCACAGTAAATACAAAACATTACCATTTGCAATATTCTTGTTGCCATGGTTAATGATGAAGATTGATTGATTTGTTTGTTTGATGGCATATCAACACCTTGTGGGTCATTTAATAGCAAAATTTTTTTTTCTTAGGATCTTTGAAGTAATAAAAATATTTTATTCTGCTTTCACAACTGAATACATGGTAGATGATACTCAGCTTTTGTACATATGCATGTTTGTGTGGACATAATTACTAGATGTATTAATATGTGTGTTTTATGTTGTAGTTACATTTTAGAATACAGTTTGTTTCCTTTAAGAAATTGTAGGATATTATATGGATTAATACCATAAAAGAGTTCTTTCTTGTCTGTACATGATTGTAATTTCAAGCTGAACCCTTTATTTTGTCGACCAGGGTAGACCATTCTAGTTCTATGTGCCATACCTCTTCTGGATATCTCAGTTATCTCAACTCTCCAAGTTTTTGTTCATCACTGCAGTAGCCAGGTATTGAACTCGCAACTCTTTGGGTCAAGTCACTGGATACAACCAACACTTTTATCCACTGGGCCATGTGTCCTTGAGGAATATAGGGTTCTTTCTGCTTGAATTCCAGATCACCTGAAGAAGGTTTAAACGTTGTGAATATGGCAACAAAGATGAGGACGACAGGCCAAACAATATAAATAATGTAAATAACTATCTGATCCTATTTAGAAAATAAATAAATAGTAAATAAAATTTCATAGTTTAGGCAGAGATGTTAGAAGTATAGAGTTGAAGCAAACTTCAGAAGGAACAGGAAGCCAAAATCCTAAACAGGAAACCAGGGATAAACTTCTATTCTAAAGACCCAAAAGGAGCCTGAACCAAATGATAGGTAAACCTATCTACTGTGATTCTGAGGCCTGCAGACTCTACATTCTTGTGTAGATGTATAAGACTACCCTCTCTGGGGTGGACTTATCAGATTTCACAGATTTCACATTTAATTTTCTTTTAATCAGTTCACTCCAAGCAAGGTGATAATGTCCCTAAAATGCAAGAGGCTACACGCAGTGAAAGAGGATAACAAAATACTTTGAAAAGAACCAGAAACCTAGTCTTAAACATGAAACAAGTTATACTCCCTGTTCAAATGAGGGTGGAGTGTGAATTAACTAGTGCCTAAGGTGTCCCCAAAAAGGGGAAGTTCCGAGGGGCCTTGAGCAATTTTTCCACTCTAAATTGACCTTGTGTCATATTTGGTAGTGATATGGGCACACTGAAAAAAAACATATTCTGAACTCCCATTTGAATTCAAAAAGTCATGCATTTGAAATAATATAAAATAGATTTTGGAAAACTAAATTTAGGTTTGATAAAATTTGGAAAGGAAGCATGGACAGACTTTGTAAAACCCGTGCTGAATAAATATATCTATAAACTCAAAAGTCAAAAAAGAGAGTATTTTTTTTCCTGATTCTGTAAAGTGAAACATATCCATGCATATTCTTCAAAGAGATTAAGATTAAATTTCCATTTTTACTTCCAGAAAGATTAGTTGAAATAAATCATATCGCATTTCAAAATTTTTTTTGTTATTTTTTATTTTAAGTTCTGAAGTATGACTTTTCAAATCCAAATAAGACTAATCTGAGAATTTTATTTATTTATATTTTTTATTTTTATTTATATTCATATATTTTATATTTGTATTTTTTATTTTATTTTATGTTATTTATATTTTATTTTTACAAATTCAAAGTATAGTTGGTTTAACATTTCAAAAAATTTTCACATAACACTGATTCAAATATTCCAACCTTTTTTATTTTACTTTTTTTTTGAGAGAGAGATTAAGATATATGAGAAGTTTTCTGTTCATAGAACAGGTATTTTTTTTTTAATAATTTCACCCCAGAAAAGCGATAATGCCACTAAGACGCAAAGGGCTACTGGGAGTGAAAGAGAATGAGAAGACTTTAGGAGAAGGAACCGGAAACCAAATCCTAAACTAGAAACAAGGGATAAACCTCTACTCCTGTTCAAAAGATGGGGAAAGAGTGTGAACTGGGCAATAGGCAAACCTATCAACTCCTATTGTTAAAATAAATAAATAAATAAAATTAGTAAATAAAATTTTGGCATGTATGTGAAGCCATTGAAAGTATAAAAGAGTTAAAGTAAGTATATATGAGATTCAAGCGCATGTATTCAGGTAGGCAAAGTTAATTATGTAACGATTGCTCCTTATAACTGTTTGATAAATCTATTGAAATTATTGCCATATTTTATATTTATACACATTAGAAGAAATGCTAAAAATAAATTTTCAATTGAACTGAATTTATTGAATATTAAAGCTCTACTTATCTGTTGAGCACTTTTCAGCAAAAGTTCTGATTGTCTGAAAAAAGGGATAAACCTCTCCTCCTGTACAAAAGACAGGGAAGTGGTGTGAACCAGGTGTTCATTTGGTTTTACAAATTCTAATAAGTTTCCTTCAGTCACAGGAGTCATGGGACAGACCGCTTAATGACGTCACTCCATTCAGTGATGAAAGCGGCAGCCTATTTCAGTTTGTTTACAGCAGCTAAGCCGAATGGTTGCTTTCTTTAGCCTAGGCCTTCTGTGGCCTGAGTAGACATTGGAAGAAATTCCTCAATTTGGGAAAACCTAAGACTCGCTGTTTCCTGTTCATAAAAAGATAGAAGTTATTATTTAGATGCAGACTATTGTCCTCATCTTTGTTGTTTTATCACGTTTCAGTCATTATGCCCTTCAAATTAAGGGTTCACTTAGGAATTTTCTATAGGTTACCCAGATCGATGAAGCCTGGAGGGCACAATTGTTGAAACGTTGTAATAACAACAAAGATGGGGATAGTAGTTTGAATGTAAATAGTGTAAATAATTTGTATTAAGCCTTTCATATTTAAGAACATTCCCCAGAAGACAAAGAAGACAACAACCAATTTATCCTGATAAAAACAACAAAGACTAGGATAATAAGGTAACTATCATTAAATTGTCATTTTATAGGAAATAAACCCTATTTCCAACACAATTACATATCCACATACATACCATATTAAAACACCCCCAAACTTTATTTTCTACCCAATAACAGACAATATTTACAAACATGTCAAAAAGATTGCCACATAACACACACTATTTAAATGAAAGTGTCTATTGGTTAGAAATTAAGGTCACCATGTGAAATATTTGACCAATCAGAGAAAATTAAAACCCTATTTTTTTTCAAGCCTACTTTCAGGAAAAATTTCTTATAAAAACATATTTTTAACTTTTGAGAGCAGAGATGTGACTGTCTCCAAGCCGTTTAAACATAAGGGAAGGTGTGACTACATAGCTTTTGCCTCCCCACCTCCAGTATGTACTGAAAAAAACATGTGTCGGTGACTTCAAACAAACCATCTCCAAGAACAACAGCAGGAACTGTCAGTGAATCTCTACTGAGGATCAACGTCTCTTCTCAACAAAGCTTTGACTGTGGACCACCTACTCAAAAGTCTTTTCTCAAACACAGCTCTTTACTGTTGACCAACTACTAAAAGTCTTTTCTAAAGTACAGATTTTTCTGTGTATTGACTACCCAAAGATTTTAACACAACTAAAGGCTATTTTTACTCCTTTGTGACACTTTTGAATTCACGTACATATGTTTGCAAATATGATTTATTTAACAGGCATGAGACCATGTTTTCGTTATTTTTATTTTATTATTGTTTGGAATTTGGACATTCCGACTTTTAATATAAAAAAAACCTGAACAACAACTAAGTTCACATGACCATTATGCTTTGCCAATACCTCATAAACAATGGACTATTCCATTTTGATTGTGTGGAAAGAGACGAAAAGACACTACTTGATTTCAGTGAAAAACTGATACTACACTTTGATCTTAGCCAAAGGTTGAGAAGCAAAAGGTGACCAAGACAAAAGCACTGTGTGTAAGTGAAAATGATGAGATGAAGTGGAAAAACTTATAAACGATTAGTTTCACCAAAATTGGTTGGTCTTGGCTTCTTTAGATCAGAATGAAAGACAAAACTATGCATAAAGAAAGTATGTTGGTATTTTTAAGGATAAGATTGACAATAAATTAAATTGTCATATCAGAGCCAACAACCAGAAAATGCCAGTTTATTTGTTTTAAATGAAGAAATATAGTTTTAAGGTGTGCTATATTTATGGGATAGAGTGCTCAATATCTGGGATAGAGGGTATGTAAATATAAAAGTGAACATTGAAGTCAACACTCAGAGGCAACAGGTTGTTTTGTGCTAGATGCAATCGCCAGGCTGCGATTGTTGGGTTTTCTCTTGACTATCTCTGACTATTTATATTCAACTGTTCGTTTTACTATTCTAGATTTATATGTGCATGTGTGTGTGTGTGGAAATTTTGCAGTGAAATATTTAAAAATATCAAACAATGAATTAAAATTTTTAAAAATAAATAAAAAAATTGATATCTACTGTCAGTAATAAGTACAATACGTGTAGACTGTAATTATTAAGAAATAATCATTTTTTTTTTCTCATAAATTTTAGTTGTACCCTTTTTATCACTTGTATTTTTTGTGGGTGTGCCCCTTTTGTCTCTTGGCAAAAAATATTTTTAGACATAGTCCACCACTGTATGTATGTATGTATGTATGTATGTATGTATAGGCACACAGTTGAGTGGTTAGATTGTTCACTTTACTCAAAACCTCCTGATCAGAGGCCTTGCTGTTGGACGCAGATTACTTGTGCAAGGTTTATGACAAGTATATTAGTCAGTTGCATGATTCAAACATCACAGTATTGTACACACAGACAGACAAGTTTCCAACACAGGTAACACAGGCAAACTTTATATTTGCCACATGCTTATGAAAAGTTGTAAAATTGAAGCTGTTCTTAAGAATTTTAGCAGAATATTAGCTTGGATATAATTGATGGAAATAATATTATTATAATAATAATATTTATGGAAATAATATTATTATAATAATACTATTGGTGGAAAAAAAATTATTATAATAATACTATTGGTGGAAATAATATTATTATAATGATACTATTGGTGGAAATAATATTATTATAATGATACTATTGGTGGAAAAAAAATTATTATAATAATACTATTGGTGGAAATAATATTATTATAATGATACTATTGGTGGAAATAATATTATTATAATGATACTATTGGTGGAAATAATATTATTATAATAATGCTATTTATGGAAATAATATTATTATAATAATACTATTGGTGGAACTAATAAAATTCTGAATGAAAAACACAAAAAGTCACCAAGTGAAGAGATAGTCTTCTTCTGCAAAGAAGTGACAATCATCATGTATAGTTAATAGATAAAATTCAAAAGACTTATCTTTTCGATTTTAGATTATACAGATATACCACTTATCTGGGTCAGATATAACTTATGATTTCATTAAGAGATATCATATTTCTATGTATGTATGTATATTATTATTAATAAGTAAAAAGTTCACAATAATTATCTATAAGTAGGTACATTAGTTAGTTCAAAGTTTAATGATGAAAAAGTATTTATTTTGCATAAAAAATATTTACTTTTTCAACATAATATTCTACTTTGTCAATGCACTTAATTCAGTGGTGACTTATTCATCCTATAGATCAAACTTTATACATTGAACATTTCAGGTCAAAATTGAGCATAAGAGGTATCAAGCTATAAATAATTATTGACCCACACTACTTTCTATCTATCTATCTATCTATCTATCTATCTATCTATCTATCTATCTATCTCAGTCTGTTCAGATCTATCTATCTATCTATCTATCTATCTATCTATCTATCTATCTATCTATCTATCTATCTATCTATTATAGTCTGTTCATATCTATCTATCTATCTATCTATCCATCTATCTATCTATTATGTTGGTCCAAAATAATGACGTAATAATGTCGTTTTTTGACGTTAAAAATACGTCAAAAAACGACATTATTACGTCATTATTTTTGCACCAACCTAATATCTATCTATCTATCTATCTATCTATCTATTACAGTCTGTTCATATCTATCTATCTATCTATCTATCTATTCCCTGTTCCTATCTATCTATCTATCTATCTACATAAATATCAATATGTTTGTACCTAAGATTTCTATCTATCTATCTATCTATCTATCTATCTATCTATCTGATTTTCAGTAAGCTTGATTCATAGTCTATTTATTTAGTATCATCATCATCATCATCATCAGTTCCCTGACTGGGTGTAGTCATAGGAACACTGCTCAGTTAAACACCTGATCAACTCCTCCCATCTGTTTTGGTTGCATGCCAATGTCTGAGTATCTGTGAAGGATCTCCCAGTCCATTCAGTGATGTTGGCTAACCATTTTTCCTTCTGTCTGCCTCATCTTCTTTTGTCTAAGGTGATACCTTGTGGGTTTGGTTTGGTTTGGTTTGGTTTTACAGCATATCAACCTCAATGGGTTATTTAATGCCGACAAAATTTTTATTGTTTGATACCTTGTAGGGTGGCAGTGAAAAGCTTGTTGGTCCATATAATATGGCTATACCATTTCAACTTTCCCTTCTTGAAAGTCGTTATGAGGTCTTCCAATGGGCATGTTTCTTGTCTGACGGTGTTTCACATTGCATCATTTTTATGCGGTCTATATAGGAGATGCCTTGGATAGTTCTAGAGGGTGTGTCAACCAGGGCAAAGTGGGTGCTACCCTGGGCAGTCCTTGAGTTTGTTACCCCACTACCCCCAGAACCCACAAAAATACAAGATTTTGCACAGTGACTCCTTCTTATATATATATATATATATATATATATATATATATATATATATATATATAAATAATATTTTTTATTGATTGAATAATGCATTAACAATTTTTATTGGAGAATATATTAGGTTGGTGCAAAAATAATGACGTAATAATGTCGTTTTTTGATGTTAAAAATACGTCAAAAAACAACATTATTACATCATTATTTTTGCACCAACCTAATACAAAACCTACTATTTAACCGATAGTTTGGGGTAGGAGATGGATTCATACCTGAAAACCAGTTGGATGTTTAAATTAAAAATCACATGAGAAGAATGAAAAATCAATAAGGAAGAAAAATTTAAAACATCTAAATAGTTTTTGCATATTCCAGCTTACATTCTTTGTTTGAATACTTCAGGTCAATAATTTATCATATATATCATAATAAAGTAATCAGGAGTAATCTCCCTTGTTTTATGATTACCTGCCTTTGGGGAAATCTTTTGTTTGTAGAGGACTATAAATGGTCACTATGCTTGTATCAGATATTCTGACCAGAATAAAGCTTCCTTAAGCCTTCTCTTGCTCGCATTTGTTATTACACACACACACATATATATGAATTGCACAGAAAGTGCTGGTGTTATTGGAAAGGTGATTAATGTTATATAACACATCTATAAAGTATTTATATTAATAGATATACATATTAACCTGCACCATTTGCAATCTTCAGGTGCTGAGTGTGCAGATTACATTTGTGCATGAAATTTTGAGTAGTGCAATTACTGCAGGATAATATGTATATTTATTAATATATATATATATATATATATATATATATATATATATATATACATATATATATATATATGTGTGTGTGTGTGCCTAAACTCTGTTTCATGCTAAATTCAATGTCCACACACACACCACACAAACACACACACACATGTATATATATATATATATATATATATATATATAAAAGTGAACATTGAAGTCAGCACTCAGAGGGAACAGACTGTTTCATGCTAGACATAACTGTCAGACTGACTTCAATGTTCACTTTTCTATCTACATATGCTCTATCTCTGATATTGAGCACTTTATCCCATAAATATACACTCTTATCATATAACCTAGCAACTTCTCACCAAGCCTAGGAGGGAGGAGGAGGAAATGATGATGGAAGTGTGTACTGTTGTTCAGGATAAGTCAACACTGGTTGTGTATTAAATTACTGTCCCCTATTTTTTGTCTGCTAACTGTATGCTAGTTGGGCTTTCCTATCCATTCTTACTTCCAGCTACCTCGACCCTTACTTCTGGCATTCTAAGCCTTTATTACTTCAGGCTACCATGGACCCTAACTTTCAGCAATCCTGACCTTTGCTACTTCCAGCTACTGGAGTTAATGAACCTGCTTACAACAGCCCTGAACTTCCGGCTACACCATGGTCCCTACTTCTAGCATTTCTATCTTAACCTAACCCATTTGTTTGATCAATGTTAATGGACCTGCTTACAATTGCCTTAAACTTCCGGCTACACTAGGTCCCTGCTTCCGGCTTTCCTGTTAAACTAACTCACCTGGTTTAGGAAATTGCTGTATGCATATCATCCAACCTCAAACAACCTACTTTGTACTCTTCAGTTAAAATACTACAAAAGGTTCACCATTGGACTTAACCAGCAACTTTTCAACACTTTCACCAGACATGTGAACTTGACTTTCGAACTGTGAACTTACATGAAAACTTGACTTACATGGACTCAACTTTTAACATTTAGTCACAGATATATTATCTTGTCACAGCTGCCATTGGCTGTTCCCAAACAGAAATGAACAGGACGCTTTGACCTTGAGCTTTTCATCGTGTTTCCTACATGTTATGTAATTTTATTTTATTTAGTTTTAGAATTGATCTAATGACTTTGTAGTACATGTTGTTTTATAAACCTAATTGGAATACACTTCCTGGCCATTTTCAAACCTTCATTTGGCGTAGCAAATCCCAGCTTATTTTTTGTTGAGATTTTTAGTATTTTGTGAGACCTGTGGTTATTGTTGGTCTCCCTTAATATAAGATTGTGACTACTCACCATCTAAGCGCCTCAGGGATGCCTTTCCGAACATTAAAATGTGCGAATTGGACAACCCAATTGCTCTGGGAGGGTCCTGGTTTTAGTTCACCCCTCCTTATAGAGGGCTATTAAATTAATGTACCCTATTGACGTCGACGGTATTGTCCTAGGCGGTCGTATGACGACTGAATTGGGCACTGGCAGTCTGGGACAATCTGTCGGGGTCCTGCTCAACGCAGATTTCCGCCCCGTATGTGTATAAGGGTTTTTGCACTTATTCTTTTTTCTTTTTGCAGGCCTAGACGATGGCAGTTAAGTTAGCTATACTGAATGTGAATGGCTTGAGGGATCGGGGTTGGCTGCCCGCCTGCTCCGGGACCTGTTGTCTTTTGATGTGGATGTCGCTGCGATCGAAGAGACCCACTTTGTTTGCAGTTCCGATGCGTGTGTGCTGGAGGATGACTTTGTCGTTTATTCAGCATACGGAGACCGGTCTGCCAGAGGTGTTTCTTTGCTTGTCAGATGTACTCTCGATGCGAAGGTAGACCTTGTGGATACCGATGCAGAGGGCCGGTTCGTTGCGGTTTATGCGCCCAATGACCAGAGGGAGCGGGTCTCGTTCTTTCGGCGGTTGGGGCCGTTCCTGGTGGATTCAACACGCCTAGTTTTAATGGGGGACTGGAATGCCATCCTGGACCCCAAGTTAGACAGGGGGCGGGGTGCTAGCGGGAGAGGGAGCGATCGCAGCTTGGTCGATCTGATAGATACCGGGTCGATCATCCCAAGGGAAAAATGTGGACGTGGGCTCTTAATTGGCCTTTTGACAAGGTGGTTAGCTACCTTGACAGAATGTTAGTGAGAAGAGCCGACATAGAACTACTAGATTGTCCACTGGGTAGGCTATTCAAATCACAAACTCGTTTGTGCCCGGGTGGCGTTAGACAATAGGCCTAGAATGGCTGGGTACTGGAAGTTCAATCTGTCTTTACTGGACAGGCGGGACTTCCAGGAGCAGCTAACTAGACTAGTGCAGCGGGAGCTAGTGGGGGCGGTTATCGGGAATAGGTGGTGGGAACGCCTTAAATGTAGGATTAGGTCCTTCACCACTGATTTCAGCAAACGGCTCGCTCTAGATAGAGCTGAAAAGGTGAAGACGCTTAAAGCTAGTTATTCCCGGGCGGTGGCTGGGGGGGATCCCCTAGAGATAGCCTTAGCTAAGGAGGCCCTGGATCGATCGAATAGCGAGCGGTACATGGGTCAGGTAATTAGACATAAGTTAAGCAAGATGTCTTCCGAAGCCGTGAACTTGGGCGCAGATCTGCGCAGGGAAGAGGTCCGTCAAGGTGGCGATCGTTACATTCGTGAAGTCAAATCCCCGGAGGGGCGTACTCTTCGGGCCACTGACGACATGTGTGGAGCGTTTCGGCGCCATTTCGAGAACCGGTTTACCAAGGAGCCTGGTCTACGTGAGGAGGAGTTTCGTAGCTATTTGGCTGACTTTCCTACGGTTGAACTCTCTGCCTTCGGGCGGGGAGGGACCCGAACGAAGCTATGCCGAAGGGCAGAGTCTCGTTCGGGGAGGTAAACCGACCTTGAACCCGTTTTTCGGGTTCAAAGGGTATATTTTTGGCCGAGCCCACGGGCTCGGATATCCCACGTTAAACCGGCCTTGTGCCACATGATACCCTCGTGGGGGGGGGTGACTAAATACTAGTCACTGTGGCCACATGCTTTGTGTACATTGTGTTTTAGTTTTATCTGCTTTTATATGTGTTTCATTTTAGGCTTCATCCTCCCACCCACTTCATCATTTAATAAATCATGGAATTTTATTACAAACCAACTTTATGGACAATGTAATGGATTTAAATTTTTACATGGGTTGTTTTTGTAGGTCCCCTGTGAATATGTGGTATTTTGGTATATGCTGGAGTAAGTGGTGATGTATTAGTCATGGTGATTGTAATTAACTAGGATAGCTAAAGAAGAGCAGCCTCTACCCATTTTCCCTTTGGCCTTGTGCAAAAATTTTGTATTTTTATGAAATAAATAATCTTATACTTAATATCTGTCTATATTTCTGAGATGAGGTATCATGATCACTATTTACATTATTCGGTCCTCATGTTTGTCGCCATGTTTATCACAACATTTCAGACGTTGTACACTCCTGTGCTCTTTAGGTGGTTGGAATGATGAACTGAACCCTTTATTTCATGCACTAGGGTAGACTGTTCTAGTTCCAAATGACCTGTCAAATGGAAGTCAGTTATCTCCTGTTAAATCTGTTCTCAAAGTTGTCCACCATCATAACCAGATATTGAACTCACACGCTTTGGGTCCTGTCACTGGATCTAACTATTATCAAATTATTCTTGATAATGGCTAAAGGTATAGCCGAAAGCGCTCGGAAATATAAAATATTTGGACAGTTTTTACACACACTTTGTCCAGAAAAGAAAGCTCTTGTTAGAACACAAGACAAATTTAAAAAAAAAGCTCAACCATAGTACCTTGTCTGTCGTTTTTAATGAAACATGCATAAACGAAGGATTGCTGCCTATATATATATATATATATATATATATATATATATATATATATATATTTACACACACATATATATATTTACACACACATATATTTACACACACACACACACACACACACACACATATATATATATATATATATATATATATATATAAGCGTAAAAATAATTTTCAATCAAGTGAAGAATTATAATGTTATCCAGGGATAAAAAAAAAAAAAAAAGAAGTGCCCCACCCTTTAGTGGTCAGTCTTCTCTGTCTCTGGAAGTCGATAGTAATAACGAGACGCTCCCTGAATGACGTCACCGCAACATTTGCATGACGTCACCGCAATGTTATTGTGACGTTCATGGTCGCCGCTGAGAAGAAGCGAGAAGTAGTCGATCCGATCCTAAGAATTTGCCTGTTTGACCCTCAAATCTGGCTCGATTGACCTCGAAGAAACTGACCCCAAACACCCACGACACTGTCCACCACCTGGTTTATCATCCTTGGACAGTCGTCGTTGTTTGTGGATCCACGTAGTCGTTTTCCTTATTTTTTTTTTTTTTTCTTCCTCCTCCAAACTCTCCTTCGATCGACGTGCCATTTATATAGTTTTTTTTTTTTTATTAGTATTTTAAGTTTCTTTCCAGGAGTGTTTGTTGGTGAGTTTTTTTTTTTTTGTTCTCCCAACCTTTTTATTTTTCTTCCTTTTTTTTTTTTTTTTTTTACTATATTTTTAATTTACTTCTTATGACGAAAATCGAATGGATGCTTTAAAAAATTCTCAATCAATTTTTATGTTTAAAAATAAATCGGCATAAAAAATATTATAGACTCCAGTTTAATTTGATTTCTCTTTGTGACAAAACATTCGTTTTCTTTTTTTTTTTTATAAAATATTATATAAAAATACGTTGAAAAAAAAAACGAAACAAAACAAACGAATACACAATCGAAACTAAAAGTTATTAAAAAAAAAAAAAAAACTGTAAAAAATGGGGTATTTATTTGCAATCAAGTTCCGAAATTACGAATAAAATCAAGATCGTTAAAAATATATGACTCAAACAAAAAAATTACATTTATTTATTTCTGTAGTTTTTAACATTTTTTTTCATTTTGACCTCAAAATCCTTTTTTCTAGTTTTTTTTTTTTTTGTGTATGTATGTCAAACAAAAAAACAAAACCCCCAAAAAGTTTTTTTTTTTTTAAATTTTTTATAGTGAGCTTTGTTTTCGTAAAACAAGCAAAACTACATTATTATATATACACAGACACACATAAAAAAAATACTAATAATCCTTATAAAATCTCATGCATATCCTTAAATAAAAAATATCTCCGAATCTGTTTCAAAACATCGGATTATAGAAAATAAAACCCGCCATGATTAATACTACAGTTCCGTTTTTTATTTTAACCATAAAAAATATACAATTCGAAAGTCAAGTTTGAAAAAAAAAAAAAAAAAAGTAAAAACTCTATAAAATAAACAAACAAAAGTTTAATTCTTCAGTTGGTTATTAATTTCAGCTGAAAACATTTCACATTCACTTATCTCAAAAAGATTGAAATTACCACTTTCTACTAACTAATCACTATTGAAAAAAAAAAAGTTTACTCCCGGCCACTCCAACTCCAAGTACTCATTTGACCTTTTCAGTATAATGGATCATAACTCATCCTACTAGTAATTTTAATTCTCACTAATTTATCCTCTTAAAACGAACTGTGTACTCTAAGTTACTATTATCTACCTTAAGGAAGATTGACAAGATACCTTTATTAAAATTTTTTTATTTTATCATTTTTCTTGTATGCAAACAAGTATTTTATTTTCTGGTCTTATGAGTGTTTAAAAAAAATCTGGGCGCTTTCGGCTAATCTACAGTGTAACCCGGATATAAGAGAGTTGTCGGGACTCTCTTATATCCGGGTTTGGTCTATTTTATATACATTAACACAGGCTCTAATTTGGAACCAGATAAAATCTCTCTTATATCCGGGTTTCTCTTATATCCGGGTTACACTATAGTCATTTTTTATGACTAGCTATGCTGCTATAATAAAAAATGGTGAGTTAATCTAAAAAAAGTTACTGAAAAGTAGACATAATTCAATTATACGACCAGTATATTTTAACCATACAGTAATACCTCAGCTTAACTTGTTTCAAGTTGTCATTTTTGAAGATATATCAGTTTTTCTTAAATATTACATGGAAAAATAAAACTCGCTTTAAGTTGTTTTACTCAAGTTTACATCAGCTGTTGGAAATATTAGAAGCGTGAAAAATGAAAACACTAACAATAAACCCATATAAAATAGTATTTAAATAAATTCAAAAATATTATGTATACTATATATATATATATATATATATATATATATATATATATATATATATATAATCATCAAAAACAAAATAAATTAGCTTAATAAAGTATGTTCAACAGATGTTCTTATTTGAAATTCCCGTTGACAGGTGGCACTTCTGCATTGTTTTCCACTACGACACCAATTTTGAATTCAGACTTGTTTACATTTGTGCTCTATCATTGACGTTCTTTCAGTTACATCTCAATTGTGATTTAGGATACATTTTTGCCCATGGCTCCAAAGAAAAGTCCAAGTGCGGGTACTAATGCTATGGGTAAGCCTATATCACTGGAACATAAAGTGGAAATTGATTATTTTATTAAGATTACTGTGCGTACATATCATAATTACTGTAATAGGCAATGGTGAGTACTTATTTGCTGTTTACAGTGTTGTTATTTCGACTTAAGTCATTTTTCGACCTAATTTGTGACCTCTGGAACCAGTTAACAATATAGGGTGAGGTATACTTGTATTCATAATTCATGCTAAGGATTGTTTTTTTTTTTTATAATAAGAGCTTCTGTTATTATTTTTTTAATCATTTCATTGCAGGCAAGACAATAATGCCACTAAGATGCAAGGTGTTACTGGGTGTGAAAGAGAAAACTTTGGGAGAAGGAACCGTAAACTCAATTCTAAACAGGAAACTAGGGATAAACCTCTACTTCTGTTCAAAAAACTGGGAAGGAATGTAAACTGGGTCATAGGGGAATCTATCTATACTTATTAATATTTTAATTTTTTTTTTTTTTTTCATAATATTTCTATCTAGTTTAATTTATGACAATATACAATTCTGCTTATAAGAAATTCACCTGTTGTGTATTGAGGTTTGTACAATTAGTGTCAGATCTCCTATGAAATTAATAAAATAATAGTTCATATACATGAAAAATATGATAAAAAAGCTTAAAATTATCATGTCAGTCTTGTTTGACATAATATGTATTAAAGTGGGATTGCTGCCCAAATACACAACTCTCTCTCTCTCTCTCTATATATATATATATATATATATATATATATTGTACCAGGTAATTGAGAACAATTTTGAATATAAAAAAACATTTTGATCAATAGTCTGATCAGTTTGATACGGTCAAATTGGCAACTGGCCTACAATCTGTCATTAACTGGGGCAACGAATGCCTTGTTAATTTCAATGCCTCCAAAATGAAACTTCTTCATATTAATAATCTGAAAGATTCCTTTCTGTCTTCCATCAGCATGGCTGATGCTAATCTCCAAGAGAGTGACTCATTGCACTTTCTCAGGCTGGCATGAAGTGGAAAGATTATATTGAGTTCATTGCTAGGTCTGCTGCTAAAAAAGTTGATTCACTGTGTTGTGTGAGACAATTTTTCCCTTCACAATCTATCTTACATATTTATAAGTCTACCATACATCCATGCTTTGAATATTGCTACCACATATGACCTGGTACATCCATTATATATTTAGAGATTCTCAATAAAATCCAAAGAAGAATCAGCAATGTTATTGGTCCTGACCTGGCTTCTCAGCTTCAGTTACTTCCTCACTGCCATAATATAGCTTCCCTGTGACTTTTCTATAAATAATTTCATGGTAATTGTTTGGATGAACTCACTGCTATGGTAGGTAGACTTTATGAGCTGTACTAAATTGGATATAAGATCTAACCATTTTACTGTTGAATTAGCTAGATGTAACTATAAGTTCTATGCGAACAGTTTTTTTTTTTTCTTGCACTTCTCACTTGTGGAACTCTCTTTTATCTCCATGTTTTCCAGCCAACTTTGGTCTTCAAAAGTTTAAGCACAATATCAGTTGTTATCTACTGTCTTGATTACTCTTCTATTCTTGCTTCTGAATAATGTTTCTCTTTTTTCTTATTCTTTCACACTTAGTAACCCCTTATGTCTTAGTGGCTTTACTACCTTGCATGGAATGAAATGATTTTAAAAAACATGGAAAAAATAAAACTCTTATGCTTGGGTCAAATTGTTCATCTTCGATTTAGTCATCACATCCATGATAGCGGTCTTTGACAAGTCCTTGATAATATAGAATCTCTGGTTATTCTCCTGCATGGTGAGACCTCGGATGTAGTTATCCACAGAACAGGAACATTCAGTGGTCATGTTAGGATGGGGGTAGATTGATAGCTAAAAATTCCCAGCTAGCCACTCATGGATTATGTGAGAAAGAGCAGGGTACTACTTAGACATCATCCCTAACGATCTAGAGTTTGACCACTGTGTTCAGCGACCTGATGTCGGTGATAGCATTGACACTGAAGGGCAGCAGGAAGAAATTGGCTGATATGGCATCTTTGCTCACAACCACTATGAAATTGGTGTATATAACATATATATATATATATAAATGCACAAAAAAAAAACAAGTGGCTCCAAAGGAAGTAGACTTGAAAAGACACACAGGTAAAAAATGTGCTCAATTTCATAGTAGCAAAATTGTGCAGTTCTATAGTAAAATCATTAGCAATGCATTTCCATTCTGATTATAATTATCTTATCCTTTCAGTAAGTAATACAAGAAATATTCGCAGTCTTGATCCACTTTCCAAAATCTGATACTGAATTATCATCCTCTACCCTTCCATCTTTATCATATCTCTCATCATTCAGTAATGCTCACATTAATTCCTAACCCGTGGTGATCTCTTGCGTTCCTGATTTTTAAATGTACTAACACACACTGCCAAAAGTTGTTAAAACAAATTTTAAATATAAAAAGAAATTGCAATGAGCAGAGTAAATCTTGTGGGTTATTTATTTTTTTTAATTTATCTTTCTTTTTACTTATTTGTTTTTTCCATGTTCATCAGAAGATCATCTCCATGTCTGGGGACCCAAAAACCGAAACCAAAAAGACCATCTCCTCGAAATACGTCAAACTAAATGTTGGCGGTCGGCTGTACTACACCACAATCGAAACCCTCACAAAACATGACACAATGCTGCGAGCCATGTTTTCAGGACGGATGGATGTCCTTACGGACTCGGAAGGTAGGGAACAAGCCCATGTTCATTTAAAAAAAAAAAAAAAAAAAAAAACCTTGACTCCTGACATATTTTTCTTTCTTTTTATGGACTTAGAAAACCCCAATATAAAAAAAAAAAAACTTTATCGTTGCTTGTAGCATAATAAAATATTAGGTTGGTGCAAAAAGAATGTTGTTTTCTAACATGTTACTATGTCAGAAAACGATATTTTTGCACCAACCTAATACTTTTAACCTTTAGCCCTCTGTATTATTAATATTACTTACCTTTCAACTGCATTCTTTTTCAAGGCAACTTGTTTTCTGTTGCCATAGCAGGATATCACAACTATGAAATTCAAAATTCAAAAACACTATTCTTCAGGGATCAGAGTCACCTTCAGAGGCAGGATAGACTTTTTGTACCGCAAGTCACAGAGTAATAAAGGTTAAAATTATTTTTTTAAAAAGTAATAAATTAAAAGAAGCTTAAAATATTAAAGTTTTAATTTTCTTAGAGTAATATTAATCATACTTTATAAATTGTGCTCTATGCATTTATTTTCTACATAAAAAAATATTAGTGCATTCCAACAATTTGCAGCTGAAAAATGTTTTTAAAAGCTTTATCAAAAACATTTCCTTTTCCAATTACCCACCTTGTATTGTCCTGGATATGACAATAAACTACACATGTCAGCAAGGCCCTCTGATCAGTAGATTTAAGGTTTTGATGAGTGTTGCACCGCCTCTTAATTGCTGGTCTACTCTGACCTGGAGTGGTAGCACTTGTTAAGGTCCCAGCTGTGGGCAAATAGTGCCACCCCCCTAACCGACAAAAATCAAAACACTATGAAAGTATGTAATCATGTTATTATAATAAAAATACCAGCAATACATACATACATACATACATATATATATATATAAAAAAAAGTTTTAATGCCATAAAAAATTACCTCGTAGGTCCATGAGGGCTAAAGTAGCATAGCCTATATGTGTGAGCAAATTGCTAGTGATGCAGACTCTCCGAGCACTGGCGCTGGAATGACGAGGCGCATGCATCAGTGAGTCAGATCGAGGCTGGCAGCATGCTCAATATGCAAATTCTCTGGCTCGGCAAGAACATATAAAAAGCAAGTCGTTGAGTCGGCAGAAGGACTTCTGTGCATTCATTGTAATTCACGTCATTGCGAGGGTGTTTCTAGTGTCTGTGCTACTGAATCCCATCTTTTCTGCTACATGCATTTGAAATACAAAATGAAATCAGCACTCAAGCAAATCAACAATTTTTTTATTTTTCTCTTTTCTCCAGGCTGGATCCTTATTGACCGCAGTGGCAAGCACTTTGACACCATTCTCAATTTCCTAAGAGATGACAAAGTCACACTGCCTGATACTATGGTGGGTCTCACAGAACTACAGGCCGAGGCCCGCTACTACATCGTCCAAGACCTTCTTAACATAATAGAGCCTGCTCTAAAGAAGATGAAAGAAGAACAGCCCTCTTGTCTGGTCCCACTTCTTACATCTACTGAAGAGGAACAACATCTACTGGCAAACACCCGAAAGGTAGTAATGTTTGTATTTCTCCTTATTGTTATTATTTCTTTTGGTTATGTTGCTTTTTATCATAACTCCTAAATCCTCATTTTATGATTATGTATGCAATACAAATTAGCCATTTAGAATGAACTGCCCTTAAAAAGAATTCAAGTCTAAATCTTTGTTTTAGTATTCATAGTTAATCTATGCTGCTTATTTAATGTTGATAGATTGACAATTTGAGTTTCATTTGATTTCTACTTAATAGTCCTTCAAAAACTATAGGGTTGTATTTAAGGCCAGGTGGAGGCATGGTGGCATAATGGATAGTGGCTTAGATTGAGAAATCAGAGAGCTGAGTTCAAATTCCAATCAAATCCGTTACATTCACTTACGTGCTAATACCCTTGGGAAAGGTATGAATCGTTTTCTTCTGCAAGCTATGGGTAAATAGTAGGACAGACTGGGTTCTAAAGCCTTGGATAGCAACTGGTCTACCGCAGGGAGAAAAGGCAACCTCCTGCAGCAAAAAATCTGCCTCCTCAGTCATGTATCAAAAGATCGCCTAAGCATGTATCACACATGGCACATAACTGAAATTTACTTACGTGTAATACCCTTGGGAAAGGTATGAATCCTCTTCTTCTTCTGTCCCTACCCCAAAGCTATGGGTAAGTAGCAGGACAGACCAGGTTCTATAGCCTTTGATGGCAACCTACTGTGGGGAAAAAATCTGCCTCGTCAGTCATATATCGAAAGATCACCTAAGCGTGGCACATAACTGACTGAAGTCCAGATAATGGTTTTGAAGTGTGGTGGCTTTGTGTATAGCTTAATGTTATATGTGGAGCTGTAATAGTTTTGGGTACAGATGAGTTGGTGAAAGTTTTTTTCTTTCTTTCTTTTTAATCAGTTATTAGAGATGCTGGTTTCCAATACAAGTTATTTTGTATTCAGTTTCTGGTATTAGCTTGGTGCAAAAATAATGACGTAATAATGTCGTTTTTTGACGTAACGTCAAAAAACGACATTATTACGTCATTATTTTTGCACCAACCTAATATTTCCTCTATAGGACCCTAGACTTTATGAATTTAAGCATAGTATTAAATTGGTGGCCATATATTGTCATTTTACAGTTGAAATGGCAAGATGTAAGTTCTATGTTAACACTTTCTTCTTTTTCACTTCTTGCTTGTGGAACTATCTTCTGGCTTCTTGCTTTCCAGTCAAATTTGATCTTTAAAAACTAAAATGCAATATCAATCGTTCTCTTCTGTCTTCTTCATTTCTATCTTTTATTGTTCTTGCTCCTTAGTAATTTTTCTTTTTCTTATATTTTTTCACATTCATTAACCCTTTCTATCTTAGTGGCTTTCTTGCTTTGCTTGAGGTGAAATGGTTAAAAAAAAATGTTATTAGAATTTGCATTGTTACTTTTAGTAGGGATATTTATGAAGTTTGAAGGGTACTTTTCTTTTTTTCAATTCTCAAAGTATATTAAAGTTTTACGATATAATTTTGTTGGGACTTTTTATATTTTGGTATAAAATTTAATTTCCTTTTAAGAATATTGTTTGGATTAGTGTTTTGAAAGAGTATTGTTTGCTTGATAATATTTTGTTTGCATGGCAATGTATGAGTTTGCGTTCCATTCTGAGAGTTACTTGACACCATATTTTTCTTCTAGATGCAAGTGTGCCAGATATGTATGTTTTATTTAGTGTCTGAATAAAACTATTTCTTCCTGTCTTTTCTGAAGTCTGGGAGCCAGTCTCTTAGAGTTGGTTGAATAATTTGTGATCTGAAATAAAAAGCAAGAGAAATAAATGGCTATTTTTTTTTTTTTTTTTTTTTTTTTTTTACTAATTACCATATTTGGTGGCATAAAGTACACAAGCATATTAAGCACCCCCTTCCCATTTCAGCAAGACATATTTAGAAGAAAAAATTTTTTTTTGTGTGTATTGTTGGTGGAACTTTATTCAGGTTCTCTATGTTCAGGGAGAATATAAAAACAAACAAGTGTGTTCAAACTGGCAAGGGTTTTCCAGAGAATTCCAGCTTCCAGTATTACTCTTTATTATTGACTAGCAGTAGAGTCTGGCGTTGCCCGGGGATGTAACAATAAGAGATAGATCAAGTATCAACCATCATAAAGACTGAAAAATAAAATTGACAAAGATTATTGTTTAAGGTTGACGGACACACATGTCTTAATGAGTTTTTTTTTTTTTTTTTTACGATTTGGTCAAACTCAAACAAAAACATTGTTTTCAATCATTATGAGTCTACCGATTGAATAGAATTTTATTATAAACAATTGTCTTGTAAATGGAATTTTTAAAGCATTCTGAATGTAAAAATAAAGAAAAAAGTGTGCAAGACAATAAGAAACACTACCTGCCAAAAAAAAGTGAAGTTTTATTGAAATCGGTTGAAAAATGTAGGAAATCCGATTCCATATATAAACGAACACACACACAAACAACCTGGGTTTTATAATAAGTATAACTTGATATGAGTTGTCCCCCTTTCATTCTCGTGATGCCTCTTAATCGTGTTTTCAAATTGATTTCGTGCAAAAACAATTGTGTTTTTCCAATTTTTGGCGCTGTCAGAACCACCGCAAAGTAATTTTACATAGTCCTATGAAGTCTTGTTAAAATCGTTGAAAAAAGTAGGAAATCCGATCCAATATATAAACATACAGACACACACACAATCTGCATTTTATAATAAGTAAGATTACAGTTTGCAATATTTGTGTAGGTGCCTGTCTTTTCAAAAGCCAATCAACCAATTGAGGACTCAATCCATGAGACTTTCACCTCTCTCAATCATGACATTCAAAACAGCCAGATCAATCTGCAGTCACCTGTTGTCTACACTCCTCCCTGATTGTAAACTATCCACCAGTTGTCAATATACTAGTTTATATTTAAGCTGCCACACCCAGAAAGTTGTGAGAAAATGCTCTGTATATCTGTACTGCAGTTTCTGCTGACTCAACCAATGGCAAGGTCTCGGCAGCCAAAGTTTTCTTCACTACTCACCAGATCTTTTGTGACTGCCAATACACTAGACATCTGTCACCTCCTAGATTGTTTGCTTAGATTTTTATGGCTTAATCAACCTTTTGCAGGTTATTTAAAGACAGAATATATTTTTAGATTGAAAGATTTAATAATAATTTTTTTTTTTTTTTTTTTTTTTTTTTTTTTTTGAGATAATGATTTACTCCAAAAACAAAAAAAATAATTTCAACCCACCCCCACCCACCAGCAAGGCGATAATGCTACTAAGATGCAGGTGATTACAGGGAGTGAAAGAGAGTCAGAAGACTTTAGTGGAGAAATGACAATAAAGGGACATGATTCAGGAAGATGGTGATTGACAATGCATTTAAATTTTTGAAGAGAAAAGGTGACTGGGAAGCAAGAAACCAAAAGGGAGTTCCACAAGTGAGAAGTGCGTCATGGGTAAGATGATAAACTATGTCCAACAGCAAGGCCTCTGATCAGGAGCTTTTGAGGGGTATGGAACCACCTCTTAATTGCTGGTATTCCCAGATATACCCTGACCCAGGGTGGTAGCACCTGTTAGGGTCCCAGCTATGACACAAATAGTTAAAACCCTCAAACTAGGGTCAAAGCACTGTGAATGTGTAAAAATAGGTTTTAATACCAGCAATGAATTTTTGGAGGAAAAATATATTGCTGGCAATATGTTTTTGGGAAAAATATTACCAGTAATAAAAAATCTTGCCGGCATTAAATAACCCATTGAGGTTGATGTGCAGTAAAACAAAATAAACCAAACCAAACTAGATAAGAAGTGCGAGAAAAGATGGTTGCATCTAGCTAGTTCAACAGTAAAATGGTGTGACCTAGTTGCCAATCTAATAGCACGCTTAAATTGATAAACCCTGTCGTCTCCTGAATCAGTAACATCAACCTTCTGATCTTGCAAATGCTCTGAATCTTCCTTTAATCACTTGGCCCCATTAATTATCTTTTTGCAGGCAACACTTCTCCCCCAAATTGCTCTGATCTACCTCTCTCTCTCTCTCTCTCTCTCTCTCTCTCTTCTTTTCTTTTTTTTTTTTTTTTTTTTTTTTTTGTCGTTCTGAAGTTCAAGTCAGTGTGGAGTTGGACAACTGAGTTTATATTCTTTTTAGTTGTCTCCAGTTCATGATCTTGACGTCACCAGATATATGCATATTTAATGATAGGAATATGTTTAGACATATGTAGGTATGATAGATCAGCTGGTACTGACAAACATCCCCCAGTACCTTATGATGATAATGCTTTGATGTTATACAGGCATAGCTCTCATGGCTTCTGATCTTAATTGATTGGAGATGTTAACATGTATATAGTTTGTCTTGGTAGATTAAGATAGGCTATAGTAATAATCATGTTCAGTACCATACATTGTTTTTTTGTTTTTTTTGATGTCAGTCTTTAACTTGGGATAAAGTGAGCAATCAAGGTTAAATTATATTTTTTACCTGTCTTTTTTAGTTGATGATCTTATAACCAGATGCATATGTTTCATGAGATGGTCAGCCAGAATTCGTTTTGCTACTCTGTTCCCATGCTTTTTTTCTGTAGCAGTATGATTTCTCATACATCCTCAGGAGATGAAGAGATAGATTTTTTTTTCATTTCAACTCAATTTAATGACCATGGTTTTTGAGGAATCTTGTCTCCAGCCTGCCTTTGAATTGTTGAGCATAACATTTTGTTAGTGTTTTTACATAGCTGTAAAAGTAGGGTCCTTTGAAAGACTGACCACCCAAATGTCTTGAAGGGTGGGGGGTCCCTTTTTGTTTAGTGAAACACGGGTGGATGGAAAGATGGGGGGAGGGTCACCCCGGCCAATATCCATATACTGAATCAAGCAGTGAGTGAAGGGGCAGTCAGTTTCTAGGGGTTCGTTTTTCATGGCTAGAACTTAGTGAGAAGTCAGCTAGAAAAAGTATGGTTTCTCATAGCAAAAGGAAGACATTGCTGATTAAGTGAGAAATTGTCTGTCTTTTTTTTTCTTTTTTTGTTTGTTTTTTTCTACTTCTCAACCCAATAAGTGTCTTGAGAAGAATTTGTTGCTATTGTGAAACTTAGTGAGTGCCAGTGTATTCACATACGTCCGACTTTGGATGTCATCACAGCTGGTGCAGTGATGCGCCAAATTGCACTACTGCATTACCATTGTCTGTTAGTTGTAATTTGCAGTGAATGGTGTCTCTTAACTGCTTACCTTTTTCAGCCAGATAATTGAGGGGAAGATTCTTTAAACTCTACCAGCATCTCCAGGGCGTGTCAATACCAAGCAGACCTACTGAATGCACTCACCACATGTAAACACTCCTACCACATTTGGCGTGTTTCATATGATGAACATATTTGTCTGTGATCTTTGTTAGATATCAGCATTACAAAGGTTAACATTTCTTTCAGCTATATCTCTTTCCTCTCTATAAAGAGACACACATGGTTTTGAATCTAGAATTGCCCTTCTGGTTGCCACAAGAAATTTTAGAAATACTGTTAGGTAGTCAAGCAAGGCTGAAAGCTCAGTCTTCCCTGCTATTTAAACCATAGCTGTTGAATGTTACAAGTCGGTTCTGAACACAAAATTGAACTTGACCCACTGATTTCTTGTTCCAAGCCTATAACCATTGCACCATCCACACATCCATTGCATTAATGCAGTCACTAAAAAAAAATACCTTCAGTGATAAATCGATTTTTTTTTTTTTTTTTTTTTTTTGATTGATTAAAAAAGGAAACATGTTCCTAATTATCTACTGCAACTGAAAATGTAGGGATTTAAATTTATATTAGGTTGACTAAAATGTTTATTCTGTGTTTATTATTTAATGTAATTAGGACCATCACTTGTGATTGTATCCCAGAACCTGGCATAACTGTATTTATATTTATTTCTAAATTTGCCAAAATTTCTATGATTGAACAAATTCTGAAAAATACTGCTTTTAATCAGATCAAGAGCTGGTAACAATTGTCAAAATATGTTCCAAAATTAATTTCAAGAAATAATATAAGGAGACTACCCCTTTTTGTAAATAAAAAAAATAAAATATAATAATAATTACAATTTTAGCCAGTAAGTTTTCATGCACATTATTTACATTATTCGGACTATTGTCCTCATCTTTGTCGCCATGTTTATCACAACGTTTGAGCTGTTGTACGCTCTGGCCTTCTTCAGGTAGTTGGAATATCGAACTGAACCCTTTATTTTGCTCACCGGGATAGACTGTTTTAGTTCCACATGCCATGTTTGATGGATGTCAGTTATCTCCTGTTAATTTCCCTCTGAAAGTTTTCCACTGCCTTAACCGGGTATTGAACTCACACTCTTTGGGTCCTGTCACTGGATCTAACCAATGCCTTTATCCGCTGTGCCATGTGTCCTTGAGAAATATAGACAGACTCTGAAGTTTTCATGCATCTGCTATTTTTATAAGAGATGGTAGCATTTGATTACTATTTCTTTTGCTCTTTTCTGAATTTTCTTAATGAAAAACGTTTTGGAAAACTGCAGTTCTTAGGGTAAAAAAACTTTACAAAGAGGTGGGTTATAAAGTTGCTTGAAATAATACAAAAGATAACAAAATTTGTTATGCAATAAAGTTAATTTTAAAATGTATTTTTAAAATTGTCTTTTATTATTACTTATTAAACCAAGTGAATTTTTTTTATTACTCAATATACCAATGGCATCAGATTGCTCTATTTCTCTTGTGCTTCAATTGACTACCTAACAGTATTTCTGCTGTGCCCCAATTGACCACCTTGACCTATTTCCACTGTGCCCCAATTGATCACTTTGACCTATTTCCATGGTACCCCAATTAACTACAATGCTCTATTCACTCTATCCTGTAAAAATGCATCTCTGGTAATGGTGAAACTGTCCGTTTCCATACTGGAAACATTTGACATTCATTAATCATACAGTGTTTCTGTTAGTTTGAAGTTTATGAAATCTTTTTTCTTAAAAATTTCCTTTTCAGGAAATTAGACTAAATAAGTTCATTTATCCTTATTTCTGGCATTGATAAGTGTTTCCACCCCAAATCTTTTGTTTTTGGTTGCGTGGAAACTTAACATCTTCATTATATGATTATTTACATTTATGTCAAGATATAAGTATAAACTTTTACTTACATGTATTGCTTATTAATTACATACGTCTCTAATCAATTTTGGAAAGTTTTTTTTTCATTTACTGTGATTGTTTTTTCTTTTTTTGTCTTCACAGCCTGTTATCAAGCTTAGTTGCAATCGACACAACAATAAATATTCATACACAAGGTAAACACTTCATTATTAACCATCCTTCTCTCTCTCTCTCTCAATGTTTTTGATTAGACAAAATATCTTGGTAATTCCTCATTCTCTATTTTAGAAGCTATGGGCCAAAAGATTCAATATAATTTATTTTTACTTGTAAGCTGACAAATATTTATTATGAAGTGAAACTGATCAAAAATAAGATTACCTTCATTGGGATGAAATATGCTACAGCATAATAAAATATTACTATTAACATTTTTATAGTAAGTGTAATTTATTAAAAATTGCAATTTATTTATAATGTATGAAAAAAAAATAGCATTGAAAAGTCATCTAAAACAAGAAGAGATTCCTTTAAAAAATTCTGTTAAATGATCAGATTATTGAGACATTTACAAAGTTATTTTGAGAGACACTTGAAGTTTTTGGTAGATGTTTAGTGACAATTTGTTCCCTGGGCATTTTGAAATGCCGTCTCATCAACAAAAAAGATTGTTGCTGGTTTGCATTGATACCATGTTGGATTATTTTCTACCCTGTAGAAAATTAATTAACAGAATAACATAATTTTCATTAGTCTCATAATAGTTGTTCCATTTTGTGCATGAAATGTGTACACAACTGTAACAATTATTATGGGCCTGAGGTAATAGAAACTACAACTTCTGTCCCATAATAGTTGTTCCATTTTGTGTATGAAATGTGTATGCAAATGTACCAACTATTATGGGACAGAAATACTATTTAAAAATAAGTTATTAAAATGTAGTACAAAAATTATTTTAAAAAAATAAATAAATATCATTCATACATTTTCCAATATATAAACACCATAAAGATTATATATGTAGACAGAAAAAAAAATTCTAACTACTTAATAGTTTGAAAACAGAAACAAAAATAACTCTTAAATATTTCTTCAATCCCTTATCTCCTTATTTTTTACATGACCACAACTTTCAGAATCTTTGGTCTAAGATAATACGAATAGATACAAAAGTTTTTACATATTTCTTTGATCTTCACCTAATAATTTTTACTGACACCCCCTACTTTGAGAATCACTTATCTAAGATAGTGCAATAAGAGTTTCAAATGTTTTTGCAGCCACTTTCTCCATAAGGAATATCTTTTTGTATCAAGATTTAAAAATAAAAATGTCCATGTGACGTTTGAAAACCTAATTTTGAAGCTAATTTTAAGGGGATTGCATCATACACGAGATGTAAAATTAGCATTTGTAATGCCATTGACCAAATTATATATCCATTTACTGTAGTCAAAAAGTATAGCTGTATTTAAAATAAACATGATTTTGATAAAACATATTTTACTTAACTGTATCCAATAATAATGCATGTAATATTCACATATTAATATCGTATTATAAAATACAAACATAGCAAATATACATCTTTTCCATTATTTATGTTTATAAGATGTTTAGCAGATTCTTGTTCAGTTGTTTATGGCTGTACACATTTACGCAACGAGTATAGTGTTACTAATGATACTTTTATCTTTCTCTTTGACTTTTTTTTAACTTATTTCACTAGGAGATAAGATGAAGAGATAGAAGAAAAGAAGTTAGTCTCTTGTAATTTGGTCTCTCAAAAAAAGGAACTCACATGAAAAAAATCATTTTTATAAATGAAAATTTGGTCATCACACAATACATGAAATTTCCAAGAAATATTTGATCAAAAACTCCTGAACGTCATCAATCAGTAGCAGATTGCA
This sequence comes from Acanthosepion lycidas, assembly GCA_963932145.1. Classification (NCBI taxonomy): domain Eukaryota; kingdom Metazoa; phylum Mollusca; class Cephalopoda; order Sepiida; family Sepiidae; genus Acanthosepion; species Acanthosepion lycidas. The sequence goes on from OZ010614.1 coordinate 25,877,337, forward strand.
AGCACAAGTGACTTAATTATTTTTTTTTTTAAAGAATTTCAGTCATTATGAGTTTTTCTGATGGATACATCCCTGTGGGATGAGTATTTTTATTTAAATACCCCATCTTCAGATGGCAAACCAGAACTAAAGAGCTACTAGGGGGCGCTCTCCCTACACTATAAATACTGGTCGATTTCTTGCCTTGTTCTCTTTTTCACTTTGCATTTCAGCAGACACATTTAAAAATGTGATCTCTCGCAGAGATCTGCGTTTTGCCCACTTGTAGGAAAACGCCATGAAACACACATACACCTATGTACGAACATTAACCAAAATACAAACTCTTTACATTCACACACAGACACAAATGTTAATGTCTATGTCCGTTGTAAATTTTGTCATTTAATACATATATTTGTTGAGATATATATATATATATATATTGGTCTTGTTTGTTTTCTTTACATCTTCGGTTGGACTCAACTTGATTCCACCATGTTCTTGTAGTCGGACCTTCTTCTAGCAGGGATAAACAAGTGTTTCTTATTAACACGTAAACCCACATGGTCCACTACAAGCTTCCATCTGCCTATTAAGTGACGACTTCTGACTTTGTGTTAGTCCAACCATTAACAGCATTAAAATAATTTTGTCCACCTGATTTCGCTTATAACCACTAGTATGGTTTACAGGTACTTCCCAATGCTGATGTACATTGGGATCTACTCCTCCTAGAGCTAATATTATCCACTTGCTTGACTAACTGATGTTGATATTCAAACGTGCATCTCATGGTTAGCATACTAACTCACTAACCATCTAGTCACACACCCTTATCAAATAACTAGAGAATTTGTTGCCAGTTGAAAAACTTTGGCCTTTCAATTTGCTTTTTGATCTATTGTTGTAGAAAAGAAAAAGCAAAGATCATTGAAAGGAAAAATTTATTAAATGATTTCTTACCTTTTTTTTTAATTTGAATCTTATTTTTTCTTTTTCCTTTATAGTAATTCAGATGACAATTTTTTGAAGAACATTGAACTTTTTGATAAGCTCTCACACCAGTTCAGTAAGCGAATTCTTCTGATTAAAGATGTCATTGGAACAGTTGAGATTTGTTGCTGGTATTTCTACAGCCATTCCCAGAAAGTTGGTGAAGTCTGTTGCACTTCGATTGTGTATGGAACCGACAAGAAACACACAAAGGTAATTTCTTTTTTATTTGGAAGAAAATAAAATTTATTTATTAAGTATGACTTAGAATTCACACAAAGCCACAAGAATAGAATGTCTAGTGAGGATTTAACACTGGCCAATTTAATATTCAGTCCCCTCCAAAAGTATTGGAACAGCAAGGCCAATTCTTTTGATTTTGTTGTTCACAGAAGGTATTTCGGTTTAAGATCAAAAAGATGAAAATAAGACAAGAGCTCAGAATTTCAGCTTTCATTTCCTGCTATTTACATTAAGATGTGTTAAACAACAGAGATTGGGTAGTCACCCTATGCAGACAAACATACTAGGATACGAGAGGCCAGCTTCCATCACAAACACTCCCCTCCAAAAGTACTACACCGGCAAGGCCAATTCTTTTGTTGTTTAATGTTCACAGGAGATATTTTGGTTTAAAGTCAAAAGATGAATATGAAACAAGAGTTCAGAATTTTAGCTTTTATTTCCTGCTATTTACATTTAGATGTGTTAAACAGCTTAGGACATGTCACCTTTTGTATCAGATCACCCCATTTTCAGGTGAGCAAAAGTAGAGCAATAGATAGTCTTAAAGTAAATAACATTTAATATTTGCTTGCAATATCTGCATCAAGTCTGCGACCCATTCCCATCACCAAACTGTTGGAATTCTTCGTTTGTGATGCTTTTAATGCAGCTTCTTTCAGTTCTTGTTTGTTTTGAGGGGTTTCTTTCTTCAGTCTCCTCTTCAGATGAAATCCATTCTCTATTGGATTATAGTCTCGTGACTACATTTATATTGGGTTATAGTCCAGTGATTGACTTGGCCAGTCTAAAACTGTCCACTTTTTCCCTCCTGATGAAGTCCTTTGTTGTGATGGTAGCATGTTTTGGATCATTGCTCTGCTACATAATAAATTTCCTCCCGATTAGTTTGGATGCATTTCTCTGTAAATTGGCAGACAAAATGTTTCTGTAGACTTCTGAATTCATTCTGCTGCTACCATGTTGAATTACATCATCAATAAATATGAATGAACCTCTTCCAGAAGCAGCCATGAAATGCCAAGCTAAGACACTGCCTCCACCATGTTTCACAGATGAGCTTGTATGCTTTGGATCATAAGCAGATCCTTTCTTTCTCCCCACTTTGTCCTTTCCATCACTTTCGAAGAGATTAATCATGGTCATATCTCTAGCTATAAAAGGCAGGATGTGTGTGTGTGTAACGAATGCACGACTGCAATTTTCAACGGATTTGCACCAAAATTTACATGCACATGCTTCAAGTTAGCAGGAAGGCCAAGACCAACTTTGCATTTCCCAACTCCTGTCAATAGTGGAAATAATCGATTTTTTTTTCATGCTTCTACAGCAGTTATCATGTAGTTTACGGCCATTTTCTACTGGCCAGAATGAGAGCCTATAGTTGTATGCCACAAATAGGCAGGAAGATTCTATTGGCCAGCGTGAGAGCCAACAGCTGACTGACACAAATGTTAACTAGCATGCTAGCATGCAAAAAAAATCGATAGCTGCATTTGTCACAAGTGGGAAAAATTTAAATCTGCATCGCCCTTTACTCCAATTGGCTCATTCACTTGCTTAAACTCAACGTTGATTCTGATTCCGCAGAACTGGGTTGGGTGTGAAAAAGTATTTGTTTTTAACATTCTTTTTTCATTCGTTTTTTTAAAGCTGATTGTTTAGTGTTCATTTTGTTTAGTTCTTTTTTCGTAATAGATTTAATGTTTAGTATAGAGCTTAGAAAAAATTTGCAGTGTGAGATAGGCAAGAAGTAAGGCATGTAGCAACATCAGCATGGCAAAGGGCACTCCTTTAAAGGCAAGGAAGGGCAAAAATATTTTAAGTCAAGTGATAGCGATTGCTGTATGAGTCGTACGATTTTTGAATCAAGCACGGGCAACGCCGGGCCATGTTGTTAGTCAGTCCATAAAATTTTCTTCAAGAACTTTTGTCGCTCATCTCTGTACTTCCTTGCCAATTCCAATTTGGTCTCCTAATTCTTACTGCTGATGAGTGGTTTGTATCTTGAGGTATGGCCTCTATATTTCTGCTCTTGAAGGCTTCTATGAATGGTAGATTTTGAAAATTTCACCACTGCACTGTGGAGGTTGTTGGTGACATTACTGACTGTTATTTTGGGATTTTTTTCTCACAGTTCTCACAATGTTTCTGCCAATTGCTATTGTTTTCCTTGACCAATCTGTTCTATGTCTGTTGCTCAGTACATCAATAATTTTACTTTTTCAGGACATTCCAAATTGTTGTTTTGGATATGTCCAATCTTTGTCTAATGGCTCTGATCGATTTTCTTTTTTTTTTCAGCTTCAAAATGGTTTCCTTTTCTCCTATAGACAGCTCTCTCTCTCTCTCCCTCCCTTATTTTATCCTTTTTAACAAAAAATACAGTCTTTACAGGTGAAACTAAGGCTAAAACCAAGAGTAGTCATTCAGGGCTATTTAATTTCTAAACAATCTAAAAGACAACACATAGGCAACAAGAAACACCTGTCAGTCACATATTCCAGTAGTATTGCTCACTTGAAAGATGGCTGGGTTCAAACAAAAGGCAGTATGTCCTAAGTTGTTTAACACATCTTAATGTAAATAGCAGGAAATGAAAGCTGAAATTCTGAACTCTCGTCTCATTTTCATCTTTTGATCTTAAACCCAAATATCTTCTTTGAACAACAAAAACAAAAGAAGTTGCCTTGCCGTTTTAATACGTTTGGAGGGGACTTATATATATGAGTCATGGTGAAGTAATGGGTAGCAGCTTGGATTGTGGAATCGGAAAACCAAATTTGAATTCCAGTCAATCTTGTTGCATTCACTTATGTGGAAATACCTTGTGGAAGGTATGAATCCATCTTTTCTCACAGCTATGGCAGGACAGACTGGGTCCTATAGCCTTGGATGGCAACTGGTCTAAAAGAAGGACAACTCAGAATTCAAAACCTGAGGAAGGTTGTTTGGGGACTTTGTGGCACGCTGTGCACCTGCTCTCTGTATTTGGCTACTTCCAAATCTTCACTTCGTTCACCACACTATAATGAAATCCTATATTTTGGTAGTTTGGATGTTCAGTTCCAAGAGCTGAGTTGCTGTACCCTCATACATTTAAAAAAAAAAAGACAGAGTCCTCCATATGTGAATGACAAAAATATACTTTTAAGGTATGCTGTATTTATGTAAAAGTGCTCAGTAATAGTGACAGAGCATATGTAAATATAAAAGTAAACATTGAAGTCAACACCATGTGCATGTCAGTGTGTTGTCATATGCAATTCAGAAGTTAGCACACTCATCTTCACAGACAAGGAAAGTAATTCAATTGTATTTTGAGTTATTGTCTTCTATAGAGGAAGGAAATTAGCTCCCTTAACAAAGGATCTCTTGATATATTGTTGCTTTCATGTCTTTAGCCAATTCTGTCTTTTCTCTCCATTTGCATGTGCAACCCCAGCTTCTTTAAATATTTTCTTGCTGGTCAATCCAAGTTTCTTGCTTATCGTCTTTTTAGTTTTTCTCAAATCTCTTTGCAACATTTTAACCATCCAATATCCGTTTTGGGTTTCATTTTGTTTTTTGATAGTTCTTCGATTGCTTTTTAACTTTTTAAAAAAAATTTCAAAGTGTGTTCCCATCACTTTATGATATCTTGCCTCTTTTGGGGCTACATCTTTTTTTATGACCCATGTCAATCTTTATATGCCTGATACTCTAAATGTCAATAAATGTACTATAAACAATAAGTAAAATAAATTTGTTCAACTCTCAAGATATTCAGCAGCTAAATTTATTTTACTCAGTTATTGATGCTCTATCAAGCACTCTAGCTACAAAGACTGCTCACCTTAAAAACATTATCTTCCAGAATTATCCTGGTGGACCAATTTTTGGTGAACGGCAATCTTTGTTGTTAACTATACTCTGTTTATTTAGAAAAATATGAACTACCCTCAAATAGTGTACTAAAGTCTCCTCCTCATCATCAGAGCTGTTTCAACTTGAAGGCACGTCACCAATCAGTGTGATTTCTCATCATCAATATAGATGCTCGTTTCCAAGATTGCCTCTGCTCAGGCTCATTTGCACTTTGTTTGTTTGTTTGTTTGTTTTTTTTTTGTTTTTTTTTTCTTTTTTGCTAATTTTTCATCCATTACAAGGCCCAAGAGTCACTCAAGGCAGAGGGATACTAAATTAGTTGTTGTGTGACTTTAAGAGGAGGAGGTGCAGTTTATGAAGTTATATAGGAAAGATAAAGATAATGGTTAACTCTAGACTTGAAGAAATTAAGATCATAGTGGTCAAGAAAGCATCCTCTCGGGAGTCTGTTTCATGAAGTAGCAGTTCTTGGGAAGATGTCTGAATTGAACTTCCTTATTTAGTTGAATTTGAGTTCTGATTCTTCTGAGGCCCTCTTTATAGGTATTTTAGGGATTTAAATTAATATTTTTAAACCAGACTTTTTTTTTCTGTCAGGCTCCAATCTGATTAACCACTCTCCATATTTTTCATCCTAATATTTCTACTCCTTCACTCAGAATTATTAAGTCTCTCAATGCCGCTAGTTACAAATCACATTCCATGCACTAGTATGACTTAACTAGGGCTACTGACAATTCAGGAAGGTCTATTTTGGAAGCATGGTATTGCGCTCAATTTGAAAGTTGGGGTTTGACGTGATAAATAGTGACACAAAATAGTTTTTTCAAAATCGTTACCGTTTTTTGGGGAAAATAGTTTGAAGATTAAGTTTAGGTTCAAAATTGTAGCACTAGAATTTCATTCCGGTGATCAGTGAAAGCTTTATAGAACAGCCTTATAAAATTTATAATTTACTGAAGCTTTACAAATTGCACGTAGGCAAGATGCATGGCACAAGGACATTATTACTAAACCATTGTGCCATCAAATAAAACTTCAAAGAGAAATTATACTGAACAATTTACCTATATTCACACTAGTGCACTATATATTACATTTGTAATATATTATATAGTACAGTAGTATGATTTTCAAAAAACAATGCAAATTTAAATGATTTTGTCTTATAATTTGTGCCCAGCAGTATTATGGTTTTATATACATTTTTATTTAGAAAAATATGACAAACTGGAAAATTTCTTGTGACACATTTCATCCGTTAGGATTTCATCAGACTTTTCTAGTTTAGTTGAATTTGAGTTCTAACTCTTCTGAGGCCCTCTTTATAGGTATTTTAGGGGTTTAAATTAATATTTTTAAACCAGATAAATACTGTTTGTTGATATACAAAATTATGCAAAATTATATATTGTTATATCATTCAGTAGATACTTTTATCTATTTTTTGTATTTATTAATTATGATCTAACAACTATTCACTGAGGAGTCTTTTTTTGTGATCTTTTTACAATTTTTTTTGACAGTGTTTACTTATCAAATACAGTAAGAAAAAATTATGGAGATTCATAACTAGAATTCAGCTCAAATATATTTTCCATTCAATGTATCTAATAGAAAAAAATGTCAATTTGGATTTATTCTTAAAATAGTAAAATTTTGAAGTCAGTTTGTAAGCAAAAACCTGCAGAGATTAGATATTTCTGTACATTTTTTCTGACAGTCTTTAAAACTAAATGCTCAAAAATTGGTAAATGCTATCTAATTTTCAGTGTCAGTACTTATCACATGAAACCCCAGCTTTCACATTGCGTGCAATGTTGATTTTCTAAAAAAAAAAAAAAAAAAAAAATTAAAAATCAACCTGCCCTACCTGCTTATGTTATAATAAAATCTATTTTCTTTTAGAAATGTGTTTTAATCGTTCTAATCTTACACAGAACCTTTCAGATTATTCATTAATTGTTTTTTTCAGGTTGATTTTCCAGAAGCTCGAATATTTGAGGAGTGTCTTAATGTACTTCGATATGAAAACCTAGACAAGGACTTCAGTACAGATTTTGTTCGGCCGTCCCGTACTGGTGGTAGTGGTGGTGGTACTGGAAGCAATTACCATAGTGACGATGATCTAGAAGAGCGACTTGACCGTGACAAACAGAGACGGAAATAATATGATTTTGAAGGGGGGGGGAACAAAGCTGTTGGTGCGTGTGCGCGTGTGTGTGTCACAGATAAAAATGTTTTTACTCTGAATAAATCGTCTTTCATGTCATTCATCTGAAATAAAAGCTGTCTACATTTCCCGGTTAACCATTTTGTGTCCCAAAACTTTCAAACTTTTTTTTTTTTTTCTTTTTATTAAAGCAAAGGAATTTTGTTCCCTTTTTCTCCCCCTCCCTCTCTCTCTGTCTGTCTCTCTTTCTCTCTCTCTCCCCCCCCTCCCCAAAAATATATACACCACTTGACCCACCCACCTGATTAAATCTACCAAGAATTAATTTCACGTTAAAAGACTTAGGGTGGAGAAGATGGTGGAGGTCAGTTCAGATTTTCATCTATAATTTTAATAATTTGAGTTTAATGATTTTAAAATATTAGTTTAATCAATTTCTCTTTTTGAATCGCGTCTCGGTTATAATGGGTTAATGAAATGAACGGCTTTACAAATAAAATTGTCAGTTTGCACCCACTCAGTTCTTGTCTATAAAATCATACAAGTAAACTTGCATGTTGTTGATTTTTTTTTTTTTTTTTTTTTTTTTTTTTTTGTGCCCACATTCGACAAAATTTTTTGATTTCCTTTTAGCAGTTTAAAAAATAAGGCTTGTCTCCATTAAGCCAGGCACAAGGCAATTTACAAAAAAATAAAAAAAAAAATAAAATAAAATTCTTACTTGGAGTTACCTCCTTTCTCAATAACCCATTATTTGCAGCTGGTAGAGTTTGGTTCAAAGGGCAATTTCTCTGCTCCTCCCCGCACAAGCTAAGATCATAATGTGATGTTTGCTGATAAAAAAAAAACAAAAAAAAAAAAAACCTATTTTAATACAGAAATTAAAAAAAAAAAAAAAAAATTCAAAGTGTATTAGCATACTGAAGACATCAGGTAATCCCATAACTATCTTTCACCCCTGCATGATAATAGAATACTCTCTGTTGGAGAGTTTTCCGTTGTTTAGGCTATTGTTAGTACATTTAGTTTCAGGTCTCTTTCTATTTATAGACTTTATATTTTTTTTACATTATTTACTTTATTGTTCAAACAGTGTAAATAGTTACAATACGTCATCTCAGAAATAGAGACAAATGTTTATATTTCCTGACCTCATATTTTGTGGAGACATGGGATTGAGTAGATGTTCCTGCCTTTTTTATTTATTTATTTTTTTTTTTTAAAAACGGTATAAATTTATGTCTACCGGCTTATACACTCAAGAGTTTTAATAAATAAAATATACCTCCTGGCAGTGCTTTGGGGTGGTAGCACCTGTTAGGGCACCAGCTATGGGCAAATAGTAAAACCCTAAACATTATGAAAGTCTATTTTATAGTAAGAAAAATTACCATCAATATGTTATTGGGAAAAGGAAGAGAAAAATTTACCAGCAATACATTTTTGAAAAAAAAAAAAAAAAAATTTACCAGAGTTCTCCAAAAGATAAAATTTTGTCATTAAATGACCCATAAGTAGTTGATATACCATTAAACAAACCAAACCATCCCGGCAAAGTTTGAATTATATCTTTTGTGTAGGGGGAAACCATTGTTAAGCCACCAAACTTTTAGATGGTGAAGCAAAATTTAATCAGACTAAGAAATGTACATTTATATTAGGTTGGTGCAAAAATGATGGCGTAATAATGTCGTTTTTTGACGTTAAAAAATACGTCAAAAAACGACATTGTCATTATTTCTGCACCAACCTAATATAATTATTTTCAACTACGGGTATGTGGCTGAGTGGTTAGAACGTTTGCATTCTGACCATGAGACTTGGGTTTGAATCTCGCTATGGTTGATTTGTCAAGGAAGAGACTTCCTGATGTTATTAGACTGGAAGGGTTAATTCCAGCATATGACACGTTTGGAAAGTTCCTGAAAACCATACCATGGGTTGACCCAGTCATTGAATGAAACTGAGAAGATGGAACCCTTGGGGGCTGTTGATAGCTGTGCTGGCACAAAGTCACAAGTCATCATGGCCAAGGGCTTGAGCATGCTGGCCTTGTTCAAATTGTTGATAACATGCTCTTTCCTGGGTCTGCTCAGCATAGTTGCAGTATAAACCACAGGTGGGGTCTGTGGGTGCTGAATAAGCATCTGCAATAGGGATTGGCTTGGTATCCTCAAATATGAGCTATACATTTCTGAATAATAGAAATAACACCATTTAATGTATCTGCAGTTATCTCCCTTGAGGAATAAGATAGGGCTAGTGCACATCATCCCACTTGCAAATTGGAGTTGAAATTGGTTTATTCTCTTTCAAGTTAGAACATTTTAGTGGTATTGTGCTAACAGAAATCTTACTGTGATGCTGTTTCATAATAACAAAAAATACAGAAATCAGTATATAAGAAAATTTACAAATAAGTATTTTTAATAAACCTGGAGTTATCTCCCTTGAGTAGTGATCTCCAACCTTTTTTATACCACTGATCAGCTTCATGTGAGACAATCTTTCCACGGACTGATAGTAGCATAAATGTGTAATTTAGGTGCATTTTGATACAGAGAACAATAATAAAAAGAGCAATTTATTAAGAAGAAGAATGTATAATCTTTTGACTCTCGTACCTGGGTGCCAGCCTGACCACACCCTTGTGTGCTTAGTTTCCCTGTATCAAATACTTATTACCCTATTATCACATCAATATCAACTCACCATAATGTAGCATCAGAAAATTAGTTGGGATTAGAAATTAGTTGAAAATTATTACAAATATTGTAGAATGTACTTACAACTGTGATAGTATTGAGTAGATGAATATTTAAAGAAATCTTTTTAAATTAAAGTCCAGTATTCAATTTATTTATTATATGATTTTAAACAATTATTTCTTTGTGGCCCATAGCAAATGATTCACACACTGGTACCAGTCTGTTGTTTAGTGTTTGGGGACCTGTGTAATTGTGATTATCACAGTGAGTCCTCACTATTATCATTAAGTTGCACATTAAACTCAATGTTGCTTTATTCTCCAAGTTATTGTATTTTAGTAGTATTGCCCTAACAATAATCTTGCTATAATGTGCCATTTTTGTTGTGTTGCAGAAACAAATCCCAAACCAAATCTTAATATAACTGCACAGGATTCTTGGCTAAGAGTGCTTTATTTATTTTTCTTGTTAAATATTCATATTTTTCTTGTCTGGATTTTGTTCTAAAAGATATTTGAATAATTGTTTCTGGATCTCCTCCACCCCACTCCAGTGTACACTCTGATTGTCATTATGAATACAACAGACATCTGTGGAAGTTCAGAGGGTACATAGCCAGAACCTTGTTTTTATTAGTTTTTCCAGTTTTTGATCATTTTTTTTTAAATGACTTTCCAGACACACACTTTTATTAAACTTTAGCATTCTGCATGGTGGTGACTTCATTTGTCAAAGAAAAAATGTTTGTACAACCATTGCATGCAATTTTGATCAGAGATAATATTGTGGTTGAATTTTGCGCTAGTGTTGTCATATCCAGCTATGGCAACAGGAAAATGACTAACTGAAATTTGAAGATGATGCTACTGCAGATGTCTGGCCACTTATACCCATTGGATGAGGATGAGATACTTATGAATACTGGAGAGTGCTAAAGGTTAAGACCTGCCCATTTATTGTATGCTGAGAAAAATTCCAATCTCCCAGATTATTAGACCCCCCCCCCATTTATTTCATATTGTGAAAAATAGTTCCCCAATTACCCCTGCCCCATTTATTGCATATTGACAAAAATTCTAATACTCCAGTTATTGAGACTCCCCCCCCCCAATTTATTTATAAAATTTCCAGTCTCCCAATTATTAATGTCCCCACCTTTCATTAGGCATCTAAGATGAGTAGGTTACAGATTTAATAATAATAATAATGAAATAAAAAAAGAAGCTGATATATAGACAAAGCTAAATAGAATAGCATTATCATAATAAATAAATAAAAATTACAATTATTTTTAACCCATAATTGAAACCCTTAAATTGATCAAAAGGTTTGTCTATTTTATAAGTAAATTTTCTAGTTAATAAAATGGACAAACATTCTGACCAAAGAAAATAGTTTATAAAAATAAAAATTCTTTAGCTTTTAAGTTTCATGTTTCTAGCATGTTCCAGTTTAAAGGTGTTGAGACTTCCTGCACTTTGTGAAAGCTGACAACTTTGTTTAGAAAAACTGACTTTCTGATAATGGAAAAGTGATTAAATTTTTTTTGATTGTTCATGTGCTGACCATGCAAAAGGATTTGTTCAAAGTAAAAACTGGCTGCTCCTTGTCTTGAAAATGTGATTTTTTTTTTTTTGTAATTTAACTGGGGGTGGATAATTTCTCATTATTAGCCCCGTTCCCCAATTTTCTTTTTTGGTGGGGGAGTGTCAGTGATGTTCAGTTGTCCAAGGTGAGGAGGAAGAGAAAGATTGCATATAGGGAGTGTTTGTTAAGCGTAACCTGCAGACCTTAGGTGTAAAAAGGCGATGGACTTGGAGTGATATCCAGGATGGCTTCGACTATTTCAGGAGATGTGAGTTCTTTTTCCTACATCTGCAGAAGATCTCTTTATTAACCT
>OZ010614.1:25894202-25951702 GCA_963932145.1 Acanthosepion lycidas
TTTTCCCCAAGGGTGTTTGCATGTCAGTGAATAAAACGAACCCAATTGGAACTTGGCTCTCAGATTAACAATTCTGGGCTATTAGCATTACACTACTCAATATTCCCAAGCAGTCACTCATCTAGACACTGACCAGGCTAGACATTGCTCAACTTCACTGATCATACAGGAAATGGCGTTTCAGTGTGATGTGGCTGTAAACCATTTCAATAAATATAAATCTCTATCTATAAACGGCAGGATGTGTGTGTGTGTAATGAATGCATGGCCACAATTTTCAATGGTTTTGCACCAAAATTTACATGCACATGCTTCAAGTTAGTGGGAAGGCCAAAACCAACCTTGAATTTCCCAACTCCCATCAATAGTAGAAATAAATTTTTTTCATGCTTCTATGGCAGTTTTCATGTAGTTTGCGACCATTTTGTACTGGCCAGAGTGAGAGCCTATAGCTGGCTGCCACGAATAGGCAGGAAGATTCTATTGGCCAGCGTGAGAGCCAACAGCTGACTGACACGAATGTTAACTAGCATGCAAAAAAAATTTATAGCTGCATTTGTCACAAGTGGGAAAAATTTAAATCTGCATGGCACTTTACTCCATTTGACTCATTCACTTGCTTAAACTCAATGTTGATTCTGATTCCGCAGAACTGGGTTGGGTGTGAAAAAGTATTTGTTGTTAACATTCTTTTTTCATTCGGTTTTTCCAGTTACAAGTCCTTTTTTTTAAAGCTGATTGTTTTGTGTTCATTTTGTTTAGTTCTTTTTTTGTAACAGATTTAATGTTTAGTGTAGAGCAGTGTGAGATAGGCAAGAAGTAAGGCATGTAGCAACATCAGCATGGCAAAGGGCACTCCTTTAAAGGCAAGGAAGGGCAAAAATATTTTAAGTCAAGTGATTGCGATTGCTGTATGAGTCGTATGATTTTTGAATCAAGCATGGGCAACGCTGCGAGTGAAGTATAAAGAAGGAAAAATAAAAGCAATACACTTTTCCACAAATGATTAGGACATATTTCTCCTAGTCTCTCTCTCTCTCACACACACACACACACATCTCTCTCTTTTAATTGTCCTAGAAAAAACCCAGCAAAATAATAAAATTTGTCATTTAGCTGATTGATGTTATATTCAGCACCTCTATCTAGATATCAAGTACCTCCACTTTTTCGCTAGAAAAAAGCATAGCATGATGAAAAAAGTCCCAAACTTGATGAAAACAAGTTTTATCACCAAAATGTTTATTAAGATGAAAGACAAAAGTATTTTTTTTATTATTTTATTAAATTTTTTAATCCTCTCTAGCACATTCAAAATTTTAGTTAAAAATCTTGTTTTTCTTGTATCAGTGGTGGGTCAAAGATTATTATGGGAAATTTAGTGTCTTTTTTACGGTAAAAAAAAAAGACATTTTGAAAATTATTGCAAAGATCAAATAATTGTCAGATTATAATGAAATTTTCAGGATTTATCCAGAAATGAAAGAAATTATTTTTTAAGTCTTTTTTTTTTAAAAAAAAAAAAAAAAAAAAAAAAAAAAAGAAAAAAAAAGACATCTGTTATCTCCACTTACTTTTATTAAATTTTGATCCACTTATTTTTTATATTAAAAGCAGGATTCTTTAGAGAATGTAAATTGTTTTATACATAAAAAGAAAAAGGTGTTGAATCGCCATATAATATTTGATCTCCTATATGGCAGTGAATGCTGGGTAATTTTCTAATAGATGAAGACAAGAAGCGATTGGGATATTGTTATTCAGAAGGATACTGAGAATACAATTATATTATTATTAGCATGAAGCTAATAAAAACGAGCTTCAGTATCTGTCTATATAACTGACATCCATTAAACATAGCATGTGGTACTAGAAGAGTCTACCCCAGTGAACAAAATAAAGGGTTCAGTTCGACATTCCAGCCACCTGAAGAAGGCCGGAGCGTACAACGGCCGAAACATTGTAATAAATATGGTAACAAAGATGAGGACAATAGTGTAAAAAACAAGCTTATTTTAAATATGATGCAAGGCTCATATATTTGTAACTAAACATGACCTATTAATGTGGTCTTTCTAACTCACATTAGAGTAGGTACCTCCACTTTTTGCAATCACCCTGGCCTTTATTTTAATTTCATTTTTTTTTTTTTTTTTTTTTAAATGCAAATCCATCTTGTAATTGTATTTTGGCCTGAGAATACACTTTGTTTTCAGTCTAGCTATGGAATTCCTTCTTGATAGCTTCAGCATATTCTACAATACTGACTGTTGAAAGTAAGCTAATTTTCTCATTGTCTGAAAACTCCTTTTTAAGAGGATCACTTTCACAAAAATCTTCCTGTAGATTTTCTTTTTATAGTTAAGGAAGTTTTTCCACTTTTCACATTTTTCTCCAAAGTCAAGTCAAAAGTCAGTACAGGCAACCATACACGATATTATCAGAAAATAAGAGCGATGATTACAGTAAATTTAAAGTCAACATTCTTAAAATTAAATTACAGAGAATATTTTTCAAATGTTTAGATTATTTAAAAATTATATAAAAAAGCGCTCGTCATTTTCTTAAATTATATTTTACAAATAAAGTCGCCGTAGAACAACATTAAACCTGTCATTAAACTGGCAACATGTCAAACAGCTTCTGTTGGGCTTAAAATAGTTTCCGCAATATTAAGATATTACTTACATTTTGTTACTGAAAGTAAATTATATGTTTCAAATCAGATTCATTATACTTTAAATCAGTTAATATTCTTCAAATAAAATTTCAGAAAAGTATTTATTTTTGGAGGATTTTTTAAAGACAATTACATTGTGATAAAAGATGATTAAAAAACGGTGCTAATCAGCTATTTCAGAAAAAAAATCCTTTCAGTCAATTTAAATTAATTTTAAAAATACACCATATGCTTATTGGAAAAATTAAAATAGCTTGAAATTAAAACTAAAATAAAATCTTCCTGATTTTTCATTTTAAACCTTACGTATGATTTTTGTGGAGATACTTAGTATTTTATCTTCAGTTCCTTGATAAGATCCAAAGAATAAGCAATATTATTGGTCCTGATCTGGCATTCAGTCACTTTCTGACTTGCCATAAGGTTGCCTCTTTGTGTCTTTTCTATAAATACTTTCATGGTAATTGTTCAGATGGACTCTTCATGGTACCTAGACTTTTTAAATTGAAATGCAGTACTAAACTGGCATCAAGATCTCATCAATTTGCAATTGAATTGGCTAGATGTTGCTGTAAATTCTATGCTAACAGTTTCTTTTCTCTGGCTTCACGCTTGTGGATCTCCTTTCCAGCTCACTTTAGTCTGGAAAAATTCAAATGAAATGTCAAGCACTATCTCCATTACTCTTTCTGTTCATCATTCTTCCACACCCTGTAACCCCTTGTGTTTTAGCGGCTTTACTGCTTTGCTTGTGGAACTCCATTCTGGCTCTATGCTTTCCAGCCAACTTTAATCTATAAAAATTTAAATACAATGTCAATAGCTATTTAATATTCTCCTGATTGCTCGTTTCTCTTCCCACTCATTATTAATGTTTCTGTTCCAAGTTCTTCCACACTGTAACCTCTTGTCTTAGTGGCTTTACTGCCTTGCATGGGGTAATATCAAAAAAAATAAAAAAGAAAGTGTGCATATATATATATATATATATATATATATATATATAGAGAGAGAGAGAGAGAGATTTGACAATGCCAATATAGGTTTTCTTGTTGATTGAAATAGCTATTTGAATGAGGTAAATTTGAATATATCTAGTGATTTTTCAAGCATAGCTTAGATATTGCACAAGGTCAAAAGTATGGGGCACCCAGTGAAGATCGAACTCACTACTCAGTTGTAATCATTCTATCAAGACAAATTTGCTAACCATTACACTGCTTTAAGGTGGCCAATTTGACTATATATATATATATATATATATATATATATATATATATATATATAAATAAAATGTATGTATCCAAATGTAAAAGAATGAAGAGTAGGATTTCAGTGTTCAAAACATTAATTTAAAACAGGGCTCAATACAAAAGTAGAGCAATAAATATTTATTATGCAGTGTTACATTAGAACATGCACATACCCACTGTAAAATGGAATAAAATATTTTAGTAGCATCATGATTACCCCTATGATGAAACGTTAGAAAACTTTTTTAATGTTGAACCAAGATGTACAGTTTTGTAGTGGGTATGCGCACGTTCTAATATATATGTATGTATGTATGTATGTACGTATTTATTTGGGGGTGGGACCTTGAGGTGGTGTAATGGTTAGCAAGCTTGTCTCGCTAGAACAATTACTACTGAGTAGTAAGTTTGATCTTCATTGGGTGCTCCCTACTCTCGGCCTTGTGCCTCATCTAAGCTACACTTGGAAAAAAAAACTCACTAAATATTGGGGAGGGGGGTGTCAAGCCAACCCATCTACCACAAATCTGTCCAATCACCATTGTTTTTTTTTAAAATACCTTTTTGATCAAGTCGAAAGTTTTTCAGCACTTTCTCATATACTTGGATATATCTTGTGTTTTCTGTAAAACGATGATAATGAAATCAACACTGAAAACAATTTCCATTGATTTTATTAGAGAACTGTTTCATTAACAAAGTGAAAGTCACTTTGAAAAATCAGCCTTGCAAGGCATAAAACATAGGCGCCAAAAGGTCAGAAGACATATATTTGCCCTCAAAATCTCTGGTGAGTCAACAACAGAAACAATTATCATTCAACTGAGACAGTCCAACTTAACCTCTCAACGAAAACTGATGGGTTGGAGGGGAGGGTCTCACTTTCTAGGCCAAGTACCACTTGTGAGAATGGACCACTTGTGAGCATTGGATATTATAAGCAACCTCTGAAACATAAAACCACAACAAACAAAATTTAACTTGGTACACATAATGCCTCCTTGACCAATATATATATATATATATATATATATATATATATATATTAGTTATGAAAAACTTGGTAATCTGTATGGGTAATCCCAAGGAGGATTACCATAACTGTCTTTTACAATATCAAAAAAGTACTATTGGTCGGGTAAACAAACTGTTATAATTTAAAATTTTTTTAATATGTTCTCTATAAATGGGTTAATAAATATAGTATTTAACTTATATTAAATCCCTAAACTATTTGAAAAAAGTTAAATATTTAAATTGCTAACAAGCATCAAATTAATTTCTTCGTTTTTTTTTTTTTTTTTTTTACACATCTAAATTAATATGAAGCATTAAAATCTATTCTTTACATAAATTGCTAAAATCCAATTATAGCCTCTTTCTCTTTACTTCCCTCTCTCTTTTTTCTTTTCTCTCTTCTCCCCTCCCATTTCAATATATCACTTCTGTTAAGTTAACCATCTAAATAGGTCAAGGTCTGGTCACTCCTCCTCCCCCAATACTAAGTATGATTGAGAGAGATATGAAATTAATCCCTCCCTAAACTCTACCATGTCTCTTTAACTACTCCTTTCACACTCTGTTAAAAAAACTTACACTACCCATCAATTTTAATTTCATCTTTCGTTTCATTTCATTTTTGGAAGTGCTATCTGATGATCTGGTGAAAATAAATTATTATAATGGTACCTTAAAGTGGTCTGTTTTTATATATATATATATATATATATATATATATATATATATACATACAGTCAGACCACTACATGCATGGCTTGCCGGCCTGTAGTTTTCGTTCAGCTTGACAAGCCTTCGACTATTTACAATGGTTGAGGAGGCTATTAAGAGCATCATGATGATGCTGCCACAATTTCCGCTATTTCCTCCTTTTATGATTTTCTATGGCTCCATATGCATTTTGATAGTGTTGTGTTGTTTTTGTATCTTACAATGATTTTATATTGTTGTTTTGCTGGTTTATGTTGTTGCTATCGGTTTTGTTGAGTATTTATTTTTTTTTATTGTTTGGTTATTTTCTCCTTGTTATTCGTGCAGCTGTAACTAATTTTGACTGTGTTTCTGTTTTTTTGATAGTTTGTTGCATTTGAGGAAATGTTTTTTTAATTATATTGAAAAAAACATTTTTCCTATTTTTGTTATTATATTAGTGTAGCGTGGGTTAAACCAGCTTATGTTTCTTTTCCTGTCATTTTTGTTTGATTTGCTTTCACTTATGTATTCCAGTTTATTTGAATAGCCACTATTTCTTAGTGACAATTTGTATGTTTCTTTGTTTACGTTGAATATTTAAAAAATTTGGAATTTGTTGCTATTATTTTGTTCATGGATATAGGTATATGTTGGGGGAGGGGTTGTTTGCTTTTTTGTATGGTTTGTATGTATTGCTGTTTAAATGTTACATCTAAGAAATTTTCTACTTTTAGATTTGATTTTATGTCTATTGTGAATCCTAGTGTGTTGAAGGTTTCTATGATTTGTTTTATTTTTTCCAGGGTTCTATCATTAGTTTCTTAGGGTTATTAGTCCATTGTCTCTGTATAGGCCTATATTTTTTGTTGATAATGTTTGCTAATTTGTTGGTGACATATATGCCTATCTTACACTGTCATAGCTACCCATTGTTATGTCAAAATGGTAATTGTTACTGACATTGTTTTTGTTAGTGTTGCAGTTTTTTTCAACCATATTTTGTTCTTGTGGTATAAGTATGGACCTTCTACAGTGTTTGACAATCTTTAGGTCTTCATCAAAGATGTTTTTTATTTTACTATATCTAGTGTGTTGTTAAGTGTTTGTTCATTGATGGATGGGTGGAAGTCTTATGTCCAGTTGTACAAAAGAGCATTCTTTGTTGTTGTTAAATCAATTATTTCTTGTGCTTTTCCAAAAGTTTATTTTTAGTTTGCTCTTTAGTTTTGAACATATTTCCTCTACTTATTTTTCCAATGTTGGTTTTTCTAGAGTTTATTAATTTACATGTTATTTTGTTTAAGTTGTCCTCATAGTCTTTTAGTTTAATAAATGTTTCTACTTTTGGTAGTTGTTTGATCCTGTTGTCTAGTTTTAATTTGGTAGTTATATATTTTGCTTCCTTGTTTGTATAGAGTTCCATATTTGTTGCTGGTGGTTTTTATAGAACTTGGTGATTTCTTTTACAACAATTTTTTATAGTTGTTGCTGTCTATTTTGTAAATAGTTCTAGATTTGTCAGCTTGAATATAGAGTTTTTGGATTTGTTTTACATTTTTTGGTCATTTTCCAATTGTTTTTGGAATTTGCTGTTTGATTTTCTTGTTTCTAGTTTGCTTATTATGCCATTTTCAAATGCAATAAGGTCACTCTACTGTGGTGAGCATTTTGCTGATGAAAATCCAAGGTTATTATGGTTATTGTCGGTTTTGTCTTTGATAAGGAAGTAAAATACTTTCCATATGCGTTTTATGAAATGTTCCATTTTTTTCAGTGAGCTTGATTTCATAGTCACATATGTTTGTTTTTTAGTGAATAATTGAAGTTTTTCCATGTTGGTGTGGAGCTGGTATTTTGAGGTTGGAACAGCAAGGTTTGTTGTTGTCAGAAAGTGGAATATATTATACGTAATATATATATATATATATATATATATATATATATATATATATATATATAAACTTTTTTTTATATATAAGGAAAAATTTTAGGGGAAAGAAGTATGGCGAAAAAGTTTTCATGTGACACGTTTTGCCTTTTAGGATTTCATCGGACTAAGTTTACATTGATACACATGAACAAGAGACACAGGGAATTTTAAAATTTAAAAAAAATTCTTTTTTAAAAATCTACTTTAAATTTTAAATTCCCAGTGTCTCTTGTTCGTGCACATGCAAAGTTGCATCAACGTAAATGTAAACTTAGTCCATATATATATATATATATATATATAGATAATATTAGTGGTAAATATACATATATATGCAAAATCCACAGGTGCATATACACACATGTATATTTTTTGAATAAAAAATTCCGAGAGGATAGAATCCAGGTAGAACTCAATGTCCAGGACAGAGTAAGGATATAATAAAAAGGCTTAAACACTAATATACCATGGTCATAATTTATTCCATTGGGATCGTAAATACGATCCAATTCATCAGACCTACAAATTCAAAAAGAAAACAGAAAAAAACCTAATCCGGAAATAAAAATAGAATTTAGAGAGAGTGTAAGTATGAGAGTGTGGGACGAATGTTAGTTCATAAGAGAGGGGTAATATAGGAGTGAATTTAACAGAGAGGTTTTTTTTTTAATAAAACTAGGTGTGAGTGGAAGGGGGAAAAATGATTGTTGTCGGATGTCTAATACAATAATGATACATTTCGTGGTGACATACACACCATGGCCGATCAAATCTTAAAGAAGGAGGGAGAGGTAAGGAAAGAAGTGGTGGGGAAGAAAGATGGGGCGGGTGAAATTAAAATTGAAAGGGACGCTGTGTAATTGAGAAAATTTCACAAAAATAATATCGACTACGGGTTACAAATCAAATATAAACATATAAAGAATAAATTTGACGATTCTCTAATCTAGCAAAGACCTATATTTTTATGTTCATAACGCATGCAAATACACACATACACAATAACTTATACACGTATATACCTACACATCGCCGTGTACCTACATACACATACATATACCCATGTACACATATATCCACATATTCACACAAATACACACATACATATACACACATATACATATATCTGATTCAATATCTCTGATACTAAGCGCTTTCTAATAATTACCGCGCATATGATATACAAATAATTACACCTACATACACATATATATATATATATAGACACACACACACACACACATATATATATATATATAGACACACACATATATATACACAAACATCTACACACATACATACATGTATATACCCACACACACACATATATATATATACACACATACATATACACACACACACACATAGACATATATATCCACCTATACCATATACACACATTTTCCACATACGTAAATACACATGCACACATATACACGTATATACATGCACACACAAAAAACAGATATATATATATATATACATACAAAAATGCACATACACATACCTACATATACACACATACATCCATACCCATCCACTCCTTACACATTTACCTACACATGTACATATGAATATACGCATAAACATATATACCTAAAACCTTACATTTCTATACAATTACATACACCCATTTAAACAAATAAACAATGTATCCCTGTATCTATCCGTCTAGCTATACATACATACACATATACACGCACATATATACCCACATATATATATATATATATATACATATATATGGGTACATATATGCCAAAACATACGCACACACACATATATATATATATATATATATACACACATCCCTGCATATATATCCATCTACATATACCTACATCCATATACGTATACATGAATATACACATATACGCATGCATATACACATACATCCATACATATACATACACCTATACACACACACCTAAATATATACCTATATATACACGTAGCCAAGTACATACATATATACATACACACATACATGCATATACACACACACATATACCCACATACATACATATACGTACATATACATACATATAAATTAGAATTTAAGAACTAAATAAGTAAAATCTGAACAATTTGGGGTAAAAAAAAAAAAAAAAAAAAAAAAAAATACACATAGCACATCACATAAACATACACAATGATCTATATAGAGATAAACAAAATAAACATAATAGTCATTCCGTTAAAATGTCATGCCCAATGTTTTGAACCAAGATGGAACTGACATAAGTGACAGAAAGTTACAAAACGGTGTTTATGTTTTGAATCATTTCTTATGTCTACATTTAGAAAATATCTCATTACGAAGATTCAACAGTTCATCTTGATTCTTATCTTTGATAATAAAAATTTTTTCCGCCAAGCACAGATCACACCGCTCGCGGAAGTTATTAGGTGTTTTGGCTCTTGATAGGTATCTCCATTTCAAAAGTGGGGTTAACCCCTTATCCACCAGATCCCAGTAGTGTTTGGATAAGGAAGTTTGACTTCTGAGTCATCTATATCTAAAAGAGTGTCTATGGTTGTATAGACGCTGCTTCCAATCACCGGCGGATATACCTATATATCTTTTTTTCTCGTTTATATTTTCCTCGGGAAAGATTGTTGCCTCGTATATTACATTTTTATAGTTACATTTACCCCCGATTGGACAATGATCTTTATTCCTACAATTGCAGGTAGGGTTACTCGATTGAGTTACATTACAATGGTAGTTTCTAAGTATTCTGCAATTATGGGAAGATATGATTTTCTCCATATTTCTAACGCATGAGTAACTAATTTTCAGAGTCTTCCTATTGAAAATTTTACGTAATGGATGTTTACTGTGAAAATGTTTATCAATTAATTTCACAAAAAAACTTCCTATATCAATGTTAGAGAGCTTGCAATATGGTGGGTTGAACCATATTACCTTCCTCTTTCTATTTTTAGATCTGTTATTATTCTGATTTACAAGTTCTCCGTTATAGTTTAATTCCTGTCTAAAACCACTATTTTTGAGGGCCTGATTGTATATAAATTTATTATCATTAAAGATTTTTTGGCTAGAAGTTAGCTTATTTATTCTCGTATTCACAGTTTTGGGGATGTGGTCTATCACATGTTTAGGGTGATTAGAGTGGACGTTGATATATAGGAGTATTTGATCAACTTTATGTAAGGGTTTAAAGGCATCATTTGATAGATTGAGTGTAATATCCAAAAAGTTGACTATTTTCAGGTTGGAAGATATTTCAATTTTAAGGCCTAAGTATTTGAAGGCCCTAATTATCTTCTCATGTAAGCTGGAAGTCAAGGGACCATTGCTATTTGGGACAATGATTAGGCCGTCATCTCTATAAATTTCGACTTGGCTAAGGTTAACTACTCTACTCAAGGTGTCAAGAATATATATGCCCACCAGATCTGCAATTTGGGCGGAATCAAAGGCTCCCATAGGTACATCGAAACTACCATTATTCTTCTTCACCCAAGTAGCATCATTGTATGTAAGTATTGATCTTCTTGACGCTAAAATGATGTTCAGATCATTATCCGTTATTTCGGTATATCCTTTGGTGAAATTAAGGCTGCTACTTAATAGTTCCTCCGAAATAGAAGGGTAAAAATCCAAGATATCAAATTGGATGAAAGTGGCTCTTCTTTTGCTAGGGATCTTTCGGAACCATTTAATCGTCTCATTCGTCCCACACTCTCATACTTAGACTCTCTCTAAATTCTATTTTTATTTCCGCAGTAGGTTTTTTTCTGTTTTCTTTTTGAATTTGTAGGTCTGATGAATTGGATTGTATTTACGATTCCAATGGAATAAATTATGACCATGGAATATTAGTGTTTAAGCCTTTTTATTATATATATATATATATATATTAATAAATAAATTCCCAAGGGGATAGAATCCAGGTAGAACTCAATGTTTAGGACAGAGTAAGAATATAATATAATATAAAAGGCTCAAACACTAATATTCCATGGTTATAATTTATTACATTGGAATCGTAATCATGATCTAATTAATCAGATCTACAATTTAAGGTCTGATGAACTGGATTGGGATTACGATTCCAATGTAATAAATTATAACCATGGAATATTAGTGTTTGAGCCTTTTATATTATCTATATTCTAACAGTGTTCCTTTCTGCACTTGAATACTATACATTCTCCTGTACTGTTTGTGGTCTTTTGTGCAATTCTCGAGCCAGTCTCAAAAGTCGTGCTCATCATAGGCATGCAGATAATTAGTTTGTGGTCGTTGGAACCTCATATGTCGAACTCGATGGGAGAGTCCATCCATCCATCATATATATATATATATATATATATATATATATAATCCAGGTAGGATTTTTGAAATCGTAGGTCTGATGAATTGGATCATAATTACAATTTCAATATAATAAATTATAACCATGGAATATTAGTGTTTGAGCTTTTATATTACATATATATATTTTTGTGTGATCTGAAGTATTTAATCTGTAATAACATTACAAAAGATAACAGTTATTTCTGGTCACAGTGCCTCTTGTTGAATTCCAACATTAAATCTGTCATATCCAGTTTGTCAAATAAGTGTGTGTGTGTGTGTGTGTATATATATATATATATATATATATTTATACATACACACACACATGTGTGTGTATGTATGTCAACCTGCTTAAGGCATTTTATAAGTAGATGGGCTTTTATTAAGAGATTTTCAGAAAAACTAAAATGTAAGAATTTTCAGTGCTTTTGGACGGAATTGGTTTGTATTTGAGGAGGCGGGAGTCATCTTTCACTTTCTTGGTCTAATTTGCATGGTTTTATTTTTGCAGCATAAATTGTTCAATAAAGTCATTCTGGTCTCGTTCATGTTTTAAAAGTGCTTCGTGCTGGATTCGAAGTCTACAAGGAAAGAGGAAGAAACGCACAAATAGAAAATTTTGAGCGAGCTGAGAGTATTTCATAATGGGATATGTTAAGAAAAAAAAAAAAAAAAAAGGAAACAGAGCCTTACGTGACTTGAAAATTTTTTATTTATTTTTATTTTTTTTATCTATTTCTGACCAGATATCGTTTACTTTTAATGGTAAGCTTAAATGATTTTAAAATTTCTGACATACAATATCAAGGAAACAACAGAAACTCTGTAAAAGGTGGAGGGTGTGACAAAATTTTAAAAAAAGAAAAAAAAATGCGTTCAGCAAATAACAATAGCTTGAAGAGAAAAAATATTCAAGAACAAAGAAGTTTCTTTCACTCACAGGTGCTACCCAAAATTTAAAGAACTTCAATAAATTTGTTCATCTGTCAATGGGAAAATGTCATTTAGTGAGCACATTATATATATATATATATATATATATATATATTTTTAAGTTATGAAAAACTTGGTAATCCGTATGGGTAGTCCCAAAGAGGATGAAATTCTGAGAGCTCAATGTAAATCCAGAGCTAATAATTTAAAGAAAAACAGACCACTCTAAGGTTCCATTATAATAATTTATTTCACCAGAGCCCTTTTAAAGGATGCTGGATCATCAGATAACACTTCCAAAAAAATGAAATGAAAATTCACACTTTTGATGGGTAGTATTAAGTTTATGTAATTTAACAGAGAGGGTAGCGAGGAGTGGTGTGAGAGACATGGTCGAGCTTAGAGAGGGTTTATTTTAATATTTCTTTCAATAAAATAAACCCTCTCTAAACTCGACCATGTCTCTCACACTACTCCTCGCTACCCTCTCTGTTAAATTACATAAACTTAATATTACCCGTCAAAAGTGTGAATTTTCATTTCATCTTTCGGAAGTGTTATCTCATGATCCAGCATCCTTTAAAAGGGCTCTGGTGAAATAAATTATTACAATGGAACCTCAAAGTGATCCGTTTTTCTTTAAAACATTATATATATATATATATATATATATATATATATATATATATATATATATATATAGTAAATAAACCTCTTTATAAATATAAAAATACTTTTTAAATGTTTATTTTGAGTTAATAAACAGAAGATATAAATATATATCATAACAACAAATAGGTAACATTTATCAACATGTTACACTTTTATTAAAGCATCAGAGATAAAAGTTTTAGATTGAAGTTTCATATTTGTTCTTTATCTTATCATCTAATCAGATTCTGATCCATATTTCATATTTAACTCTCTCTCTCTCTTATACATACATAGGGTGCGATGAATAAATTGTCATCTAAATTATGCAAAAATGAAAACAACACTGACATCTCATTTTAACAGATATATTTACAACAATTACACAAAAATATCTTGAAATACTAAAGAGTAAATTTATTCAATAAAATTACCATGCCTTCCAGATGACTTCGGAATCTCACGAAACTCTTCTGGATGGTCTCTTTGTTTAAGTTGGTAAATTCCACTATAATCCTTGCCCTCAATTCATCTTTGAGGTTACAATTTTTGTTGGTCTCTCACTCAACTGTGCCCCACACATAATCAAGGGGACTGCAGTTTGGTGGCCTGATGTAAGGAGTAATGTGGTCACAGAAATTGTCTGACAGCCATGATTGGGTTAGCCAGCTTGTGTGGCATGGTGCAGAATCCTGTTGCCAGACATAGGGTCTTCTAACAGCAACACTCTTAACCCAGGGCAGCATTACCGCCTCAAGGCATTTGATGTAGGCCTCTGTGTTGAGTCTGAGGCCCTGTGGGAAAACGAATATGAAAAATGGCATAATGTGACCATCACTAGTGATCACTCCAAACTTCATGATATTAACTGATATATCATCCAATTCTTTCCGAATCCTCTGTACTGTCCTCAGATTGGCACGAAAACACCGAAATGTTCATATTGAGCTTCCAGTGCCAATCAGTACAGCATGCAATTTCCAAATTTCTGGTGGAGTGAATTTCATCAGGGTGCTGTTTTTCTCACAGATGGTGCCCAACTGACAGTCAACAAAATAAAAAACAAACAACGTGTATGCACAAAATTAAAAATATAAAATGATGACAATTTACCCATCGCACCCTAGACTACTAATATTAGTAATCTTTTCCATTTATGATTAGTAAATGTAGTTTTTATGCAATGACAATATCACTTAACTGCCACAAATTAAGACAGAATTTTAAAATATTTAAAACTTTAGGAATTATTTTAATTTAAAAAAAAAATAAATAAATAAAAAAATAAAACAATTCTTGCAAAAATTCAATATTCATCAAAAATTTTTTTTCTTAAGGCAATAGTGGATTAAGATATTTTATGTAACCATATGGTATCCACTTGAAATTTATGTTTGGCTACCGTTAGCTGCCAATCAACGGGTCATGACCCATAAAAAATAATTTTTCATTTTGCTTCTTCACATAGTTTAAATTTAATTTGATTGGGTGATCAGAGTAAAGCCACAAGCAAACCTTATAACCCCACTTTTTCTTTTTCAAAAAAAGAGTTTGTATTTTGCTGTTAAATCTAAATAAATTGCCAGTAATATACAATCACCTGATGGGATGTGTTGAAATACGACTGCAATTGTATCACGATTTTTACATGTTTTTGGTGTAATATCTTAAAATAAAATTAGGTGTATATATATATATATATGTAAATAAAAAGAAAGAACAGTAAGATATATAATCCGGTGTAGATATTTTTATTTTTACAAAATAGTGCTCAATGTAAATTTACAGAGCATTAATATTATAAATTAATAGACTTAAAATATATTTTTTCGCTACACAGTTCCAGCCATGTTTCAAAAATGGAAGCTAAAAGCCGGGAATTTAATTTTGTAATTAAATTAGAATCCCTTTTAATTTTTAATATATTTCTTTCAAGAACAATTAAAATGTAATTAAAATCCTTTAAGGGATTCTAATTACATTTTAATTGTTCTTGAAAGAAATATAGTATATTAAAAATTAAAAGTAAAAATATTTCAAATCGTAGTTAAATAAAAAGTATTCTGACATAGACACCTCCCAAAAATCTTTAAATATACAAACAAAAAAATGCCATAAGAATTTTAGCCGTTAACAAAAAAAAAAAAAAAAATCCAGACAACACGCTTTTAACGGATGTTAGATTTCATTGAAAAATACATCCCTACCCACTGCCAAAACATAACAATAACTGATACATTAAAATATAGACATATTGAACATACTGACACCCCTAGTCTAGCAAAATAGATTTATCTGTAACCTTGGAAACATGAATTTTGTTTTAGCTGTGTATTTAAAACCCAGTAATTTTTAAAGTTACTCCAAAATTCGCTTGAGGATGAAATGGAACTAATGTCTTTAATCTAATTACAAAATTAAATTCGGGACAGTAATAAAATGTAAGTATTGTTGCCCATATATGTCAATAGTATCAGCACTAGTAATACTTGTTCAAGTAGTAATTGCCAAATAGTATAATGATCAGAAGAGAATTGTAATCCGTACAGTAGAGAGAGAAACTATATAGCAAAAGCAGATAGACAAGAAGAGTGAACAGTGATCGTATAGTAATCACACTACTTCCTTTTTATTCAATTCTTTTATGAACATGTGATCTACTTAACAATGGAATTGCCTGTGTGACGACTAACTGGTGATCTAGTACCAAACTACAGTGTTGGCAATGACATTTACTTTTATACAACATTTTATATATATATATATATATATATATATATATATATATATATTATATATATATATAAATCAATAAAGATAAAAGGAAAACTTTTTTTTATACCAACATGTTTTGTGTGCTGAAGAAGTTTATTAATGTAAATGTGGAGATTTTACTTTGTAATTTGTATTTATACATAGAAGTAATGAGGAGGAAAAATATTAACTTTGCAAATTTTGAATTTGAGAACACACTAAAATATTTTTAAAACTTGCTGTGTAAGGAAAGGTAGTAAACTATGGAAATGCCAAGGGATGCAATTTATTGCCCAATAAATGAAAGTGAGTAAATTTTCTGAGTTATTAAGCCAGCATACATGATTATAAAAACTCTAAAAAAATTAAAAAGGGAACTTAAGTCAAGATATTTAAATATTTAAAATAAATAAATAATATCGAAATAAATAATTATATTAAAAAATTAAAAATTCAACATTTGCTCACTTTCAGTGTTTGAGAGTCCTTGTGTGTGTGTGTGTGTGTGTATATATATATATATACATACACACACACACACACATACATACACATATATATATATATATATATATATAAAAAACTGGTAATGATCAGTCTGCCTATTTATATATTTTATGTTTTAAAAAGTCAAAAAGGTCTTTCAGTTTATTAAGTAAATTTCCTATTTTTTTGGAACAAACTTTCTGACCAATCCAATAAAGAGAACAAAGCAAAGTTGTTACTTCAATAAGGTTCATTACCGTTCCATCTGCATTTTCTTTTCGGTTATCAATGCCATCAACTGAATCTGTTCTTCCTCACGCTGTTTTGTTACAGACATCAAGAGATTTCTTGATCCAATTGCCTGAAATTAAAATGGCCTTTTAACGTAAAATAAATACAGGGTGATTTAGCAGTAAATAACTGAGAATTTGGATGCTAGCAGTAAAATAATAAATAATGCTTTAATGTTAACAAGTTTTGAAAAATAGGAGTCAGAGTGGGTAAAATCGAATAGCTTTTGGTAAAAAAAAAAAAAAAAAAAAAAAAATCTCTCTTTCACTCCCCACCCACCAAAAGATCAAACTTATGCATGTGTTTTCAGTTAAAATAAAAATGTCTATGTATTGAAGATATATATGTAGACATTTACTGAAGAAAATATACAAAAATATATGAATAAATAAAATTAGCAATATGTAACACTATGATCGGGACACCCACATAGAAGGGGTAAGGGGTGAGATTTTCATTCTCATCTCAAATGTCTTGGGTTTAAATGGCCAGCATGGTTAACCACTTGACCAAAAGAGGAATCGAAGAATAAATACATGAAAGCTTTCGAGGTTAAGTGACAAAAAAGTGGACATTGATGGTTTCCAGTTACAGGTCTATATTGAACATTCATAGTTGGGACTGAGTAATATTCTGGATCACCTGTTAGTAAACACTTCCAATGCCGCCTGTTAGAATTGCCAGCTGCACATCATGAGGTTGGGATGGACAGAGAGTTGGTAAGGAGAGAAGAAGCAAAGAGAAGAACTGATCTGCTAGCCTGACAGGACAGAAAGTGTAACCTACAAAGTCACTGGAGTTGGGTGGGGTGGGGTGTTGGGCGAAATGTGATGAGCAGAGTTGGTAGAAGGAAGAGTTGAAGGGAAGAACTGATCTGTTAGTTTGACAGGACAGAAGTTTAAATCATCTTTCAAAATGACTGCCCCTCTGGACACACACAAAGCAAAAAACTGCCACAGAATTTCTGTTTTTGTAAAGAGGAGGTGCTGCAAACATTCACAAGAGAATAGTGAATGTTTACAGAAAGGCAGCATTTCATGTAAACATGGGAGATAGATCAGAATTCTGGAGAGAAAGATAGGTTTAGTTGAATTTATTTAACTTCAATATAATTATTTGAATTAAATTGAATTAAAGTACCAAGCTCAAGCAAAATTTTTGCCATCTTCAAGCAAAATTTTTTTTGAATAACTAATTCCTGAAATTTACACGTTTTATAAGCATATTCATTATTGAAATTAAAATTACTATGGTAATGGCTAGGAAAAGAAAAATAATTTGGTATACCCCTCCGTTCAACCAAATGGTTAGTATTAAGCTAGGACAGAAATTCCTAGCTTTAATTGAAAAACACTTTCCTACTAATAGTAGACTTAGTAAAATATTTAATAAAAACACCCTAAAATTAAGTTAAAGCTGCACTGAAAATCTAGAAAGTATAATAAAAAACACAATAATAAAATCCTGAATAAACCCCATGCCAGAATAGTATTAATAAAAACCCTACACTTAAATTAGACAAAAATAGTGAAAAATTATGTGATTGTAGAAACCCAGAAGACTACCCATTGGAAAATAAATGCTGTGTAAAATCTGTGGTATACCTATGTACTATCTCATCCATTGAGAGTCCTAATACTAATATGATATACATTGGGTCTACGAAGAATGAATTTAAAACCAGATGGAGGCAGTATAAGTGCTCCTTCAACAATATAAATAAAAGAAATCAGACATCTCTATCTAAATATTTTTGGCATTTGAAGGAAATGAATAAAATACCAAAAGTAAAATGGAAAATTATAAACAAAACTAGAACTTGTAAAACTTGGGATGACCCATGCCCTTTATGCCTACATGAAAAACTACACATTATTAAGTTTCTAAATAATGAAAATCTATTAAACAATAGACATGAGTTAACGGTTTTTTGCCGACATCAAATTTTCACATTGAATAATTAGCATAAAACCAAACAATAAAATAATTTTTAAATTCCATAGTCTAAATAAATAGCTTAAATGCTCTACAAAAAAAAAAAAAAAAAAAAAAAAGATAACCCTTTATGAAGTCGTCAAAAAAACAAATATTAGCAACTTACGACAGTTTTTTTTTTTTATATACACAAAACCCTTTCAATAAAAAATAAAATAAAAAAAATAAATAAATCTCCATAGACACTTAACCAGACTAGACGATGTCATCTTCTGCTTTAAATTTAGACACACCAACCTTACCCTGACTTGATGTCTGTGAATGTAACTTAGATATTGATACAAATCATTAACCCTTACGACCCTTTTCTTTAAACAATTGCTCTAGCCATTACCATAGTAATCTTAATTTCAATAATGAATATGCTTATAAAACGCGTAAATTTCACGAATTAATTATTCCAAAAAAAAATTTTGCTTGAAGATGGAACAGAGCTTGGTAATTTAATTCAAATAATTATATTGAAGTTTTCAGCTCTTGTTTGGAAACATGAGAACTCTTATGTAGCGCTGGAATCATATTTTTAAATAAATAATTATATTTATGCTCTATTTTTGTATCGAGCACTATTTTATAAAAATAATAACAAAAATACTAAAGAACTTTGAATTATTTACCTAACGAGTTCTTTCCCATTTTCTATATATTTTTATACACACACATACACACATATATATAAGTTTATTGCTGGTAGCATCATAAAAATGTATTTTTACACTTTCATAGTGTTTTGCTTTTATTTAGGGGTTCACTATTTGCCCATAGCTGGAACCGTAACAGGTGCTACTACCTCGGGTTAGGGTGGACCAGAGAACAACAGCAATTAAGAGGGGTGGTTTCATGCTCCTCATAATATCCAATGTCCTGATCAGAGGCCTTGCTGCTTGCTGGATGTAGTTTATCATCATGCCCAGGACTATAGAGAGAAAGGAGAAATTGGCATCGATAACAGGCTCTGCAGTGGCAAGTCAGCTGCTGCTGTGAATGAGGATAAGACCAAACAATCTATTTCTCTCATTTCAGCCAACAGAAGAGCACTGTTATCAAATTCCTTGAATGCCTTTCAATCAACCATGGTAGTACCTGCTTTATACCTAAATGAAGAAATACCTCAAGAGGTTCTTTCAAGGTCCTTTTTATTATTGACAATGTTCATGTTTATTCTAAATTCCTAATATCATCAATGGCTTTATCTCTTATCCAAGAATTTAATTTCTTCTTTGCTGATCGATTCCTTTATGATGATTGCGTTGATGACTAAATTCGTCAGTAACATGCCTCCAGTTTCACCAGAACTTGCTCCTGTTATCCATTCCATGTCACCATTTGGCTTTGCAAGAGATGGTTGAAGGTGAAAAAAAAAATCAGAGTAGAAGAAATTGCCAATGGCATGAATTTGCTTAAGGTAGGCCTCAACTTGCCAAGAAGTAACCCATATACTTAATTTCATGACCTTTCATCTGCAGCACATATGGAATAAAACATGCATAATTCGGTTATGGAACTGCAATGAGCTGCCCACTGACTGTTATAATTTTGAGTAGCACCTTCTGCAGGATGTCTCATGTGCAGCCCTCTTCATCTGCTGGTTCAACTGGGGAGATCTGTTATAACCATCATCCACTTGTTCCGCTGTTGGGGTCTTTGGGGTTGGTCCTTGTCTTTGACCTTGCTGCTAAGGGTGGCCCTACCAGGAGTTTAGAACTTCCCAACGACATCTCTCTCAGAGGCACTGTATCACAAGCCTCTCCATCATGACAAGGAGTGACCATCAAAGGTACAAACATAGAAACATAGATGTATAAATAAACATATTTTATACTGGATGACAAAATAAGTATACAATAATGGTAAAATTAGCCATTTCCATATAAGAAACATTAGGTTGGTTGGTTGGGTTTTATGGCATATCAACCACTGTAGGTCATTTAATGCCAAGTTATATATATATATATATATATATATATATATATATATATATATATATATATATTATAAATTAATAGACTTAAGTCTATTAATTTATAATATTAATGCTCTGTAAATTTACATTGAGTACTATTTTGTAAAAATAAAAATATCTATAAGAACACCGGATTATATATCTTACTGTTCTTTCTTTTTATATATATATATATATATATATAGTACAATTAAATGTATAGCTGGCAACATTATTTTTTCAAAAACATTATCAGAGGCCTTGCTGTTGGACGTAGTTTATCATCATATCCAGGACGCAGATGTAGTTTATTGCCATACCCAGGATGTGGGTAAGGTCTGGAAAAACTGGGAGTTCACTATTTGCCCATAGCTTGGACCTTAACAAGTGCTACCACCCTGGGTCAGGGTGGACCTGGGAACACTAGCAATTAAGAGGTGGTTACACGCTCCTCAAAACCTCCAGATCAGAGGCCTTGCTGTTGGATGCAGTTTAACATCATACCCAGGACGCAGAAACATTAAGCATTCATTGACTGAACAATTAGTGATACCGTCTAGTGAAATATATAAAATCTTTTTCTTAAAAACATTTTTCAGGAAACCAGACTTGAAGTCAAGTTATTGCACTTTCTGGTATTAATAGGAGTTTCTTTTCAAACCGTTTGTTTAAAGCAGTGTTGAAAGTTAACATCTTGAATATGCCATTATTTTCTCATCCAGCTATGTGTGTGTTGTGCCCATGGAGGTGCTTACTTGTGTCAAATAAGGACGAACATGCAATTCAAAATTTTATACAATTTATTCACTATTGGGTAAAAATATTAGGTTGGTGCAAAAATAATGTCGTTTTCCCCACATAGTAACATTTTGCACCAACCTAATAGATGTAAACATGACCAGTAGTGGATTTAGAGTGCCTGATAAGGAACATGGAGAATTCCTGACAACCATTTTGAAATTCTTTTTCTTCTCAGTTCTAGAGAGTTCTGATCAAGGGACATAACTTGGTTCCTGTCTAAGGAGCAAGTTAACTACTTTTTTATGTCTGTCCTAACAATGTGCTACCCATTTTTGTTGTTGTTGATAACAGAAATGTTCAAACGATGTGGTTTTTATCACTTATGATTTTGTAACAGTTGTCTAGGGTCCTGATGAGGGGGGTTGGCTTATTTAAGACTTAAAGGATTCATTCACTTTATTTAATTAATTTTTAAATCAGTCAGTCAGTTATGTGCCAAGCATGATACGCACTTAGGTGATCATGTATCTTTCGATCCATGACTGACGAGGCAGATTTTTTTTCCCTGCAGTAGGTTTCCATTTCTTTCTGCGGTAGACCAGTTGCCATCCAAGGCTATAGAAACCAGTCTGTTCTACTATTTACCCATAGCTGGGGGAAGAAGAAGAGAATTCATACCTTTCCCAAGGGTATTAGCATGTAAGTGAATGTAATAGATTCGACTGGAGTTTGAACTCAGCTCTGATTCCTCAATCTGAGCCACTATCCATTACTCCAACATGCCTCCATTCACTGACCCAACAAAATAGTTACATATAACTGACAGTTAAGACATTTCTGAACAAGTTGGATGCTGTGTAAGACAATTCTTGCCATCTATAACTAGTTTCTGGCTTAAAAAAAAAAAAAAAAAAAAAACCTTCAAAAGGTTGATAAGCTGCATAAAACAGCCAATAATTTTTTTTTTTTTTACATTGGATTACCCCAAACAAGGCAGTAAAGTCACTAAGACACAAGGGATGTGAAAGAATTAGAAGACAGAAACATTATACAGTCAGTCAGTTATGTGCCATGTGTGATACACGCTTAGGTGATCATGTATCTTTCAATACATGACTGATAAGGCAGATTTTTTTCCTGCAGTAGATTGCCATTTCTTTCTGCAGTAGACCAGTTGTCATCTAAGGCTATAGAACCCGGCCTGTCCTGTGATTTACCCAGAGCTGGAGGGAGAAGAAGAGGATTCATACCTTTCTCAAGGATATTAGCACATAAGTGAATGTAATGGATTCAACTGGTATTCGAACTTGGCCGCTATCCATTACTCCACCGGAAGGAACATCTGTGGTGCGCATCAAGACTCAGTAAGTCAGTCAGTTATGTGCCATGTGATACATGCTTAGGAGAACATGTATTGTTGGATACATGACTAACAAGGCAGATTTTTTCCTCGCAGTAGGTTGCCATTTCTTTCTACAGTAGATCAGTTGCCATTCAAGGCTATAGAACCCAGTCTATCCTGCTATTTACCCATAGCTGGAGAGAGAAGAAGAGGATTCATACCATTCCCAAGGGTATTAGCATGTAAGTGAAACATTATTAAAGAGTGAAAACAACAGAAGAGTAATCAGGAAGACACGATTGACATTACATTTAAATTTTTGAAGGTCAAAGTCAACTAGAAATCATGGGACTGAAAGACAGTTCCGCAAGTGAGAAAAGAAACAGTTAGCATAGAACTTAGAGTTACATCTAGCCAATTCAAACTGTAAATTGATGAGAGCATATTGCCAACCTAGTAAGGAGTATAATAATCAAGGTGAAGATACTAGTCAGAATGTGAAGGCAAGAAACTAGTCCCTATATAAATAGTTCAATCAGGAAGATACAATCTTTGAATATATGGAAAAAAAAAACAAAAAAAAACATTATTGTCAGTGATGTTGTGTTTAGCATTTATACTTCAGTTTAATCTTACATAGAAATTCTTGCTACAAACTTATTAGGTCTGTACCATAATAATTGCTCAATTTTGCATATGAAATGTAGCAACCATTACAGAATCGGGGTAAATTTTGGGGCAAGCATTGCTTTTTTTTTTTTCTTTCTTTTCCAAGAACTCACAGCAATTCAGAGAGGAAATGTTAAATAATTAGCAATTGTGGACAGCAACAAAGTGTTCGGAAAAATAAGGCAAGGGTGTGTTGAGGTTGGAGAAGATCTTAACAGTACTTAACTCCTAACAATTAAAGGGGGAACAGGCAGAGAAATGGAGGAGAGACAGGAAGAAATGAAAAACTGAATAACGACAAGGCCACTGGCTCAAAAACCATAGAATTGCATACGGTATGCAACTTTCTGGAACAAAATGCGCCAAAAGAACATCTTTACAAGACACCAAATCTCTGGCGATAGCAAAACAAGTCACACTAATAGTAGACTGCTGTCCTCTCTCACCACAATCACTTTTAGTGAAATGAGACAGTTGATAATAATCCAAATGTGGACCAGTTGCAGAAAGGCTTGTATCTGGATGCAGAGACCCAAATATGTCCACACGCAACTTGGGGCCTCTTTTGCATCTGTACCAACTTGGGGCCTCTTTTGCATCTTTATGCATTTGACATGAATTTTATAATTAAATCATGTGAAAACAAAAACTTACTTTCATCTTTTCCTTTTGTACTTCTTTGGCAACACTGTCCATCACTTCAATCAGTGAAGACACAATTTTGTGAAATGATTCTATTTCTGCAAAATAAGACAGAAGAAAAAGTGAGACAAGAATTAATATTATATATATATATATATATATATATATAATATTATTATTATTATTATAATATATATATATATATATATAATATTATTATTATAATATATATATATATATATATATAATATTATTATTATTATTATAATATATATATATATATATATAATATTATTATTATTATTATAATATATATATATATATATATAATATTATTATTATTATTATAATATATATATATATATATATAATATTATTATTATTATTATAATATATATATATATATATTCAAGATTGGTTATTCCTAAATTTTCACTTTAGGATGAAACAGGGCTTGATACTCAATTTAATTTTAATAATTATATTGAGGTTTTCGGCTCTCATTTTTGAAACATGAGAACTCTTATGTAGCGAAGGAAATATTTTTTAAAATAATTATTTATATATATATATATATATATATATATATATATATATATATATATATATATATATATATATATTTGGGGAAAATTCAAATGGATGAATAAATCTTTCTTCCATAGAAAATTCCCATTATAAAGGGTTCAAAGGTAAATTGAATTTGGACACTAAATTTGGCCCTGTGTCACAAAAAAAAAAAAAATAATAAAAACTTTAATAAAGTAAAGAAACGCCTTTCATTCGTATTTAAACTAACTTGTGAAATATAAAAAAAAAATAATAAAAAAGCATACATCATTTTTTCAAACTGAAGTATAGCTTAGTTGTTCTTTCATGATAACTCAGTAATTAAAATTAAATTTTTAATGAGGGTTTTATTTCAGTACGCCGACGTCGCTACCAAATGTGACAAAGGGTCAGTTTTTAAGGCGAGTTTTTTTATTTAACGGCAATAGGGTGGAAAAACTGCTCAAGCCCCACCTCGGCACTTTCAATTTTGGGGGCGGCTCAGGCGCCGGGTAATGACCGCAGCCCCATCCCGGAGGAGAGGTACTGCCTCGGGAGGGGAAGTACTGCCCCCGGAGGGAGTCTTGAGGTTACATTTTTGACTTTCCTCGGTCAGTGAATTCTTTTCGAATGAGTGTTTCTTTCATTTTTATTTTTTATTTATTTATTTATTTTTTTTTTTTTACTTTACTGAGTGAAGTTTAATAAAATTTAAATAATTTAATGAATCAATAAAAAAATTCATCGCACCAAGAGGCCAATTGAAAAAAATAAAATGTTGAAAAAGTGTTCAACACATTTTCATCTGACTTTTTAGCACACTTCGCGATTTTATAAAAGAAATGTCTCACCATTTTAATTTTTAACACAATATTCGCATTATGAGGCGAGAGAAAAAAGCTACCAACATAGCAACCGACTGCTTTAGCCTTTAATAATAATGATGATATATTATTTTTTTTTCTTTTTGTAAAAGACACTCGACTTGTCAGTAGGTACTTCTTGGAGTGTTAAATCTTTTTTTGTTTTTTAAAACAGAACACGAACCTGAAAGCAATGTTTGTAAACAGATTCAACGTTTTTATTAGAAAAGCCATGGAGCCTAACCGACCGTAGTAACCAATTAAACAACTACATTAGAAATAAATAAATGTCAAAATACTTACTATCCATGAACTCCTTGCAGGAGTCCCTAAGCTCGGAACTCTGTTGCTGAACATCGGGTTCTAAAAGGCGAAAGTTATTCAGTTCGTCGATATTTAGGCCAGCTTTTTTCAAGACCTCTTCGGCCATTTTCCTTGTTTCCTCTTTTTCTGGTATCTATAAACGAACGTAACGGCAAAGTTGGTCGTACCATTCACAGCCGCGGTTATACGTAACTCACTCCAGTTACCTAAGAAAGGACAAAAACAAGTCTCTTTTTTAATATTTAATTTAACACATATATTTCTCTCTTGTGATTTTCACAGTTCTTTTGTCAATTACCATTGAGCCATCAAAAAATATTAAAATAATCATAAAAAAAAAAAACTAACAGGAAAACTAAAGTAAGTAAACTTTAAAGTAAACGAATAGTTTAGCTGAGGGAAGCAAATATTTCTGGAGCCTGGTGTCCTGGGTTGTTGAGCTGTACCTCAAGCAGACTCCCACCATTGCACTAAAAACAGAAGGGACGTATTCGCCACCTGAAGTGTCCGCAATTATCTAGGGAAGCGGGTAATTTCCATATATAGCCAATATAAATCAATCATCATACAACTTTGAATCGTGTTTTGGTTTTGTTTATTACAATACTTAGAGAATGATGCTCTGGTTACTGTAGTAACGTCCGATTGTCGTATTTGTTCTCGCAAGAAAAATGACAAATAAATTTAAATCTCGAGAGAGAAAGAATTACCTACCTACTTTTTTTTTTTTACTTTATTCCTCCAGCCGTCACACATCAAAGGGCCAACAAAATCAACAATAGACATTTTAATTATTAATTAAACATATTGACAGTCACTAAAAGAGTCATTTTATTTTGTTCCTATTCAGAGCAAAAAAAAAAAAAAAAAATAGCGTGCCTAGCGGGAATCAAACTCGTTAATGAATTAAGTGGTCGACTACACGGGCTAAATACTTTCTGCCATATTCTATTTCTGTTCTAATTGTAAAATGTATAAAAAAAAAAATTAGCTTAGACACAAAGTCACGGTATTTTGAAAGCATTTTTTTAGTTTTATCATTATCGGAGGAAAATTGAACTCCCGCTACGTTGTGTGCCTTCGGGACATGGGTGATCATGGCTCTTGTTGCGGGCTGTGTTTAAGGTTGAAAACACGTGTCTTCTGGTATATATTTCTCACAAAATTGTGGACTAGGAATGTGAGTCCGGGTAAAAAGTGCTCTATGACTAGAGATACTGTTACTCAGCAAGCAACAGTCAACCAGCCTATCTTGCTAACCACACCGAGATGTCCAAGGTCGTTGAAAGCAACTAAGAAACAATTTGTTAAAAAATAGTGAAGGTCCCGTGTTTGTCGGCTAAAGTCATACATTTCAATTTTTTAATCAATTGCAATGTATAGAGGCATCAGTAGGTTGGTTTTATCGCGTCTGGTTTACCATTCGGCCGTTAAGTCTTTGTTATATTAAAAATCCAAACAACAATGGAATAAAATTAAGAAAACATGGAAATAAATCATTTGTATTTACAAACATATGTACATGAATTGAAAAAAAGGGGTTAAAAAGTATTAAAATAGTCTTTTTAGTTGAGTTAAAGATTTTGGTTCACAGAAGAAGAAGAAAAAAACTGTGGTTGAAAAAAGACTTTTATTATAAAAGTCTTTTCTCAACCGGTTAGTTGATTTTTGCTAACGATATCCACTGTCGTTGTTGATGTAGCTGATTCGTTTCAAGCCGCCAACACATTATCGTCAGCGAAGATTCACTGATCGTCGAAGCTGTTGTAGCTGATTCGTCTGAAGTTGCCGACATATATTTCTTTCGGCACACGGTGACGGATGGTGGACTGGAGAGTTAGAAATTTTCCCCGATTGCGTGTCTTCTCTTGTGTCCGAACGTCCCGGAGACCGTCGTATATCTGTTCTTTGAAAGTCGAAATTTTTTCCGAAAGTAGGCTCGAGAAATGTTATTTATTTATTTAGTTAGTTAGTTAGTTAGTTAGTTTTCTCTGATTGGTCAAATATTTCATGATGATGTTAATTTCTAACCGACAGAAACTTTGCTTTAAACGGTGTGTGCTTTATTGTGGCATATTTGTAATATTGTCTATTATTTGGTAGAAAACGAAAGAGGGTACGGAATACATTGTTATGAAGTAATCGTTTATCGAAGCTCGAAAAGGAACAAAACGCAACTTTGAAGGAGTTAAACATTTTTTAAAAATCTATTTCTAATCTATGAGGCGTTTTTCCTTTGTTCTTTTTACTAATACTCAGCCAATACAAGGCCGGCAAGCCACTCAAAGTAGAGGGTTACTGTGTGGAGTTATATTAGCATAAGAAAGAACAAGCGTTAAGAATATAGAGCTGAAGTGGACTTTAGAAGGAACCGGAAACTCAATTCTAAAAGGAAACAAAGGATAATTCTATACTCCTGTTCAAAAAAAAAGGGGAGGTTTGTGAGCCGGACGATAGGCGAACTAGCTAGTCCAATTAGTGGAGGACAGAAAATAAAACAAAATGAAATAAATAGTGAATAAAATTTCCGAGTTCATGCGCAGACCCTAGGAGTACAGAGCTAAAGCAAACTTTAGAAGGAACTGGAAACCCAATCCTAAACAGGAAACATGGGATAAACCTCTACTCCTGTTCAAAAAACTGAGGTGGTGTGTGAATCGGACGATAGGCGAACTAATCTACTACTATTGGTGGAGGAGAGAAAAAATAAATAAGTAGTTAGTGAATAAAATTTCAGAGTTCAGGTGCTCATTACGTGGTGTAGGAATTTTCCCCGATTACGTGTCTGTTTGTGCTCGGCAATGAAATGAACAAAACGTAAAGTTCGAAATAACTGTTCAACAGATTTTATTTCTAGTTGAAAGAATAGTACGAAATAGTAGTATTTCGCAGAGTGGGGTGGGGCAGTTAACAAAGTTATTGAGTAGTTGTTTTGTAGAGAGAGGAAAGAGAAATCTGAGTGTGAAACTGCTAAGACAGGCCTCGTCTTCTGCAGCAAGAGTACTGTGTAGTTTTCCTTTGGTAGGTGTCTCGAAGGAAGATTTCTCCGCCAGTACCCACGGGAGGAACGAGAAAATCCGAACTCGAGTTGTCAGGACAGTGCCACGTGTCTTCTACAGCAAGGATTGAGAATAATCTCT
The DNA here is from genome assembly GCA_963932145.1 of Acanthosepion lycidas. NCBI lineage: Eukaryota > Metazoa > Mollusca > Cephalopoda > Sepiida > Sepiidae > Acanthosepion > Acanthosepion lycidas. The sequence goes on from OZ010614.1 coordinate 25,923,428, forward strand.
TCCCGTTAGGCTTGAAGGTTGAGGCCGCTGTATGGAAGAATGGAAAAGAGCGGGCCTTGAATGTAGAGGCCGCTGATGGGAAAGAGACCGAATAGAGCTTGGTCAAGGCTTTTATGACCTCTGGGACTTCCGGTTGTTTCCTGATGATTATTTCTGTTGCTGCTGCTGCTGCTACTGAATCGAGCAAAATAAGGAAGCCTCAACATGCCGCAATAGCCAACAAGTGAGATAGTTTCTATAGCGGATGTGAGTCCATGTGTAGTGGTGTCAACACTATTTGGTGGACCGTTTAAAAATTAACCGAGAGTCCCCCTATAAATTTATAAAATCGTCCTATTAAAACAATTTTTCAGGAAAATAGGTTTCTCAAGTTTAGTAACTTTTATTGTTTTCCCAGCCTTGATGAGAGCTTCATTAGCAACAGCTAAAATGGATAGCACATGGTCAATTAAGAGGAATTAAACCACCTCCATTTTTTTATTGTAATTTTCAACATATATCCGCTTCCTCAGGCTTACGGTCATATTACATTAAAACATTGGCCCTCGTGCGATTCCTGAGGTTAAGCAACGTTGAGCTTGGTCAGTACCTAGATAGGTTACCGCTTGGGAATACAAGATGCCGTATAAAAATCATGCTATACTACAGTAACATAAAAATTTTGCTTTTCTACCAACTCCAAGTTCTTGTGTCGGTAGAAACAGCAACTCTCGAAAATAGGCGGAACTCTATTAATAAGACGACCACAGTGTAAAATTTTAAAATGAAAAGCACATTTATTTGCAACTAGCAGCATGGCCCGGCGTTGCCCGTGCTTGATTCAAAAATCGTACGACTCATACAGCAATTGCTATCACTTGACTTAAAATATTTTTGCCCTTCCTTGCCTTTAAAGGAATGCCCTTTGCCGTGCTGATGTTGCTACATGCTTTACTTCTTGCCTATCTCACACTGCGAATTTTTTCTAAGCTCTATACTAAACATTAAATCTGTTACGAAAAAAGAACTAAACAAAATGAACACAAACGATCAGCTTTAAAAAAGGACTCGTAACTGGAAAAAACCGAATGAAAAAAGAATGTTAACAACAAATACTTTTTCACACCCATCCCAGTTCTACGGAATCAGAATCAACGTTGAGTTTAAGCAAACTAATGAGCCAATTAGAGTAAAGTGCCATGCAGATTTAAATTTTTCCCACTTGTGACGAATGCAGCTATCGATTTTTTTGCATGCTAGTTAACATTTGTGTCAGTCAGCTGTTGGCTCTCATGCTGGCCAATAGAATCTTCCTGTCTATTCGTGGCAGCCAGCTATTGGCTCTCTACTCTGGCCAGTACAAAATGGCCGCAAACTACATGAAAACTGCCGCAGAAGCATGAAAAAATCGATTATTTCCACTATCGATGGGAGTTGGGAAATGCAAAGTCGGTCTTGGCCTTCCCGCTAACTTGGATCATGTGCATGTAAATTTTGGTGCAAATCCGTCGAAAATTTTGGCCGTGCATTCGTTACACACACACACACACACACACATCCTGCCTTTTATAGATAGAGATTACAAATTGGAAAAGTACAAAACAAGGATTGCACAAAGATTTTCTTTTGTGCCCCCCTTTGGGTAGGATAACACTTTCATGGAGTAATAAAAAGATCACACTCAGAAACAGGAAAAAATACAAATTACCAAAAATGTTGATAAAACAAATGGATTCGTATGCAAAATATATTCATTCAAAAATACAAAAATAAGAGAAAACTCGGCGTAAGAGAGTTCACAATGTGGCACAAGGCACAATCTTTTAAAAGACATCAATCTTTGTTGTAATGGTTCTGTAAAGGACCTCTCAGCTAGAAGGGGATTTGACTTAGGCAAATTCTTGTAGATTCTGGGGTGTGAAATTTGTTGTATGAATCGACCTTGGATCTGTCACGCCAGATCTATAACCTTTCACTGGACTGTCCTTTTATGTGATGTCTTGTGAAAACTGCCCTGGCTGTAAATGATGCTGTTCCGTTTTCTTTTCAACTATCTTCTCCAAAAACTGCTGACAGCAGTCTTTTTTATTCTCGGTGGGGTCATAAAATTCGGCTCAAGCCCAAATTCTTACGTGCTAGAAAAACTTGCTTCCCATTGGTCATTATATGCAAAATTCCTTTCCGAGTATTCAAAAAAAGCAGATTCACAAAATCTTGATGCTCCGCCTCTTGAACCTAAAAGTTCATAAAAGACGAAATTTAACTTTTTTTTTTTACAGCAAAATAAAATTTTTATAGCTGTAACCTTGGATGTGCAGGTGGTATAATGGCTAACGACTTGGAATTAGAAATCGGGGAGCCGAGTTCAAATTCTAATCGGGTTCATTATATTCATTTACATGCAAATATCTTTGGGAAAGGTATAGGATACAAATCCTATACCATTCCAACAAATGACTAAAAAACACAAAGCAGATTTGCACACCCGCCAAATCGGATCAAAACGACTAAAAACAGATTTCGCAATAAGGTGTGAAATTAATTTTCTGACCAATGAAAGGAGGCGATTTGCTAAACCAAAAAAAAAAGATAACGAGCCAGTGTGAAAAAAAAGTCAACAATAAATACAGAGTTTCAAGTCAGTCGCCAGTCAGAAGGGCGCAGAGATCATAGAAGACTGACAGTAATTTTCATCGCTGATTCAACCCGACACTAAGAGCCGAAAGTGGGTTAGGAAAGAACAACAACAACAAATTTACAACTGACTCCAAAACAATTCATAAGTACATTTTCCTTTTTTATCTTTTTATTCCTCATTCACACTCTCTTTTTCAACTTAAATTGATCGTCCCTTTTTCCTTTATAACATTACAAAAAACAAAAAGAAACAGACATTACTCTGCTACTCTGTTGAAAGACAGCGAACACAGACATTTTTGTCAAAATCACATTTTTGCTTAAACTAACTAAAACATTAATCTTTTTTACCCTATTCACAAGATAATAAATATACAATGTTCTATTTTCTACAAACGTTCCTTATCATGTTTCTTCATGAAATTTGCGTTGTATTTTGTGGGCAGGGTATCCCGTATTAAATTCTCCTTTAATCCGTGTACGCTGAACCCCACAAAGGTATGAATCAATGTCTTCTCCCCTACCAGTTATGGGCTAATCAGTAAATCATTATCTAAAAAATAATCTTACAATCTAAAAATATTTTCTGGCTTTAAATAACCTGAAAGGCTTGATAAGCCATAAAAACAAATCAATCAATCCGCTTCTTCGTGTTATATAGTTGTGCTTAAATTACGTGTCAGCAAGAAATTATTTATATTAGATTTAACTTCAGCGATTGAAGAGGAATCTTTCTTCCGAGAATGTGCTATATTGAACACACGGACGTAGTTGTAAGGAAAAAAAAAATAAAACTTATCTTTGTTATTTCAAATAGAGACAATTTTTTGTATTAGTTGTATTTTTTACTCAACTTTACTCGTTTCCAATTTCATAAACTTGTCGTTTATTCTGATTTTATTGCAAATCTCGCATACCGTTTTATTGACACACGACGTGTAAGAAAATGTAGAATTTTGTGAACATTTTTGAGTGGCGTGGTTCCTAGGTCGAACCACCAATTCAAAACTCGTCAAAAAGGCCCGTCTCTAAAGTTTTTTTTTTTTTTTTTTTTTTGCGGCGGGGGAACATTTTTAAGTCAGGAGGGCCGCAAGTCAGAATTTGTACACTAAAATTAGTTCACATCATTTTCACATTTGGGTAGGTGAAAAATGATTTTCAGGAGTGGGCTGCCTTCAGGCCCATCCTTGGCGATGAGACTGAGCCACATTTTTTTTCCATTTCTATTTTTTACATATTGGACATGTTTTCACATGGCTATATGGTTGGCGAATTAATTTCCTGTTACTCGCTTTTTTCATTTTTAAAATTTTAAATAAAATCTAATTAAAAAGCGTTAACATAACAAGATGTAAGAAGAAAAAAAACTAGTCAAGAAATTAATTATTAAAAATAGTATTTCATCTTTGAATTAAAATCTCTATGCAACAAGCTCGTCGTCCCCACCCCCCCAAAAATGAAAGAAAATTATTTTTCTTTTTAACAAATATTAGGTTGGTGCAAAAATGATGTCGTTTTCTCACATATGTTACTATGTGAGAAAACGACATTATTTTTGCACCAACCTAATATATTTTTTATGTTTTCAATGTAATTTTCTTCCTTGTTAAAGCGAAAGCCTTTACTTTGTGGATCAAACATTAAAGTGTAAATTTCACATCAAATTCAATTAATAAGTCGGTCAAGTTACAGACTTACTGATTCATTCTGTATGTTTAATTTAGTACCGAAGACTTTCGAAAGATACAATCCACGAGAGATAAGGGGCGTTAAAATTACTATGTCACTTGAGAGGAAATACTCATTGAGTCATTTACTAATAAGAAAAGTATAATTCGGACAACATTTCAAAAAACCAAAAACCGTTTCTCTATTAAATTAATGGTCGAATAAAAAAAGGGAGAATTAAAACACTTCTGTAACATTTTAATTAAATAAATAACGATAGTTTTTTTATTTGTTTTTTTTTTTAACAAGTACTATAGATGAGGAAATTAAATGTCTGGGGAGCGCTTGTTATTCTGTATAAAACTTGGAGAATTTAGTATGCAAGTAATATTAAAATACAGGGCGCTCCCTCGTCTTTCTTGCTAAAAATTCGGTAAACGGCCATTTGATAAGAAGCGGATAGCAAACAGTTTGGAAATAAGAGGGGAAAAAAAGCAAAAACTAAAGAAAAAAAGAAAGTTCCCAGATTCCTTCTGGTCAGCCAGCAAGGATTGGGAGGGGACAGTAAAAAAAAAAAACTAAGAGTTGTTTTTATTTTTTTTTAAATTCTCCATAATGAAAGACTAAAAAAACAAAAAAATCTTTAATTACTAACGTAAAAGAAAAAAAAATAGTGATAAATCCCTGAGGAAAAAAACTGAGAAGCAAGAAAGAGAAAAAGAATATTCCCCATTTTTTTCCTTGAGAAGAAAGGAAAGAAAGAGAAAAAAAAAGGGGGGGCATCATTAAAAAAAACGTAGAAGTCTGAACATAAAACAAGCAAACAAGACAAGATGTCTGGGGAGCAAAAAGTGAACACACCGTCAAAGTACGTTAAATTAAACGTCGGTGGAAGTCTTCATTACACGACGATCGACACCCTAACCAAACATGATACAAAACTCAAGGCAATGTTTACAGGCAAGATGGATGTGGTTCCTGATTCTGAAGGTAAAACAATAATAATAATAATAAACTTTCTTATCAATTTTTTTTAAACATTACACTTTTTGTGTCGTGGGTACATTTTATTTATTCCCCCCCAGCTAAGAAAGAAAATAGAAAAAAAAAAAAAACAATTCCTCATACAGAAGTTATAGTGCTAAAAATTTATTCCCCTATCATTCATGAATGATCCTGGAAGTAAGAAATAAAATAATGATTACTCCCCGCCCACATTTTTATTTTTTAACAACAGTTTATTTTCCTCGCAGCTTAGATAGTGGGTGAAGAAAAATACCCAGAGGTTATCCATTAGTAATAATAATAATTTAGATAAAAAAAAAAAAAATAGAAAAGTTCTAATAAAAAACAAAACCATAAGAAAAACTACTTGTCTCCGTCCCATAATATTTGATACATTTAGATTTAGCGTATGAAATGTGTACGCAAATGTAGCAACTGTTATGGGACATAGTTGCAATATAAAAACGTTTATTTATTTATTCTTAGTTGTTTTTAGTGTTAGGAGTTTCTGTATTTATCAATTTTTTTTTTTTTTATCATCAAAGTGACCGAGACGTTCATCGAGGTGCAAAGGTTCAGTTTTTTACTTTTACTTTATTTATTTTTGACAGTTCTTTGGCTATAGGCCGATGGTTCCCATTTCTGCGATAGATCGAATCGAATTATTCCACGAGTTAGTTTTTTTGTTGCGATATCGTAGTATTTTTCTGAGCAATAAAAAAAAAAAAAAAAAATAATTTCTCGACGATATCTCCCCAAGTCACCAAATCAATTTATAAATCATAAAAATAAAAAAAAAACCATTCTGACTCCTACGTGACATTTTTTTTCTTGGAGTAATGGTCAATTGCTTCTTGTATCTGACTCCTGCCATACTCAAAGACTCAGATCAAACCAAAAAAAAAAAAAAAAAGAGTATTGATTGATGCTATATCTGCGCAGGTGATGCCCAATCTGAGTTCAAAAGTGATTACACGCCCTTGTGGGTGATGGATTATTCTCCAGCCTGCAACACTTATTCCACAGACAAGAAAACGTTGCTAGCCTCTCATTCCCTAATTACTATGAAAGATATTCACATTAGTTACATAGCTTAGCTTCACTAGACCTTTACATCTAGGACCCAACATGCAATGTTGAATGTGGCAAATCATCCCAATTCCTGTTGTGTTCCTTTGATAAAGAGCAACTTATAATCAGACCACTTCTTCCCAGAACTGTTATCCCAAAAGGATGCTTCCCTGACAGGTACAGTCTTGGTCAGGATTGTGGAAGGTTTGGCATTTGAGTTGGTGCCGCTAAGAGAAGTTGAATGTCAGTGGACCACAGTAAACAAAATGAAGTTTTAATTAGAAAATTAATGGCCAATGTTTATCGATGCACATAGGTACAACATGCTGAGTTATAGAGAATTGAGTGAGGGTGACTGACTCTCTCTTTTGTTGGCATGGCGACCAGACATGTCCGAACTCAGTGGTTGGGAGGTGAAAAGGGAGCAATTATGTCCTTTCAGGAAAAGGACATCATGAAATTCACACATGACCAGAAACCCTTTTTGGTTTCCTTTTACATTATGGGAAAATGAAATTCTTTATTTTTTGTTATTTTATTTTCATTCTCCCACAGGGTCAGCCAATGTCTTCATATGTGCTTCTTCAGTCAGTCAGTTATGAGCCATGTATGATACCTGCTTAGGCAATCATGTATCGAAAGATACATGACTGACGAGGTAGATTTTTTTTCCGGCAGTAGGTTGCCATTTCTTTCTGCGGTAGACCAGTTGCCATCCAAGGCTGATAGAACTCGGTCTGTCCTGCTATTTACCCATAGCTGGGGGGGGGGAGAAGAAGAGGATTCGTACCTTTCCCATGTGATATAGATGTGAAATTACGCATGAGGGAAGAACAAGGGGATTTCTTATATATTTCTTGAGTTTAAACGATATTTCCTTGCATTTGCCATATAATCTTATATTTTCAATGCATTTCTATAGTAATTGGTCAGTCAGTTATATGCCATGTGTGATACATGCTTAGGCAATCATGTATCGAAAGATACATGACTGATGCAGCAGATTTTTTTTCCTGCAGTAGGTTGCCATTTCTTTCTGTGGTAGACCAGTTGCCATTCAAGGCTATAAAACCCAGTCTGTCCTGCTATTTACCTATAGCTGTGGAAAGAAGAAGAGGATTGATACTTTTCCCAAGGGTCAGTTATATGCCATGCATGATACACGCTTAGGCGATCATGTATGGAAAGATACATGATTGACAAGGCAGATTTTTTCCCACAGTAGGTTGCCATTTCTTTCTGCAGTAGACCAGTTGCTATTGAAGGCTGTAGAACCCAGTCTTTCCTGCTATTTACCCCCATAGGGGAGAAGAAGGGTATTAGCACATAAGTGAATATAATGGATTTGATTGGAATTCGAACTCGGCTCTCCAATTTCTCAATCCAAGCTGCTATCCATTACTCCACCATACTTCCTCCTAACAATGTCACTTAATAACTTTCTATCTTGAGTGGTCCTTGGGCTAATTATTGGATGACTTAATGAGTTGCTTGTATCTTCTATCCCCAAAAAGTATTAGGCAAAGTCTGTCCCTCATGACATTAGAATTTGTTCTTTATTCCATACTTTACTGCTAGAACACATAGCTTCAAATGTCTCTATATTAAACACAGTGTCTTTAGCTAACAGAAAGTCTGTCTTTCTCTTGATGTGATTTAATTCAGCTATGTTATCTTAGCTCTGCCAATAGGTTTCTTCGATGGCATCATGTGGCTTTTGAAAGCTTTTCAAGCATGAGTTTCTGATGGTAGTCAAATAGCCAAACCATGACAGACATCTTTTGAAAATCGTAATGCTCCGTGGTTGGAATTTTAAACCTATAATGAAAAATTCAAAATTGTTCCAGTTTGAAACTTAGTGAGCCCGTCCAAGATTTGATTAAAATATTCTCCATAATGTGATGTTTTCTTGAATTTTAGCTATTTTTTGGCTTTAAATTTACTATAGTTATCACTCTTATTTTCTGATAATATCATGTATGAACATTCATATCTATAAAAATCAGCACATACAAAAAAACTTTGAAATTCTTTAAAAATATTGGTGTTTGATGATTTGTACTAAGCTTTTCCATTTATGAAAAGTAAATATAGTTTTTACTTAATAGTTCATATAAAAGGGTGAAATTAATACAGAATTTTAAAGGATTTAAAACTTTATAAATTATTCCAATTAAAATTAAAAAAAAAAAATTAAAAGATTCGATTTTACTGTACAGAGTTACAAGAGATTTGTATTCGTACTGTTAGAAGCTTATCAGTTATTAAGGTACCTCAACTAATTTGTTGAAAAGAAGAGTATATGATGAAGAAAAAAAGACCGTAAACTTGATAAAAACAAAATTTTATTGTCAAAATGTTTGTTGTTATTAAGAGGAAAGATCAAAATATTTTTTGATTTTATAAAATTTTTTAATCCTTTCTAACACGTTGAAAATTTTGGTTAAAAATCTTGTTTTTCCTGTCAGTGTATCAGGGCAAATATTAGTATAGGAAATTTTAGTTTTTTTTTTTTTTTTTTTTTTTTTTTTTTTTTTTTGGTAAAAACATGTTATTTTGGAAATTCTTGCAAAAATCAAATAATTGTTGGATTTTAATGAAATTTTCACAAATGAATGTAATTATTTAAAATTTTCTTTTTTTTAGTATATATATATATATATCTGTTACCCCAACCTAATTTTATGAAATTTTGAGAAAAAAATTCCACCCACTTCAAATTCATATTAGTTAAAGGCAGAACTTCTTGGAGAATTTAAATTATCAATTTTTTTTTTTTTTTTTTGTAAAATTGAAACATCATTTACCAAAAATCTGTTCAGAATCAACAAAAAATGCAATAAAACTATGACACTATTTAATTAAAAAAAACTTTTAATTACTTAAATTGTCTTAAGAAAAAAATTTTTTTTGATAGTTTTAATTTTTAAAAAATTTTAATTGGAATAATTTATTAAGTTTTAAATCCTTTAAAATTCTGTATTAATTAATGATACTATTAAGTAAAAACTATATTTATTATTCATAAATGAAAAAGGTTAGTACAAATCATCAAACACCAATATTTTTAAAGAATTTCAAATTTTTTCTATGTATGTGCTGATTTTTATACATATGGATGTTCATACACGATATTATCAGAAAATAAGAGTGATAACTATAGTAAATTTAAAGCCAAAAAATATCTTAAATTCAATAAAACGTTACATTATGTAGAATATTTTCCTAAAATTTTAAGATTACTGAGTACTTAAAAATTATATATAAATGTCACTCAGATTATATTCAATTATTTTTTACTGCTAAAGCCCCCTCTCCCAAAGAACAACATTAGATAAATATCTATCTGTCATCAAGTTGTCAAATGTGTCAAGAACTTAAATAAACAGTTACTGCTATGTTAAAAAATGCATTTCTGCGATATTTTAAACTTAAAGTAAATAATATTTGTTTCAAATTTCCTTCCATACATGATCAGCCATGCCTGATTACATTATCTCACCCCTTATTACAGCTTTTTCATGTTCCTCTAACCTTATTTTTAGGGAGTGGCTTGATTTACCTTTATATTCTCTCTAGGTTACCTGGATCTATATATACTTGATGAAAGCTGGAGGGTACAATGGTCAAAACATGATAAATGTAAATAGTATAAATAACATAACCAAACTAGTTCAAATGATTTTTTAGTACTTGGATATTTTAAGTCTGTTTGCTATCTTCATTATTTCGTTTTTTAAACTTATGCGGACACTACACATCAAAGTGACTAACATAACCAAACTAGTTCAAATGATTTTTCAGTACTTGATTTGGATATTTTGTGTATGTTGACTGTCTCCTTTGTTATATATCATTTACTATTCCTAAGTAATATTTTGATTTGATCATTATCAACCTCAGCTGGAATATGATGAAACTTTGCAAACCATTTTTGACACATTTTATCATTTACAGTACCTTCTCCATGCAAATCATTGTTTTTGTTTTAAATTTCTTATGATATGAAAGCTGTCACAATATGATCAAAAACAACCTTTTTCTGTAAAATTAATTAAAATTAAACATCCTTAATGCCATCTAGTAACAAATACAGAAATGACTTTTTGGCAAGCAGATGTATGCTGATAAGAAAGACGTCACAATAGAATCAGAAGCAATCCTATTGATTGTAGTTGGGTAAAAAATTAAACAATTATTCATGCCATCTCACAGTAAATACAGATTGAACGTTTTTTGGGTCAGCCCAATGAAAGTGTATGTTGATAATACAGCAGTTATAATAGGATAAAAGGGCACCTCGAGGTGGTGTAGTGGTTAGCAAGCTAGTCTCGCCAGAACAATTACGACTGAGTAGTGAGTTCGATCCTCACTGGGTGCTCGCTACTTTCGGCCTTGTGCCACATCTAAACTACGCTTGGAAAATCATCTTTGGCTACCTCGAGGCAGTGTAATGGTTAGCAAGCTTGTCTCACTAGAACAATTACGACTGAGTAGTGAGTTCAATTCTCACTGGGTGCCCCATGCTTTCAGCTTTGTGCCACATCTAAGCTACGCTTGGAAAATCATCTTTGGGCACCTCGAGGCGATGTAATGGCTAGCAAGCTTGTCTTGCTAGAACAATTACGACTGAGTAGTGAGTTCGATCCTCACTGGGTACCCCCTAATTTCGGCCTTGTGCCACATCTAAGCTACAGTTGGAAAATCACTATAATAGGATAAAAACAATCTTATTGAATGAAGTTAGTTAAAACTGAACTCTCTTAATGCTATTCAATAACAAATATAGAACTTATTACTCTTTGATCACTGGTGAATTCTTTCTTTCCTGTTTTCCCAGGTTTTACTGTCATTGAGCGTAGTGGCAAGCACTTTGACACCATTCTCAACTTCTTGCGAGATGGATCTGTTGCTCTCTCAGAGAGCAAAGCCGAATTATCCGAGTTGTATGCAGAGGCTCGCTATTATTTAATCCAGGACTTGATCAATATCATTGAACCAGTGCTGAAGAAGAAAGAGGAAGTACAGCCCAAGTGTGTGGTTCCATTACTTACATCCCACAAGGAGGAACAGATGTTGCTAGCATCATCAAGAAAGGTAAGCAAAGAACAGACATTTCTTAAACTTACTGTTGAATAATTGTGAAACCAGTCTGTGTGACATTGAATGCAATCATTTAGGTTTACTCTGCTTTTTTTTTTCTTTTTTTTTTTTTTATATTTTGCTGATTCCCTGAATAATTTTAAAAACCACTATATGTCGGGTTTTGTTTTTGGTTTGGTTTATTTTGTTTTATGGCATATCAATCTCAATGGGTTATTTAATGCCAACAACATTTTTAGGATAGATTCATATAAATAGAATATCTATTCTTTGGTTTAGATTGGTTTGGTTTATTTTGTTTTATGGCATATCAACCTCAATGAGTTATTTAATGCTGACAACATTTTTTTTATTGCTGGTAATATTTTTTGTCAAAAATCTGTTTCTGGTAATATATCTCCTTCAAAATTGTATTGCTGGTAATAATTTTTTTCAAAAAAGTATTGATGGTTAACTATTTGCCCATAGCTGGGGCCCTAACAGGTGCTACCACCCCTGGTCAGAGTGGACTTGGGAACACCAGCAATTAAAAGGTGGTTCCATGCTCCTCAAAACCTCCTGATGAGAGGCCTTGCTGCTGGACGTAGTTTAATGTCTTACCCAGGACGCGGATGTAGTTTAACGTCTTACCCAAGATAGGTTTTGTTTTTATACTATCTTTTACAAACTGGGGCTATTTTTATGTCAAGTTAAGAAAACAGTAAGGAAGACAATATTTGTCTTTTTACTAATGAAAGAAAACTGAGTAAGCTTGTTTAGAATTTATATCAGCATGTGTTTGAGGCTTGCAGTTATTTTTCTGGATTTTGATCTGAAATTTTCACTGTATAATGTTCTGTAATTAATATTCATTACCAAATTAAGTTTAATGACAAAAAAGGAGATTGTTGAAAAGTATATATTTATTGTATAAAATAAACACTTTCTTCATCATTAGGCTATAGGCTTATTAATGTAAATTTGCAATGCACTCATATAAAATCATTTCCAAAGCATTCTTGTTGCAAAAATGAATTTCAATGCATTCTTTTAACAAAAAACTGTGCCTTGAAAATTTGATAATTTTGACAAAGTAGGAAAATTCGGTAACTATGAAACAAAAGCTGATTGAAAATTGATTTTAGGGCTGCTTTTTGAATGGGGTCTTGGGGGCTCCCCTATATTTTTGAAATAGAAATAAGGCTTTGTTTCTTTAAAAAGAAATAACTATCTAAAATTTAATTTATTTACTACATTTTTATTAAAATAATAATTTGAAAAGAAGACACATGATCTTAACTTTAACATGGACTAGCAGTATAACCCTCCTTCGACCGGGTGTTTCATTGCTGGGAATTTTTGCTGTTCATTTGGAGTCATTTAAGTTTAAAGTCAGCTGACTTGAAAATCAATATTGGTAACAATTGGGTGCAACGGAGGCTCATCCCCAAATGGGTGTTAACAATTTGAATTTGGAGTGGGGAGCTAAAAGGGGAGGTTTTGCTTTCTCAATCTTGCAAGGAAGGAACTTCTTCCATAGACCATCATAATAATAATATACTATAATTTTTATTTATAATTTTTTTTTTTTTATAATTCTAATAATCTTTTGCATTAGATTTCAACTCTCTAAATTGATTGATTGTACGCTGTTTTTTACAGACATTAAATTTTGCCTTTGGATTTTTGTGCAAAGTGTAAAAAATCAGTTTTTTTGATTTTTCACCTTCAAGGTTCTAATTTTTTTCAGCCAATTTGGAGTCAAAACCAGCATTGAAGAATTATCTATCAAACAAAAAAAACTTCATCGAAATTGGATGAGAACTATAGAAACGTATAAACAACATCTGATCACACACACACACACACACACACACACACACACACACAAACACATTTTGAGAATTATAGATATAGATAAATCAATTTTATTTGCTTGAAAACAATAATGTACAGTAATTAAATCTATACTTATTTTAAAAATATTTATTTAAAGGGCGGGGGCGAGCTCCCTCCAGAAAGTATGGCCTTGGTATTGTTGTAGTGGAGTTTTATCTAGACCCCAATAATTAATAATACATTTTAGAAAATATTGGGGAAGAAGACCTAACCCCTTAAGCTCACCTTCTGCAAGTATGGCCCAGGTATTGTTGTAGTGGAGTTTTATCTGGACTCTATGAGTTTCAGTTATTTAAAAATATAGGGGAGGGAGCTTAGTCCCCAAATCTCCACTCCAGAATGGCCCTAAAATAAATTTTCAATCAACTCTTATTTCATAGTTACTGAATTCTCCATTACCAAATGTTCCTAAATTCACAAAAAACAGTTTCAATGCATTTCTGTTGTAAAAATCAGTTTCAGTGCATTCTTGTAGCACAAATCAGTTTCAGTGCATTTTTGTAGCACAAATCAGTTTGAAAGCATTCCTGTTGTAAAAATCAGTTTCATAGCATTCCTGTTGTAAAAATCAGTTTCAAAGCATTCCTGTTGTAAAAATCAGTTTCAAAGCATTCCTGTTGTAAAAATCAGTTTCAAAGCATTGTTATAGCAAAAGCTGTTTCCAAATGTATTCTTATAGGAAAAATTGTTTCCAAATGTTTTGATTTCTACATTTTGACCCATTTATTCTTCCTCTTTCCTTGTATTATGTGAAGTACTCTCAGTAGTCTATGATTTGAAGTAATATCCTTATCTTTGTTGTTTTGATTATTGTATTGTCTGAAGTTCTGACAAGAAGTATTCTCATTATTTCCTGAATTCTTGAGATTAGGATCTTCATTTTTTTTGTTTTTCCCATGAAACTCTTCAACCATGTTTGTTTATGTATTTTTAATGATTAGTTTTGCATTTCTTTTTGAAAGTTTCATCCTCAAATTTTTCTAATTAGATACGCTTCATGAGTCAACACAAAACTTCAAAAAGATTACTACATGATATAATAAACATAATATATAATACCTGATATAATAAACATGTAAAAATGGCAGGCAGCCAATTGATTGAAATGATGTTAAAGATAACAAAAATACTAGATAATAATTCCTAGAACAATGTAACTTTGTGATTAAAGCTATGAGAGTCTATTTTAAATAAAGAAAACAAATTCTACAATTTTATTGAAGTCAATACACTATAAAACTCTCTGGTCTGTTCGGAAAGTATACAGCCATTTTTGATATCTCAAAAGTTGTATTTGATATAATTTAGCAACTAATCAAAATATACCTTATTGCACATGCATGAATATTCTCTCATGGGTTCACTCAGTTTGAAGAGAGATACCATTAAGTGAGTTTGTGTACTGTGGGACCATCACAATCACAAAGATTGAGTGGATTCTTCAAGTCTCTAGATGTTTTGGACAAACATGGCATCAACCATGTCTGACGGCTCCACTTTTTCTTTTTTTCTTATTTTTTTTTCTTTTTATTTTTTAATCAATTCACCTCAGGGAAGGCAATAATTCCATTGAGATGCAAGGGACTATTGGGAGTGAAAGAGAATGAGAAGACTTTAGAAGGAACTAGAAACCCAATCCTAAACAGGAAACAAGAGATAAACCTCTACTCGTCTATTCACCCCAAGCAAGGTGATAATGCCACTAAGATGCAAGGGGCTACTGGGAATGAAAGAGAATGAAAAAGACTTTAGAAGGAACCAGAAACCCAATCCTAAACAGGAAACAAGGGATAAACCTCTAATCCTCTATTCACCCCAAGCAAGGTGATAATGCCACTAAGATGCAGGGGACTACTGGGAGTGAAAGAGAATGAAAAAGACTTTAGAAGGAACCAGAAACCCAATCCTAAACAGGAAACAAGAGATAAACCTCTACTCGTCTATTCACCCCAAGCAAGGTGATAATGCCACTAAGATGCAAGGGACTACTGGGAGTGAAAGAGAATGAGAAGACTTTAGAAGTAAATAGAAACCCAATACGAAACAGTGAACATGGGATAGACTTCTGCTGCTGTTCATGAGCAGACCAGTGAATTTAAATTTTTTTATCATTTCACCCCAAGTAAGGCAATGAAACCACTGATTCACAAAGGGTTACTGGGTGTGAAATAGTAAGAAAAAAAAAGTGAAACATTACTAAGGAACAAGAACAATAAAAGAAGAGGAATCATGAAAACACTAGATAACCCTGATATTTGTAATTCTTATTTAGTATTACATGACCACTATATAGGAGTTGATGTGGCAGAAATTTATAATTGTAATCATAATAAGATTACAAAAGAAAAAGATCTCCTATCACTACATACACTATCCCAAAATATTTTTTTTTCTAATGATATTTTGTGTGCATTAATTGAAGTAAGCAAAAACTATGCTTTATAATCCTGGCTATGCTAGGTGACCTTGCTATGACCTGTGGCAGACTGGGTCTAAAAATATTGGTTGTCAAGAGACAAAGGGGGTCCACCCACAACTAGAAGGCTATAATTTAATTTTCACAATGAATAAACAGAACCAGCCCTCCCAACCATGACCCCCCCTTTTCACATCCGTTTAACACTGCTTCATTCCTTCACATATTGAGTGATTATTTATTTCTTTATTGCATTTTTATTTGGTATTGCTCTTTTGAAAAACCATTCTATTTTATTAAGTTGGAATACAAAACTTGGGAAAGAAGTCGGAGATTTATTTATCTAATTACAGTGAGCCTATTCACGTTTCAGTATTTGCAACTTCACACATTTGTGGATTTTTCTTTAGAATATATGTACTTGTTCTTTACAGAAAACCCGAATAATTGCATGTTTTTCTGAAGAACATATGTACAAATTTGTCGTTGAGAACTCCCTTGGTTTGCGTATTTTTTCGATAGAACATATTTAAAATATTCTTGTATTATTTTCCTGCTATATAAGTGACTTAAAACATATAACATTCCATTTTTATGGTAAAAATTGACAGAATTGTACATCTTCGTTGTAAAAATCAAACACAAAAACATGTATAATACTTGGGCTTTGTTCTTTATTAGGGGCTGCAGCTGGGGTCTTAAAAGTGGCTTATGCTATGTCTGGGGGCAACATCACAATTCAGTTTTTAGAAAATGTTTTAAACTTTATATTTTATGTCTTGTTACTCATATTTTATACAGTATTTTCAATGGTTGTATCGATCTATGCGTAATTAAAAATTGTTATTGTACGTATGAAAGAAAATTTACGCAAAATGTATGGTCACCAATACTATTTTTCAAAAATGTTTTAAAAAGGGTTTGAAATGTTTCTAAAGTGTTTAGGATGAAAGTTTAAGGCATATGGGGTTTTAACAATCAAAATAGGTACTTAGAAGCACTTTTGGGTGGGTGGGGGTTACAAGTATTCACGGATTCTAACTATTCGCGGCCAGTTCTGGTCTCTTAAGCTTGAATTTCCAGGGAATATTTTCAATGTGTTGTTGTGTTCCTTTTTTTATCATTCCAAGCGCACCTACTATGACTGGTACTATTCTTGTTTTCATTTTCAACATTTTTTCTATTTCGATTTTCAGATCTTTATATAGATTTTCAAATTCCTTGATTGCTATGTTACAGCCCGTTGAGCAAACCATATCAATTAGTAGGCATTTATTATTATTATTATTATTATTATTATTATTATTATTATTATTGTATTTCGATTTCTGCTATGGTCACATAGAATATATTTTTAAAATATTCTTGTTTTATTTTCCTGTTATTTAACTGACTTAAAACATATAACATTCCATTTTTATAGTAAAAATTGACAGAATTGTATATCTTCATTGTAAAAAAACAAACACAAAAACATGCATAATACTTGGGTTTTGTTCTTTGTTAGGAGTTGCGGCTGGGATTTTAAAAGTGGCTTATGCTATGTCTGGGGGCAACATCACAGTTCAGTTTTTAGAAAATGTTTTAAACTTTATATTTTATGTCTTGTTACATATATTTTATACAGTATTTTCAATGGTTGTATCGATCTATGCGTAATTAAAAATTGTTATTGTACGTATGAAAGAAAATTTACATTAAGTGTATGGTCACCAATACTATTTTTCAAAAATGTTTTTAAAAGGGTCTGAAATGTTTCTAAAGTGTTTGGGATGAAAGTTTAAGGCATGTGGGGTTTTAACAATCAAAATAGGTACTTAGAAGCACTTTTTAGGGTGGGGGTTACAAGTATTCATGGATTCTATCTATTTGTGGCTGGTTTTGGTCCCTAACCCCCATGAATAACTTCCTTCATTGTAATTATAATTTTTAAGGGCCTTTCAAAGATTCATGGGCCCCTTCTTGGCTCACCAGGCCCCTCCAGCTAAATCAAGAGTACTGCTTGATATACTTTGAAGTTGCCAAACCTCTCAAATAAGGAATTGTAACTTTATCTTTAAATTCACACACTCTTGATGAAAACATGACCTTTCCTTAAATCTTTAGCATTCAACCTGCCTCATGTATACTTTGCCATAAAATATAATATCATTGCAAATAATGCAGAATGTCACACAAACAGTAAGACTTTGAAAGCCAATATTTATGTGGTGGGTTTGAGCATGTTGAATGCTAATCGGTTAACTATGCCTGATGCATGGCTCCCTATTTGCTGGCCTTCCACCACCTTCCCTGTTTCATGCATTGCCTATGTATGTTCTGTTCTTTATTTTCTTTCTTCTTTTTATTACTAAAAACAATTGTCTTCATTTGTTTTTTTTATTGCATTTATATTTGATATAGGTGACCTGCTTTGTCAGGGCCCCACTTGTCATTGAGCAATCTGACATCCTGACCAGTCCATCAATGACTATGACTTAGTATAAAACCCCAAATAATTACCTTGATTCTTTTCTTTTTGCAGCCTGTAATCAAACTTACCTGTAATAGGCACAACAACAAATATTCATACACAAAGTAAGTAAAAACTTGCCTATATTTTTTCTTTCATAAATTTGTTTTGTGCATTTAAGTTGTTGCTAAACTTGTAAAATGTCTCCCTTCCAAAACAGTGAGGAAGTCAAGAATTAGATTTTAAAGAAGACAGAAATTTACCATCAGACAACCTTTTGTTTTTTCTGTTTTTTTTTAAATTGTTCACTGAGATGATTCTTTTTATATCTCAGTGTTTATCACCCCCCCCACACAAACACACTTTTTTTAAAACATAAAAAATTAATGTATTTTGAAAGTAACCTTTGATTTTTATTCAAACTAAAAATAGTTGGGCATCTTGTTACATTTCATCAAAGTAATGAGTCAGTCTTAAACTTGTTATTACACTTGGCAGCACAAAGTTTGAAAGGCTTTACAAATTTAGCAATTTTTAAGCTGTCTCTTTTTATATGGCTTTTTAGAAAGCATGGAAAATTCTTCTCCACTTGTCAGCAAGAATTTTAGCTGTCTAAATAAATCTGGCAAATAAATTTTAGCTAACCAAATAAATCTGGCAAATAAATTTTAGCTATTCAAATAATTAGGCAAATAAACTTTAGCTATCCAAATAAATCTGGCAAATAAATTTTAAAAAATAGCAAATTATGGATGAAAGAAAAAAAAGAAAAAGCATCAGAGTGAAATTCTGGTTAATGTATCTGACTACACCATTTCTATTGTAAATTTTTAAAATCTTCCTGAAGCAAAGATTTGATAAAATAAATTTTATTTCATCAGATAATTGTTACAATAGTGAGTTCAGTCATCACTAAATTAAACTTAGTAAAGATTAATGTTGAAGAATAACACAGAAAAGATGGTTTTGAGTCTTACTATATCAATTTCTTTAATTCGGTGATTGTACAAGATGTTTTAATTTGGATGTTTGGTGGTTAAACTTTCAAAAAGAAATGATCTCAATGTGGTTGCATTCAAACATTGATAACAACTTTGCAACCTAATCAGCAGGCAGGTTAAGTTTAAAGCTGCAAGCTTACTACAACAAATTGTCCTACAGGAAAATGGCTTAGTAGATAACACCATTGGTTTGTGAATTTGGTGACATAGTGGTTGTGATTTTAATCTCTGGTGCAGGCAGTATGTATTTGCAATACATGAACAATAACTAAATAAAAATAAAAACTAGTATAATGTAATCCCCTCTATTTGGAGCCATACAATTTGGACCCTATATCTCGTAGATATCTTCACCTTGGGATGCCTGTGGGGTTAGGTTGGTTACATACAGTTTTAAACTGTATGTAACCAACCTGTATGCACAAAGTTGGTGGTAGTTATGTTGTCAATGACAAGAAAAAGTGGGGGTTGCCCTTCCCTTTGTTTCAATAAGCCATGGTATTTTCTTGATGGCTGGGCTGAAATAAAGAAAGTCAATGCTCGTATCAGAAGAAGGTCTGATCTTGTTTGAAGATGATAGTTTTAAGTTTGATACAGCTTAGCACCTCTGGATGGGGTAGCAACTTGGAACCAAAGTGTGTGTTTTCAAATTTTTATCAGAGAATCGAACATTGAGTGAAGTTCAGGCGGGTGTGTGTTGATCAGCCAATTTTCGATCTCTCTTCTGTTAATTCTCTTGACTGGCTCTCTCTGCCATTTGCCAAAATGCTGTATATATAAGGACCCATCTACCCATGCATTTTGTCACCCTCCTTTGATCACAAAAGGGGTCAAAAAGTGTCCTTTCTTCTGGTTTGTTTTTAACTTATCCAAACTTTAAATATCACTCACCTTCAAGGCCATTTGCATTCAAAATAACAACCTTACATATTCGTCTGATAAACCTTTAGGCGAACATAGGCAAAATAAATGTTGTCACCTGTCAAAATCTGTAGTCCTTTGAACAACAAATGTTTTCACAATCAAATTTCTTGGGAAAATTTGACTTCACCAAAAGATTCAAACTTATAAATTTTTCTGTTCCATTCACTACCACCAAAAACCATAAATATAAAATACACTTCCCTAACAAACAAGTTACTTTGTTATATTAGACGAGATTTCTCTAGGCATGAGCAGAGGAACAAGAACAGTATAACCCTGTAGATTAAATAAAGGGTTCAGTTCAGAATTGGTAGGTTACCCAGATCGATATACACCTGAGGAAGACTGGAGGGCAGAACGGCTGAAACATTGTGATAACAATAACAAAGATGAGGACAATAGTTTGAATATAAATAATGTAAATGAATAATGAATAATAACTCCTCATCCCAGAAATTCAAACAAACCATTTTTTTTTTTTTTTTTTATAACCTACAGTTATTCTGATGACAATTTCTTGAAGAATTTGGAATTGTTTGATAAACTGTCCCTTCAGTTTGGTAACCGGTTGCTTCTGATCAAAGATGTCATTGGAACAGTTGAAATCTGCTGTTGGTACTTCTATGGCCACTCACAAAAGATTGCAGAGGTTTGCTGCACTTCAATTGTGTATGGAACTGACAAGAAACACACAAAGGTAAGATTCTTTTATTACAGGCTGTGTAACCGTGTGTGTGTATGTATGTGTATTAGGTTGGTGCAAAAATAATGTCGTTTTCTCAAATGTTACTATGTGAGAAAACGACATTATTTTTGCACCAACCTAATATATATGCGTCTGTCGCACTTTTTCAATTAAAGGGACACAACTCTCAAAAATTTCAATAGCTCATGTTACAGAGTTTTGGAATTCTCAATTTTCATTAATGCAATTGTTTTGCCGATTTTTTTTTTTTTTTTTTTTTTTTTTTTTTTTTGGAACAAATGTTTTTGTAAGATAATTTTTATAACTTGGAAATAAATTTGGGAATAATCAAAATTACGAAGTCCAACAAAATATGAAATCCATGAAAAATAAAAATAATTGTTTGTATAGAAAGTAAGGACCTACATACATCAAATTGTCTTTAAATTAAGATATGGGTTAATTATTAAAACTTGCATCACTAAACCATTATCATCTCAAAAATAAAAAAAAAATTCTTACAATTTAAAAATATTTTCTGGCTTTAAGTACCCTGATTGATAAGCTGTCAAAAAACAAATTAATCACTCCCAAATCAAAATGACTTTTAAATTTTATTATTAATGAAGTACCATGATAGAAAAGAACATTCAAATATTTAAAAAACAGATATTTATTTTGATCCATCCAATTTTTAAACTGTGGTCTCCATGCACTGTAGCCACTCTTCCAATTATTTTTTGTTTTTAAAGCAAGTAATAAATGCTATAACAAAAATTTAAATATTACATTTTTAAAATGAATGAAAACTAAAATGAATTTGTTAAATTTTACTGTAATTGTTATAAAAATCACAACTTTAATTCAAGTAGCATTTATTTAAAATCAAAATTACGATCAGATTCATTACGATAAACAATTCGTTCTGAATCCCATAACCAGCACTGAAAAATAAAATAAAAATAAAATGATATCTTGTTATGATCATAACAACAAATTTGAGTAAGCTTATGTACTGAATGACCATTGCATTTTCAGTGTTCTAAAAACCTGGGCATAAATTTATCATGGATGATCTAGCAATCAAAGCACTTTCTATATACTTTCATCTTGGTAAATTGCTTTATCTGTTTTGGGTATATAGTCTAACCAATTTCATTTGGTTTATTTTTCTTTTTGTTTATGATTTTTTCACTTTTGTTAATAAATATCCCACATTGTGATAATAGAAGAAAGGGGAAATGTTGTAAAAACATCGATGTAAATTTACTGTGGATGATCTAGTGATTAAAGCACTTTCTATACATTTTTTTTTTCTTAGTAAATTACTTTTTGTTTTAATTAAACATATGTAAAGATTTTTTTTTTTTTTTTTTGTTTTTTTGTTTTTTCAGGTTGAATATCCTGAAGCCAGGATTTTTGAGGAAACCCTTAATGTGTTACTCTATAAAAATTTGGACAAAGGCCCGGATGCTGAGCTGATCAAGGCAACACGGGGTGGGGCAGCTGCAATACCTGGTGGCTATCACAGTGACGATGACATGGAGGATTGGCTTGAAAGAGTCGAGAGACTTCGTCGCAAATGAGACAGTGTATCCAGATATTTTTTTGCCTGTCCCATTTTTTAAATTAAAATTAAGGAAAATTTTTAAAATTTTAAATGGAAATAAATGTATTAAAAAAAAAAAAAAAAAAAAATTATTTTTTTTTTTTTTTTTTAATTTTGCTTTTAAAAATTTTTAATAAATAAAATAATTGCAAGTTTAATTTTAAAATATGAATTTTTAAAAAATTTTTTTTTTTGTTTTTAATTTTAATTTATTTGGAATTTGTATGGATTGGTCAATGCATTTCTTGAACTTTTGGTGTTTCATTTGAGGCAACAAAAGAACTAGATAGTTTCACATGAATACAGGTGTTCAAAAGGGCTCTATCCTTAGACCCTCATTGTTTCTTATCTTCATCAACAACCCCTGATGTCATCGGCTCCTAACTAGATATTTATGCTAACGACACAACTAAAATTTACTTATGTCTTAGTAGCAAGTCTGGTTGGTCTGACAAAGTAAAACTGGCAGCTGCTCTTGAAAATGACCTGCAGTCTGTGGTTAACTGGGACAAGGAATAGCTTGTAAATTTTAACATCTCCAAAGCAAAACTGCTATCATATAATCACCATAGAGAATCTTTTCTGCCCCCCCCCCCTCCCATCATCATTATGGCTGATGCTAACCACCAGGTGAGCAACTCTTTGCACCCTCTTAAGCTCATGTTTTCCACTGACATGAAGTGTAGTGATTATATTGAATCAATTGCCTGGTTTGGTGATAGGAAAGTTGCTTTTGTATTTTTCTCAGAAACCATCTTGCACAATTATAAGTCTACCATTAAAACTTGCATTGAATATTGCTGCCATATCTGGTCTGGTGTTCCTGCTGTATATCTCGAGATTCTTGACAGGATTATGGTCATAACACTTTGAAACAGTGGTTCTCGAATAATCACCAAAGTTAAGCAATGTCAAGCCTGGTCATTATGTAAATGGGTGACCGCTTGGAAATATCAGGTGCTGTAAGCTTGGAAGTGTGGGTCGTGTAATGGATAACGGATCAGAATTGGAAATCGGGGGAGCTGAGTTCCAATTCCAGTATAGTTTCTTATATTCACTTACGTTCAAATTCACTTTATTTGAGTCCACCTCTTTTCTCAAATACTGTATATATGGAAGTAGTCATAGCACAGCGTTAGTATTGAATAAATGAATAAGTATTAATTTTTTTTTTTCCAAATAATTTCACAATAAATTAGCTGCACAAACAGTTGAATAGAAACATTGAATTAAAGTAAATTCATATTTGTGTATTTTCTTTGTTTTTTTTTTTCTTTTTTTAATCTATGGTTTTATTTCATAACATTTTAAATAATTTGTACTGTATTTTGTCCTGTGTCTAGGCTCGGACTATACCAAGTGCATCCCTGCTTCCTGCAGATGGGTAATGTGACACCCTGCAAAAGGAGCTATCGTCCAGGTGGATACCTGGGGTATAAAGTCTATGAAAAATTTAAAAGCAATGACTCGAATATAAACCGCAGAGATGCTGATAGGTTTTTCATGTAGTGAGTCTCTGGGACACACAGGTGGTGATTTTGGTGGGTCCCTGGAAAAATTCAGTGGATCCCAAGTAAAGTTTTGTAACAAATTCTGTTAAACTGCAGGTCTGCAGACATTTTTTTTACCAGTGTCATAAAAAACAATTTTAAGTCACTTAAATTGGCATAACTTTATTAATTTAATTACAACAAAACAAATTCAATAAAAAATGATATTTACATTTAATCACAACTCAATTATATTTTTTAAGAATTATAATGGTTAGTGGGGAACAAAGTTTGTTTTGTCCATTTTTTTTAACCATTGTCCTGAAAAAAACTTTTAATTGTCCTGAGTCACTTAAATGGACACAATGTTGTTTTGTCATAATTAAATTAATAAATTCAATAAAAAAATTATATTTACACTTAATCGCAATTTAATTGAATTTCGATTAAGTGTAAATATAAAAAAAAACAAACCAAAAGAGTACATTCCCACAAGATAACCCTCCTTCACACACTGCGAGACTGACGATTGCCCACCTTGCTATAAAACGTTTCTAAGAAATCAAATTCATAAAATCTATATCTATAATTCTCAAAATGTGTGTGTGTGTGTGTGTGTGTGTGTGTGTGTGTGTGATCGGATATTGTTTATGCATTTCCACAGTTTTCATTCGATTTTGATGATTTTTTTGTTTGTTTGATAGATAATTCTTCAGTGCTGGTTTTGAGTCCAAATTGTTAGTGACAATGACTCTCCACTATTTCCTGTCCATCATAACTCTTAGCAATGTTTTACTATTTACTATCTGTTCTTAAATATATAGAATTAATGTGACATCCGCACATCACACCAGCCAATGAAAGAAGGAAAGAGTAAATGAAAGGAAGGAAGGACGAGTAAAAAGTATTTGAAAGAATAACATCACAGGATTAATGCAGTGTTTATTTAAAATTACAAAACATTTGGCCTCCCCACAGTCTGTGCCAACCCATACAGGAAAATTTTGTCTGAACACATTTTTTGAGCCCTGTTAATTGTTATTTGAAGAGTGAACTTAACACTAAGTACAAATATCTCTGATTGTTAGTGAAAAAACGGTTTGTACTCTTAACTTTAAAAAGTACGTTAACAACAAAAATACAAAATGTTTAAAGAAAAAAAATATCTCTACAAATTACCATCAGTATTTAGTTCACCGGACAAATAATTTGCATTCTGTTACAGAACAGAAAGAATAAATTAGTTACATTTTAAATTGGTGTTGTTTACTTAGTATTGACCAACAACAAATTCCTTTTATGATATCATGATTGTTATGGTTTGGTTTATTTTGTTTAACAGCATATCAACCTCGATGGGTTATTTAATGCCGACAACATTTTTAGGATAGATTCTTACGAATAGAATATGTATTCTTTAGTTTGGATTGCGTTCGTTTATTTTGTTTTACGGCATATCAACCTCAATGGGTTATTTAATGCTGACATTTTTTATTGCTGGTAATATTTTGTTTTGTCAAAAATCTGTTTCTGGTAATATATTTCCTTCAAAATTGTATTGCTGGTAATAATTTCTTTCAAAAATGTATTGCTGGTAATTGCTAACTATTTTCCCATAGCTGGGACACTAACAGGTGCTACCCACCTGGTCAGGGTGGACCTGGGAACACCAACAATTAAGAGGTGGTTCCACGCCCCTCAAAACCTAATGAGAGACTTTGCTGCTAGATGTAGTTTAACATCTTACCCAGGATGCGGATGTAGTTTATCGTCATACCCAGGATGGGACTGTTATAGGTTTGTTTGGTACAATGTATTACTTTTCATGGGAAACTTTAGTTGCATCCCCGGGGCACACAGATGGGAAAGTTTTTGTATCCTTTAAGATTTTTATGCATCCAGTGTGCGTCCTTTCCGATAAATATCTATGGATGCCTACGTTTTTGACTCTACTGTCAACTGGACTTAACTTTATCTGTTTGATTTTATCATAGACTTTACTGATATCTACCTTTTGGACTATTTTAAAGCAGATATATGCAGGTGTTAAAATATTTATAGAATCTAAATGAATTTGGGTAGATTATATACCCAAAACATATTTAAAAAAAAAAAAAAAAAAAAGCCATAACCCTATACATTGAAAAAAAATGTTTTAAATTTTTAAATTCCCAGTGTTTTTCATTCATTTGTATATGTACTTGCATCAATATAAACAAACCTTGTCTAATGAAGTTCTAAGGGACGAAATGTGTCATACAAAAACTTTTTCATCTTTGTCATTTTATATATATATATATATATATATATATATAAAAACACAGTTTTAGATGTGCTATATTTATGGGATAAAGTGCTCAGTATCAGAGATAGAGCATAGGTAAATATGAATATTCAAGTCAATACTCAGTGGCGACAGGCTGTTTTGTGCTAGAGACGCAATTGTCAGGCTGCCTACTATTATATAGTAGTACTACTATAGAGAGAGGGAGTAGTACTATAATAAAAAAAATAAAAAAAAAATTACTTAAATAATATTTAAATGAAAAATTTTAAAAATAGTAATACAAACATACTTGATATAGAAAAATAATTTTACTTATTGTTAGTAATTTAGTAATTCAAATATTGGGTTGGTACAGAAATGGTGGCGCAGTGATGTCGGTTTTTGACCTATTTTTTAACGTCAAGGAGCGGCGTTATTGCGTCATTGTTTTCTGCCCCGGCCTGATACATTTTACTTCAATTAAATAAAATATCCTCTAAAAAAAACTAATAAAGTTTACTTAATCAGAGAAATGTAAATTTTACTTAAATAATATTCATGAATAAAATCTTTTAAAAAATAGTATACTTGATGTGATAATAATTCTACAAACAGAAACTGTAAGGGATTCTAATTACATTTAAATTGTTCTTGAAAGAAATATAGTATATTAAAAAATAAAAATTAAAAGTAAAAATATTTCAAATCGTAGTTAAATAAAAAGTATTCTGACGTAGACACCACCCAAAATCTTTAAATATAGGAACGAAAAAAATGGCGTAAGAATTTTAGCCGTTAAGAAAAAAAAAAAAAAAATCCAGACAACACGCTTTTAACAGATGTTAGATTTCATTGAAAAATACATCCCTACCCACTACCAAAACGTAACAATAACTGATACATTAAAATATAGACATATTGAACACCCTGACACCCCTAGTCTAGCAAAATAGATTTATCTGTAACCTTGGAAACATGAATTTTGTTTTAGCTGTGTATTTAAAACCCAATAATTTTTAAAGTTACTCCAAAATTCGCTTGAGGATGAAATGGAACTAATGTCTTTAAGTACAAAATTAAATTCGGGGCTTTTAGCTTCCATTTTTGAAACATGGTTGAAACTGTGTAGCGAAAAACCATATTTTAAGTCTATTAACTTATAATATTAATGCTCTGTAAATTTACATTGAGCACTATTTTGTAAAAATAAAAATATCTATAAGAACACCGGATTATATATCTTGCTGTTCTTTCTTTTTATTAATATACATATATATATATATATATATGGATAATGTAAATAATTACAATAATTCAACCTTTATTACTCAGTTGGTTAAAAGTTGATAGGAAGTGAATTAAAAATACTTTGAAGACTGAATAATAAAGCTGTGAATTGATAGGAATAACAGATTATGCAAAAATAAGAAAAAATCCTGAAGAACTTTAATATCTACTTAATAAAATTGTTTATGATAGATTAAAAATGATATGTATAATCCACACATTGTAATTTTAGGATTAACTGTTCAGTTTTTTTTTTTTTTTAAAAAAGAAAAAAAAAAAGGTTAATAAAATCAGTTTTATTAGGTTGGTGCAAAAATAATATCGTTTTTTGACGTACTAATACGTCAAAAAACGATATTATTTTTGCACCAACCTAATAACTCAAACGAGTTTATTTTAAAAAAAAATTGTGCTCCTCACAAAATCTTATGTTGAGAAATACATCCTTTTTTTTCTGTTTGTTTTTACTGAAAGAAATTGTTTTAATATGCAGTCTGTCTTTGCAGTCTTTTACAAACTTGCTGGTGATTGATACCTTCTTAGAAGCATTGGATTCAGCAAGCCTCATTATCACATTAACTGTTCTTTTAATGTCTCCTTTCTTTTCATACAAAAAAAAAAAAGATTTTTGGTTCAAAACAATACTGAATAAGAACTATAGACAATTATTATATACTCTTGAAGGAAACATTTACTCCCTAACCTTATAAAATACCTTTTTCTTTTTAATTTTTTCAAGCATGACCCAAGCATGTCAAGGGGTTTACTGAGTGTCAGGGAATATGAGTAAAAATATACTATTAA
>OZ010614.1:25961702-25964202 GCA_963932145.1 Acanthosepion lycidas
ACACCCTCAGTGTCTTATCAAGTGATGACGTTGAATGTTTTACATTCAACGTCATCACTTGAATGTTTTACATTCAACGTCATCACTTGATAAGACACCGAGGGTGTTGAAACAAAATGGCTATTTTTGTAGTGATTTTATAACGTATTTATGTTATAAATGTTTTTTTTAAAATAAATAATTATATCTGCTCTACTTTGAATTGAGCACACTTTTAAGAATAGTAATTGTTGGTTATTGGAATTCATTCCATATACACCAATCATATACTTGTGTATATATATATATTATATATATGCTGGTTAATGATTCATTATGGGTAGCCAAACCAATTGTATTATCCTAATGGTTATTGAGCAGGTGGTAATGGTTATGCTTCAAATTATTCTAGAGCCTAAATAGAAGGAATAATTGTGGCTCCGAATGTAGATATTTTATAGTGTTTTTTGTTAATTTCTTAATCATTATTGATTACTTACTATTATTATTATTACATTTATATATATATATATATATATATATATATATATGACTCAAATATAAGTTAAGCGAATTAAATTATCCTATTCTATTAATAATTACATATATGATAAAAATAGTTTTATTTAAGGCATGGTATATTCATGGATAAAAGTGCTCAATATCTGGGATACAGCATATGTCATTATAAAAGTGGACAGTGAGGCCAACACTGAGCAGCAAGAGCCCATTTCATACTTGAAACTGGCATGAAACGGACTTTCGTCACTTGGTGTTAACCTCAGTGTCAACTTATATTTTTTTTAAATTATATAATCATCGCAACACTAAAATTCCCAGGTTTCAAAACTGAAACCAAAAATTAAACTTAAAATACAAAGTTCTTCTTTTTATTACATATTGTTTTAATACCCATATTCGGGCTTCATAATGGAGCTGAACTTTGTATTTTAAGTTTTTTAGTTTCATGCCAGTTTCAAGTATGAAATGGGCTCTTGCTGCTCAGTGTTGGCCTCAGTGTCCACTTTTATAATGACATATGCTGTATCCCAGATATTGAGCACTTTTATCCATGAATATACCATGCCTTAAATAAAACTATATTTTTATCATATATGTAATTATTAATAGAATAGGATAATTTAATTTGCTTAACTTATATTTGAGTCATATATATATATATATATATATATATATATATATATATATATATATATATATATATATATATATTAGTGGCTGAATAAATGATAAAACTAAAATGTATTTTATTAAAATGAAAATCTATTGAAAGTGCTCTAATTTTGGAATCTTATACAGTAAATGTCTGTATTGGATTGTACAATATATTCTCCCCTTTCCTCACAAAATTACTGCTGTTGCAATGTGGGATGAAAATACCAACAAAATCAATAAAAAGCCAAATGAGTCTAAGTCACACATCTAGATACATTGGACATCAAAAATTTTTAATTAAAAGCCAAGTGTCTCTATGTTTTGATGTAAACTGTAACTGGCATTAATTGTATTTCTTAACTTGCCATTTTTCACCTTTTTTCAGATTCCACTGATAAAATGACTACTTGCCTGAAGAAGTTCTTCCTTGGAATGAAACGTCTCACTATTAATTAAAAATTAAGAAACCACAAAATGGAAAGTTTGATTTCTTGTTTGGTTTATTTTGTTTTACGGCATATCAACCTCAATGGGTTATTTAATACTGACAACATTTTTAGGATAGATTCGTATGAATAGAATATGTATTCTTTAGTTTAGATTAATTTGGTTTATTTTGTTTTACGGCATATCAACCTCAATGGGTTATTTAATGCCGACAATATTTTTAGGATAGATTCGTATGAATAGGGTATGTATTCTTTAGTTTAGATTAATTTGGTTTATTTTGTTTTACGGCATATCAACCTCAATGGGTTATTTAATGCCGACAATATTTTTAGGATAGATTCGTATGAATAGGGTATGTATTCTTTAGTTTAGATTGCTTTCGTTTATTTTGTTTTACGGTGTATCAGCCTCAATGGGTTATTTAATGCCGAGTTAAATTTTTATTGCTAGTAATATTGGGTTTTGTCAAAAATCTGTTTCTGGTACTCTGTTTCTTTCAAAATTGTATTGCTGGTAATAATTTTTTTCAAAAATGTATTGCTTGTAATTGCTATTTTCCCATAGCTGGGATCTTAACTACCACCCCAGATTAGGGTGGACCTGGGAACACCAACAATTAAGAGGTGGTTCCACGCTCTTCAAAACCTCCTGATAAGAGGCCTTGCTGCTGGACGTAATTTAACGTCTTACCCAGGACAATGATTTCTTGGTATTAAACACTATAATTACAAAGGTTGTGTGTTGTGGTATAACAGATATTGGCTTGGAACTAGGAATCAGAGAGCCGAGTTTGAATTCCAATCAGGTTCATTACATTCACTTACACACAAATACCATTCGGAAAAGTATATATCCATCTCTTCTCCTCCCAGCTATGGGTTGAATAGTAGGACAG
>OZ010614.1:25966702-26031702 GCA_963932145.1 Acanthosepion lycidas
AATCAATTCATGTAGTAGAAACTATTTTCCATGTACCCAAGTAGTAAAAACCATTTGCAATACATTAAAAAACATTTGAAATATTTTCTGTCTGAATTTCTGGGATGAGGAATTATTTACAGTACAGTATTTACCTTCAGACTGTTGTCGTCATCTTTGTTGTTGTTATCAGTGTTTCGGACATTGTGCCTTCCGACCATATATACACCTGTTGAAGACTGGAGAACAAAATCTGTTCCCAATGCATTCGTCCTTTAAAATGATTTGCAATTCATCTCAATCTATAAAAAGCAGGATGTGCGTGTGTGTGTGTGTAACGATTGCACGCAATTTTCAAGGGATTTGCACCAAAATTTACATGCACATGATCCATGTTAGCGGGAAGGCCAAGACCGACTTTGCATTTCCCAACTCCCATTGATAGTGGAAATAATCGATTTTTTCATGCTTCTACGGAAGTTTTCATGTAGTTTGCAGCCATTTTCTACTGGCCAGAGTGAGAGCCAATAGCTGGCTGCCACAAATAGGCAGGAAGATTCTATTGGCCAGCGTGAGGGTCAACAGCTGACTGACACGAATGTTAACTAGCATGCAAAAAAAATCAATAGATGCATTTGTCACAAGTGGGAAAAATTTAAATCTGCATGGCACTTTACTCCAATTGGCTCATTGATTCTGATTCTGCAGAACTGGGTTGGGTGTGAAAAAGTATTTGTTGTTAACATTCTTTTTTCCTTCAGTTTTTCCAGTCACGAGTCCTTTTTTAAAGCTGATTGTTTTGTGTTCATTTTGTTTAGTTCTTTTTTCATAACAGATTTAATGTTTAGTATAGAGCTTAGAAAAATTCGCAGTGGGAAATAGGCAAGAAGTAAGGCATGTAGCAACATCAGCACGGCAAAGGGCACTCCTTTAAAAGGCAAGGAAGAGCAAAATATTTTAAGTCAAGTGATAGCGATTGCTGTGAGTCGTACGATTTTTGAATCAAGCACAGGCAACGCCAGGCCATGCTGCTAGTTTCTAATAATGTAAAATCATTTTTAGTGTCATATCTTCAGAAAATAATAATTAATAAGCTATAACATTAACAACAATTTTTAATTACTGTTGTGTTGTGTTAGTAGTATTTGCTAAACTTTAAGCACAAGACCACACGTTTTTTGAGGCAGACAAAGGCCAGCAGAACAAACTTGATGACCAGTGTTATTTACCTAAAGTTAACTTAGTCTGAAACGAGATTATAGTGTGGACTAAACGTAAACTTCACGAAAAAAATTTGAGCCGGAACAGAAATATTGGTCGTACGCCGGGCTTTATTTATGCTGGGGAACATTTTACAACCTGACCGTTCACAAGAAGATTACCAGCTTTACTTTTTAGTTCCCCAGTGTGGTTGCTAAATTTGACGAAAAAGAATCAGTATAAATTGAAGTCATAAATTGTATTTTTAAACGATATGTAAACTTTGTAATGTAAACACATACTGTCTTTTTCGTATATATTATCAATAAAAATAAATAATCAAAAAATGCTCGTGTGGTTCCACAAATGAGCACTAGAAAAGGCATTATCGTTTAAGAAACAAGAAAACAAAAAATGGGAAAGAAAAGAAAAATGTAATAAAATTAAAAATAGATACTGCTTGCTGTAGAAACAGCTTGAAAGAAAGAAAGGTCTCATACGTTTGGTTTTTGGCCATATTTACGACAAAGTACCCCGGCCCCATGACCTGCTAGAGATTTAAAAACCGTATGTAGGGCATTTTCAATCATCAACGCCAATTGAGTAGGGAATTCGATCCTCACTGGGTGTTCCTTAATGTCGGCCTCATCTCACATAAGAGATGAGCTAAAATTATAACATTCGATTCTCACTAAGTGCTCTAGAGGACATGTGACCTTTAGACTTTAGGCACCTCCATTTCAGTTTTAGTTTTTATACCCAAATTTAAAAAACGAATTTAAAAAAATGAAAAAGGCATTCTTGAAGCTTTCTTTTTAGTTTTTAACTTTAATTGAAAGCTAGCAAAGGAAAGAAAGTTTTTTTTTTGTCAGTGGGCCGCCTCGTTTATTTTTAAGAAGTTCGCCTCATGACATCAAAAACCTAAATTCGATGTTTATTGAGTGCTTGGCATTATGTCATTATGATAACTAAAGTTAAGCAAACTGCATACTATTGGATGCCCGAAATGAAGTTAACCGACATCTAAAAATGCTATGTGATGTTCAAATCAAATATGTTTCGCAATGCTTGTAATAAAGAGTAAAAAGACCATAAATTTTACTTGAAGCGAGTTCGATCTTTACTTTACTGAAAGTCTTACACTTGGTGTGACCTTGTTCTATAAACTTAAGAAAACTAATATTTTATTTATTTATACAAATAAATAAATAAATCAATGGACACAGCACGTTGAACACTTTGTCTTGTGTAAAACAATTACTGCTTGATTTAAAAAACCCTCACACTCACAGACAGGATGTCCTTATACTCGTAGCCTTGTGCCAAATAAAAGTTTATTTAAAATATCAAGCGTAACAAAATAATTCATTTACAAAATTAAATTCATTTAAAATAACTTGTACTTTTACCCTGTATGACAAACGATTTATTTTATACACGTCAAAATAATACAATGATATTACAGAGCATTTTCTACACAGGGGAAGTAAGTATTTTGGACAGATTTCCATGTGCATTCGTCCTGATCCGATAAGGAAAAATAACTTACAAAAACAAACAAAAAAAACAAAAAAGCCTACTCAATTTTAATTTAAAATCAGAATTAAAGGAAAAGCTAAAAACCTGTTGTTTTTTACTTACCGTAATACATGTTTGATAGGCTTTGAACATCGGCACACAGGCTTCATTCATAATGCCTTTTAGAAATTGTTCTGAGAACCATTTATTAAAGCATTCATCGTATGATTTTTTCAGGTTGTTACATTCCTCTGCGATGCTGTTCATTTTGCTTTTAGCGAGAGAAATACGTAGATTGCTTTTATCTTTGATACAATTACGAAATCCTGTATCGTTTCTATAAGTTTTTCTTCCTTTCTATCTGTAGGACGAAACAAAGATAAAAACAGCTTTTCTTTTTGGAAATAGTTTTTTTTTTCGTTTCCACGCTTATTATGAATGATTTTATAAATCGATTAAGAAACTCACTCGCCTTTTCTTTCTTTTAAATTTGATTCTTTACATTAAGTCTTTTATTTTTTTGCTTCTTTTTCAATTTCTTCTTCCGTTTAAAAAAATAAAAATAAAACAGGGTCGGGTTACTCTCATGCTGTTCATTTTATAAAGGGGCAAACGAAAAAAAGTGCGTAACACGGTTTCTTATTTAAATTATTATGGCCTCAAACTGGTCGGAACAAAGACCAAAAAATTAAAACAACATAAAAAATGAATAAAGAATACATATTATTTACTAACAGAAATAAATTAAATAAAAAGTAATATCTCATCGAGTTGAATGCGGCTAAATATTAATCCGCCCATTGATAAGCACCGGTTAAAGGTATTTTGATTTTTTTACCGTATAATTAACAAATAAAAGATCACAAATGGCAAAATAAATAAATAAAAAAGCGACAACACTAAATTTAATTTCATATTAAAAAATAGTAATTCACTTTTTTGGCAAAGAGTTATCTCTTTTTGTTGTTTTGAACAAAAAGGTTTAAAGCTCATATTGGAAAAAAAAAAAATGTTTACACTTTGACTTAAAAAAGAAAGAAAAGGTTACAAAATTCGAGCATTTTTTAAAAAGGCAACGAATGTCGGGATGTGCGGCGCGGAAAATGTAATCAGAGATCGGGCTTCAAATATTTTTCCTAGTTTAGCATTCAACCAGGGACGGATTATGACTTTTTTTTTGTGTCTCTAGGCTAAAAAAAAAAAAAGAAAAAAAAAAGAAGAAATTTATTTATGCAATTCCCCGCCAAAGAGTCACCCTCTCTAATTTGCCCGCATCCGTCTTGAATATTTTTTTTATTAGTTATAGCGACATTGACATAGCATGAAGTAAGTAGTTAAAGTTAGAGTTATTAAATTCTTTTAAAATAAACTAGCTATCTTTGGCGCTATGACACTTTTGCACCCCCGTTGCTCCTTCCTGTCATTCGGCAATGGGTTGCCCCCAGGTACGACTCTCTGAACCGATATGTGGGCCTCAATGGATTATTATTTTTGCCGCTCAGCACATGCATTAAACTGGCCTTATATCTAATTTCCTCTTTTTATTTGAGACAAATAGATGCAATATGAATAATGCTTGAACATATCTACACTTCAACAATTATTTTTAAGTTATTGTGAGTAATAGTGTGTGTGGGTGTCAGTTACATGCGGTGATGCATTTTTTATTTTTGTATCCACTCTGTATGTAAGTCGCACACACACTCATATTCTCTAGAAAAAAAATCGCTGTTAATAAGTCATTCTCGAATTGCACCCCTTAAAAATCAAATTGCCCCACATTGAGAACCACGGCGATAGAACGATTACGAGTGCGTTTATCACTGGGTGTTTTTTTTTTACTTTTGGCCTTGTGCCACATCTAAGGTCAGTCAGTCGAACCTATATTCACTTACGTGCTAATATTACCATTAGGAAAGGTATGAATCCTCTTCTTCTCCCACCCCCCAGCTATGGGTAAAAATAGCAGAACAACCCGGGTTCTATATAGTCTTGGATGGCAACTGTTTTACTTTTACCGCAGAAAGAAATGGCAACCTACTGCGGGAAAAAATCTGCCTCGTCAGACATGTATCAAAAGATAAATGATCGCCTAAGCGTGTATCACACATGACACATTGACTGACTGAGCTTAGATCTGACACAAGGCCAAAACTAAAAGTATGAAGCACCCAGTGGAAAAATCGCTTTGGGGGCTTTATGCTTTCGGCCTTGCGCCACATCTAAGCTACGCTTGGAAAATCGCCATCTAAGCTACGATTAGTAAATTACGAATACAATTAGATTAAGTCAGGAGGGACTGTCAGGCTTTTAGATTTTTTTTTAACCAATAAATAGCCAGAAACATCCAATCATGAAGTTCCCTGTGTTATTTTTAAAGAGGTTCAAAATTTTCCTTTACACCGCCCTTCATCCAATTATTTTGTTTTGGTATCGAGGAATCTGTTGAAATGACGGCGATGTAGTAAACGAAAACACACCCAGTCCTTTTTTTGTTCCTTTTGGTATGTTTGCTTGAATGAATAATTGCCTTGTATGTAGAACTGAGAGATTTTATAATCTGGAAAAAGAAAGAGTATAAAAAAGATGTGCTCTCCTTCCTTGTGGACCGGTTTTATGCGCCAAGTTAACTGTGTAATCATTAGGTCAGTATCTTCCTTTTCCAAGGTGAGTTGGATCATTTTTATTAGTTATTTGCGGGGAGTTGGCAATTAAGTTCACTACCCCAAGCAATTTATGCAACACTGAAAAGTGAAAACAAAACACATACCTTTGATTTCCGTTTTATTAACCAGGGTCGTATTCGAGGCCCTTTCATAGAGATCTAAATCCCCGGCACTCAATCCAACTATGACTTTGCTATAACCTCTCTTTACGTAGGGATTTTACAAAAAGACATTTTTGTAAACTCTCCATAACGTGCCTGCAACGGTGCATTAACAGAAAATTGATAATAAGAATAAGATTTCATAAAGTAGAAACGGCAAGATACAAGAAGAGGCGCAAAAATTTTAATTCTAGACAACCACTGCGTAAAATTTCAAAAGGAAAAACGCATTTATTTACAGTTTTTTACATAATTACGTAAAAAAAGGCACTATACAAGTTTGCACAAAAAATTTCTTCTGTGCGCCTCAAAGGCAGGGTACGGTTTCACCAACGAAAAGTGGAAAACTAACAAAGGAAAAACAAGAATTTTTGTAAATGACAAAAAGAGAAAGGCTGTTAAAAAAAAAAAAAAGAAAAAAAAAGGTCCAACAACCTGTAAGAAACAGTTATTTAAAAAAAAAAATGTCCCTTTCACACAGTTCGTGCTTGAGAAACTTTCTTTGAAATCCTTTCATTTTTTTAGAGACTGTTCAACCACAGGATAATTTTGACTTGAAATTTTGGTCTCTCTGCGGCTGGCTGGTAACTGGTACCTTCTTTGATGTTCTCTTTTTGATGACAAATGGCTTCTTTGATGTAGACGACCTGCCTTGTTCCACGGATATGTGCTCATATTTGAGTAGACGCTCTGTTTATTAAACAGAATATTTTTATTTATTTTCGTCTACCGGCCTAAATATTGGATAAAAAATATACGTTCACTGGCAGGATTCGAATCTGTAAAGGCAGAGGGAAGTCGTTGTTAGATCTGAGGTGCCTTAACCGACTTCACCATGAAGAAGCTTTGCCAATGAAGCAAATATCTTATGTTTACAGGATTCATGAAGTAAATTTCTTTAATATCTAGACGCTGAATATTGAACTTATTAATGGAATATATATATATATATATATATATATATATATATATATTGTAGTGGTATGCCACCATAATGTAAGAGTGATGCTTGGTACTACATATATTTAACTTTGGCTAGGTAAGGCGTGATTAAGGAAAGCAATGTGGCATTCACAATGTGATTTATATTTGTTGTAAAATAGCACATAGTATAAAATACAAGACTGAACGTAATGATTCAAAACATAACAATTGAATTTATTAGTGTTTGGTGTACATGCATATAAGCTGAAGATTTGATAGAGTTATGTCTCTTAGATTTGGAAATATTTGTACCTGACCTCATAAAGATGAAGTAATTATTAAACTGTAGTTTAGAAGAATAAGTTCCTGTTGCATGTTAGGAATTGTGGATTGGTAAAGTTGGTAAGAGTTCGGAAGAGATTTTAGAGTTTGTACTTGCGTGAATTGGTAATGTTCTTTAATGCTCAAGACGAGAGTTCTTGAAGGTCACATTTTGGCAGCAAGGAATGAGATGCAAGAGTGACGAAAAAGAGAGAGAACCACTCATGTTTTCTTTATATAAGATGGTGTATCACATGACTGGCTCAGAGCATATTGAGCGGGAAAATAGATTTGTCACGTGCAGGATATCTGATTGGTCGGAACTGACCAATCAGCGAGCTAGTTTTGAGTAAATTAACCAATGAATGCTTGTCGCATGATTTCTATGTACTGTGTATATGTAATGGTGGTGGTGTGATTCTACAACATAATTCAAGCCAAAACTGAGTAAAGCAACTATAATAAGCCAAGAAATTCACAAATGCTATCATCTACCTTTATAAGAGACAGATCAGGCTAAAAAATGGAGTACTCTTGTAATATTTGTACAGGAGCTGCCCATTTCTCACTTCCTAGTAGTCTTGATAGAGTTCAAAAGCATCTTCGAGTCCTTGTTGGAGAAGAATTATTTTCCACTCTCCAAACTCTTTCTCACAGGCAGCTTGTGGCAAGTCTCTTACTGCTCAATTGCTACTTCAATGGAAAGTGCTTGGACAAACTACATTCCTTGGTTTTGTCAGGTCTAACCTTCACAGAGCCAGGAACTGCCATGCCACTTACATTGTAATAAACTACCCACTTTACCTCCATATTCTAATGGCAAGAAGTAAGTTCCACTCAAACAGCTTCCCATGGAACAGATTCTCAAGAGGATGTTTCTCCAATCACTACAATCTTAACCTGTTCAAGTTGACCATTTTCTTCCCCTCTTATCCATATAAACTACACCCTGATGTAACCCTCTACCTCTAGTATCACCCTGGGCCTTGTACAGGGTGAAGCTTACTGTGTTAAAAAAAAAATTTTTTTAAAAGTTAAGAATTATGCTCATGTTCAAAAGGGATACAGTCAAGTGATTAGACCATTCTGACTTCAAGGCAGGAAAAGAACAAAAATATAGGGAATGAAACTGAGAAGTTGTTCATTTTTTTTGGTTAGGTAGAAATCCTAGCATGCATCTGTAGGATTTCTCTATAAATTTGGAGTGGGGATGATTTTAGCAGTTATTCTGCACAGATTGGATGGAAAGGTGGCGACTCTTTATCAGAATTTGGCAAAAGGTGGGTAAATCTTGCGCGACTGTGTAGAGTGAAAGGGGCTGACCTGGAGTGGCACTTTGATGTCAGTTAGGTACAGGATTTTGTCCTTCCTTGGGTTGAACAGAGGCAACTTGTCCCGATATTAGGTTAGTTTAGGTTTCAGTTTGAATCTTTAGTTTCCCGTTTCCGGTTAACTTAGCTAGGGTGTGTATGCTCATTGGCCCCTTTTATTTCTGTCCCTATTTTTCTTTAAATTTTATTCCCCATCCCCTCCCACGTTACGTGGTCAGTGATGTCAGTTCCCTGGTAGTTGTGGGATGACTTTCATTTCGCGTATGTGTTTTCGCATTTGTTGTTGTGTCCAAATGAGTGCGTGTTTGTGTGAGTGTTTTTGGATGGATGATTGTTTTTATACTATTATAATCCTGCATTTTTATCGTCCAGTTAACTGATGTTTCTGCCACATTTAGGGATTGTGGGTTTTTTTTTTTTTATTACTAACCTTATTTTGTTTTGTTTTCATGTAAATAGTATTTAATTCATATTGTAAATAATCATTGGGGTTTTTTAAATTGTTGTTTTTTATTCCCCTACCCCCCACAGACTTTGAAATGTACATATGGGGACTAGGTAGGATTTCATAGAGACATTGAGGTATTATGGTGGATGTAGTAAGAAAGGTAGGAGAGAATGTGTTGTATTGGTGATAGGACTATTGTTGGTATGTTTGGGTCCGTGTTTGTGACTAGCTAAGTTTAGAATTAAGATAGAAGAAGACCGTCCTTTCCCAATTCCCTTTTTGGTCTTGTGCCACATTTTGTACTATCATACAAATAAATAGCTGTTCTGCACATATTGTAACCAACTTCAAGGATTATTTTTGTTATACTACCATAATAGTATACTAGTGACACAAAAATTACAAACTGTATGAAGTTGTTCTAGATTTGAATCAACCCACCACAAAGAAAAAGGCGAGAAAGGTTTTTAAATATAAAAATATATGAAGTTTTTATTTTTGTGTTTTTTACAACTAAATTTTTCTTAGTGGGTATGAGTTCTTACAGTTCTTCTTTGTAGTTGTTTGCTAAGATGAAAAGATATGTAATTTCTCTGCATCTATGTGTGAAAAAGATAGGCAAGGAGAAAAGTGTAATTGTTATGTAGCTTGGTGAAGAAGAGTGTATGTGTCACTTAGCTTGGTGAAGAAGACTGGTGAATGAGTAAGAGAATTTTTGTTAAGCTATGGTATCATGAATCCGTTGCAGTATATTGTTGCTCCTTCTCTGTACTGGCTTGTCTGGCTTAGTGACTTTGCTTATATACAGGATCACGAAACATGTTTTTTATTGTTGGTGAGAATGCAACCTATTCATTGAAAAATGTTAAATATTTCTTTTCGGAGGATTAATTTATTAACCAGAAGGATGCGCAAGTCCTCCAACTTGGAAACCATTTTTTGTCATTTGATGATTGACTGTCTTGCTGATTATTTCCATCTTTGCTCCACAAAGTCACTTTAAGAAGCATTATTAAAAATAAGTACAGCTCATGTTGAACAGACTAAAGATGTCACCTAAATTATCTCACTGATCTGGATAGGTGACCATGTGGGAATACCAAGTGTTGTAAACTTTGTTACGAACAGAATTTTATTTTATGCGAACCACGGTGCAAAAGTGGGAAACTTTAAAAGTGTGGCTATTGTATTCTCTAATACTGTTGTTTTTTTTGTTTTTTTTTTGGGCCCTATATCACTATAAGTTTAAAATGCTCAATTCAAAAGAGCTGTGGATCATTTCAGGTCAGTCTAAAACAGTAGTTTCCAACCCTGAATTAGCCAAAAATATTGAATCTGAAGCTATTGAAATTTTGCTGGCAGTGGGTTATTTAATGCCAAAACAAATTTTAGTTTGGTTTGTTTTACGGCATATCAACCTTAATGGGTTATTTAATGCCAAAACAAATTTTAGTTTGGTTTGTTTTACGGCATATCAACCTCAATGGGTTATTTAATGCCAAAACAAATTTTAGTTTTGTTTGGTTTGTTTTACAGCATATCAACCTCAATGGGTTATTTAATGCCAAAACAAATTTTAGTTTGGTTTGTTTTACGGCATATCAACCTCGATGGGTTATTTAATGCCAAAACAAATTTTAGTTTGGTTTGGTTTGTTTTACGCATATCAACCTCAATAGGTTATTTAATGCTGACAAATTTTTTATTACTGGTAATGTTTTTCTTCTAAAATCTATTTCTGGGAATATTTTTCCCTAAAGAAATCTATAACTGGTTATATTTTTTCCAAAGAATATGTAGCTGTTTGTATTGCTGGTATTTTTTTTTTTAAAGTATCGCTGATAATAATTTGAGGACAAGAGTGTCAGCATTGAAAGCAGTAAAGAAGTATGGATACAAGTTACTGTACTACTTTGGAAAAGATACTATCAACAATGTAATTTCTACTAAATTTCATCTCATCCAGTGATCTTGACAGTTTTGATGACCTTCATTATAAAGTTTTTCGGAAAAGAGCAAACTCAATTTGACATTGAAAAACTGCTGCTTACAACAACAGCTATCAAACAGCATATTCTATGTGCCTATTTACAGTGTCACCTGTGGATTCATTCTGCTTTCTATTGCAGTATAAAGTTAAAAAAAAAAACTCACTGTCTAAAAAACGCCAGGTTTACCACCCCATAGTGGGTGGATTCTCCACAGGGTCAAATACATGAATTTGAAATGACAACCAACAATAA
The DNA here is from genome assembly GCA_963932145.1 of Acanthosepion lycidas. Taxonomy (NCBI): domain Eukaryota; kingdom Metazoa; phylum Mollusca; class Cephalopoda; order Sepiida; family Sepiidae; genus Acanthosepion; species Acanthosepion lycidas. The sequence goes on from OZ010614.1 coordinate 25,977,494, forward strand.
TGAATGCCAAACACCAATGTACAAATTAACAAGATTTAATTATAACTAAACAATACAAGAAAACATTTAGATATGAGAATGTGTAGAAAGATGTGTGCTATACATTTGTGTGGAAAGGTGTAGGTGTTATATTGTGAGGTTAAAAGTTGAAACAAAAAAATTAGCTCCAGTATTTCTTCTGAAGTAAAATAGGGTTTTCTTTCTTTCATGTTTCTCTTTTCTCTTTCCACTTTCAAATCAAATCAGTTTGTTTTGCTCGAGTAGCAGTGTCCTTTGATCTAATCTCCTTTTTTCAATACAGCTTTTGTTATTTGGTTATGGAGATTCAGCACTGTAGAAGTCATATATTCAGCAAAGCAGAATTCATTATTCAGAGCCTTCATCCAATTTAACATGTCGCATATGCCTGCCTTAGGTGATCGTCACATTTCTCAATTCACCTATGCATTCGATACAGGCAGCATAGTGTATTGAATTTAATTGGAATTCATGTTTTATTGTGTGATCTCTCTTACTTGGCTGTAACAAGTAAAAAGTGGTACTATTTGCACAAGACTTGTTTCCACATGATTCTGTGCTTGGAATTTGTGTGAGTTGGGGATAGCATTCCATCTCTTCAGCTCTGTGAGTTCGGTGGCCTTAACTGGACAAGTTTCATCACCCAACTAGTTTAGTTTGTGTGAGTTGGAGATGGCATTGCTTCCCTTCAGTTCAAAGAATCAATTTTTATGAGGACTTAATGGATGGTCTGATTCCTTTGAGTTTCATCACCCAACTAGTTTAGTTTGTGTGAGTTGGAGATGGCATTGCTTCCCTTCAGTTCAAAGAATCAATTTTTATGAGGACTTAATGGATGGTCTGATTCCTTTGAGTTTCATCACCCAACTAGTTTAGTTTGTGTGAGTTGGAGATGGCATTGCTTCCCTTCAGTTCAAAGAATCAATTTTTATGAGGACTTAATGGATGGTCTGATTCCTTTGAGTTTCATCACCCAACTAGCTTCTGCTGATCTGTTCCCACTCAACCTTTGTACTTGGCTACATGGGTCTGCATGTGAGAATCTAGTTTTAGCTTCAGTTCAGACCTGTTGCTATGGTCAACAGTCTATTTGACCTAATTGTTTTTGTAGTTAGCAACTACTATTACTTATCTAAAGATTAAGGCGGGAAGTTCGCATTATATTATTAGAAAGATGGGGTCATTAAGTGTAAAATAGGGATTTTGGGTTGCGTATGGATGTGACAGCTTGGATGTGTAGGTGAATAATGGCTAAAGACTCATAATTGGAGTACCAAATTCCAATTTCATTTGGGTTCATTATATTCACTTACACACAAATACCCTTGTCAAAGGTATGGATCCACCTCTTCTCCCCCCAGCTATGGGTTAATTTTCACTAAAAATCATTATTATCTCCAAAAACACATTCTTATAATCCTCCCCCTCCAAATATTTTCTGGCATTAAATAACCTGCAAAGGGTTGATAAGTCATAAAAAATGAATGAATCAATCAATCAAATACTGATTAGCTACACAGGTATGTCTTTTAGATTTATTTACATTCTCTGGAATATAAATATATATGGTGGTTACGAAGTGAGTGATCAGCTTAGATATTGATTTAATATAGAATTGATCCCCCACTTTATATTCATATAATTTCTTGTTTGTTTATCAAATCCAGATTGGATATGAATTCACCTCTTCTCCTCCCAGATATAGGTTAATTAGTAAGACTTGTATCAATAAACAAAAATTATTCCCCACAAAAAAAATATTATCCACCACATAAAATAATTCTTACAATCTAAAAATATTTTCTGACTTTAAATAACCTGTAAAGGGTTGATAAGTCATAAAAAACAAATCGGTCAATCAAAACTGATTAGCTATGCAGGCATGTCTTTTAGATTTATTTATGCTCTCTGGAATATAAATGTATAGAATCCATGGTGGTCACGAAGTGAGTGATCAGTTTAGATATTGATTGTAATATAGAATTGATCCCCCATTTTATATCCACATTATAATTTCTTGTTTGTTTATCAACTTCTGATGAGGTATGTATCTACCTCTTCCCCACAAACTATGAGTTAATTAGTTAGACTTGTGTCATTAAAAATCATTATTATCTCAAAAAAATTATTCTTACAATTTAAAAGTATTTCCTGGCTTTAAATAACCTGTAACGGGTTGATAATCCATAAAAAAATGAATCAATCAAAAACTACACCAGAGCAACATTATGAATTTAGAAGTCCATAGGCGAATTTAAGTAGTGCCAATTTCACTATAGAAAAGCATTTTGAATAATTTTACTGTAGAACTGTATTGAAAATCAGGAAGAAAGGAAATTTCTGGGATTAGAGTAAATGTTACTGATAGATTAGGGATATATCTATCATGTAAATTATGACAAAAACTGATTTTTTTTAGTTGATGTTGGCTGTTTTTGTTATCTTTTTCCTCAGGTACCCCAAATTCCGACGACGATAACTGTTGACAATGACAAATTACCAAAGGTAAGTAATTTTGGAGTTTTATTCAAAGCCGGAGAATATGATGTATAAATTCTCTATTATTACAGAGCAAATAGGAAAACCTTTATAAATTTGACATGTTTAGCTATTTTTTTAGCTTCATTAGAGACTTTGGGGGGAATAAGGGAAATCTGACAAATGTTTCAGCATTTCAAATTCTATGCGGTTTGTTTTCATTGATAAATGTTTGAACTGCTAGGTAAGCTTGATTTATTTGGGAAGCATCATAGAATAATCCAGAACTGGGAGCAAGCTATTTTCATACAGACAGAAAATGAATTCATTAAATACACAAAAATAGAAAGAAGGGTAAGAGAAGGATGCTTGTTTTGTTTTACGGCATATCAAACACAATGGGTTATTTAATGCTGACAAAATTTCCTTTTTTTTTTTTTTTTTCCAAAATTGTATAGCTGGTAATATTTTTGTTTTTAAAAAATGTATAATTTGGTTTGTTTTGTGGCATATCAACACCTCAATGGGTTATTTAATGCTAACAAGATTCTTTTATTTCTGATAATAGTTTCATTTTTCAAATATTTATTGCTGATACTAATTTTTTTTTTTTAAAGTATTTCTGGTATTAAAATCTATTTTTACACTTTCATAGTGTTTTGTGTCAGGTTGTGGGGTCAACTATTTGCCCATAGCAAGGACCCTAACAGGTGCTACCACCCCGGGTCAGCATGGACCTGGGAACACAAGCAATTAAGAGGTGGTTCCATGCTCCTGAGGCCTTGCTGTTGGATGTAGTTCATCGTCTTACCCAGGATGGACAAGGATGTGCCTTCTTACCAGATGTAGTCAACTTACAGTGAAGCTATCCTGAGAGAATTAGAAGTCCTACCAGGATTCATTGTTGGTGGCAACAATTTTAACAAACTTAGATATGCAGGTGACAGTGTTGATATCAGACACAGAAAGGAAACTACAAGAACTTCTAGAGAAGGTAGCAAAGCAAGAAGGATTAAACATCAATTGCAAGAAGATAGAATGCATAGTTGGCAGAAAAAGGAACAACCCAACGTGCAATTTACAAATCGTAGATACCAAAATCAAACAAATACAAAAATTAAAATATCTGGGAACTTTTTTTAACAGAGGACAGAAAGTGTGACACTGAGATCTGAATTTGGACAGCAAGAGATATCTTCTAAAAGGTAAGCAAAATATTAAGAAACAGGAAAATTTTGCTAGAAACAAAGAAAAACATACAAAACCATTACGGAATATATGGCAGTGAATGCTAGACAGATGGAGAAAAGAATTGAAGCAACAGAAATGTGGTACTACAGGAGGATGTTGAGAATACAATTTACCGAACCTATGAGCAACGACAAAGTTTTAAAGAAAATGGAAACAAAAAGGACACTTATGCTTAACATCAAAAAGAGACAGTTGACATTTCTAGGGTGCATAATTAGAAAAAGAGGGCTTTGAAAATTTCATTAGTGTTGTGGTAGGATCCACCTAATTTGCATAGTGGAGTACCGACCATATAAATATGGTTGGTACCGGAAGGAATGGAGAGATTCAACCAGAGACTCTACCCGACTGTGACTCAGTCAACACACATTCCAGGAACGGTCTTCCCAGGAATATACAAAAGACTATATGTAAATATTGTGTACACTTTCTTGTTTCAATACATTTTGTTCTAAGTACATTTTGTGTTGCATTATTATTCCATGCATTAGTCAAGTTTCAACAATTAGCAATAAAGCAAAGACTACTTAACTGTTATGTAATATCTGTCCTCTTATATGGCAGTGAATGCTGGACAATCTCTTCACAGATGAAGAAGATACTTGAGACAACAGAAAGAATTCCATTCCAGGATCCATTATTGGTAGCCGCAATCTTAACAACTTTAGATATGCAGATGACACAGTGATGAGATCAGGCACAGGAGGTAGTAAAGGAAAGGGAGAAAAAAGGACTAATTATCAATTATAAGAAGGTAGAATGTATGGTTATCAGCAAAAGCGACAGTCGAAGATGTGAATTACAAATTGGAGACACCAAAATGGATTCAGCACCCCCAAAATTACATGAATAGAGGTCTAGATCATGATTTACTGATAAATTCAAGGAAAGTAACGTCAAATTGATATACAGTGCCTGGGACATAGTGCCAAAATTCGGTAATGATCAATTTAAAATACGAAAAGAACTGAAGACTTAAATATCTTCCCAGGAACAATTTTCTTACATTTTACAGATTCAAATTTTTTAATATTTGGGAATTTACACTAAAAAGAAGAATCAGTTTTGTTTTGGGAAGTTGGGAATCCAGTGGCATAGGAGACTTTGGATAGAGGTAGTACCTTTAACGTATGGCATGCTGCAGTTTTGGTTTGACAGGCATCACTGGTCTTCAAACATCTCCTAAATCCCTCATGTGATGGCTCCAAGTTGCCATGTCCTGTTAAACCATTTCAGCTGGTGGGCTAAACACATGTAAGAGGGGGTGTTAACACAGCACCACTGGGCAAAGGACCTCCTCAGCACGGGACATTGACCAGGGAGGAGGGGTTCCTCAGATGAACTACAATGGCCATGAACATGTGGTTAAGGTGAGCCACCTAGTTGGAGGGTACCAGCTGTGGTGTAACACGAAGAGGGATGGACTCTGCCAGGTTAAATGCCCATAACATGTCACAATGTGAGCTCACCAAGAAACCATTTGTGGAGACCCAGAGTCTGGCACACGACTGCAACAGATGGAGGAGAATGGTGGACTGCTCAGCATGTCGGGACCTCAATGACACCGTCTGAGGTTAAAGGTGAAGAAGCAGAAGTCTTGAGACAAAAAAGCAGGCAAAATATGGTGAAAAGATTTTGTGTGATAGAGCCACAAATCCACTTGATATTGGTCATCTTTTTTTTAAAGTCCCAGGTTATCATTTATAACATTAATTTCAGCGAGAATCCAATGACTTTCCAAGCAAAATGAAGTAGAAAAATTAATTATCCAGGACTGATAAATGTACTGAAAATCAAAAAAATGAATGATTTAAACTTGTGTGAGTTTTGATTTCAAACATTCAAAACAATTTCAAAATGAATGCTTGCAAAGTTAAACCATATCTGAAATCCTGAGTTTACCTGTTTCAGATGAGATACAGGACACGTCACTTGGGAAATGTTTAAAAAATATTAAATGCCTTCTTGCAAAGTTGACTGTGTGTTTAGTCTGACTTGAATAGAGCAAGCAGTCAAGAAGAAATTCATATTGTTTGTAAATGATCTGCGACATGAAGTTACCAACCAACAATTTCAGTTTATATGACAATTCTACTAGAATCCATTTAAATCTAAATTTATTTAAAAAATACAATGCCAGGAATTTTTATAATAAAAATGAATTGCAGCATCAGGATTTATTAACAATTACTTTTTTTATTATGAAAATGGATTGGAAATGAGTTTTCATATAGAAATATGTTGCCAATGATTTATTTGCTATGAAAATGCATTGGAAATGAGTTTTTGTATAGAAATGTGTTGCCAATGATTTATTGGCTATGAAAATGCATTGGAAATGAGTTTTCGTATAGAAATGTGTTGCCAATGATTTATTTGCTATGAAAATGCATTGGAAATCAGTTTTCATATAGAAATGTGTTGCCAATGATTTATTTGCTATGAAAATGCATTGGAAATGAGTTTTCATATAGAAATGTGTTGCCAATGGTTTTCTTTTTACTGCAAGTTGGTTTCAGTTGCGAAATACATAAACTTACTGCATTGAAATTGCTTTAAAAAAATCAGTCACAACAAATCTTGAAATGATAAATAACAGATTTTCCAGCAGGATTTCTTCTAAATCCACAAAGTAATTTCCACTGCAAATGATCACATTGGAAAAAGAAAATGCTTATACTTTCTTTCTTTTTTTCTTTGCAATCCTAAGTATTTTAATATCCTGCCTTTACTATTTGTCTTGCCTTCAAAACATTTGTTTTTGTTTTCTTTTACACAGTCAACGCCAGTTGATAGTAACCTTGTGGAGAAACTTGAGCGACTGGCCCTTGTGGATTTTGATAATGAGGACGCCATAGAGAGGCTGAAAGATTCTATTCGATCAGCTGAGTTGATCTTTAATGTTGATACAACCAACATAAAACCCCTGGTGTCCTTGCTAGAAGACAGGTTAGTGCATCTAACTCTTTATCAGACATCATGATACAAGAATTATCTCCCTTGGATAGTTCAACATCAGTTCAAACTTACATGAAAAATATTTACAAATATTTACTCAAAATACGCAAGAAATAAATCAAATAATGATGAATAAATACTCAAAATTCTAAGGATAGAAATAGCTTTTTGACCACTGCTTTTTGCCAGGTCCCAAATTGTAAACTTGCGTATAGATTTATTTAAACCATGTAAGGATTTTACCTGTGTGTGTGTGTGTGCTCAGCAGTGTAAAGAGTGGAATGAACAAACCCAAGATTTGAAATAACATTAACAGCTTGTATTTGTGGTTGAAAGAGATTGCAAAATAGTGGTATTTTACAAGTAAAAAAAGTAGGATTTCCCACTTAACAAAAATCTTTCCTTGAGTAGATGTTTGGAATATAGATTTCTTCACTTGTTCCCATGTGGTACAAGAAATCTCAGTGTGAAGCTGCTAGGACTAGAGCAGGTCTTCAGCAGCAAGGGTTGTAAATTTTGTTGGCCGTGAAGGTAGCAGCCACTGAAAAGGAAAAGTGGAAAAAGAGGCCAAATAGATTTTTATGAATTCTGGGACTTTTTGTTGTTCCTTGCTGATTACTTCCATTGCTTCTACTGCTGAATCGAGCAAAGTAAGGAAGCCTCCACATGCCACAATAGCCAACAAGCAAGATTGTATAATCAGGGCAAAGTATAAAAGGCACTATGTCTATTTGATCAAATGCTCCATGGTGTGACAGTCAATATTTTTAAACTGCAGATTGAAGCATAATTTGATTGCTAAATTGAATGTGGGTGTGTGGGGGAGGGAAACCCCAGAAACTGAAACTTAATCAAAGAACTATAAATTCAAAAAGTTTAAATGTATAAGTTGGCATAATATTAGACATGTATTTATTAGTTATTTTCTAGATATTATAAACTATTGAATTCATTTTTGTGTTGCTTTTGTTGTTACCACAATGTTTCAATCAATTCATTCTATGTCTACCTTCTATCATTTTGAGAAGAGTCATTATCATCCCAAGAGTTCTTCAGACTATTTAACTCATTTTTTGTATTGCTTTTGTTGTTACCACAATGTTTCATTCAATCCATTCTATGTCTACCTTCTATAATTTTGAGAAGAGTCATTATCATCCCAAGAGTTCTTCAGATTATTGAACTCATTCTTAGTGTTGCTTTTGTTTTTACCACAATGTTTCAGTCGAACCTTTCTATGTCTACCTTCTATAATTTTGAGAAGAGTCATTATCATCCCAAGAGTTCTTCAGACTATTGAACTCATTCTTTGTGTTTACCTGTATCTATTTTGCTTTATTCATGAACTTCCTTTTCCCTAACACAGGTCATTATATCTTCGGGAAGATAAAGTAGCAGCGATCAATGGCCGTGAAGAAATTCTCCAAAATGCTTCTGTCACTTTAGAAGACTATTTTGTTGCCCCTCCAGGTAGGATATCCATTTTGTATCATCATAACTAATGCCTTGTTTGCTTTCACCTTTGCCATCTTGATGACACTTAATTGCAATATATATGTTTGTGTGTATGTAAAAATTCAGATATAAATAAGAGACAAGAAAACATTTTTTTTACAAATGTGTTTAATCTCTTGAGGAACTTTATTATGATAAATATGGAGATTTTATTCTGTAATTTCTATTTATTAACATAAGTAACGTGGAGACCTTTAAGTATTTGAAATAAATTAATATATAAATAATTAAACAAAATTATAATTATATTAAAAAAATTAATTAAAAATTCAACAACATCATTTAGTCACTTTCATGTATCTACGTAATAAATGCTAATGTCAGTGAGTCACTGTGTCACACTTTTTCAACTTTACTCCTAGAGGTCGTGACCCAACATATCACACCATTTTGGAATCAGGCCGACTTTGTAATCTGTTGTTATTAATCTACGCCCAGGTTTTTTTTCCTATTTCACCTTTCTTAACAAAATTAATGCTCTTACAAACAAATATACACAACAGATTCATAAAATCAAAAGAAAATGGTTGAATACATCAACACAGTTATAATGACAATATTCTCCACACGTGACAATTACTGACGTTATTTTTCACTTAAAAATATGAAAATAGCATTTCTCTACATTCCAGTTGCTAGGTACATTCTGTTTTTGTTTTTATTAGTTACTTTGTTCATTTAATTTCATTTTCGTATTTTGCTTTGATAAAGTCCACATTGGACGAAACGCATCAGCAATTACCAGTTTTCCTATTGTCATTTTTATTCATAAATATTGTCTCTCTACTGATTAATTCAGAGAAATTTTCATATATATTTATATATATATGTACCCAAGTATATGATTGGTGTATATGGAATGAATTCCAATAACCAACAATTACTATTCTTAAAAGAGTGCTCAATACAAAGTAGAGCAGATATAATTATTTATTTTTAAAGAAAAAAAAAATTTATAACATAAATATGTTATAAAATCACTACAAAAATAGCCATTTTGTTTCAACACCCTCGGTGTCTTATCAAGTGATGACGAATGTAAAATAAATGGTTTTAAAAGTTTCAAATTAATTAATATTCTATATGTTGGTGAATGATGCATTATAGGTAGGTCTATTGTATTATCCTCATAGTTATTGAGTATGTGGTAATATCTATGCTTTAAATTATTCTACAGACTAATGAGTAGAAATAATTGTTGTCTGAATGCAGTTGTGTAGCTATTTTATAGTGTTTTTTTATAGTTTTTATCCTATTACTTATTATTATTATTATTACATTTATTTGTGTTTATGTGTGTTTTGTTTACTTATTGGTTTAAATGTTTGCTTTATATAGTGTAATTTACTTTTTGTTTTTGTATTTGATTTTAGTTTCCAATTTTTAAGTAGCATAATAAAAAATTGTTTTTGTGACTGCATTTTAAGATGAGTTCCAATCATTTATTTAGTAACTTGTGTTTATCTGGGAAGGTGATTATAGCTATTTTCTTCTCCATACAAAGTTTACAGTTTTTGGATTTATTGTTGTAGGCTGATGCTGTTTTCCTTATTTTCCATGATATTTTTAGTGTGATTTGTCTTTTTTTGTTTTTTTTTAACTTCCCATATATGTTTAGAAAGAATTGTGCTGTTTGAATATTTACTAGTAGTGGAATTGGCTAGATGTCAACATTAGTTTTATGCTAACAGTTTCTTTTCTTGCACTTCTTGCTTGTGGATCTCTCTTTTGGCTCCATGGTTTCCAGCCAACTTTAATCTTCAAAAATTTAAACGCAATGCAATGTCACTTGTTTTCTACTGTCCCCTGATTATTGTTCTTTTGTTCTTTTTCCTTAGTATAGTTTCTGTTTTCTAACTCTTCTACATCCAGTAACCCTTGAGCCTTAGTGGCTTTACTGCCTTGCTTGGGGGTGAAATTGAATATATATATATATATATATATATATATATATATATATATATATATATATATATATATATAAAAGAGTAATAGTCAATATTTGAAAAGCACAATGCTTTCCAAATATATATGAGAAATTAAAGCCCCAAACCAAATCACAAAATTTTTCAGCACCTCCTCTTATACATTTTATGCAGCTTCATGTAATAATTTTTTTTGTTTTTACAGGTAACATACCACTGAAGAAGAAAATAGCCTGATGTGGACATTTAAACCCCAAACCACTGTTCTCTTGATTGCAATTTCAAGGAAGTGAGATTATTCGCATTATTTACTGTTATCCTCATCATTGTTGTTACTATCACACCATATATTGGCCATTGTACTCTCTGGCTTTATCAGGTACTTGTTGCTCCAGGTAACCTTCAGGGAATTTAAAATAGAATAGTGTACAAGGATGTGCAGAGTTAGACGGAGAGGAAACAGAACTGAGCAGTCGTAAATAAGAACAAGACGAGATATACCTGGACATGGTTGTGGAATGAGAACAATCTGCCCCCTATCATAAATTAACAGACTTATTTTGAAATTCCCTAAAGATTAAAGGGTAGCGGCTTAGAATGAGAAATCAGAGAACAGAGTTCAAATTCTAGTTGAGTTTATTACATTCATTTATGTGCAAATGCTGTTGGGATAGGTTTTAATCTATCTCCATCAGTATATAGGTTAAATAGTAGGACCCATATCTGGAAAAATCATTGTTAACCATCTGTTGTGGCCTTGTTAGGGCCAGAAATAAAGACACAAAGAGAGGAATTGAGTTAAACAAATATATTAACAGAAAACAGTAATACAAACATATACAAACAAGAGTGTTACAGTAAGAATGTTTGGTCTGACTGTCAGAGCTGACTGCTGGAAACTTCCCTTTCCAAAAGGCAGTACCTGCTCCTATTTATAGCTGGAAAGTCCATGTGTGTATGGGTAAATTACCATTACATACCCCAAAATTGTTAATGTAATATTCACTCACAGAAAAAAAAAATATTAAAAGCCAAAATATATTTTGGCTTTTGACAAGCCATCCAAAGGAAATCAATCATTCAGTTAAAAAAAGCGAATTTTAGCTGGATTGACAAGCTGGAGGACAGAATGGCCACAACATAGTGATAGTAAGGACAAAGATGAGGACAATAGTCCAAGTGTAAATAATTCCTCATCCCAGAAATTCAAACAGAACGTGAAGTTGTATTGAACTCTTTGTTACCATTTTCTTGTTTCTTTCAAGACTTTTATTAAAACTGGAACATCAGTATTAAAAGGAAAGTAAAAATAGAAACATTTGTCTAAACTGTGTCATGCAATTTTGATTTTTCTTTGGCAATGTTTAACCTTTATGCCCCCCACCCCCAAACGATATGTCAAAATGATGGTTATTTCCTTGACACCACTATTACTGTATACACTTTTGACTCCCTCAGAAATGCTACCACTTGGGTCAGGGTGGACGTGAGAACAACAGCATTGAAGAAGTAATTACACTCTCCTCAAAATCTCAAATCTCTCGATCAGAGGTCTTGCTGCCATATTCTTATCTGGACTCTGAAGATTCAAGATAGGAATCTGAAACTTTTAGACAGTTTGATAAGTAACCGGAATATTTATTTATCGATAATAATTGTTACTTTGGATATCTAGTAAGTATTCTTACTGACAAAATTCCACTCCTGACAAATGGTAAATGACATAATTTTACGTATATCAATAGGTGTTATTAAAATTAATATTTTAGCAATGTTTAACCTTCATGCCCACAAAAAAATGGTGTGTCAAAAGGACAGTCATTCCCTTGACACTACTATTACTGTATATGCTTTTGACTCCCGAGGCAATGTTTATTGTTTTAAAAAGCGATGGTTAGAATTTTAATAAAACCCAAATATATGAAAGTGGATTTATACATTTTCCTTATTCTTGAGAACTGACAACAAAGATGTTAAACACTATTTATTTATTAGATTGCTTATTTACAAGAATAATTTTAGATTTACAAGATTATAAAACTAGTTTTTACCCAATAAAAGTTCACAGTTTTCCTATTTTAAATTTCTGATGAACCATAACTCTTCAGTTAACGAGTGAATAAGCTCATGGCAAGTACTACAACAATAAAATATCTGTAGAAATTCATCTATTGCATCGTTAAATATTTGCACTTTAACAACTTTAATAAAATATTGTAATAAAAATTCTAAATATGAATGCTGGTTGTTATTTTAAGAAATAAAGGGGTACAAATGAAAAGAATTTGAAATTGATAACTTTTTGCCATTTCACTGAAACATGTTAAACACTTCTATTTTCTCTTCTTTCTTTCATTTGCTGACTGAAACCAAGTAGTGTCTTTGATATGTTTTTTACCTTCTCATGCGATCAAAATGAAATAGTCTATTATGAAGTATTAGCAGGAGACATTAAGCAATTCTGTCTTTTTCTTTATTTTTTCGCTGAAACCAAGTAGCATCTTTGATATGATTTTTATCTTTCCAGGTGATCAAGACAGAATAGTCCGTTATTTATAATGTATTGGCATGGAGTAATGGTCGTGAAAACTAAGGAACAAATGAAGTGGGGGGGGCACAATTATTATATGTGAACCAACTATAATGAAATATTTATTATTTACCATTTTATAAAGAAAGAGATATGAAAAGAAATTTTTTTTTTGTTCATAAATTTACAAAAATACCTGTGAACAAGAAAATTTAAATCAACACATAATGATGAGTAATTGTAATTATAAATTTTTAAAAAATGCATTTTTCCAGACATTTCTTTCATTTGCTCTTGCCACACAATTTCACTAAAGTAAATTGAGAGCCATCTTTTAATTTTAGGTTTTAAGCAAAGATCATAAACATTCAGTATTTTGAGTGTGTATCTCGCTATTCATTGGATGGGTGATGTTTTCTTTGATTTTAATTACAGAATGTCTGTAATTTTTGCCGCAAATATTACATTGTCATTGGTTTACATATTTTGATAATTTTGTAATTTTTTTTTATAAAGTTTTGAAGAAAAAAAATTCTTTTCATATTTATTCCCTTACAAAATGATAAATAATAAATCTTTATAAGAAGCAAATAAAAAATATTGCATTGTACTTGGTTCACATATTTTTGTGATGTTAGACACCCACTCGTTCTTTTGTTAGATCAATGAACACTCATCTTCACTTCCGAATGCTCATTGTAGTTGAGACTTTGGAATCACAGGTTCTGGTAGTAGTAACGCCTTTAAATAATACTTGAACTAATAATACATGTTCAAATAGTAATCGTCGAATAGTAATTTGTATAATGATCAGTATAGAGAATTAGTATAGTGGATAGTATAGAGAATAGCGATCACTTAGACGTCATGCTAATTCCTGTTTATACATTTCCTTTACGATCATGTGATCTACTTACTTAATAATGGAATCATCTGTGTTTGCTCACTGGTGATCTGTGTTCAAACTACAGTGTTGGCAACAACACTTTATTTCTATACAACAATTACTATAATAGCCTTTCAACTAAATTGAAGCACAAAGAGAAAATTTTTTAAATAATCTTTCTTTTTGTTGCTTAGGTTATTATAATAATAAATATCAATCTTATTGCCAATATTGTTATCATTTTGTTGTCTTTTTAAAAAGCCAACAAAATGATTTATTATATATTAGCCCTTTGATTAAACTGAAGCACATAGAGAATAATTTTAAAGTCGGAATTTTCAGACATGCCAGTGTCCTTTTTTAACAAGACTAGAAATAAACAAAGAAGATGGACTCACTCTTCTGGGGGATGTTGTTGTTGGCTAGAGGGATCCTGTCAAAGCTCTGAGTATTCAAAAGGAATACTTTATATATTATCAATTTTATTGCCAATATTGTTATCATTTTGTATTTTTATTGCTCAAATTTTATTAACTAACCTATTAAATCTACACACACACACTATATATATATATATATAGAGAGAGAGAGAAAAAGATTTAATAGGCTTGTTAATTAATTATAATTAATTAGGCTTGTTAAATAAGATTTAATAGGCTTGTCAAGGAATAAAAAGCCAACAAAATGATAACAATATTGACAATAAGATTGATATTTATTCATTCTGTGATGTCAAAATGCTCACTCATTCTAACTTTTGTTAGGTCAATGAATATTCGTTATCATGTTCATAATGCTCATTGTAGACAAGACTTTGTAAATGCAGATACTGGTAGTAGTAACGCCTTCAAATAATACTCACACTAATAATACATGTTCAAATAGTAATTTGTATAATGATTATTATAGAGAATTAGTATAGTGGATAGTATAGTTAATAGCAATTACTTAGACGTCATGCTAATTCCCGTTTATACGTTTGCTTTACGATCATGTGATCTACTTATTGAATAATGGCATCCCCCGTGTTTTCTCACTGGTGATCTGTGTTCAGACTACAGTGTAGGCAATGACACTTTATTCCTATACAACTCATATTTTTATAATCTTGTAAATAAATATTTCTGAGGGAGTCAAAAGTGTATACAGTAATAGTGGCGTCAAGAGAATAACTGTCCTTTTGACATACTGTTTTTTTACCGACACAAAGGTTACATATTACTGCTTTTTTTTTTTAAACTTAGCTAGGAAATAGCAAACACCTGCTATTGTATAATCATTAGTTGGCATCTGTTTGCATCTGAGCATTGGGATATCGTAATTACTCCCTTTCTCTCCTCTGGTGGTGGTGTTAGAGATGGCTGTCAAGGCCCAGCTTACTCCTGAAGAGTTGTGAGCAGGAGTCCAGAGGAGTATGGGTGGTGGACACAACTGGGCAAGTTGGACCTTCATAACAGCACATTCCAGATCCTCTTGATGATTGGACTTGAAAGTCTTGGCCCCCATCCTCGGATGCTCCTATACTAGAAAAACTGATTTGCAGCAACCATTTCCCACATCTTGACGATGATATTGGCCTGTGTCAGGGATGTCTCCAACTGATCCGTGAAATGTCGTTTTTGGTCTCCGCATAGCCTCTTGTCGCTAGTGAGTTATAATTAGTATATAAAATTTCAGAGTTCCGATGGAGACATTCAAAGTATAGAGTTGAACTAGACTTTAGAAGTAACTGAAAACTCTATCCTAAACAGAAAACAAGGGATAAACTTCTACATCTTGTTCAAAAGACCAGAGACTAGTGTGAACTGGATGATAGGCAAACCTATCTACTCCCACTGAGGGGAAAAAAATAAATAAATAGTAAATAAAAATTCAAAGTTTTAGGTGGAGAAGTTAGAAGTATAGTACTGAAGTAGACTTTAGAAGGGATGAAAAACCCAATTCTAAACAGGGGACAAGGAATAAACCTCTACTCCTGTTCAAAAGATTGGGGAGGAGTATAAACCGGGCAATAGGTGAATGTGTCTACTCCTTTTGAGGAGAAAAAAATAATTAGTAAATAAAATTTTGGTGTTCATGCAGAGACGTTCGAAGTATAGAGCTGAAGTAAACATTAGAAGAAATCAGAAACACCATCCTAAACAGGAAATAAGGGATAAACCTCTACACCTTCTCCAAAAGACTGGGGAGGAGTGTGAACCGGACGATAGGCGAACCTATGTACTCCAATTGAGGTAAAAAAACATCAATAAATAGTAAGTAAAAGTTCAGAGTTTTATCTAGGGAAGTTAGAAGTATAATGTTGAAGTAGACTTCAGATGGAACCGGAAACCTAATTCTAAACAAAGGATAAGTGTCTACTACTGGGGAGGAGTGTGAACCGGGCGTTTTGTTTTAAAATTGTTATAAAACTGAGCAGTGACATGTCATTGAAAATTACTTCATAGAATTTATTCATAATACAGTTTATTAATCAAATAGCCATTATCTAACTGCAGAGAAGTCTTTATCATCCATGGTTTCAGTGCAGTCAACCCATAAAAGTAATAATCTATATGCTTTACTTTGGCCAAAATAATCCAATCAAATTATAGATTATAAATACTATCATGGATTTCTAATAAAAAAAAAAAATTAAATATCTTCTTTGAAATTAAATTTTGGTTTTGTTAGAAAAAAAGTTTTTACACATTTTTTTTAAAACTGGCATGTTCACATGTCACTCATTGAACAATGATTATAGGTGAAAAATGTAAACAAAAAATTTTAAAATGTCTTAAAAATTCAAAATTTTTTCCTATAGATGCATTTAAAAATAATTTACCGTAAATTGCACTATACAAGTTGACCTCAAGATTTTTAGCTCAAAATTCCGACTTAGGCCTATATCTACTATATAGGTTGACCCCCACCCCTAAACATACAACAGACAACCAGTGGCTCAAAACTAAGGCCTACTGGTAAATGAAACGCTACCGTATACCTGTGCTGAGGAGACACAGTGGAAACAAGCTGTGAGATTTCCCCCAGACTTTATGGCACCATGGAAAGAATAATGGTGGTGGAATTCCTTTTTATATTTTCCAGCTCACTCATTAGTCAGAAAATATATTCTTATCTCTGATAAGAATCAAGGCTTTGGGAGCCGGTTTTGAAAGTAAGAAAAAAGGTTGAAGTGAGGATTGGAAAAATAGGCTAGAATGTGAACTTGTAAAATATTGTTCTCGAATTAAATTCCAATAGCTAATCCCCTTGGGAAAGGTATGAATCCTCTTCTTTTCCCCCAGCTATGGGTAAATAGCAAGACAGACTGGGTTCTATAGCCTTGGATGGCAACTGGTCTACCGCAGAAAGAAACTGCAACCTACTGCAGGAAAAAAATCTGCTGCATCAGTCATGTATCTTTCGATACATGATTGCCTAAGTGTGTATCACACATGGCATATAACTGACTGATACCTGTGGCTAAACGAAATATGGTCACACCATTTACCTGTATATTGAGACATTAACCATAATATTTTTTGTATTTTTGTTTGTATTTTATTAATTCCTGCATTAATATGCCAAATATATTCTCCAAGACCAAGTTTTAGTGGGATATATTTGTGGCAGCCTGCTGGACATACAGTCTCTTGAGGGGTATACACATTTGGATACTTACTGGTCAGTCACAGGGATCCGTTCCTGTGATTGTAGTATCACAGCTATGACTAGCTTGGACCGGTTCTGACAAGCTTGGACCAGCTATGACTAGCTTAGACCAGCTCTGACCAGCTTGGACAAGCTATGACCAGCTAAGACCAGCAGCCCGAGTGAAGACACTTGGGTCCCCACGTTAAAAAATGACCTTGTGTCACAACCTGACTCAGTGGTGGGGTCAAGTAAATACCGTAAATGGTGTGATGTACAGTAATTGTTAGGATTATTATCCCACTTGTTTTAGAACTCAGTGGTAAAGTTTTGCATTTATTCCTGCCATATAAGTCAACACCGAGTTTTTTAGGCTTGAAAACTCAACTGGTAAACCACTATTTATGGTAGGAATTTTGAGGATTAATTAGCTAGATTTTATAAAAGTAATGCTTAACTTTTGCTTAAAATCTAATAATCGTTATTTACACCGGATAGCTTATAATGTCATAGGTCAGAAATTATAATTTCTATTCCAATCCCTCTTAAAAAGTGCATGAAAAAAATTATTTTTAAATTTAAGAAATATGAAACTCCAAAAGTACAATAATTAAGAAATTTGTATTTATATTTAAAAATAAATTATCTTTTAACCTTATATAGCCAGTATTTTAAGAGTATAATTTTTTGATCTATACACTTTTGTGAAACTGAGTAGAATGAATAATTTTAATTTTTTATACTACACTAGCAGCATGACCTGGCATTGCCTGTGCTTGATTCAAAAATCGTACAACTCATACAGCAATTGCTATCACTTGACTTAAAATATTTTTGCCCTTCCTTGCCTTTAAACGAGTGCCCTTTGCCGTGCTGATGTTGCTACATGCCTTACTTCTTGCCTATCTCACACTGCAAATTTTTTCTAATCTCTATACTAAACATTAAATCTGTTACGAAAAAAGAACTAAACAAAATGAACACAAAATGATCAACTTTAAAAAAGGACTTGTAACTGGAAAAATCAAATGAAAAAAGAATGTTAAGAACAAATATTTTTTCATACCCAACCCAGTTCTGCGGAATCAGAATCAACGTTGAGTTTAAGCAAGTGAATGAGCCAATTGGATTAAAATGCCATGCAGATTTAAATTTTTCCCACTTGTGACAAATGCAGCTATAAATTTTTTTTGCATGCTAGTTAAAATTCGTGTCAGTCAGCTGTTGGCTCTCACACTGGCCAATAGAATCTTCCTGCCTATGTCTGCAAACTACATGAAAACTGCTGTAGAAGCATGAAAAACTTGATTATTTCCACTATCGATGGGAGTTGGGAAATGCAAAGTCAGTCTTAGCCTTCCCACTAACTTGGAGCATGTGCATGTAAATTTTGGTGCAAATCCATCAAAAATTGCGGCTGTGCATTCGTTACACACACACACATCCTGCCTTTTATAGATAGAGATTAGAAGTAGTTTTATTTTAGTTAAATGATACTTTTAAGTTTAGTACATTTTTTGATTTTTTTTTTTTTTTTTGTACCTGTCTAATGTTATAAAATATTGAATTACAGCCATTGTGGCCTTTTTGAATTATTCTGAATTTAAGAGTTATTGAATTATCAGATATCATATTACTCTTCTGATGGGGAAAAATATTCAATGAAAAACAGTCTTTCTGAATTATTTCCTTTTTGAACATCCATACTAAAAAAAAAACCTAACAGTTGATAAAAAAAAATGTAAATTCTTTAAAAACAGTTCACATTCATAAATGGCCTTAAACATTATAATTTGCTGAATTTTCATGCATGGTTTTTATGTAATAAAAAATAAAATAAACTCTTATTACAAACAGCAACAGAGTGAATTTCAAAATCGCACATTAAAATTACAAGAATTACATGAAAATAATGTTTATTATTAAATCAGGCAAGCACCAACTGTCAAAATAATTTATATTTTGAGTTTTTATGGATTATTTTTAGTAAGGTTTAAGATGAGGTACTGTAACTATTTACACTACTTACCCTCTTGTGCAAATTAATTGAAACAACCACTTTAGTTTCCTTTCTTTCACCAACAGTCAGTTTTAGATCCACTGGAGTGACAGGGTGTAATTGATTTCTATTTTTTCCTCAGATTAGGTCATTTGCAATGGTGTGCAGTAATATGAATCTATTTTCAGGGTGTATGATGACATTTTTTTGGCCTTGAAAAATATTGTCATTTGTGATAGCATCAAATTTTCATCATGCCCAGACACTATTGTTTCGACTGTCAATTAGTTGTCCTATGGCCATGGTCTATGATGGATGTTACTCCAAGGAAGCATATGAAAATTGTAATGCTGCACAAGCACAATGGCAAGCCTTAACAGTGAGTGAATCAAAGTATTATTGACTGGCTTGGAAAGTCACTTGATTTAAATCCAATCGAGAATCTGTGGTAAATCTGCAAGGAAAGACATCATGTAATGGACATATGTAGTACTAATGTGCACTGGGGTCATGTTTCATTAGAAAAATGGAAAAAAGTAAATAAAAACAGAATTATTCATTTTGTTTGAATTAATTTGCAAAACGGTGCACATTGTTTGGACAGTTGTCCTCATCTTTATTGCTACATTCCCAAAGTTCCAGCCATTGTAAGGTCTGGCTTTCGTCAGGATCTGATTAAATTTCTGAGATGTGGTATTGTAACCATTTACACTATTTACATTTTTCTAACTGTTGTCCTCATCTGTATTGTCATATTCGTGATGTTTCGGTCATTGTACACTCTGGCTTTCTTCAGGAGATATTTCTTGGATTTTCGAACCAAACCTTTTATTTTGTCCACAGGCGTAGATTGTTCTAATTCCACATGCCATGCCCTTTTTGTATATCTCAGTTTCAGTTAATTCACCTTGATAACTCTCCAAATTTATGTTCTCTCTGCTGAGGCCAGGGATTGAACTCACAACTCTTTGAGTCAAGTCACCTTTTGGATCAATCAACCAACGCATTTATCCACTGGGCTTTGATAAAAGCATGATAGTGTAAATAGTCAACAATATGTATTTCTTAAACTTAGTGGATATACGTTAAACACTCAAAAGATAATGGACTTTTCCCATTTAAAATCTTTGACAGTAAAAACATGATAACTGTATTGCTAAAAAGGTTAGCGCCACCAAGTGCATGTCTTCCAATGTCTAAGTCAAGTCTTTTTCATTTGATATTTTAAACTGGATGCTAAATTCCTTAATCTTTAAGGAGCGGTTAATCCTTTTACTTTTGCCTTCCTCAAGGGATTTAAATCAGTCATTATTGGCCTCTCTAAAAAAGTAGCTGATCCTTCATAAATCCCTTTAAATGAAAACTTTACTGCAAATCTTTGGGGATGTTAAACCAAAATTTCATATTTTTAAATTTCATGACTGATTTTTCCTTAGTAAAATTTAAAATGAACCCCCAGAGGGATGCCCACTTTAAATTTAAATTTAGTTAAATTTTAGTTATTCTATAAGTGCACCCTGAAATAAAAAATGGTTGAGAAACACTGGCCTCTGCTCTTAAGTGTTCTTTTTATAAGACCTGCTTCAATGAATGTATTTCTGTTGGATCATTCCATTTCTTTTTCATGCTTTTCATTGGTGGAAAATCAATGCTATTTTTTTAATCTAACGTCAGGCCGATTTTGAATATTGCGTTTTGATCCTGAGATGATTTCTCTGGTTTTTAATTTCCAATGTGAAAACTTCCACTATGATTTGTTTTCTTTTTTCTTTTTATTCTTTCTTTTTTTTTATCAGGGCTCCAACACTTTCACAGCTTTGAATTCAGAATTGTCTTTTCACTAAACAGGCTGTCAATCAAGTCTAGAGAGCCACTCTACTTTGCTATTTCACTGAGTTCTTCCCAAATTGGGCTGTGTGCATCACGTAAAAGTTTATTGGGGTCACAAGTACAGTTGACTTTTTTCCTCCTTGAATTTCTGGGATGTTTTTAGTTTTAGTTTTTTCAGTCTCTTTTTAATCATTTCACTCCCAAACAAGGTGATAAAGCCACTAACACATGATGAGACCTATCTGCCAATCTAGTACTGCACTTAAATTTGTCGTTGAGCTACAAAAGAGGAAAGCTCAACAGAACAATTACCATGAAAATATTTGCAGAAAAGCACAGGAGAGGTACATTATGTTGGCGGAAAGTGACTAAAACTAAGGTTCACTTCAAATGACGACCCCCCCTAAACTAACAACAACAAAAATGGTAACCCCCTAATCTAACAACAACAATATAAACAAATCCACAATTTTTAAACTTAATGACTGCACTGAAAAAAAACCCCAAAAAACTCTGTTATTTTAAAATAATGATAGAACATTTTCTATTTTAATCTTAACTTCACTTTATCAAGGCAAAGAAGAGCCTGAATTTATTTTACTAAACTGGGAGGTGTGTTTGCTACAAATTTCTCTTAATGAAAAGGGGTCACAATTCATTATTTTTCGGAGAGGCCTAATTTAATTCCTAGCTGGTCTAGTTGGGGTTTTAAGAGATGGATTAATATCTTTTCTAAGGGGACTTGAGCGAAAGTGAATGCAACTGACTCAGTTGGGATTTGAACTTAGTTTGCCAATTCCACTTTCCATGCTGATATCCATTAAGAACTTTTTGGTTTGCTTGTTCTGAACGAGTGCCCAAACAACTACTGTGATAAATGGAGTTGCTAAACTTCAAGATTGTTTACTCACAGTATTTGCTTAAAAATGTTATATAAAATGATACAATTTTTTTCTATTGTCTTGGCCATATAAAATTATTCAACTTGCTGACAAAGAAAAATCAAAGTAAAGGAAGAAAGCAGATGAGGTATAAATCCAAATTTTTACATTTCAAAACAGTTTCAGAAAGAGTTTTTCCATTGACACCACTATTATTTTAACTACCTTATTTCCTTGGCAATGTTGAGCCTATCTCTACCAATATAAGCAGAGTAGAATTAACATTTAGACAGATATCGATATAGCCACAACAGAAAAAAAAATCAACAAACCAGGAATGACACATCTGCATGACACACTGGTGCCAGAAAAATCCACTTCCTCCTCCCCAATAAGGAATTTGCTCAACCGATAAATAATTGTATTTATTTTTATATATGAGTTTTGCATACTAAAACTAAATACTTTCCCAAAACTTTACACATATGATTTATGACTGATGCTTGCTGTTCCCATGATGAACTAATTGCTCTGATAGAGCAATTCTTTTCTTTTCCATAGTACTAGTGTTTTGTTTGTTATTGTTTGTTCAGTAAAACAATGTTTGTGTTTATTTATATTTCTTTAATTAAGCCTGACAAAACAAATCTTAACTATCTACAAAGTTTTTATTTTTAAAAAACTTTTTACCTCCAACTTCATGATTTTATTACTTAGCACATAGTCAGGGTTGTCCAGAGTGAGTGAGAGTGGATTCTATATATATAAAGTTGTAGCCTCTGTCTGTTTGTTATCAAACTCCTCCCAGGGTTTTGGAGATAGACCCCCATAACCATATATATCCTGAAACTACATTACCCAGGGTACTTTGATAAGTATTTTTCATTTTGATCAAAGGGGGTTCCTGAGGGGTCACAAACTCCAACTGAAAATTGCTTTCCCTTTGATTTAAATGAAATTTAAATTTGAACAAGGGAATAACTCCTATCCAAAATATAGGAGAATGCCAGAAGATGGAGTTCACATCAGCAAGATCAAAATTAAACAAGATGGATGTCAATTTGAGCAAGAAATCACCAATCAGCAAGTAGTGCCTTACAATACATATTTGTTGCCACAATTCAACTGTCATATCAATGTTGAAATCTGCTCATCAATTCATTCAATCGTATTGCATCAAATACATAACTAAAGGGTCAGATCAAGCTGTTTTTGCACAAAACCCTCACTGAAAATCCCCCCACCCTTTGATATAATTTAAATTTGAACAAAAAGTTGCAACTCCTATCCAAAATATAGGAGAAAGCCAGAAGATGGAGGTCACATTGGCAAGCTCATTGAGTAATATTGAGATGCATCATTTTTCTCCACAAATTATAACAATGATTTAAAATCATTCACTTTCTTACAAAAAAAAAATGTGGGTAATTCAATGAATATATTATAAATTTATTTCCAATGTTTTAATTTAAAATCAAAGCATGTACTTGTGTGCAGAATCAGTGCAAGGCTCTTGTGCACCCCCACCCCAGACTATGATATGAATTCCCTATTCTACTGTGTTGCAATTTTCATAATTTTTGGAAATTCTGCAATAACATTGTATGTGCTATTTTCACCAAGTGGGTAGGTAGAGCTTGTGTTGTCAAGGATCCAATTTGTACCATTTTCAGATAAATTTCTTTTCCTCTTTTGCCACTTAGTGTCAAATTAGTTTCATATCAAAGAGCAAGGCAGATAGCTGGCAAGGCACAGAAGACTATGTTGCATTTAACCTGTTGTAAAAAAAAAACAAAAATGTGTAGAATTGTAATTCTACACTTTTGTGCAAACACCATCTAAAAGTGGATCACTACGAGATTTTGTTAAAATCTCAGCAAAAGCCAGCTAAAAGTGGATGACAGTGATATTCTTGTATAAAACATATTTTTCAAGAATTCGTTTGCTGATTGGTTCATAAACAAGTGGGCATTGCCATCCACCCACGCACATCTATTTTTCATCTTGTGATCGAGTTAAATATTTTGGCTCGAATTTCCTGGAGCCTATCAAGTGTCCACCAAAGTAAATAAATCCAGCACACAAACTCATCTCACTAGTGAGCATGATGACCACAAACCAGTTACTAAACAAATCCATGTCATTTTATCATCTGAAGTGATAAAGTTACTTTTTAACATAATTCAAGCTTACAGACATTCATAACTCTCATACTCAACTTTGTTTATTTCACAGCAAAGTATTTGATATGTCCCAAAAAGGGATATATTTGTTCGAAATAACAAAGTGCTTTTGGACTACTGTAACCGAGTAGGACAATCTAGCAGGTAACCGTAATGGACTGGTCCTTGTCGTAGTGGTAGGCAATAGGTGAGGACTATAGGCATAGTCCCTGTACCTCCACATCAGTCTGTATTTATGGCTGATACCAGCCAATCATATAACTGTGAGGGGGAACCCAGGTGTATGCATATTCATTACATCAATATTGCTTATCACTGCAAGTTCTCAATTACAAAACATTGATCATCTTCCAGTTCACCATAAACAACCCATTATTATTTCTGGACAAAAATACAAAGGGAGATAACTTTTACCACAACTTCATTTACACAAAAATTACATTTGAATTTTACATCGCACAAAACTGTTTAATTTCTGCATAAACAGATTAATACTTTCACTGATATTGTGAAAATATTATCACAACAAATTCAATGCACAATCTTCTTTCACTTAAACTCACAAACTACATTCCACAAACATAAAAAGAGTTAAAAAAAAAAGATTCAAATCCCACAAAGATTTCTGTCTATATTTCTGAGATGAGGTATTATGTGCGAGTCACAAAGCATTGCCTAGGACCCACGATTGGGCTTGGGTCGCACCCACTTATGGTTTCGGGGGTAGTATGCATCGGCCCTGTTTGTGTGTCCATTTTAAATGGCACAAACACATGTAAGTCCTTCAGCCCTTATATCACAAATAATTATAACCAATTAACAAAGAAACTGGTTTCTTTCCTAAACACACACATATAGATTACATACACATAGATTACATAGACACGTGTAGACACAAGTATACAGATTACATAGGTGCATGCAAAGTCACACGCAGACAGTGTATGTGTTATAGACAGAGAACCAACTCTTCTTTTATAATCTAGATTAAGTCAGTCAGTTATGTGCCATGCTTAGGTGATCATGTATCAGTCGATACATGACTGACGAGCCAGATTTTTTCTCCTGCAGTAGGTTGCCATTTCTTTCTGCGGTAGACCAGTTGCTATCCAAGGCTATAGAACCTGGTCTGTCCTGCTATTTACCCATAGCTGGGGGCGGGGGGAGAAGAAGAGGATTCATACATTTCTCAGAGGTATTAGCACCTAAGTAAATGTAATGGATTTGACTGGAATTCGAACTTGGCTCTCCAATTCCTCAATCCAAGCTGAAGATGCTGTTATGATTTGATTTACAACACATGCCAACTGTCAAATCATAAACAGCCTACATATGGGTATTTCAAAATTACGAGGATAACAGAACCTGTTACACTGATTTCAAATTTTTAGCAATTCATGCAGATGCTATTCTAAAAATGCCATGTGTGATACATGCTTAGGCGATCATGTATCTTTCGATACATGACTGACGAGGCAGATTTTTTCCCCTGCAGTAGGTTGCCATTTCTTTCTGCAGTAGACCAGTCGCTATCCAAGGCTATAGAACCTGATCTGTCCTGCTATTTACCCATAGCTGGTGGGACAAGAAGAGGATTCACACCTTTCCCAGCGATATTAGTACCTAAGTGAATGTAATGGATTTGACTGGAATTCGAACTCGGCTCTATATTGAGAGAAAATCTAGATTACAAAACTAAAACATAGCATCGGAACCGGAAGTTTTTTTCACGAGGAACAAGGGACACCTTGTCACCGTTTTAAGAAAGGCTTTACTTTATTTATTATTTTTTTTTTTCGGGGGACCACGTTTAGAATAGTTATCAAGGTAAGTAAAATTATTAATTTATATGCGAGGACTTCAAATTCTCTACGTACAGGTCTATACTGGATTTTTTTTACTTGTTATTCAACGTGTTTGTTTATTATAGACATCTTTGTTGCCTCGAAGCCGAGAAAATATTTTTTATCACTCAACGCTTAGATGATCAAAAGAGCTTTTAAAATTATTGAACCAAATTTTTATTGTTTTTTTTTTTTAAAAACAAAAAAACAAAACAAAATAAATTAATATTTAATTCTCTTTTTCCTTTCTAAGGTTAAAGGAAGAGGGGAGAATTAAAAAACAAAAAAAAGCAATTTTAAAAAATTTAATATAGAAATGATGAAATTAAACAAAAAAGCAAAAAAAAACTTCCTTATTTTATTATTTTAATCACAAAAAATAGAACTTTTCAGAAAAATAATTAAATTAAAATATTAATTTAAAAAAAAAATAATTAAATTAAAAATTACCTCCCCGGAGATCCAATATGGAATTTTGGTTTATCGATATCATCAAGTTTTTTTTTTGTTTTTTTCAAGAAACTAAAAATAATTGTCTGTTTCCAAACAGTTAAATAAATTAAAAGATTATTAAACTGCATTTTTATATCAAAAGCCCCAATCAATAATAATATTTTACGTTTAAGATATAAAAAATGTAAGTAATTTAAAAAAATATTAGCAACAAACAAGTATTTTAAATTCTTATCTTAAATCTAAATCACAAAACTTTCTTTTTAACCAACTAACAAAGAAACAGGTTTTTTTCCTAAAAACCTAATTAATTAAAACAAATGCTATTGTTAAATTTAGCGTTTCAAACGATTTCTACAAACTTTACTAAAATCACTGATTTTCTTCTTTTGCATTCCCCTGGACTTAATTTGTAATTTTATGAACACGAGGCATAAAAAAAAGGATAATTAAATACTGGATTTTTATTTTAAGTTAATAAAAAAGAAAAAAAAAATTCTTCTTAAAGTTAAAAAAATATCTGCCAATGTAAAGAGTTTTTTACAGAAAAAGAAATTTAAGATCTTTACTTTAACTGATTCTTAAAAAAACCCCAAAACACTAGTATTGATATTTTATTTATTTACATTTTTTTTTTGAACTTTAAGAAGAATTTTTTTCTCTTCATATATGAAGATGGAAATAATTCTGAAATTGTACCATTTTTTTTTTATTTGATTTCGTATCAGTTTTTCGTTTTATTTCATTTTTCGTGTTTCAAACGATTTGATAAACACAGAATCATCCCACCTCCAGTCTTCAGATGAAGCTAATTAAAAAAAACAAAACAATTAGAATAAGTGAAGTAAATCATTTTTATTATTAATTATAATAATTTGAATCTTTTTTTAAAGTAAGTAAAATAAATCTAACTTTGTGTTATTTTCTGTTTATTGTTTAATAAAAAAAACCCAGTAAAAAGTTAAAACAAACAAAAAAACACCATAAGTTCAGGAAAAAAGATGGGAAATAAGTCGCGTTTTGATGCCAATTTAAAAATGATAGCATTTTTTTTTAAGTCTTTGATTCCACATAAAACTCCGTAAAAAGTTTAAAAAGTATTCATCATATTCGGTAAATTTGCAGATAATGTCCCAGTGACCAATTTGAAAAAAAATGCATTAATCATTATTCTTGGTGTCAAAAAGAAAAAGGAAAAAAAAGCCTAATTATTACAAAAATAGCAATAAAAATTGAGAAAACCGTTTAGGAGATATTGCCAATCTTAGTTGGGTCCCAGGTACAGCTTGGCTGCCTCAGTCATGAATCTGTGAAGACTCTTGGTAGGGTGAGAGATTGACTTCAGGAATAGAAATCGAGCAACATATTGCTTCAACTGTGGTTGATCTGATGGTGTGTATAACCATAGTCTGGTAATCACATGTATGCCGACCAGCAGTTGTAATCAGGACCCAACTAAGATTGGCAATATCTCCTAAATGGTAGAGTTTCCTCAATTTTTATTGCTATTTTTGTAATAATCAGGCTTTTTTACACCAGGAATAATGCATTTTTTGTGAATTGGTCTCAGGGGCATTATCTGCAAATTTACATAATATTCATCATATTGTGACACTATTAAAGTGTCTCTGGTAGTAGTTGAAAGGAATATGACATAGGATTAAAAAGGATTCATGTGAAAACTCCAGTTGGACCCAGTGATTCGCCAGAAGAAGCCACGTGACCTGCTGTTGAAGAGTATTGCTGACATGGAGAAATGGATTCCCGACCGAGATAGATCCTCATTGTAATGGCTAGCCTGCTCCAAGTTTAGAAACAGAAGATTCATTGTCATTAGATTCCTTGGGAAGGGTTAATTTTGTGTATCAACAATTATATAAAACCAATTAAAAATTAACCTAGCGACTTCTTCATGATTTATTATAATTTGTATTTCCACCAGCAGAGGTATCTTTGTCCTTTGGTTTTCGTAGCATGGTTCTGTCAACTCGATTCAGTGCTTAAAGTGTGGACAAAAGTTCAATTTTCACTACAATGATCAATCAAGCACAACATTGGGCAGGGCAGATGAAAAAATGAAGCTGTCAACAGATAACCATCTGTTGACCGATGCCAGTACTGACCAGCATGGGGAATACCCCCGGATCAAGTAGGAACAGTCGTGTTATGATTTGTTGGTCTATATATATATATATATATATATATATATATATAAATTATTAAAAATTACCTTAATTTTTAATTTGCACATCTTTGCCACATAGCTTCTAAATGATTTTTGGTTGCACCAGTGCTTGGATCAAGGACTTAGTACCTATGTTTTATGGTTAAAAACCAATGTCTGCTAGTTAATTATAAGTGGGCCACATATCGGATCATATGTTGTGCCAGTTTCACCCACTGCTGCATGTTTGGAATAAGCATTGCAATGTTATGTTGGAGTGGAGGGGTTTTAAAGTATATAATTAGTACCCCTAACTTAACATTATATCCTTACCAAGAAATTAATTATGAACAAAAAATATTTTTTTCCATGCAATGTCTCTTCAAGACAGTGAATCATGGTCTTGCAAATGACCTGTTATTAACTAGGACAAGAAATAGTTTGGTGCCTCTAAATGAAACTGTTTTTTATTAATCATTTCAAAGAATGTTTATTGCCTTCCATCAGCATGGCTGATGCTAACCTCCCAGGAGGGCAAATCTCTGTACCTTCTTGGTTTCTTAGGAAAGCCAGTTCATCATGTCATGATAGACAATTTTTTTGCCAGAAGCTATCTTACATATTTATAAGTCAACCATTCTTCTGTGCCCTGAATATGTAGCAAGTACTATTGACTTATGTGGTACCAGTAACACTCATAGAATGATCTGAAATTAATAATATGATAATATTACTATTAATACTACTAATATAATGAAAAGTGAAATTCAGATGAAAGAAATCCTAGTCAAAAATGAATAATGGCTAACAATGCTTCATCTAATAAGAATAAAAGTCAAGATAATATTACTACTAATACTACTAATGGAATAAAAAGCAAGTGAAATTAAGATGAAAGAAATCCTAGTGAAAAATGAAGAATGGCTGACAATGCTTCATCTAATAAGAATAAAAGACAAGATAATATTACTACTAATACTACTAATGGAATAAAAAGCAAATGAAATTAAGATGAAAGAAATCCTAGTGAAAAATGAACAATGGCTGACAATGCTTCATCTAATAAGAATAAAAGACAAGATAATATTACTACTAATACTACTAATGGAATAAAAAGCAAATGAAATTAAGATGAAAGAAATCCTAGTGAAAAATGAAGAATGGCTGACAATGCTTCATTTAATAAGAATAAAAGACAAGATAATATTACTACTAATACTACTAATGGAATAAAAAGCAAATGAAATTAAGATGAAAGAAATCCTAGTGAAAAATGAACAATGGCTGACAATGCTTCATCTAATAAGAATAAAAGACAAGATAATATTACTACTAATACTACTAATGGAATAAAAAGCAAGTGAAATTAAGATGAAAGAAATCCTAGTGAAAAATGAATAATGGACACTTTATAAAATTTTTGATTTTTCTTTTCTCTTAGTATATTTTGTGTCTTTTTTTGTTTTTAAATCACAATTTATCATGGTGTCAATCAGTCTATGTAAATTCGATAAAGATGGATTAACTAAATATCAAAAATTAAAAATGGCTGACAATGCTTAATCTAGTAAGAAAATAATTCAAGATAATATTACTACTAATACTACTAATGGAATAAAAAGCAAGTGAAATTAAGATGAAAGAAATCCTAGTGAAAAATGAATAATGGCTGACAATGCTTCATCTAATAAGAATAAAAGACAAGATAATATTACTACTAATACTACTAATGGAATAAAAAGCAAGTGAAATTAAGATGAAAGAAATACAATGCTTCATCTAATAATAATGAAATTCAAGATAATATTATAATTGTACTCATCCCTCCTGTCTTTAGTTCGCACAACCATTACGCCCTGCCAATACCTCATAAATAATGGACTATTCCATTTGGATCACATGGAAAGAAGGGAAAAGACAATACTTGGATTCACTGAGAAAATAGAAAAAAGAAAGAAAGAAGGGAAGATAGAAGTGTTTAACATCTGTTTCAATGAAATGGAAAAAGTTGTCAATTTCAAATTTTTTTCATTTGTATCCCCTTACTTCTTGAAATAACAACCAGCATTCATATTTATGATTGTTATTGCAATATTTTCTTAAAGTTGTTAAGTGAAAATATTTTAACGGTGTGATCAGGGAATTTCTATGGATATTTTATTGTTGTAGAACTTGCCATGAGCTTATTCAGTCATTAACTTAAGAATTAAGATTCATCAGAAAATTCAAATAGGAAGATTGGGAAATTTTCACGGGTTAAAACAAGTTACTACTAATACTGTTAATGTAATAAAAAGCAATTGAAATAAAAAAAAATATGAGTAAAAAATTAATAACCTGTGTGTAATTGTGTTTGTGAAGAAAATTTTAATCTTTTTTAATTTATTTATTTTAATAGCGATGTCAAGTACTACTGAAAAGTGTCGTGAAATTGTGCTTCGACTTACAAAAGCAATTGAAAACATTGAAGTTTATAGTTGCAAAAAACGAGATGACAATTCCATCAAGAAAACTTCCACACCCAGCACCGCGCAGGACGGGAAGGAACAGAAACTGGCACATATCAATGCAAATTCCTCAGTTTTATCCTCTTCGGCGTACAACCTTTTGTTCCAGACGTTGCTGGAGCTTCGGACCAAATCTTATACCAAAAACCAGGCAATCAGAGCCAAACTGATCCAGTATAATATAATCAAAAAGATTTTCCACCTTCTGTGTGAAAAACCAGCTGGCCTTCAAACTGCTTATGAAAACTACCTCAAGTCGATTGGTAGAAAGAAGGGTGAAGAGCGTCAAGGTGATGGTAGACAAAATAATGGTGACAAAGAGGGAACAGTAAAAGAGGAAAGTAAAAATGAAGTTGAGTCTTTGGGAAGGGGAAATGCAAAGAATAATGACAGTATGGAATGTTGTCTTCAGCCATTTGAATTAGACGAGCAAGAAATGGTTCCTTTTGCAGATTTTAGGGACCTTTTGCTAAGTCTTCTGGGGAATTTTTGCCTGGACTCTGCTGCTCGAAGCCAGGTAAGACAAGACAGACTTATTTCTTTTTAAAGAAAAATCTATATATAATATATTCATACACTAGCTCTCTTCTCTCAGTACTGCTTGCATTAATTCCTGACCACTAACAATCCATTTCTTCCTAATTTTCAATGCATTCCTATAGTAAATCATTAGTAATGAATTTACATTCTACATATAATAGCCCTCTTCTCTCAGTACTGCTTGCATTAATTCCTGACCACTGACAATCCCTTTCTTGCTGATTTTCAATGCATTCCTATAGTAAATCATTAGTAATGAATTTACATTCTACATATAATAGTCCTCATCTCTCAGTACTGCTTGCATTAATTCCTGACCAGTGACAATCCTTTTCTTGCTGATTTTCAATTCATTCCTATAGGAAATCATTTATAATGAATTTACATTCTACATATAATAGCCCTCTTCTGAATTACAGCCATATCACGTTGAAACACCAGTTCTCGTTCGATCATCAGAGTTAAGCAATATCAAACCTGGTCACTACCTAGATGGATGACCCCTTGGGAATACCAAATACTGTAAGCTTTGATATGTGGTGGTTACAATGGATAATGGCTCACAATGAGAAGTTGGAGAACTAAGTTCAGATTTCAGTCAGGTTCAAGATATTCATGTACACACAAATATCCCTGGGGAAATGTATGAATCCACCTGTTCTCCACCCCCGTTATGAGTTAAATAGTCTGGCTTGTAATAGGAAATTATTATCTCTGATAAATTATTACTGTCTAAAAATATTTTCTGGCATTAAATAAACTGCAAAAAGGTTGATATGCTGTAAAAAAAAATAAAAAATAAATAAATCAATAAAATTTTGTTGATGTATATTTTTAGTAATAGACATGTGTGTATACTGTATGTATTTTCATTTTGCTTATAATTACTGAACCAATGTTTCAATGTGATATGGACATAAGCCCTTATAATTTAACCTTTATAACTCAGCATATGATTTCATTTGCTGTACTAAAAGTTTATCCTGGCATTGAAGATGACTGATCCCCAAAGAATAGTGTTTTTGAATTTCATAGTTGTGTTGTCATATCCTGCTATGGCAACAGAAAACAACTTTGAGTGAAATTAATAATAAGGATACTGCACTTGAGAGGCATTGAAAAAGAATGCAGTGGAAAGAGAAGTAATATTAATAATGCAGAGTGCTAAAGGTTAATTTCTTTTTACCAATAGATGAAATTATAAAATTGTTTCACTAGAAAGATTTTATAAATTTCAAACAAAAGTGGCATTGGCTGTTTACTCAATGCTGAACATTTCCTTATAAAAAACAAACAATTAACCTTTATCACTCTCTATGTGACTTCATGTGTCGTACAAAAAGTTTATCCTGCCGCTGAAGGTGACTCTGATTCCTGAAGAATAGTATTTTTGAATTTCATAGTTGTGTTGTCATATCCTGTTATGGCAACAGAAAACAAGTTGTAATAGAGAGGCCTTGAAAAAGAATGCAGTGGAAAGGGAAGTAATATTAATAATGCAGGGTGCTGAAGATTGAGTAAGACAACTGAGAACAAAGAAATATCTCAACTACAGTGTAACCCGGATATAAGAGAAACCCGGATATAAAAGAGATTTTATCTGGTCCCAAATTAGAGCCTGTGTTAATTTATATAAATTAGACCAAACACGGATATAAGTGAAACCCGGATATAAGAGACTTCTTCTCCGGTCCCGGCAACTCTCTTATATCCGGGTTACACTGTATTTCCAAATGGTTCCAATCTTTTGATGTATGTTCATTGTTTTTGTACAATGCTCTGATTGATTTATGAAGTTACAAAGATTTTGAATTCTGTTTCAGGTCATTAAACATCGAGGAATTACCATACTTCGTAAGTAAAAATTTCCTTTTAAAAAAAGCGGACTTCTTTGATTAATAATTATGTTGTATTTTGAACTTTTTTTTTTTACAAGTCTTTACTCCAAAGATCCTTTCATGTACCTGTCTATGTGTAATGCAACTTTTAAAAATTTATTTTTAATTATCATCTTTTCTTCATCATTTAGATCTTGATCATCTACATCGTATTATTTGGCTCAAGAATATGCTGACTGTATCCCTGTACAGTGGGCAAGACCCACACCATCACAAAAGGATGAGTCACTTTAATGTACCTGTGTCTAGCTTTTTGACTCATATGCAAATCAAGCCCTGTTTCGACCTTTTTGACTCTTGCACAAACCATACCCTGTGTCTCTACCTTTTTGACCCTCATGCAAACCAAACCTGCATTTATCTTTTTGACTCCTGTGCAAACCAAACCTGAATCTACAAACTAAATGTATGTGTTTTATCAAAATGACAGAATTTGGCATTGTTGATATGCCGTAAAACAAACCAAAACATATCCTCATCATCATATTGTAATTATATCTTATGAGGTCATTACTCAAAATCTTGAGTTAAGATAAGGTACTAAATATATTCATTCTGTTTGCACAAATTCTGATGTTAAGTGATACTTAACATGTACAGATCTTTTTTTAAATTTTCTTTACGTTAATAATACTCTCCTGAGCAGAGGAGCAGCTCAGCACTGTGCAATTGTTTAACCCCTTGTAAATATGGGCTTTTATGGATTCTGTTAATCTTCACATATGCACGTTTTTTGATCATACCCAATACTTTACTTATAGGTATTACAAAAATAATTCTTATTATTGAAAAAATATAATTACCAAAATTATTCAACTTTAGCCGTTTGTTTCAGATGTTATAATAGCAGATGCATGTATTGAGATTCAGGCATTGTTTAACCTTTGACCCTGCCAAAAAAAAAAGGCATGTTAAAGGGATGGTTATTTCCTTGAAACTGCTATTACACTGTTTTTTCTTTGCTTTTTTTTACTCCGTCAACAATATTTATTGCTTTAAAAAGCCATGATTCGAATTTTAATAAAACCCAAACACAAGAAAGTGGATTTAGATATTTTCTTTATTTTTGAGAATTGACAACAAAGATGTTAAACGCTATTTATTTATTAGATTTGCTCATTTACAAGAATAACTTTTATATCTACAAAATTATAAAATTCTGTGAGCCAACTACAATGAAATTATTTATTATTTACCATTTTACGAAGAAATAAATATGAAAAGAAATTTTTTTTTTATTCATGAATTTATAAAAATATCCGTGAACAAGAAAATTTAAATAAATGCATAACAAATAACTTTAATTACAGATTTTGAAAAAATGCATTTTCTTTTTTTTTTTTTAACATTTCGTCTTGCCACATAAATTCACTAAAATAGGTTGAGAACATCTCTTCCTCTGAACTAAAGATTCTTTTAATTTTAGATTTTAGGTGAGGCCACAAACATTCAATATTTTGAGTGTGTATCTCCCTATTCATTGGTTGGAGAAAGTTTTCCTTGTGTTTGATTACAGAATGTCTATAATTTTTACCATCAATATGACATTGACATTGATTTATGTCGTTTGATAATGGCTAATTAGATGAAAATGCTCTAATCACCAAATCATTTGGGCAGTTTTTATGAACACTAAGTTCATTTGTATGAATGCAAGAAAAATTTAATGAAAAACTTAATTGTAGTGTTTTGTCAGTGGTTTGGTTTGGTTTATTTTGTTTAACGGCATAACAACCTCAATGGGTTATTTAATGCTGACAACATTTTTAGGATAGATTCGTATGAATAGAATATGTATTCTTTGGTTTAGATTGGTTTGGTTTATTTTGTTTCATGGCATTACAACCTCAATGGGTTATTTAATGCTGACATAAATTTTTATTGCTGGTAATATTTTGTTTTGTCAAAAATCAGTTTCTGGTAATATATTTCCTTCAAAATTGTATTACTTGTAATAATTTTTTTCAGAAAAGTATTGCTGGCAATAGTTAACTATTTGCCCATAGCTGGGACTCTAACAGTCAGGGTGGACCTGGGAACACCAGCAAATAAGAGGTGGTTCCATGCTCCTCTAAACCTCCTGATCAGAGGCTTTGCTGCTAGATGTAGTTTAACATCTTACCCAGGACACAGATGTAGTTTAACATCTTACCCAGGACACAGATGTAGTTTAACGTCTTACCCAAGATAAGTTTTGTCAGTGGTCTTCACTGAAACTATATATATATATATATATATATATATATAAAAAAACAGAGGATGTCTCTCTGTGTGATACCTTTTCACTTGAGATACATCCAATCAATTTTGACCAAACTATGCACATACATTGTACAATGTAAAAGATAGGTTCTTAGTATAAAAAAATCAATAATTTTGAAAAGAAATCAATAACTGATAAAGCCGATCAAAAATTGATAAATTCAACTTCTGTTCAAACTCGGTATGTAGGTTACTTACATCACGATGAGCTCAACGATACCTCATTTTTATTTCTATGCTACTGCATTTAGTGAAAAAATGCAAAAAACGATAAATCAATTTCAACACAAATTTTAAAGTAAAAACTCCCTTAATTTTCAAGCAATCTAATACAAACTTCACTCAATTGTAGCCAACAATAAGTTGATTGTTTAGCAGTCATTTAACTTGATAATTAAGTCCACCCATATTGTGAAAATCCATGTTAATAGTGAAAAATTGCGATTTTTACTGGTTTCTTTCTTCTTTTTCATTGATCTTTCAACCAATTTTCATCAAACTTAACAATTGCTTTTATCCTCTTTTACATCCCTGACAAATCGAATTTCAAAAACTCCAAAATAATTGTGGTCTGAAGTGGGTCTTCATGTTGCTTGTTTTACTCCTTCATGTCCTCGGCTAACTTTGACTGAATAAATACAGACTACTTGTGTTATATCGGTAACTGCATTAATTCAAAATGTTTTTTAATGAAAGTACTTTAAAGTAATTGAAGAAGATAGACGCTGTTACATTTAAACATGATGCTGTTTTTGCTCCATTTTTATTGAATGTTTTTTCTGATTGACCAGCTGAGTATGGCTGCTAGTATGTATATATATATATATATATATGTATAATTGTGTATTTGGACAGTAAACACCTCTTTTATATAAGTTTCATTAAAATCAACTGACAAGGTACTGTGATTAAATTTTTTACTTGTTGGCTGCTGGATTATGTAATTTAATAATTTTTCAACAGGCAAAATAAAAAAAAACTTAGCCGCAGTACCTTATTAGTTGCTTTAAATGACACTTGTAGAAAAGAGGGATTGCTGCCCAAATACACAATTATTAAATTATATAACCCAGCATCCAACAAGGAATGTAAATAAAAATGTAACTGTAGTACCTTGTTAAACATTTTTTAATCAAACTTATATATATGCTTTATACCAGATAAATCTCAGCTCAGAAAATTCTTACATAAATTATTTTTATTTTATTTGTTTCCTAAGGTACAATTCTCTTTGAGGCAGAATCTGAGAGTATCTGGCGTCGATGTTGTCGCACTCTGGCAAACCTTGCTGTGGACCCTGCCTGTCGGAAAGCTATTCAAGCCACAGATATTACAGCAAAAATAATTTGTATTTTGGAAAGTTCTTGTGATTCTGAATGCAAATCCACAATATGTCGAACTCTTAGGTAAGTTGAAAATGGAACCTTCCTTCAAAAAAAAAAAAAATTGAACATCATTTCATAAAATATTTAGACTCTCATTCTTAATCGCTGATATATCCTTCAACCTTCATTTGGTGGATAATAAAGGAAGAAGGAGAGGGCTACTACTATAGGTATCTCTGTTGGGTTGTTATTTTGTAACGGCTCCCTACCTCAAAGAGCTCCCGAACATATAAATACAAGGTACTCAAGGGAGATGAAAAGAAGAGTCTCAAAATACGTTTTATTAACTGTAACAATGCAAAACAACAACAAAACACAACATAAACATTGTACTTAGACTAGCTTATAGTTGTACTCTAAAAGATTACTACCTTTTAAGTTAAGATGAGGTCGTTGATTACCATCTAGGGATATCTTTTGTTCCCCATTGGTATGAATTTGGACATTGGTCACAGCATGTCTATTTCAACCAGGTTCAGACTAATTCTCTGTGCCAAGGGAACTAACTCACAAAGTTATCTGCTTGCTAGCCGATTTTGTTTAAAACTAACACAGTGAATATCATTTGCCTGAAAACTAGCTTCACCAAAAGTGTTAAATTGAATTTTCACTATGTCAAATGTTTCACTTCAGTAAGAAATCAAAAGATGGAAAATTAAATGGGAGATAACTTGTTATTTTATTTTTTTTTATTTTTTTTTAAATCATTTCACCTCAAGCAAGGCTGGAATGCCACTAGTACATGGGGTGGGAAACAGAGAGTGAAAGTGAGAGAAAAGGCTGGGTATAGTTGGGGGGGGGGGGCTGAGGAAAGGATAAAAGATGAACAGGTTTTGAAATGACAGAAGATGGCATTATACTTTCATTGATGAAGAGATCTTCAATATATGAACATGTCATGCCCAGAATGGTTTCAAAAGGGAGATAGCTTTTTGCTTTGAATGGTTTCATTCTGGAACAGCACACCATTAAAAGTTAATCTCATTATTAATAATGCCTCATTGTTTTCCAAACAGGCGGCCGTCATAACAGTTGTTGGGTTTTTATTTTGTAACAGCTCCCTATCTCAATGATATAATGGAATATACATACACCTGAGTTCCCCCTCACGGGAATATGATTGGCTGGTGTCCGTCATAAATACAGACGGATATGTAGGTACAACAAAGTCTATGACAACACCCATTGGACTACGCCATTGGCTATCCTATAGGTCTACACCTATTACCTGCGACTATGACAAGTCGATTACTGCTACCATGTACTACTTGGTTACAATAGCAAAACCCACTTAGCTACTTCGGTCAAATATATCCCTTTCCGGGACATATCACTCAAGGAGCTCTGAAACATATAAATACGAGATACTAGAGGTAGATGAAAAGAAGAGAGCCAAAACACGTTTACCATTTTTATTAACTGTAACAATGTAAAACAACAATAAAACACAACATAAACATTCTATGGACAATAATGTTTATGTCCCCATTCGCATAGCTACAGTAGAAAATATTGTATGTTGTTCTGCAGTTGGAGATTTGTTTCCAGCTGTGCTGGTTAAACTCTCTGCCCAAAGGCAGAGAGGATCCCCAAACAAGTCTATGTTGAAGGTCAGAGTTTTGTCTTGGGAAATAGCTACCCGACTCTATTTTATACATGGTCTACAGGGAATTTTTGGCTGAGCCTATGGGCTTGGATAACCCACATTAAATTTGGCCTTGTGCCACATCTGACCGCATGGGGTGGTTGGTAGATATCCTGCAGTTGGAGATTCATTGTGGAATTCATTTGACTCACTTCTAGCAGTTGACTACTACTTCTACACACTGCTGGCAAATCTTATATGTGTTGTTCTTGTTTTAAGTATTACTGTTCATTACCAAGCTGCATGTGATTATTCTATTCAGTAACCATCCCTAGGTGACAACATACTTACAATAGGTGATATTTGTACTCTAAAAGATTATTACTTTTAAGTTAAGGTGACATCATGGGTTACCATCTAGGAATATCTTTTGTTCCCCATTGGGTTCAGTTTGGATGTTGGTCACAGCATGTCTTGTTCCAACCCCTTCTCAGGTCTGGGCTAATTCTCACACTGTGCCAAGGGCACTAATTCACCCCTGCTGTTTGCTTGCTAGATGATGGGTTCTATCTAAAGCCCTTTATCTCTCTAAATATTGGAATCCTGTTTGTAATTTTTTTTTATTTTGTGAATGGATGACTGGAAATGATTATCCCTGCTGGTGGGAATGTCTGCCCTTCCAGAACTACATTCCTTAGTACCACCACTTCTAACCACCACAGCTAAGACCTGCCATACCATGCACATCGTAGTGAACCACCCTCATTCCATTTGTATTCCATTGGTGAGATGTATTTTCCACTTGAAC
Source organism: Acanthosepion lycidas (assembly GCA_963932145.1). NCBI lineage: Eukaryota > Metazoa > Mollusca > Cephalopoda > Sepiida > Sepiidae > Acanthosepion > Acanthosepion lycidas. The sequence continues at coordinate 26,017,027 of OZ010614.1, forward strand.
ACCTTCTTCCCACAAACCTCTACTTTGTGGAATTGACTCCCAAGAGGATGCTTCTCTGCTCACTACAATTTTAACCTGTTCAACTCTAGTGCTGTCATCTTCCCCACATATCTGCATAAACTGTACCCATTACTCTGTAACCCTCTACCTCAAGTAGCTCTTGGCCCTTGTACAGATTGAGTACCATTGTTAAAAAAAAAAAAACCCAAAAAACCCAGATTTTTGTGTTACTGCATGTTGATTATCTCCCTTGATGTGGAGTTGTTTGTCTCTTTGATAGCAAGCAGAGTAAGGAAACCGCAAGAACTTTAACAGAATGTAGTGAAGAAAGGACTAAATATCACTTGTAAGAAGACCTTGTATGGCTATTAGCAAAAGGAACATGCAAATTACAAATTGGAGATATCAAAATCAAGCAAAGTACAACAACTGAAATATCTGGGAAGTGTTTAAACAGAGGACAGAAAGTGCAACAGAGAAATCCAAAGTTACATTGGGATAGTGGAAGATGTCTTCCAAAAGCCAAGCAAAGTTGGAAGAAACAGGAAATTTCATTAGAAATAAAGAAAAGAGTACTGGACTATTACGTAATATAGATCCTTCGATATGGCAGTGAATGCTGGATGATCTCATCGCAAATGGAGAACAGATCTGAGGCAACAGAAATGTGACTCTACAGAAGGATGCTGAGAATACCATGAACTGAACATGAGCAACGATGAAGTTTATGGGAATAATTATTTATTGTTAACAGTTTAATGATTTTGGCAAAAGGTCAAAGGTGAAGTGAGGTGAGGCTGGTCTACCATAACTATCATAGACTCAGCTAATCTGATTCATGGCCCATTTATTCATTACAATTTTCTCATTCATCACCACTCAATCCAACATATACCAAATATTCACAGGAATTCTAAAACAAACCCTGTATAGGAATGACTGCAAAACAATTCTTCCTTCCCAATTTATAAGCAAAACTGCACATGCTGAAATTTCTTCATAGCCAACAAGATAGGCCACTTGTCGATGTCATCTGACTCAGTCCCGGTCTGTCTTGCCTTGAATTCAGAATGCTACGTTTATTTATCTGAATTTGCTCTTGTTTGTCAATTCCAATTCTTAGTTTGTGAACCTTTTGCCATATTACTGTTGCTTTCCCTTATTACTCTTATTTTTCCTTGCATATATTGTTTGCTTGCATTATATTATTTTTTGCCCTGTTCTTTTTTTTTTTCCCTTTTGATATTGTTTATTGCTTTGAAGTCATAATGCTCCGTTCATTTATCTGAATTTGCTCTTGTCTGTCAATCCTAATTCTTAGTTGGTGAACTCTGATCAGGAGGTTTTGAGGAACATGGAACCACCTCTTAATTGCTGGTGTTCCCAGGTCCACCCTGACCCGGGGTGGTAGCACCTGTTAGGATCCCAGCTATGGGCAAATAGTTAACCTCCAAACTGGGGCAAAAACATTATGAAAGTGTAAAAATAGGTTTTAATGTCAGAACTACTTTGTAAAAAAAAATTATTACCAGCAATATATTTTTGAAAAAAAAAATGTTACCAACAATAAAAATCTCCTTGGCATTAAATAACCCATTGAGGTTGATATGCTGTAAAACAAACCAAACCAGTTTAAAAAACAAAACAAAAAAACATTTTAAAAATTGGCTCTTTCTCATATGATGTCCACTCTCATAAGTGTCTAACAGCTTGTATATATTTATAATGGTTTTCTTGTTTACAGTAGTGAAAGATTACGATAACCGTTAATGCTGTTTATTTATATAAAGGAGAATCTGCATTTGGCATTTGCTGTATGTGTCTGTGTGTGTAAATATATATATTTTTACATTTTCTATCCTTATGTTCAAAACTGAGTTGTTCATTTTGTATGAGGTTTTGGCAGGATGTAACATACATGCTAAGGAATGAGCATAATTCTATCTATAGAGATGTCTTTAAAGCAATCTTTGCTTTTTCTGTCTTTGTTCTTATCTAAAAGTTTTCCTGAATTCCTGTCCAATTTTCTGCCCTGTCAATGTCTGTTGAGTTGCCAAAGTTACTTTATTCTTTCTGTTTGCAGACTTTTTGCTGAATCCAGCCAACTTCTCAAGACCATCATTGACTGCAATGGCATCACTATCTTGATACAGATCTGCAGATATGGCACACACAGTGTGAAAGGCGCTGCAGTAAAAACTCTGGCTGAATTAGGAAAGAAAAAGTAAGAAGCTTTCCTTTTTTTTTTTTAAATTTTTCTTCTTTTAAAAAAATCTTACTTTTTTCTTTTTTTTTTTTTTCTCCAATTCCTCAAAGTTTTTTTATGTTTGATGTTCTTGCTTTTAAATTTTTTTTTTTTTAGGATTTTTCTCTCTTTCCTCCTGTGTCAGACGATTTCTCTCTCTCTCTCTCTCTCTCTCCTGTGTCGGACGATTTCTCTCTCTCTCTCCTGTGTCGGACGATTTCTCTCTCTCTCTCCTGTGTCGGACGATTTCTCTCTCTCTCTCTCTCTCTCTCCTGTGTCGGACGATTTCTCTCTCTCTCTCTCTCTCCCCTCCTCTGTCAAACGATTTCTCTCTATCTCTCCCCTCCTCTGTCGGACGATTTCTCTCTCTCTCCTCCTCTGTCGGACGATTTTTGCCCTTTTGTGATGATTTGTTTCTGTGGTTTCTTTCTTTTTTTTTTTTTTGATTCTTTCCCGTTTTGTTTTTTAAAATTTTTAATTAAACTAAAGCTTTCAGAAATAGTTGACCTTGGATAGATAAAGCCTACATAGGAAGTAGGAAGTAAACATGCAATAAGGAGCTCACCCAGCTTTTCGCCACTGTCGAGGCCATATTGTGTCCCCATACTTGTTTGTGCATCAAAAGCTTGGAAAGGCCTGCTGCAGGTTTACAAAAGAAAAGATGTAAATGAATGCTGTAGAGAGGTGTTTTATTCAATGTTTCATTTGCTTGGTAGGTTGGTGACAGCTTCTGTTCTGTAAGAACGAATAAATGAATCAAGACTTTTGAGGCCAAGTGACAACAAAGACGGACATTGAGGATTTCCAGTTGCTGCTCTATATTGTCAAGTAGTTCTGATGCCACACATTCATGTAGCCAGACATGACTCATGGCTGGCTACATGAATGTGTGGCATCAGAACTACTCGATAATATAGAGCAGCAACTGGAAATCCTCAATGTCCGTCTTTGTTGTCACTTGACCTCAAAAGTCTTACTTCATTTATTTGTTCTTTTGTTGCTCTTTGGTCAAGTGAGCATTACTTAGAAGACCAAACTTCAAAAGACATTCTGCCAGCCATAAAACAAAAATACTTGAGATTGAGTTAAAATCTCACACCCTCCCCTTTTGTAGGTGGGCATCCCAATCATAGTGTCACATAGCCTTACTGTAATAAATGAGAGCATTTTTATTAAATTATTGTTATGAGGGTGAGTCAAAAAGTAACACAATTTGTTTTATTATATAAGAAATAAGGAAAACAAGCACATATCATACATCAAGATATAGCTATACATCACAAATTCATATCCCTACTTTCATAGTTTAAGTCCTGAATATTATAAACTTTTCATATATCTTGCACTGTCCTAGGTATGATGATAAACTAGATCCATGTCCTGGGTAAGATGATAAACTATGTCTGACAGCAAGGCCTCTGATCAAGAGGTTTTGAGGAGCGTGGAAGCACCTCTTAATTGCTGGTGTTCCCAGGCCCAACCTGGCCTAAGGTGGTAGCACCTGTTAAGGTCCCGGCTATGGGCAAATAGTTAACCCCCTGAACTGGGGTCAAAACACTATGAAAGTGTAAAAATAGGTTTTAATACCAGAAATACTTCATAAAAATTAGTATTACCAGCTATACATTTTTGAAAAAAAAAATTACCAGCAATAATATGTTTTTGAAAAAAAAATTACCAGCTATACATTTTTTATGAAAAAATATTACCGTCGATACATTTTGAAGAAAAGATATTACCAGAAATAGATTTTTGAAGGAAAAAAATATTATCAGCAATATATTTTTAAAAAAAAATATTTCCAGCAATAAAAATTTTTTCAGCATTAAATAACCCATTGAGCTTGATATGCTGTAAAACAAACCAAACGAAACCAAACCAAAATGTCTTGAAATACATTTTTTTTTTTTTGTTTTTTATAATTATTTCAATTATGTGTGTCGTAATTCTGGTGGTGGTGGTGGGGGGGTCAGTTTCTTTCTTATTAATAGTAGACAACCGTTCCCCCACTTTATGTCCGGTAGAATGTTATTTTAGTACAATGTCATTTCACTTTCAAAATGAGAATGGTGCCAATCAAAAGTGAGTATTTGAATTTTAAATTAGCTTTTTTTTTTTTTTTAGTTATTAACAAATTAAAGTATTTTCCAATTTCTTTTTTTTTTTTTTTTTTTAAAAAAGAACTGATCAAAATTTTCCTTGTCTGTCACATTCAATGAAACCTCTATAAAAAAAAGATTTTTGCCCAAATATTGTAATAGACAAGGCTATCTCCCTGAGGAAAGAGGCATAAAATTACCTGTACAATATGTAGTCATGTAAATTATCTAGTGCCTTAGGACTAATTAAATGCCTGTGGGTGGGCATGAAAAAATCTGCTTAACTCACTGAGGCACAAACAAAAACCGTCAGATTTTCTCTTTGCGAAAAGAAGAATTATGGACAGCATGAGGAATATGTTTGAATGAGCCAGCTGTGGTGTTCAAAGATAAAAAACATTGCAGTGAGGAATCTGAAACAGATTACTACAGATGTATTAAAAAATATATTACTATAAGCTATTTCGGCATCATTACCAACTGATTTAACCCAAAACTAATACCAGAATTTGACAGCTCTGATCCTAAACAATTTGTTGTTGAATGGATAGAGAAGACAAAATTGCTATGTCAGCTGTGCACTGTGAAAAGGATGATGTTTGTAGTCCTGTTGCATCTAATGAGTGGGGCATATGCAGTGTATCAGGAGCTGAGTTAAGAAAGCAAAAAAACAACTTCAACTGTATAAAGGAAGCTCTTTATATGGCCTTTGCTGCAGCCTCATTCACAGCATCTGAATTATTTGTGGTATGATGTTTACATTCTGGAGAGTCTGTGAACACTTTTTTGGTGGAACTATGGAAGCTCTCAGTTCTGTTTGATGGTATACCAGAACAAGGCTTAATATGTGCTTTTGTGGCCAGTCTGCAATATTAAACAGAAATAGCTGTGTCAGCTGTAAAACCAATGCATGACCCAGTGGAAGGAATTGTGAGTTCACCAACATGTGTGATAGTCCAAACCATATGGGTCATGACTGCCTTGCTCAACACAAGCGATCAAAAGACAACTGTCCAAAGCCTCGAATAAAACTCATGGTGTAGGGAGCCAGGTCATTTGTTATAGAATTGTTCAGGAAAAGGACAAGGGGGGGAGTCTATTGTGCAAGTCTTGGCTCCTGGCAAAACGTGAATTCAGTGCTGCCCACAATAGATATATACGTGTGCAGGAAGAGAGATGTTGTGCTAGTGGATTCTGGGTGTTCTTGGACTCGTCAGCAGAAAGATGTGCCTGATATGGAAAAAGAAGAATGTTGAAGTAATGACTCTTACTGGAGAAATGTGCATCAGTGGTAACAAGCAGATAGATCTTCGGGTGGATGGAGGAACTGCAGAAAGAGAGGCTTTTGTAGCATAAGAGGACTCTCTTGGATTTGACGTACTTATCCCTGTGTATACAATCAAGGCCCTGGATGGGGTTTCCATTTCAAAATCAGGAGTGGTGCACTTCCTCTGCAAGCAAGCCTCTGCATGTGCAATAGCACTACTCTCTCTTGAAGAGCCTGATTTTCATGCAGAACTCTATCAGTGACAAAATGAGTAGACTTCATCATGGAAATGGACAGATATCAAAGCATTCCTGCAAGCTGCGAGACTGCATTGCAGAGTACACCATGTCGACGAAAGTTAGGAAATTCTATGAAAAGGAATTGCATCAATGGGTCAAGAAAGGCTGGCTTATTCCCTATGACAAACAAAAATTTGGAACCTCCGAAAGAACTTCTTCTGTTGATGGTCATTATGCAACAAAACAAATCAAATGTGCGGCCCATAATGGCTTACTGGGAACTTAACCTCCATGTTGACTTGACATGTATACAGTAGATGTTAATATTTTCACCAGCAATCTAAGAAAGTGGAGACAGCAACGGTCAAACATTGTCCTACTGGAACCTGCCTACCTACAAGTCCGTGCTAATGGACAACTTTGTCTGTACCAGACACTTATTTTCCAATTTCTTTGCAAAAAGAAGGATTGCGGACAGTACAAGGAACACGTTTGAAGGAGCCAGCTGTGAGATTCAAGGACAAAGACATGGCAGTGAGGAATATGAAACGAATTACAACGGATATGTTACAAATATATTATTACTATTATTCTTCGAGACATAAAGTGAGGGATCGATTTTCTATTGTTATTAAGTAATAAACTGACCCCCCCCCAGTTAATTCCTACATATTAATGAAATAATTTTTTTTCATTTCTCCTCAAGCAAGTGGATAAAGCTACTGATTGTTAGAGAATATAAGAAAAAATTATTAAGGAGAGAGAACAATAAAAGGACAGTAATTAAGAAGATAAGGATTTAAATTTTTGAAGATCCAAAGTTTACTGAGAAGCAAGAGGCAGGAAAAGAGTTCCTCAGATGATAGAAGAAACTGTTAGAAACTGGGAAACATATCTATTTAAAGACTCGTCTGCAAAAACCAAAGAATAGTAAGGACTAAAAAATATTAATTTCATATCTGGGAAGGTATTGTTGTTGTTGTTGATCCAGTAGTAGTTTGATGATGATGAATTTTAAATTTGATTATGAATTTTTTAGTAACACACTGATGTGTGTTGAAATCCTCACAGTATTTAGTATTGTTGAATTTATCGCTAACATTTTTTATCAAACTCTATGTTTCATTCAATTTTGCAAACCAGTCGATGAAATTTGAATAAAGCTGATTTGTTTGGAAAAATACTTTGACAAAAACCCTACTCAGTGATTTAATAATTTCTTTAATTTGATTTTATGGGACTTCATGGTAAACAATATTTTTATGAGAATTTCTTTTTTTTTCTTTTTTAATAGCAAAGAATAAATTCTTAGGATTTCTTACTCTTGAGCATGCAACATACAACTGGTCATGCATAAATATTTCTTTCTGGAGCCAAATTCCAACCTTTTGAAGCGTTTGACCTTGTGATTTGTTTCTAATTCTCACAAATGCAGGACAAACTGGAAACTGGATTCTTGTGTATATAAAAGCTTAAAGAAAAGATATGCAAATAACAGTATTGCATTTTTATTAACTAAGTATTTGTTATTTTAAACATTAAATTATTCTTAAAATAGTGTAGATATTTTGTCTGCTAAATAATAAAACTTAATTTTTCCCCTCAAACATAATTAAAATTAATTGTACTAAGCTACACACACTATTAAGACCAACGGTACTTTTGTCATATAGGAAGAAAATAAATAACTACTGACACTGAGGTTCGATCATGACACTCTAGACATGAATATTCTGCTAGGTGTATAAATAGCGGTGTCAGGCTACTGACTGCAGTGATTATTGAGTGACTATTGAATGGAACTATCCAGTTGAACTAGTGTGAATTATTGTACATCAATGATTTGGGCTTTGATTTAGGATTTACTGGATGTTCTGAGCTGCACTACTAACAAGGTATTCACTGAAGTGGTTAATTATCTTTGGTTGACTTTTACTTCTTTGTTCTTGTTAAGTATTTATTTTCAGTTGTAATTAAATACTGTTTTATCTTAGCATTGAAGTCTTGAGTTATACTTAATTATTAATGGCCACCATACATCACAAAAACTTTGTACCTCCTTACCTGGTTGTACTTCTCCCCAAAATTTGGTACCAATCAATGTATGGCTATTTTAGAGGGTGTGATAGATGGACAGGCAGACAGACAGACTAATGTCACAGAATTTTATATATAGATTTTTCATTTTTTTATTTATTTTTGGTGTATGGTAATTTAAAATTTGAAACAGAATAAACACTTATTTTATTTATTTTATTTTCCAGCTGTTCTGTTGAATTTGGCCAACAAGTTCTCCGAGGAGAGGGTCTTGTAAAGTTGGTGGAAATGACCAAAGAAGATGCTGTTTACTCGGAACATGCTCTCTGCATTCTTATCTATCTCAGCCACCATAGTTTCATCCGACCATTAATGGGAAGTTCTGATGTCATTCAGACCCTCCAGTCGAAATTTGAATCGGAAATTCCGGCACACCTCTGCTCGGAGATTTTGAATGCTTTCTGCCTTTTCTCCAATGAGGCTGTCAACAGAGTAAAGTTGAGACAATTTGGAATTCTCAAGATTCTCCTTAGCGCCCTTCAGGACCAGCGCTATGCCCTGCTACACAATCGGATCATCAGCGCTTTTGTTAACTTTTTGTATGATGATAGCAGCTTTGATTTGCTCCTTGAGAATGGCCTTGTGCCTGTGCTCTTTGTCCATCTCCAGCGCTGTGCTGGTTTTTCCTTTACAGTACCAAACACAGAACCATTTGTGGAATCTTTAATTGAAGCAGTCATGAATCGTAATGATGAGAGTGGGAATTCTAATATCCATGGACCTGCATGTAGTAACACTCAGGAAAAGTGTACGAAGCATGCCACAGCTGGTAGTTCTAGCACTGGTAAAGAGTCAAGCCCCGAGGAAAAGTGTACAAAGCATGCCACAGCTGGTAGTTCCAGCACTGGCAAAGAGTCAAGCCCTGAGGAAAAGTGTACAAAGCATGCCACAGCTGGTAGTTCCAGCACTGGTAAAGAGTCAAGCCCTGAGGAAAAGTGTACAAAGCATGCCACAGCTGGTAGTTCCAGCACTGGTAAAGAGTCAAGCCCTGAGGAAAAGTGTACAAAGCATGCCACAGCTGGTAGTTCCAGCACTGGTAAAGAGTCAAGCCCTGAGGAAAAGTGTACAAAGCATGCCACAGCTGGTAGTTCTAGCACTGGCAAAGAGTCAAGCCTTGAAGAAAACCCTGAACCAAAGTTAGTTAACAAGGGCCAAAGCACTAATAGTGAGAGGATCTTGAACAACAGCCTGGTGTTAATTTCAAATAACAATGCAGATGCCAGCAAACATGACCCAAAAGTAGAAGAGAAGCTATCATCCTTACCCACTCATAAGCAATGCCTTTCAGCAAGCGATAATCCTCCAGACGAAGATCAGGAGACACCTCCAGCAAGAAAAGTGAAAAACTGCCAAACTGCTCAAGCCCAAAGAACCTGCTTGCCTGATTCTGCCTGTGTAAATGGACAACTTCAGGTGCCAGGCACCAGGGGTCGAATTCCAAAGAGAAAGCATGAGACAGAAGTCTTTTCCGAACCATCTAAACGATATCGTTTGTCATTAGGTGTCGAAGCCGACCCACAGAAGGAACCAGCTATCTTGAGTTTTAAGATCCCAGATACTCACAACCTGAGCCCGTTAGTTGCCGAGACAGTTGCAGACATGGTAGATATGTCGCCCTCGACAGTGTTGTCGCATGTTGGCAAATGCTCTGAACACTTGGAGCAGCATGCCACAGAGATCATAGCTTTCCATGGCAGTTCTCTCTTGGAGCCATCTCAATCGCAGACCATGGATATGGAAAGCAACTGTGCAGATATATCTGTGACTTTAAGGAGCAAGTGTAGTGTGGGTCGGATAGAAGAGATTTTAAAAATGAAAGGGTTTTGTATAAGAACTGAATCAGAGACATGCAACTCGGATCAGGAAGTCGATAGCGATGAGGCTGACGATGATGAGGATGAGGATGATAAAGTTTTGGAGAAACAGCAAAGAAATTTTTATTGCATCGACAGTCCTTCCTATCAAAATAAGATCACATGGCAACCAGAGGATTATGCTACAGATGCAGCATTAAAATCTTCATCTCTCACTGGTGGTCAGTATTTAAGTCCACTTAGCAATGCCTCTTACCATTCTCCTGACTGGAGTCCAAACTTCAGCTCACAAGAGAAGGACTTCAGTTCTAAGGACAGTTACAGCAGTGAGGAAGAAATGCAAGTGGATGCTAGTGACAGAACTCCGTCTCATTCTGATAACTACACAGCAGATAACAATTGTCAGGAGTCTGTCTGCAAGACTTCACGCCATAAAAAGAATACAAGTCTTGGTGCCACCAAGAAATGTTCAAAGACTCAAAGCAGTGTAAACTTGGTCAACCGGAAAACAGAGGACAACATACTTATTCTGTTGTCTCGTATTTCCCAAAAAGAGAACCCGACAAAATATCTTGCAAACGTGGAGAGCTTTCTGTGCCTCCTTCGTTACATTGGACATGTTCCGCTAGCCTTTCCAAGGAGTGTGCGCATTCTGGGTCGGGTGGTTAGCAACCTCTTCTGTCTTGAGAGCCTTTTGGGTTTCATGGCGCCAGCATTGATATTCTTAGAACTAATGACTTCTTGGAACCACCGGATCTGTGATACTAGATGTCACAGTGACATGTTTTGGACACCGTCTCGGGCAACTTGGTTAAACATCGGCAGCGCTTTCTCTCAGAACTCTTGTATTGAAGGTTCTGATGATCTTTTGAAGGCGGGACAATTAATACTGAACGAGTTTGGTGTCGTGGCTGAGATTAATTTTGGTACTTGTCTGCTAGCACAACACTTAATGAAGGAGACGCCCCAACAGAATTATGTCATTGCTTGTTTACCCTTCCTTTGCCGGTAAGTGACACATTGTTTTGCAAAACATTTTTCTATTGGAGGGTGGGTACCAAACATACATTAATTAGGCATAATTAACCTATAAGTATAGAGTATAATGAAAATTCGGTTCACTATCATAGGAACGATCTTTGAATGCAAGTTCGCGAAACTTTTTATTCATGTTAAACTAGTGGTTCTCAACTGTTTTTTGGACATGACCCGCTTAAGTATCACTAAAATCCTGGTGACCCAAAGCAACATATAATTCTTATTATTCAAAAAGTGAACTCCAGTTCATGTGGACGAAGCCTAAAAGGCCATTAACTTAATTTTACATACCCCCTGCCCTTTTAGGATATGAGCAAATAATGACTCTTCACAGCTTCTTATTTCTTGTAACTTATAATATCTGTCTCTTTGCCAAGGGTCCCATCCACCATTCATTCAGAAAAGCTTGTCAGTGACCTTTAGTTTTCCCATGTACCTTTTAACTTATATGCTGATTCATTCTAGATTCTAACAACCTGCTTAGGCTTAATAGGACTTAGCATTAAAACAAAATATAAGAGTCATTAATAAAGAAAGATAAATGACAGCAGGTCTTCAAAAGCAGCAGCAGCAGCAGCTGTAACAAAGAGAAATCTTCCATGAGTGCAGTCAAGCATGACAAACAGCAGGAGCACTCATCAGCAGGCTGGTTAGGTTTAAGACTCCAAGTCCTCCACAAAGAATTATCACATGGTGGATTAAAGCAATGGTTTATGAATTTGGTGATATAGTCATTGTGAGTTCAGTCCCTGTGTGTACTGAAACTCAGTGAAAACAGGGTGAGCAATAACTGAGCAGTACCAAAAATTAAGAATGAGGCCAGTGGTTTACAACCTTTTTTTGGCCATGCCCCACCTCAGCCTCTCTAAGATCCTGATGTCCCACTTTTTAAGAAAATGTGTACTCCTATTCATATGTATGTGTGTGTGTGAGTATATATATATATATATATATATATATATATATATATATATGTGTGTGTGTGTGCATATGTATGTGTTTATATATGTGTGTGTGTGTGTGCATATGTATGTGTTTATATGTGTATATATATATGTCTGTGTGTACATATGTATGTGTTTATATGTTTATATATATGTCTGTGTGCATATGTATGTGTTTATATGTGTATATATATATATATATGTGTGCACGTACATATGTATGTGTATATATATAGGTATGTATGTGTGCATATGTATGTGTGTATATATAGGTATGTATGTGTGTATATGTATGTATATGTATGTATGTGTGCATATGTGTGTATATATATGTATATATATATATATATACATATGTATGTGTGTATATATATATATATACATATGTATGTGTGTGTATATATATGTATGTATGTGTGCATATGTGTGTATATATATATACATATGTATATGTGCAAATATATATATATATATGTATGTGTGCAAATATATATATATATATATGTATGTATGTGTGTGTGCAAATATATAAATATATATATATATATGCATGTATGTGTGCAAATATATATATATGCATGTATGTGTGCAAATATATATATATATGCATGTATGTGTGCAAATATATATATATGCATGTATGTGTGCAAATATATATATATATATATGCATGTATGTGTGCAAATATATATATGTATGTATGTGTGCAAATATATATATATATATATGTATGTATGTGTGCAAATATATATATATGTATGTATGTGTGCAAATATATATATATGTATGTATGTGTGCAAATATATATGTATGTATGTATGTGTGCAAATAAATATATATATATATATATGTATGTATGTGTGCAAATAAATATATATATATATGTATGTATGTGTGCAAATATATATATATATATATATGTGTATGTATGTGTGCAAATAAATATATGTGTGTATATATATATATATATATATATATATATATATGTGTATGTATGTGTGCAAATAAATATATGTGTGTATATATATATATATATATATATATATATGTAGGTGTGCATGTGTATGTGTATATATATATGTAGGTGTGCATATGTATGTGTGTGTATATATATATATATATGTAGGTGTGCATATGTAGGTGTGCATATGTATGTGTATTTATATATATATATATATATATATATATATGTAGGTGTGCATATGTATGTGTATATATATATATAGAGAGAGATATATGTATGTATGTGTGCATATGTATCTGTATATATATGTATGTGTGCATATGTATGTGTGCATATGTATCTGTATATATATGTATGTGTGCATATGTATGTGTGCATATGTATCTGTATATATATGTATGTGTGCATATGTATGTGTGTGTATATATATATATATATATATATAGATATATGTATGTGTGCATATGTATGTGTGTATATATATATATATAGATATATGTATGTGTGTATATATATATATATATAGATATATGTATGTGTGTATATATATATATATAGATATATGTATGTGTGCATATGTATGTGTGTATATATATATATATAGATATATGTATGTGTGCATATGTATGTGTGTATACATATATATAGATATATGTATGTGTGCATATGTATGTGTATATATATATATATATAGATATATGTATGTGTGTATATATATATATATATATATATAGATATATGTATGTGTGCATATGTATGTGTGTATATATATATATAGATATATGTATGTGTGCATATGTATGTGTATATATATATATATAGATATATGTATGTGTGCATATGTATGTGTGTATATATATATATAGATATATGTATGTGTGCATATGTATGTGTGTATATATATATATATATAGATATATGTATGTGCGTGTGTGTGTGTGTATATGTATGTATGCATATATGTGTGTGTGTGTATATGTATGTATGCATATATATATATATATATATATATCTATATATATGTCTGTGTGTGTATATGTATGTATGCATATATATATATATCTCTATATATATATGTCTGTGTGTGTATATGTATGTATGCATATATATATATATCTCTATATATATATGTCTGTGTGTGTACATGTATGTATGCATATGTATATATCTCTATATATATGTCTGTGTGTGTATATGTATGTATGCATATATATATATATCTATATATATATGTCTGTGTGTGTACATGTATGTATGCATATATATATATCTCTATATATATGTCTGTGTGTGTATATGTATGTATGCATATATATATATCTCTATATATATGTCTGTGTGTGTATATGTATGTATGCATATATATATATCTCTATATATATGTCTGTGTGTGTATATGTATGTATGCATATATATATATCTCTATATATATCTCTGTGTGTGTATATGTATGTATGCATATATATATCTATATATATATCTCTCTATATATGTGTGTGTGTGTATATGTATGTATGCATATATATATATATGTGTGTGTGTGTATATGTATGTATGCATATATATATCTATATATATATATGTGTGTGTGTGTATATGTATGTATGCATATATATATCTATATATATATATATGTGTGTGTGTATATGTATGTATGCATATATATATCTATATATATATATATGTGTGTGTGTATATGTATGTATGCATGTATATATCTATATATATATATATGTGTGTGTGTATATGTATGTATGCATATATATATCTATATATATATGTGTGTGTGTGTGTATATGTATGTATGCATATATATATCTATATATATATGTGTGTGTGTGTGTGTGTGTATGTATGCATATATATATCTATATATATATATATGTGTGTGTGTGTGTGTGTGTATGTATGCATATATATATCTATATATATATATCTGTGTGTGTGTATGTATGCATATATATATCTA
>OZ010614.1:26041702-26171702 GCA_963932145.1 Acanthosepion lycidas
AAATTAGGTCATCAAAAGTCGCAACATGTGCGAGTTGATACAGTAAGTGATATTTAGTGGGTTTACAATATTCCGAATATCTAATATATTACCATGAATAATTATTATGAACAATTAATACAAGGTATTAGCTGAATTATTTATACATTGTTATGAATAACTGTATTTTAACAGGAGTAGGTATGTTCACCTATTGTTCAGTTTACACACCTCCCTGGTCTTTTGAACAGGAGTAGAGGTTTATCCCTTGTTTCCTCTTTAGGATTAGGTTTCTGGTTCCTTTCAAAGTCTACTGCAAGTCTATACTTCTAACGTCTCCACCTAAGCTCTGAAATTTTACTTACTGTATTTTTTCCTCAACAATTGATAGGCTTGCCCTTTGTCCAGTTCATATTCTTCACTGGTCTTTTGAACAGGAGCTGAAGTTTATTGATTGTTATCCAGGCTTAGGATTGGGTGTCCAGTTCCTACTAAAGTCTTCTCATTCTCTGTCATTGCCATTAGTCCCTTGCATCTTAGTGGTATTATCACCTTGCTTGGGGTGAATTGATTAAAAAAGAAAATTTACATAACTTTTTTTTTTTTTTATGAAAATCTTCCAATTGCAAGGGAATTGTCTCTTGAATCCCCCAAATATTCTTTCATGTTCTTTCGACTTTCTTTATTGCATTCTCTTAGCTATTTCTTTTTCCATTATTGCTCACCTTCTTCTCAGGACTGTAACATATTAGACAAAATTCCTGACAGTATAGAAATGACTATGTTCATCTGTGAACATTTTTGTATTTGGCGATTTTTAATACTCATTGTGTCAAGCATCTTTATCATTCTGTTAAAGATGTTGCCGCTGTTCAAAGTTTTCAATTTTTCCACTGCTCACTCTCTCAGTCAAATAGTGTAATTCTCTACATGTTTCCCTAATAATTCTTCTTTAATTGATTTGTTCCTTACCTCCTCTCCTTGCTATTGTCCAGCATTGCAACTCTGTCCTCTTGCCAATTCGGATCACGCTGAACCTCCTATTCACAAGACTTCTGTAACCAGTATACTGATTAGGATTCATTTCATGACTTTCTTCCAGATGCCTCTTGGATTGATATTCTGCCCTCTTGCCAATTAGGATCATACTGTAGTATCTGTTTGCAAGACTTCTTTCTAGGTGAGACCATAATCTTCTTTTTTGGTTCACACCTGCCTGTTCAGTTGCTATAGCCCACAGGAATCACTTTTTCTGGTTGTACCTGTATGATAGTACTGATCTCAACTGATGCCTCTTTGTGTCTGCTTGTAATAATTGTAAACGTGTCCTCAAAGATAGATAGAATGAGGCACCATATAGCCTCTAACATGTTTGCTTCACGTGATTACTGGCAGCACTGTAATAGTGTGTTAAATAAGATTAGGTCCTCTATTCCTGACCTCTTCATTCAGTTTGAGGTGTTAACATTTTCTGTTGATAAAGCAGAATGTCTTGCTCATAAATTCTCTTCCAATTCTACTCTTGATTGATCTGGAGTAGCTTTACCTGACTTTCCACTTAGAACTGAGTCTCTATTGAGTGATATGCATATAACTCCCATCCATGGTTTCTGTGATCATCTCTAAACTGGATCTCCACAAAGCATGGTATTCCTAAAATAGTTCTTAAGAAATGTGCTCCAGTTCTGTTTAAACTCTACAATAAATGCCTTGTTGCTTGTTGGAAATCCTCTTGTGAAGTTCCACTATTTAAGAACTTGGAAGGATCAGACAGTTCATGTTTTGGCAATGTACTAGAGGTTCTAATCAACTCAGAATTGGTTAAGCAACTCACCTTGCAGTGTCTTCTTTCAGACAAACAATATGGCTTTCACTTTTTTAAGCCAATTGCTGATGTGTTAAATGTTATTGTTGAAAGAGTCTATCAAGCTTTAGATAAGAATGATAAAGCTTGAGCTGTTTCTTTAGATATCTCAAAAACATTTGACAGAGTTTGGCATGCTGGTTTTCTTTACAAATTGAAAGATTATGATATTTCTGGAGGAATGTTTGATCTGATTGAATCTTTAACAAAAATGAAAGTTGTCTTGAATGGCCACTCTTCTAGATCATTTGCATTAATGCAGGTGCCCCTCAAGGCTATATCCTTGGACCAACACTGTTCCTAATTTTCATCAGTGAGCTTCATGATGTCATCAGTTCTCATCTTGGCATCTATACTGATGACACAACTATTTACTCCTGTCTTCAAGATAAATCTGACTAGTTTGATAAAGTGAAATTGGCAGCTGATGTAAAACATGACTGACAATCTGTTGTTAACTGGGGAAAGGAATGGCTTGTTAATTTTAATGTAGGCACCTTCATGAAAATCAATAGCATGACAAGAACGGTCTGAAAATTAATGAAAAAAAAATTTCCTCGTGTTAAATGTATATTTCATTATTGAGAAGAAACACTAAAGTATTTTTTGAAATTTTTTACTCATACTTAACATGTCCAAAATTTTGGTTACAAATCTTGTTTACCAAATAACGAAAAAAACTCGATTTAAGCCATTTTAAAAATTTTTAAGAATAAGTTAAATTCTTCATTTAAAATTCGTTTAAAAATTAATTATACGTATTTCAAAATTTATTCAAAAAAATTTAGAAAATTTGAAGTTTATTTAAAATAATTTAAAAGAAACTTTTACTTACTTTCTTCATAGAAAAATGTTTTTTAAAATAAAAGAGAGACGATTTGAACCATGCGTGAATTGACAAGTGCGAATTGATGCCGTCTATCAATTATTGACAGCTGACGTGAGATTTGAGTTCCCCTACGGACGGACAGAATGGACATATTTTTTTAAGTGGACCTGCTTAAGTACTAACTTGTAATAATTAAAGTAAAAAAAACTTTCGCCATTCCGTTTTTTTTGTTTTGTTTTTTTTAAGTACTGTACCATAAGTTTGTTGATACTATCTGAAGAAATTATAAATACTATAAAAAAAAAAAAAAAAAAGATACAAGTGCTGCACTGCTGACGTTTTTTATTTATTGCACGCACGATACTTCCGGTTTCCGTAGATTTCATTTGGTAAAAATTATTGACACAAATTAATTTTTTTAAAATAAGAGGGTTAGTTAGTTTGTAATAAGCTTTGGAAATTATAATCTGTAAATATATATCTACTTAAAAACAGCATTCGTTAAGTTCTACAAGCTTTTCCATAATTTTAGAAGAATTAACAACATAATGTAAAAATAAAAATAAATATTACAGAAATAACAAATAATTGTAGGTAATTGTTTTAAAAATTCATTTTTCATCGAAATATCTTTTTGCTTTCAGACAATATTGTCCATGTTTATTGGAATAAATAAAAGCAATTAAAAGCTTTTGAAATTAAATAATATTTTTGTTTTATTGAGTTTTGTATGTTAAACTTCAGAGACGATTTTCAGGTAGAGGGGTTCCAACCAAAAAAAAAAAAACAAAAACATGATTTGGTTTCCTCAAAGCATTGTGCTTTTAACTAATATAATCACTAATCTCCTCAAAATTGAAATTATAGTTTTCTTACAATTAGAGTGGGTAATACATATGAAAAAAAAAAAAAAAAATTTCTGCCATGACTTTACTAAAAATAAAAGATATTTATAATAAGTTCCATCATTTGTGAATAGTTTCTGAAAGTATCGCTAAAATTCAACAATTATTTTTATTTTTGCAAGATCTTCCAAATTAATGTGTGTCAAACAGGAAAAAAACGTGCTAAAAATTTTATGTTATTTTATCGGCCCAGTTCATAAAAAGAGAAAAAAGGTTTTTTTTTAATCAAAATTTACAATGTTCTAAAAAAGAAGGAAAAATTTTAAAAAATAAGTAAAAAATACTTTGATCTTTCCTCTTAATAATAACATAAGCATTTAGACGCTAAAATTTTGTTTTCATCAACTTTGGCGTCTTTTTCATCATGCTATGCTCTGTTCTTAGCGATCTCATGAAGGTACCTATTTTAATGCCTCCAAAATTAAACTGCTGTCTTTTAATCATCTTAGAATACAATTTTTGCTTTCCATCAGCTTGGCTGATGCTAACCTCAAGGAAAGTGACTCAATGAGCCTTCTCGGGTGTGTGAGAATTGGTCAGAAGTACACACACACGCTATATACAATTCCAATGGGCAAAACAGTGTGCACAGTCAAATAGACAAATCAATTCCACAAATGCTGACTATCACCGTTCCTCAATCTCAGGTAAGCAACTCCTCTCACCAAAAACGAGTCTCTGCCTTTGAATGAGCGTATCATACTTTTATGCATCTGGCCAGCCATCGCTCAGCCAATAAAAATGGCTACAAGCAACACCGACATTTCCGTCCACATGAACTGCTGCCCGATTCACCATTTCCATTGCAAAACATACACACGACTGACCCTTTTGGGTCACCGAGGTAAGTCTCTGCTACATCAGGCTAACGTTTTCCATCAATATGAAGTGAAACAATGAATCAATCACTAGGTCTGCTGCTAGGAAAATTAGTTTACTGTGTCGTGCTAGACATTTTTCCCAAAAGAATCTATTTTACACCTTTATATATCTACCATTTGTCAATGCATTGAATATTGCTACCAAATCTAGTCAGGTGCTTCTATGTATTTAGAGACTGATAAAATACAAAGAAGTCTCTTCAGTATCTGTTTATATTTCTGAGATGAGGTATTATGTACACTATTTACATTATTCGGACTATTATCCTCATCTTTGTCGCCATATTTATCACAACATTTCGGCCCTTCAGTATCTGTCTCTATTTCTGAGATGAGGTATTATGTACACTATTACATTTAATCATCTATTAATACTAGCTACTTTTTCCTCCAGGCAAAGTTTGCAGGTTTTGGATTGATTGTTGTAGGCTGATGATCTTTTCCTTATTTTCCATGATATTTTTGGTGTGATTTGTGTTTTGTTTTTAATTTCCCAGATACACTTGGAAAGCATTGTACTGTTTGCCTATTTACTATTTGTGAAAGATGTTTTATGTGTATAGTTTCTTTGTTTCCAGGGTCCTTCAGTTACGCCTATATATACTTTTTCTTTATTATCTGGTGATTTTACTGTGGCTTGGTATATTATATTGCTTTATAAACAATTACCATTTAAAGGACATTCATTCTTTATTCTATAAGTACACGTGGGTTTAATTTATTTGGCGGTTTGTTGATATTTTTTCTGTTGTACTTTTTTTATTATTTGTGTCATGTTCTCAGTGCAACCGTAGCTGATTTTTACAGTGTTTTTATTGAATATTTTGTGTAGAGTGCTTGATTCCGGAAAGTGTTTAAGAGTTTGAAGAATATTTTACCTACATTTTGTTTTACGTTTTTGCTGTACAGTGGGTTGAACCATATGATATTTCTCTTCCTGTTGGCCTTTTTTGTGCTCTGTGGTATGTGAGTGTTGCCAGGAATCCACTATCTTTTAGGGCTGTTTTGTAGTCCTTCTTAGCTTCATTAAATATGGTTTCATTGGAAGAAGTGTTGGAAAGCCTGCAGTTAATCAATTTTGGTATCTGTTTGATTATTGAAGGTGGGTGATTGGAAGATATGTGTTATGTACAGTGGTTTATCATTGGGTTTTCTGTATGGTTTATATGTGCTTTTTCTTGTGTTGAAGGTAATACTAGAAAATCTATTTCGTTTAAGTCATTTTTAAAATCTTTATTATTGCTTCTTTAGTTTTGTGTTTTATAGTCTCCTAAGATTATAAGAGCACCGTCCTTGTAGAGTCCTGTATCATTTTTATCTATTATTTTTCTTACTTCGTGTAGTAAATATATCAAGCCACTCCCGCCAAAATGGATTACCCACAATGCACCACTGACCCATATATGTAAATAGTCAAGAAAAAAATCCAACACTCGCAGCCTGACGATTGTGCCTAGCATGAAACAGCCTGTCACCTCCGAGTGTTGAATTCAATGTTCACTTATTTATATATATATATATAATAGCCCAATTAGTAAAAGTTGAGGATAAAAAGCAGCAAAATGATACCAAGATTGGCAATAAAATTGATATTTTATATTAACCTTTTAATTGACTTGAAAAGAAAGATTTTAATGTAGGAATTTTTTAACATACATGTGTTCTTTTTCAACGATATACGGAATAAAGAAAGAAGTGGGACTTACTCTTCCGAGGAATGTTGTTATTGGTTAGAGATCTCCCTGTGGAAATTATATTCTCTGAGTAAACACAAATCCCTGTTTAATCCCTTGATGTGTGAATTTATTTTGAAAAGAAATTTTGACCCTGATCTGTGTCTTTCTTGTCGGCTGTTGAATGAAGATGCTAAAAGCATGCATCTGATGTCATTGATGCTATGAAATGGTTGGTTTAAGTGTGTAGTGTGAGGGAAAATTGTTGTTGTCCCTGATGGTTTTTTTATGGTTACTAAACCAAAGACAGAATTCTGTCCCAGTTTCTTCAAAATAAGCATTTGTGGCAGAAAAGCAAATGTATAAGATTTGAACTGTCACTATTCAAAGCCAGTGGTTTGAATACTACGTGAGAGCCAGGTGGTGTGAAATTGCTGTGATCATATGCCTACAGATTATTAAAAAAAAAAAAAAAAAATGCAGGATTCATCCCTCTGTGTAACCCAGGCCACATCAGATCAGTATTGCCTTATAAGGTGGGCTACATTGCTATATAATAATAATAATTATTATTATTATTATTAAAAAAAAAAAAAAAAAAATCAAGATAATTATCAGCCATTAAGCAAACATCTACCTTAGAAATGGAAAAAAATTTTATTTTTTGTTCACTTTGGTGAAAATATTTTTTTCTTGAAATTTTGGTATAAGATTATCACTGAGGAGAATCTGATTAACACTTGTGATTTGTTTTATAATTTTTAAATAAATAATTCCTCTGCAGAGTAAAAAATTATAAATGTTTCTTATACCTAAAGCAAAAAAGATGTTTTCATGTATGATCTTCCTTAGTAAAAAATGGTTTAAAATGATGAGAATTTTAATCCAAAAGTTTACAAAATTCAAAATGGAAAAAAAAAAAAAAAAAATTGCAGATTGTTGTGATTTAAATTTGATAACCATTACAATAAGGCCAAATTGTACAGCACCTCAATGTCTGAGGATGTCCTTGGGTATCATTTGTTGAAATCTGAAAATCTATTGCATAACCAAAAACAGCAAGAGCTACAATTAGTGTACTTACATATGACAATACGAAATTGCAACTGAAAAAAGTTCATGGTTCAGATGACTCTTTGTGTGTACAAATAAAAGTAGAAGACAACTTTCAAGCTGAGGAATCAGATATCTTCTCTGGCTTTTGTAGTAGATGCTCTCAATACCATAACTCACCTACTAATGGTCGGAAGTATCAAAGAGCATACTGTGGAAGACGCTTCAAGAAGCACACATTAAAAAAGAAAAGAGCTAGGAGAATTAAGGCTTTGTTGAAGAAGAAGGGAGATTATCAGAGTGAGTGGAGTTACTCACCTTGATAAGAAAATGCTATAAACGAGATTAGCATGAAGGAATGTAAGACATTATGGAGTTAGAAACATACATGAAGAGAGAAATGCATTGCAAGCCTAACAATTGGCTCTGCACATATCTTGAAGCCATTATTGATAATGAAGAGACCTATAATTTTACTACCTGCAGTACTAGCCCAAAATTAAATTTCTTTCTTTGGACCAAACCAGCCTTTAATGTTTTGAAATCTTAAAATATAATTTGAACATGTAACATTCACATTTTTAAAAGATAATTCACGAGAAATCAAATCAATTTAAAATTTAATTTCAAGTTGTGTAAAATTATGCTCTGAATCAAACTAAAACTAGAAATTTTGTTTTGATTTGAATTTTTTTTAATTACTTATTTTAAGGAAATGTTTTGTAGAATTTGGGATCATTAAAAATTGTTGATGATTTTTTTTCTTGATATTTTGAACAGTAGAGTTTTATCCCATGTTTCCTATTTAGGATTGGGTTTCCAGTTCCTTCAATCCTGTACTTCTGACATCTCCACCTGAAATTTTGTTCACTAATTATTATTCTTTCCCCCCTCTCCAAATAGGCTTGCCTATTGTCCAGTTCACACCCCTCCTCATTCTTTTGAACAGGAGTAGAGGTTCATCCCTTGTTTCCTGTTGAAGAGATTCGGTTCACAATTCCTTATAAAGTCTACTTCAACTATGTTCCTAATGTCTCTGCCTGAAAAATGAAATTTTATTCACAAATTAAATCTTGACCTGAAGTCTAGAATTAGCTGTCTTCTGCCCTTCCTTACACTAATACAATTCCACACAGTAACCATCTACCTTGAGTGGCCCTTCGACCTTGTATTGGGTGAACATGAGTATTAAAAAAAAAAAAATTTAATTGTTGAAATTTTATGAGAAGAGAATTTTAATTTGAATACTTAATATTTACATTTTTAAAAATGAATTTCCAGAGAAATGAAATCGATTGAAAATTTAATTTTAAGCTGCATCAGACAATTTAATTAATTGAAAATTTATTTTGAATGTTTTTAATTATTATTTTGTTTATAAAATATTTCTGTGAACTTTTTGTGAAAAAAGATTGTTGATATTTATTTATGTTTATTTTCATCTATTTAACTACTAAATGTTTTTTTAATATTTTCATTTGTCAATTCTTCAGACAATTCTGAATTGTTCTTCAATAATTAAGTTTCGATAATTGAGAAATATAATGTTTAACTGGAAAATTTCAAGATATGTTTGCTCTTACAAATAAAATGATGCAATGAATACATGTTAATCTTCTATTTTGTATGTGTGTGCAAGATGAGGGGATGGTACTTATTCTGCATTTTTACTCGAGAAAAATATACAGGGTGTATCAAAATACTTTTACAAACTTCGCTTTGGTGTCAGAAACCTATCCCCAAAGTAAAATGCCCATATAAAGATAAAGACAAAAGGCCATCATTGTACCTCCACACAGCAACTCATAACAGATGTTCAAAATATCCTCTGCTTACTTCCATACATGTATGCACTTGTTGGATCATTGACATTTCAGATAATCCCACATGGTTTTGAAAGTTTTGCAGGTCCTCATTATACAGTGATTAAACATTTCTACATTATTAATGTCTGCTGCATAGACCAATTGTTTTAACAGGCCCTGCAGATAAAAATCCAAAGGATTGAGGTTAGGGGAATATGCAGGCAAATGGAACTGGTCCTCCCCTACCTAGCCATCTATCATGGTAGATGTTAGCCAGTGCATCATGAGCAATGTGACTAAAATGTGCTGCAATCCCACCATTAGCAGGGTACATCCTCTATCAGGTCTGGAAGTGTGTTTGAAATAAAGTCTCTGTAGACAGCTCCTGTAAGACATGCTGGGAGAACATATGGAAAAACCCACCCAGTTTGTAAAAGTATTTTTTTATACACTGTGTGTGTGTGTGTGTGTGTGTGTGTAATTATATATAAGTATAGCTGGCCACTCATATTTGAGGATACCCATCTACTAGAATGGCTAGCCAATCCCTATTGCAGATGCCTGCCCAGTTGCATTTGTATTTATTCAACAGCCACAGAGCCCACCTGTGGTTTATACTGCAACTTATAGTTACAGTTTCTGGGAAAGAGTGTGGCTAGTATGCTCAAGCCCTCAGCCACGATGACTTGTGACTGTGCTAACACAGCTATCAACACTCCCCACCCCAGTTCCGTCTACCCAGTTTCACTCACAAGGCTTGAGTTAACCCATGGTATGGTTTTCTGGCACTTTCCAAAGGTGACATACGCTGGGACCTACCCCCTCCACTCCAATAACATCAGGGAGTCTCCTTCCTGACAAACTTAGTATGGTGAGATTTGAACCTGGGTCTCATGGCCTGAATTTGGATGTTCTAACCACTCAGATATAGGAGAGAGACAGAGAGAGAGAGAGTTTCCAGTGATTTCTGAAAGCTAATCTACATCAGAATGTAAAGGATCATTTTTTTTTGTGACAAACATGATGAAATAAATGCTAAAAATAATTTATTTAGTTGCAAGTGCTTCTAATAACATCCAAATGACTTTTTTGAGGATCCGACATGTGAAGACATGATGGAGTAGTGGATAGTGGCATGGATTGTGGAATTGGAGAGCTGAGTTCAAATTGCAGCCAAGTTCATTACATTCACTTACATGCTAATAACCTTAAAAAAGGTATGAATCCATCTCTTCTCCCCCCCAGCTATGGATAAATAGTAAGACTGATCCTATAGCCTTTGCTGGTGACTAGTTTAGAGGGAAAACTCTGAATTCAAACCAGCCTGAAGAGGGTTGGGCTCTGTCAGGTTATCTTGCCCCGGAAACACCACAGCTGCTGTAACTGCAGCACATGTAGTGACACTACAACCGTAATCGTTTATGGAACTCAACAACTGTGATGTGCTAAATGATCATTTTTAAAATTTTGGTGTTTCAGTATCCAATATTCTAAAATGTCTCAGAAACTTTATTTTTATCTTGGCTCTGTATCAATTGAAGCCAATATATTTAGTTGACATAAATAATTTTGATGCTTTTAAAATGCAAGCGTTCAAAATCAGAAAAAGTTACCGCAAAGAATTACTATCAAGAAAAATTTCTACTTGCCACTAAGTAAATTCAAATACATGGGATCAGTCATTTTCCAAAAGTAACATTTTCAAAGTCCTGCATAATTTCATAATTTTTGTTAACAAAAGAAAACATCACAAAGCTTTTTTTTCAAATAAATCTTATATATAAAGAACAGTGTATGTGTGTGTGTGTATGTGTCCAAGCAACTCCTCCACTCCCATAGATCCAATTTCAATGATTCATAGCTTATTCAAAAGCCCTAAAAAAATTAGGTGCAGGGAACGATTTTAATTCAGCTCAAATTCAGGGTTGCCAGATTATGCAACGTTAAAAATATATATTATTATACTAGCCATTATTGTTGCTTTTATAGTTCAAGGGGAGTAACTCTTATTTTCCTTTTGTATCCAAAATTGCAGCTAGCTTAAAAGATGCCCTATCGGGTGACATTTAAGCTAGCTGTGGTTTGGCCATCGTCAAAATAGCTAAGGAGGAGTAGACATGATAGGTATCAATAAACTACAGAACTCAAAAGTGATCGATGCATTTAAATATTGAATTAATGTTTAAGTTTACCTTTTAAAAGTTCAACAATAATTCTTCTGCAGCCACTTAATCTAAAGACGATTTTATATACATAGATCCTTATTTTCTGTACAAACAATTTTTTATTTCATGGGCGACAGAATAGGGGACAATTTATAAGATAAAATGAATATACTGTAAAGATGGGAAAATAAAAATTAGAATTAGTTATACATTCAACATTTGAAGAGTTAGAGAAACATAATAGCTAATTAAATAAAACCTATATTATGGAATCTCTATGAATTAATGCAAAATTGGAGTTCAATTCTCCAATTAATTCTGAAATTAAAAAGCCTCAGCTCTACTTTATAGTAAGTTATACACTAAAAGCTCAGTATCTGTATTATATATCTACTTTTAGGCAATATCACCCTTCAGGTTTAACTAATTTGCATACTGATTTTAAAAAAGTTTATTTCATTAAATCACTGTTCTTTTATTCATATCAAAAATAGTTCTGTTTAGAAATATTGGCTTATATAGTGCTGAAAAATGTTTGAAATTTGCATTTTACTTGGCATCTATCTGTAGATTTTTCTTAAGTATAACAAGCCAATTTATGAATGAAATGTTCATTTAAAATTTGTTTCAAAGATTTCAAGTAGTGAATATATCTTACTTTGCAAAGCGATAGTGAGTGAATGAATCCTGTTAGTAATATATATAGATTAAATTAATTAGAAAAGAAGTTAAGTTTTAATATTACTTGACTGTTGTTGGTAATTTTTCTTGAAAATTTAAAAAAAAAATTATGAAAATATGCATAGATTAAATCAATATGTAATGTAACTGGGACTGAAATTACAATATCGTTTCAACCTTCCGTAGTTATAAAGACTTTTAGAATCCCTTTTGGATTCATTTTTATGAGAATAATATTTCTTTTTACTTTGAAAACTTAAAAAATAATGCCAAGAATCTTAGAATGCAAACATATATAATTTTTATCGAGATTTCAAAAGAAAATGAGTTTCATTTCAAATTCACTTTGCTTTATTAAATTTAAAAATCAAAATGACATAGTAGAAAGCTCAGCAGTATATTGTAATAATTTTCACATATGTAAATGCATTTCCATCACATACTGCAGAGAAAAACTCATCAGCAAACATTTCCAGTTTCAAAGACAAAATTTTGCGAAACATTCTATACTTAAACATTCTTTCTATTGTGAGTTGTCATATGAGCCTTCATGTTACTCTTCTCAGCAAAACCTCTGCCACACACTTCACAACAAAATGGTTTTTCTCCAGTATGAGTTCTTAAATGAGCATTCAAGTGATTCTTCACATTAAACACTTTGCCACAAATTTCACATGAAAATGGACTCTCTCCAGTATGAATTCTCATATGCACTGTCAAGTAATACTTTCTAGAAAAAGCCATGTCACATATTTCACAAGAAAATGGTGTTTCACCAGTATGAGTCCTTATGTGTCTTTTTAATGTACCTTCAAGTGCAAAATCTTTACCACACAACTCACAATGAAATGGCTTTTCTCCAGTATGTGTCCTCATGTGAAATTTAACAGAAATCATTTCAGAAAAATCTTTGCCACAAATTTCACAGTGAAATGGTTTCTCTCCAGTGTGGATCCTCATATGAGTTTTTAAGTTCCCCTTCTGAGCAAAATGTTTACCACAAACCTCACAGGAAAATGGTTTCTCTCCTGTATGGGTTCTCATATGAACTTTTACTCTACGTTTTACAGAAAAAACTTTACCACAGACATCACAAGGAAATCGTCTTTCAAGTGGAGGGGTATTAAGATAATTATGCATGCTCTCCTCAGAAAAATCTTTGACAGATATTTCATAAGGAAATGAAATTGTTTCTGGATGAGTGTTCATAGGATTATTATCAACATTCACATCCAAAAAGGTTTTATCACATGTTTCATTTGGATAAAGTGTACTTTCACT
This sequence comes from Acanthosepion lycidas, assembly GCA_963932145.1. Lineage (NCBI taxonomy): Eukaryota > Metazoa > Mollusca > Cephalopoda > Sepiida > Sepiidae > Acanthosepion > Acanthosepion lycidas. The sequence goes on from OZ010614.1 coordinate 26,054,819, forward strand.
TACAATGGCTATGTTGTTATTATTAATGTTTGTTTTGGAAAAAACTTCATCACATATTTCATATGAAAATGGAGTCTCTACAGCATGAGTTTTCATGTGCACATTTAGTTCATAGTGAGAAGTAAAGGCTATACTGCACACTTCACAAGACAAAGATTTCTCTTCAGTATGAATGACCATATGTTTTTTCCAGCTACTTTCTTGAGAAAAAGCTTTGTTACACAATTTACAAATGAATGGTGTTTTGCCAGTATGAGTTCTGATATGGTATTTCACAGTAATCTTTTCAGAAAAGGTTTTGCCACAGATTTCACAAGAAAAGGTTTCTCTCCAGTGTGAGTTCTCATGTGAATTTTTAGGTTAAACTTTTGTGTAAAAGCCTTGCCACAAACTTCACAAGAGAATGGTTTCTCTCCAGTATGTGTCCTCATATGAGTTTTTAAGTGACTTATTTGTGCAAAAGCTTTGCCACATACATCACAGAAATATTGTTTTTCTCCTATATGCATTTGTATATGGCTTTTAAGAATGTTCTTAATGAAAGATTTGCCACAAATTTCACAAGAAAATAGTGTCTCTCCAATATGAATTCTCATGTGATATTTCAGAGAAACCATTTCAGTGAAAGTCTTAGCACACACTTCACAAGAAAATGGTTTTTCACCAGTATGAGTACTCATGTGAGGTTTCAGAGTGATTGCTTTGGAAACACCTTTGCGACAGACTTCACAAGAGAATGGTTTTCCTTCAGCATGTGTCCACACAAGATTTCAGAGTAGTTGAGTATGCAAAAGCTTTACCACATACTTTACAAATAAATGATTCTCTCCTGTATGTGTTCACATAGGAATATTTAGTCAATGCTTTTCAGAGACTGCTTTGCAAGTTTTTACAAGGAAATAGTTTCTTGTCTCTGTGAGTTTGTATATAAGTTTTTAAGTAAAATGCTTTAGAGAAGCTTTTGTTACACACTCTGCAACAAAATGGCTTCTCTCCAGTATATCATGCACATTTTTAAAGTGATCTTTGTTGATACAGATTTACCACACACGTTACATGAAAACATGAGAGCTTCAGAAAGGGATTCCATGTTTTTCTCCCAAGTCTCTTAGACTGATACAGCTGATTTTCAACGCCTGAAAAAGAATTATAGAAGTTTTTTTGTTTACATTTAAATATATGAAGACATGTGAAATATATGGTATTAAGTCTATGTAAATATATTTAATTATTTCAAAACATTAAACAAAGGACTTGATAATTGTTATGGTCCGGTTCCTTGTACCACAGTGATAGTCCAAGGTAGAACCAATAAAGAAGAACTCGAACACAGGTATGGAATAACACAGATATATTACAAACAAGAATATATACAGAGAAGTAGAAGTGTTAGTATGAACAATCAGGTTTAGTAGAGAGAACAATGTTGTCTTGACCAGTATCACTATTCCAATGTCTTGCAGTAATTGTCTGAACGTGACTGTTTCAGACTGCCCCGACTCAACTCTTGACTCAACTTGAACTACTGATTCCTTGCCTACTCCTGAGGCACAGTATTTATTAAGTATGGAATAGTCAATTATTATTATTATTATGGGTAAGATCCCATAACAATAATGCTAATGAATTTTTTTTTTTTTTTTTTTTACAACTTAGCAAACCTTTGTCAGTTATTTTAACATTGAAACATTCTAGATTGTAGGAAGTTGCTTACAGTACCTGGTGTTCACAAGCAGTCCCTAAGTACTGAACAAGTAATGAAGAAAGGACTTGATAAAAATCCTTACAGATCAAACATTGCTTTTGAGTAACAGGTTCAGAAGAAGGAGAGCCTTTCAACAAAGATGATTGATTTACACACGGACTATTATTCTCATCTTTGTTGCTAGTTCTACCAGGCTTATCAAGTTCTAGAGAGCACATAGGGTAGTGGAAAGAGCAGGACATGCCCTTGTGAAGGAAAGGATCCTCCACAACTGCCACAGCAAACTTGACCAAAGAAAAAAAAATGTCTGCACGTAGTGTAAATAATGATAATTCTTCATCCTAGAAATTCAGACACCATTGTATGTGGTCGGAAAAACTCCAACAAAAATTGGCATCAAACCACCTGATGTTCCTATGCAGATGTACAGACAGAAAGCTAATTCCACTGAACTTATCAATCAAGACTATTGTCAATTCCAAGAGCACAGAGGGTAGTTGAAAGTGGAACACGGCCTTGTGAAAGAAAGGATTCTCCACAACTACTAGAGGAGACATCAATGGCAAAGATAGGGACATGTCTGCATATGCATTGTGTAAATCATGATAACTTATCACAGAAATTCAGTCAGATGTTTCAATCTTTTCACTCCATGTCAGTGGAAAATGTTAGTCTGAGATGGTGAAATGAGTCACTTTCCTGGAGGTTAGCATCAGACATACTGATGGAAGGTAAAAAAAAAGAATGCACCCACAGTGTGCAAAGGGAGAGAATTTTATGGTAGCAATTTTTATCTCCAGTATGGTAAAGATTAATCATTTCAAATACTGAACAAGTATGCAATGTCTACTCTATGTAACACATGGCAATAAAAAAACCCAAAAAACCCCCCAAAAAACAACAGCTGAACTACAAATAAAAGTTTCATTATATGCTGACTCTGAGATCAGGCATAGTTGTGAAGTTGATAGGGGTGATGGAAACAGACCATCACTTTTATACCCAATGTTCAGGTGAAGTTATTTTTATCCCCTTTTCACTAACATCCTATTAAAAGTCATGAATCTATTTTGTCTCATTGCTTGATATCTTAACAAAATGTCTTGTTACTGACATGCCACAGTAGTTGACAAATAAGAGTTTAGGTAAATGAGCATTTGGACTCTCCCATAACTACTTCACCTATCCAGACAGTAGGAAAAACTTAAAAAGGCTTGATGACCTGTTCGTATGGGCACAGTCATAGGGGGGTAGACAACAACTTAAGTAAAACAGTTGACAAAATGGAATAAGCCTGACTAAAATAATGATGCAGTCTCAAGATTTTGACATGTACACCTCAGGCCTCATTGAACAACTGGATCACCATTATTAAACTATTTTTTTTTTACTTCTTTAGAGGGCATAATGAGAAAAGGCGGCTTGGAAAATTTGATACTCACAGGACAAAGGAAAACAATGCATAACCTACCTAGTGAACTTGAGTAAATGGATGGCAGAGCAAGGTTTAGAAGAGATAACAAAAAGAAATAATTTATTAAGGGATACAAAAATGGAAATTCTAGAGAGCCACGACCGTCAACATCCTGGAAGGGACATAGCACATAGAAAAAGAAGAATGAGTTTGTGTAAATGGATGGTAGGACAGACTTTAGAAGAGACAGCAAAAAGACAAAATTTATTAAGTGCTACAATGGACAGGAAATTGTGAAGAGCCATGATCCCTAATATCCTGAAAGGACATGGCATATAGAAAAAAGAAGAGGAGAAAAGAAGGACAAGTTTTTGTAAATGAATAGCAGAACAGGGTTTAAGAAAGATAAGGAAAAGACAAAATTTATTGGGAGCTACAAAGGATAGGAAGTTGTGGAGAACCATGATCATTAACATCCTGAAGGGACATGGTACATAAAATATACACAGCAGAAACAGCTTACTTTCACTATGAAACTTTCAATATATATCAACAAGCATCTTTCATTAATAAAAAAAATAAAATAAGCAGATATGAGTGTTTACAGAAGAATTAAATAATATCTTTCTTCACCTTTAATTTAAAAGTAAATTACAAATAGTGTCAAGATAATTTTTCAGTAAATCCTGCTTTCCTCTAGCAAGGAAAAAGAACAGTTGACTTCCATAGATTAAATAAAGGGTTCTGTTTAAAATTCCATCATGGTTATATGGATCAACAGGCACTTGGAGAATGCCAGATGGCATAATAGCCGAAAACATTGTGATTGTAACAATAAAGATGAGACCATTAGTCCAACTGTAAATAATGAAAATAGGGTATCTTTACTTGATAGAAATAAATAAGCACATCTGAGTGTTTATGTCCTCGGGAGAACAGATATTATAAAATAAAGAAATGCCTCCCTTGACAAGATGAAAGTAAATCAAAACAAACTTCACTTTCTTCTAGCTAGGAAAAAGAACAATCTACTCCCATGAATTTGATTAAGTGCTCTGTTCCAAATTCCATGAAGGTGTCCTGGACTGACAAACACCCAAAGAATGCCAGAGAGCACAAAAGCCAAAATATGATTGTAACAAAGATGAGGATATTAGTCTGGCTATAAATAATGAAAATATCTTTTATATATATATAAACATATGAGGGTTCAGGTCCTAAAGAGAACAGGTTTTACAAAAAACAAAAAAAAAAGTCTTCTTTTGCAACTCTAAAATTACAAATAATGTCAAGATATTTTATTTTCAGATGAACTTACAAAAGAACTGTCAATTTTCTAATATGGAAATGGTTTTCTCAAGAATGTTTCCACAGATTTCAAATAAAACTTTAATACTCTTTCAGAAGTTTATAAAGCTGACTTAATGAAAATTTTTATGCATTTTTAGAAAAGATTTGTGGAAGATACTTTGACACAAATTTCACATAATCATGATTTCTTTTCAACATGAATCCTCAAGTGGACTTTAACTTCATAAAATGTGGAAAAAGCTTTGCCACATACTTTACAAGGAAATGGCTTTTCTCCGGAACAAGTTCTTTTATACATTTTTAAGTGGCCACTTTGAGAAAAAAGTTTTGCCACAAAGATCACATGAAAAAGGTTTTATTATGTATTCTCATGAGTTTCCAGAAACACATTTTCCACATACTTGACAAGGAAAATGGTTTTTCTATTGTATGTATGAGTTCTCACAGGTCTTTTCAAGTTGTTCATAATTTCTACTTTATCATAAGAGTAATTCTGATGACATATTTTATCATAGACTAAGATTTCATTATCAAATCAATGTTTTCACAAAAAGATTGGTTTTAACCAACCAATATACACATTTTCAGGATATATTCATATGAAAAATAGATCAGATGATGGAAAATTTTTTTTTTATTTTTAGAAAAGCTATCTTTAATAATAATTGCCTTAGAGCTATAGTTGATATAACACACAATTGTCAAATCAAAATGGAGAATATTAGAAAAGAACTATGTATCAATGACTTGGTAAAAAAGAAACAATTATGCTTGTTAGACCATGGAGTTTGAATAGACCAAAAAAAAGATTTTATCACATCAAAGCCAAGGGGTAGACGCAAGTGTTGGAAATCTCAAATTAAAAAAAAGGGACACCAATCTCCCTTTGTTCACAGAAGAATAGCAAAAATTAGATATCAATTAGATATTTGAACAGGAGTTGTGCAAGAATTGTGTATTGAATTATGCAATTAATAATAAAAGAGGCATAGCATCTGTATTTTTAAAAATCATTTCATGCCAAGCAAGGTGATAATGCCGCTAAGATACCAAGGTTTACTGAGAGTGAGAGAGAATGTGAAGAAAACTTTAGTGAGAAGGGACACTAAAAGAAAAGATTTCAGGAAGAAAGAAGATGGCAATTGATGTTGCATTTAAATTTTTGAAGATCATAGGTTGCAGTGAAGTAAGAAATGAGAAGAGAGTTCCACAAGTGAAAAGTGTGAGAAAAGAAACTATCAGAATAGCACTTATTGTTAGAAAAGTGATATATATATATATATATATATATATATATTTATATTTTCCATTTTTGTCAAGCTCTTTGAACATGTTTTACTTATGACAACACTTATACGATACACAGATATTTGAATTTGAAATGTAACATTCTAAAAATGCCAGGATGTCATTTCTTGCCTACGATACAGACAACATTTAGAACTGGAAAACGAATAAGATAGTTAAGTTTGCTTTTATTTTCATACCCCAGGTTTTTTTTTTTTCTAATTCTTCTGTAGATATTTGGAACATCTCAAATACTGCGGATACTAGCATTGTATCATCAGCATATTGAGTGATTGCCTTAGAGCCACGGTTGGTGTAATATGCAGTTATTAAATCAAAGTGGACAACATCAGAAAAGAACTAATTATAACAAATGAATTCACAAACTTCGTGAACAAGAAATGATTAAATTGATGATTTTTAAAAAGAATTGTAATCTGGCAAAGTAAGATCTAATATTCTTCCTTGAATGGAAGAATCAGTGAAGATCTTAAACTCAGAGTATTATTGGATTTTATTCCTCTTTCACAGTTAATATGCACAATATTTGGCCAGTGAAATGATCCATAAGATTTTATTGCACCAAAACCAGAAAGAATAGCAAAAGATAAACATTGACAAAAAGACTGTGGGAACAAGAGTTATGCAAGGATAATGGAATGTGATAATAAATGATTATATCTTATGACAAATATTGATAAGGACTTGTTTGGGGAGGTGTCAAGTTTCATTATGTAAACAAAATGTAATATAAAGTTTTATTTATAAATAAATCCAAAAGATACAGACAATAAAAAATTTAGATTTGATAAGCACAACATTCCATATACCTGAATAAATTATTTTATATTGGCTCTTTGACATTCTATAACCATCATCAGTTTTTCAACCACTGATTTTGATAAATTTTTCATTTTAACTTTGCAACAACACAGTTTTAAGGAAAATTGAAAAAACAAAAAAAAAAACAAACTTATGCTTAGAATCAAGAAAAAGGCAGTTGAAATTTCTAGGACACATAATGGGGAAAGAAAACTTAGAAAATTTGATGCTCACAGGACGTGTTGAAGACAAGAGGGACAGAGGAAAGCTGTAAATAATCTAACTAATGAGCTTGTGTAACTGGTTGGCAGAACAGGGATTAAGAGGCTTTAGTAAAAAGACAAACCTTACTAAAAAATACAAAGAACAGGAAGTTATGGAGAGTCATGATCGCCAACATCCTGAAGAGACAACAGACAAGAATAAAGATCAACCTTATGTAAATGGTCGGCAGAACAGGGATTAGGAGAGAGAGAGAGAGAGAGAGAGAGAGAGAGCAAAAAGACAAAACTTACAAGAGCTACAAGGAAATTGTGGAGAGCCATGATCGCCAACGTCCTGAAGAGACACGGCACATAGAAGAAGAAAGAACAAGCTTGTGCGAGTGGTTGGCAAAACAGGAATTAGGAGAGAGAGAGAGAGAGCAAAAAATAGAAATGAGAGGAAATTGTGAAGAATCATTATTATCCACGTCCTGAAGAGACACGGCACAGATTTTTTTTATTGCCCCCCAGAGATCTTTTCATCCTGGGTATAGTGATAAACTACATATATGGCAACAAGGCTTCTAATTGGAAGGTTTTGACGAGCATGAAACCACCTCTTAATTTCTGTTGTTCCCAGTATCACCTGTCCCAGTTATTGGTAACTAGTTATCACCCAAACTGGAGTTAAAATACTATATAAGTATAGATTTTTCATAGTAATACCAGCAATTGATTTTTGAAAAAAAAGGAAAAAATATTACCAGCAATACACTTGGCCCTCAACAAAAACTCTCTTTACAAAAATGTCAATCAAACTTGATCTATAAAATGATTTCTTATAAAGAATACTTATTCTATTTATACGAATCTATCCTAAAACTCTTGTCGGCATTAAATTAACCCATTGAGGTTGATATGTCGTAAAATAAACCAAACCAGAGATCTTTGCTTATAGGTTTTGGGCACTACTTAAATAAATTGTAATCTACAGTAAATATTAACTATTGTCACTAGGTTTCAGATCTTTATATACAATTACCTTAGTGTTAGAAATTCACGAAAGTCTTATTTAGCAAAATGCAATTAAATTTCAAGATGCTCTGGTTTCAAAACTATTACAGATACAGATCAAATATTTGGGATTTATCAATTATTTTAATCAAGGAACACACATGAATTTTCCCAGATTTTCCGGAGAGATATGTTTAGGTTGGTTTTGTTTAGCAGTGTATCAACCTATATAAGTTATTTAATGCCAAAATCTATTTTGAACACAACTTTATGGATTTAATTAAATGTATTTTGAATACCATTGTGTAGCTTCAACTACAGATCAAATGAATTGTTAGATTATTCTACTATAAATAGGTATTGTTGGTAATTTTTGTCCATAAAAATGCATTGCTAGTATTTTTATACTAGCATAGTGTTGTTTTTTTTTGGTGTTCACTATTTGGCCCTAACATGTGCAACCACCCCGGGTCAGGGTTGACTGGGAATAGCAGCAAGTAGCTTAACACTTCTCAAAACCTCCAACCTCTTTGCTCTGGGTGTAGTTTATTGTCATACCCAGGACTGTTTAGATGCTGCTTCTTTGATGTAAAAGCTGAAACACTTCAACTAAAATTTTTAATGATTTTGAAACATTTATTTCATTAGCAACATCATATTTTTTATCTGCATTTTACATCCTATGGTAATTTATTTTATTTTTAGCTTTATCAGAAGCCTCTTTAGTATTGGGGACCCCTGGGCTATAGCTCATACTAGCCTATATGTAAATCTGGCACTGATTACACCTATAAAGTAACTTGTTATGCTTATTAATTAAATTAGTAATTAAATAAAAAATGCAAATTGTACATTTATATCATTTCTTTATCGTATATTGGTTGATCAGTTCTTTAACTCTGGCCCCTTCAAATTTCGGAAATATTTTATTTCTTATTTTTCTCCTTCATTTAAACATGATATTAGTTTCGTCATTATTGTTTAGGAAATTTAATTTTGTTTAAAAAAAAAAAAAAAAAAAAAGTTGCTTAGTGAGTGAAAATTCACTACTGCTTTTCCTAAGTGTCTCAAACCTTCCATTTTAGCATGGAAAATTTTTCTTTTTGCATACCAAATAATGAATTAGCTTCCTTTATCTAGGTACCTTCCGGTTACTTAGTAGTTCTGTTGGACATGCAGAGAAACAAGGTTTTTCAATCAAAATTTAGAATGTTCTAAAAAGAGGGAAAATTTTTTAAAAATACTTTGTTCTTTCCTCTTAATAATAACAAACATTTACATGATAAAATTTAGTTTTTGTCAAGTTTAGCATCTTTTTCATCATGCTATGCTCTTTTTTTAGAGATCTCATGAAGGTACCTACCTTTACCTAAGCTCATATTTTGACTACTTTTTTTTTCTATAAATAATTAAATATAACTCAACTTCTGCGACTTATCTCATTTGGATTTTCAAACCTTCACGTAGCTTCATACTTTGAACACTATTTTTTTCCCCCTGCTAAAATAAAAATTAATATTTTACGACAAATATGAATGCGTAAAATGAAAATAATTCAAATATAGAATAAAATAAAAAAAAAAAAAAAAGAAAAAAAAAGTCAGGACCCACTTCCTCAGGATGTGAAAATATTTGCAGAGGAAATAAATCAGTCAATAGACAGTCAAAATGCAATTCAAAAAAAGAGAAAATCAAGGACATAAGTTGGGAGATCAGATAATAAAATATTATTTTTTCTGATACTTGACTTTTCAAATGCAAAAGAGGTCTGTTGGATTATCGTGGCATGATATTGGATTTTAACTTCTCTCACGAATTATTGTTTGCAGGACAAATGCACCAGGAGGTATAAAAACAAAATGTATAACTTTCATACCTGCAACTAGTCTCAGAATATGAGCCTAGTTTAAAATAAAAATAAATAAATAAAAGGAAATTTAAGGAAAGTAAATCTGTTGTGCAGAAATCGTTTGAAAAGCTAACTTTAACAATACCCGAATAAATTATGCCTGAAATTTTTCTAAGGGATTGCATTCTGATTTTTTTTCCGTCTTGTTTCTCAACATGTCAAATTTTTCTTTTCATAAAAAAAGAAAGTACGTCCAAATTCCTTTTATTTTTAATTTTCAATAGTTTTTCTTAAAGAAGAAAAAGGTAATAAGAATTTATTTTTCTAGGTACATATCTTTAAAAAAAAGAACTGTGTTAAAAATTCAATACGACAGAAAAAGATTTTAAAAATTGCCTCTTGTTCGTCAGTGTTAAGTAGAGAATGGAACGACATGAAGAAAAGGAAAAAAACATTTCGAACAGAAGCTGGAAGCCTGAAAATAAATAAAGATAAAAAAAAACGAGAATTTTAGATAAGTACCAGTATTTTTAAAGGTAAATTTTCATTTTAATTACTTGAATTACTGTGAAGGAAGTAAATCGGCCCAAATTTTGTATATGTCCACCAACAAAGTTCAGCACTGAATTACTTATCAATAAGCCGATAATGGCTGACGAAAGACTAGGAAAAAGTCCGATTTTTTTTCGGGTCGTTAACATCCAAAAAGGTAGATTTCTTCAATATCTAAATTGTTGATTTGAGTTCAGCATATACATTTGCACGTGCGCACGGAAATAAGACTATTTGTAAAAAATTGAAGGGATATTAGCGCTCGGGTGTTAAAATAAAAATTTACCAATGAATTGTTTCACTAGGTGTTTCTTTGTACCTGTGATCATGTGCCAAAACTAAACAATAATAATTGCCTTTTTTATTCTTTTAAAACGACAAAGCCAATAATGAAAAACGAATGGGAAAAAGTAAAAACTAAAAAGCCTAGCCTAAAAGGCAATCCAAGCCGTCAATTATTTTTTTTATTATTAATCTTGATTCCTTTCAAAAGGAAATGTCAATGCATTTAAATAAAACAACACGAAAGAGTGCTTACCTGTGATTATCTAATAGTTTAAAATATATAATGAAGAATCCTTTTTTTCTGTGCGTTTTGCGGATAAAAGATTTTAACAAACGAATCTTGGACCACCTTACAAAATCGGAAGACATTTCTATTCGGTGTTTCACAAAATTTGTTCCTTTCATGTAAAAAGGCCGACAGCTAACGTCAAACAAAAACTTATTTAAAGCAGCCGTCGTCAAAATTTTTATACATTTACGACTTAAGTGAAGGTGAAATTTTCGTACCGTTCGATAATATTTAAACTAAGAAACATAAAAAAATAAATTAACATCTCAGTAAAACAATAAAATTAATTTTATTTAGTTACGGTAAAATATTATAGAAGGGGAATAACTCATGCCTTTAATCACTTTTTTAAATGACTTTTATATCATTTTAAACCGAAATGTTATTTTAGTGGATACCCATATTTGAGTTGACGCTCCGTTTATTTATTAAAGAGTATATATATTTCTAACCGGGCTGGATATTCTAGAAAATCTATTTAAAGAAAAGATGTGCCCTTCGGTAGGATTCGAACACCTTTCTTTTTAGCGGGAGAAATTGTCGTTAGATCCGATCACGAAGGTTCACGACGATTGAGAAAAGCGGAATAATACATTTATGTGCAAATGTCTTCAGAGATTCTTGAAACTTGCATATCTGCTCAGGTTCGCATCCTAACGTAAACAAAGTAATTTCTAAAGAAGTAATGGATTTTTTATTTATTAGCCAGATTTTATTCCTGAAACGTTATTTTTTAATGGATACCCATTTGAATATTGCCTTATAAACGCAAATCTTTCCCAGACTCTTGCAACATTCATATCTGCTCAATTTTTTTTTTTTTTTTTTTGATGTAAACAAAGCAATATCTAAAGTAGTAATAGATTTTTGTTTATTAATCTGACAGATTTCATCACTTAAACGTATCAACTAAAAATAATGATAAAATCTGTCGGATTAGCAAATAAAAAATCCATTACTTCCCTAGAAATTGTTTTAAATGACTAAAAGAGGCTACATTAGTCAAGATTTTGGCAAAGTTTAACAAGCATACTGGCAAAAAAGAAATTAAAAAAATACGGTGTGTGAAAAAAAGAATGCTTTTTCTCTTAACACCACTATTACTTGGTGTTATTAGGTTGGTGCAAAAATAATGACGGTTTTTGACGTTAAAAACTACGCCAAAAACCGTCATTAATTTTGCACCAACCTAATATATTAAGCGTATGGTTGCAGAAACAAAAAACGGCAAAGGTTTAAGAAATAAATAATTGTATTAACAAAAAATACAATAAATGGTGAAGTGGTGTGAAAGTTTTCTGTTGAAAGAAAGAGATAAGTAAAGCCGTCCGCAGTTGCTTACGGCAATAGAGGGAGGGTGAGTTGTGACTTACTGCAGCGACGGGCTTTGTCGAGTTGTCCTTGGAGATGGGAGGCCAGTTGTCTTTGGGTGTGGATATGGCATTCTGATGAGCATGTGTACCCTGACTGTTGTACCGACTGACGATATTCAGTCACCCCCCCCACAAGGGTGTCATGTGGCACAAGGCCTTTTTAACGTGGGTATTCCGAGCCCGTGGGCTTGGCCAAAAATATGCCCATTGAACCTGTATAAACGGGTTCAGGGCCGGTCTACCTCTCCGAAGGAGGCTACACCGAAGGGCGGAGTCTCCTTCGGGTTCCACCCATCCGTAGGATGAGAGTATAACCGAGCAGTCGCTCAGAAAGTACTGGGTCGACTGACTGTTGTGCCGACTGACTGCCGAAGATGTCTCTTTGATGAGCTTTTAAGTCCTTTCATAGGCTCAGATCAGCTCCAATTCCTATTTTGCTTCTTTAGGCGGGAATGGGTACTATTGGGTAAAAAATCGGATTATATGTTTTTTTTGGGGTGTGTGAGGAAAGTGGAAGGTGTGTGCAAAGCCGATGTGTGTTTGATGGAATTTTTAGTTCGGTCTTGGTTTTTGGAGCATTGACATCCGAACAATGGTGGAAATTTGTGTAACATGAATCAGAAAAAGATCTGGTTTAGGAAGATTATAACATTGGTAATTTTTGTTGTTTTAAAAACATATTTTTAGAATTTTGAAATAAACCTAAACATAAAACTGGATTTATATTTTTTCTCAAGAAATGACAGTAAAAATGTTAAAATTATTTGGGTAAATAAAGAATCAAATAAATGAATACCATTTAACATTTTTGCTGCCATTTCTCAAGAAACAATAGTAGATAAATGCAGACTTTCTCAATCTATTTTAGTGAATTTAATGGGGCGAAAGTAAATGAAAAAGATTTCCAGAAATGCATTTCTCCAAAATGTTCAATGATACTTCAATTATTTCTTTATAAATTAAGTAAATATTAAACATGGCATTACTGCTGATTCATCTATTTTTATAACCTTGTAAATATAAAATTATTCTTGTAAATCAAGAATCCAATAAATAAATAGTATCAATTCTTAAAAAAAGAAAAAAAATGGATAAATCCAGTTTCATATATTTCGGGTTTTATTAAAATTCTAAAAAACTATTTTAAAACAAATGGCTTTATTTATCAAAATGTCTTGTGGGTTACACCGAAGATGTAGATGTTTCTTTCTGTCCAATATGAAAGAAAATGATTTTTTTTTAATAATTTATCTGAGCACCAACTGTCAGAAAAATTTACTTTTTGAGTTTTATTGAATTATTTTTGGTAACGTTTGGGACGAAATTTTCATATTTTCTCACTTGATATTGCATACATTTTTTACTGAAATAACATATAAGAAAAGAACAAATTACATAGAAAATACTTAGAAGGAATCCTGATAAATAACTGCCCATCAATAAACACATAATAAACATACTTTATTATATCACCAACTTTAATAGCATATACTTTTACCAGACAGAAATAAAAATGCTCACTAAACACACATTATCAACTGATTCCTACATAGAACTATGATATGCTTACACATATAAATTATATTCACAAATGCTGCTTGACAAGACAAATACATGTGAGGTCTACTTAACCAATGAAAAGGAAGCAACACAAAAATAAAAAAATAACCGTCTTCTTTCTCCTATATATTTCGTTTTCTGATGAAGTTTTAATAAAAGCCAAACATGTTAAATTCATAAATGTTACCTATTTGTTCTTTATCCTATCATATATATATATATATATATATATATATATATATATATATATATAAAAGGGAAAATAGAGACAAAAGGAAAAATCTTAGCTGACACGTTTTGTCCTCTGAAGAACTTTATCAAGGCAAATGTAAGGATTTTATTTTGTAGCAAGTATTTATACACAAGAGCAAAGATGATCTTGGTTTTTCAAAATTTTTAAGTTTAGGAATGCTTATAAATATTTATCAGGTTATAAACAAAAGTGATTAAATGCTGTTTTAGAAATTTTTCTTATGCAAATTATATATATATATATATATATATATATATATATATATAGATAGATAGATAGATAGATAGATAGATAATATTAGTGGTAAATATACACATACATATGCAAAATATATAAATATATATACATACATATACATATATATCTGTATAAAAAAAAATTACAAGAGGATAGAATCCAGGTAGAATTTGTAGGTCTGATGTATTGGATCGTATTTACGATTCCAATGGAATAAATTATGACCATGGAATATTAGTGTTTAAGCCTTTTTATTATATATATATATATATATATATATATATATATATATATTTTTATCAAGATTTTATAAAAAAAAAAAAGAAAAAAAGAAAATAATTAACTAAATTTCCCATTGTAATTTTTACTCCACCACTGATGATAGAAAAACAAGATTTTTAACCAAAATTTCGAATGTGATAGAAAGTATTAAAAAGTTTAAAAAGATTATAAAAAAAATACTTTGGTCTTTTGTCTTAATAATAACATAAACATTTTGATAAAATTTTGTTTTCATCAAGTTTCAGGCCTTTTTCATCATGCTAGCCTCTTTTTTAGTGAAATAGTGGAAATTAACAAAATTTAGTGATACAAGTCTTACTCATTAACCCATAGCAGTGTGGAGAAGATGTAGATACATACCTTTTGCAATGGTACATATGCATAAATGAATAAAACAAACCTAATGGGAATTGGAACTTGGCTCTCCAATTAACAATTCTGAGCCATTATTCATTACACCACCGACACATCCAAGCTTACAGCATCTGGTATTGCCAAGTGGTCACCCATCTAGGTATAGACCAAGCTTGATGTCGCTTAATTTCGGTGATCATACAAAAATTGGTGTTTCCATGTGATGTTGCTGTAAGCCCTCAGGGATAAAACTTTATTGATCAATTTGTTTTCTACTTATCACTTACTTTCAGGGATAGAGTGTATGTAAATATAAATATAAAAATGGATTTAGAAAATAGATTACACCTGATTGATTAATGTAAATTAAGTCAACCCCATCAAGCAACAAAAAATATATCCCAACAACCTCTTTCCAGTTTGACTTACAGGTAAGGACAAGTAACTTATTTTTTATTTTTTTTTCAAAAGAAAAATAAAACTTTATTTTTATTCTTCTGATTTCTTTTTAGCCAACAATTCATTGCTGAAAGGATAATCTCCTTCCATCCCTTTTGGATTAGAATAATCTGTGTTACAGAAGTTGCAGCGAATAGGACAGTATGGCTTACATTGCTGGGGAATAAATTGAATCTGTTGGCATATTAGGTATTATGTTTTCTATTTCGTTCTGTAAATGAAAAGACCTCAATCTTTCCTTCCAGATCATATAATAGAAGAAGGTGGTAGAATGGGTTGGTTAAGTTGTTGCAGTAACAGAATTATACACTGGGCCCATGGAGAGTACCAGATGGCGTCAAAATGTCTGCTGATGCATACATAGCGTTTATGAAGGAGCATCTTGAACCGTAGATGAAAAGGCAAAGAGTTGTCTTCAGAAGGGCCATTGTTTTTATGCAAGATAATGCTCCCTCACATGCTGCTCACAAGACTACTGAATATTTGAAACAGTTAGGCTTCGATGGACCTCGAAAAATGAAGTGGTCAGCAAATTCTCCGGATTTTAACCCAATCAAAAACCTTTGGAACATCATGAAGCGAAGACTGTACGCCAACGGATGACAATTCAAGAGCGACGCTGAGTTGTGTGAAGCAATTCTTGACATATCTCGCAGCACTACAGCAGATGGCATCCTACAATTAACAAATTCTATGGATCGTCGACTTCAAGTAATTTCAAAACTGGGAAAGCACATTCCCTATTAATTTGTTTAAAACTGTGCCTTTATATCTGTTATTATTTGTTTGACTATCTTATTTATTAGCTTCTTTCGATCATAAACATTCACGTGCAATATTAATAAACATTTTGTTTGCTCAATTCTGGGAATTTTACTAAACCTTTCTAATAATTTGGCACACTCAAATCACCGTGCTGATAACAAATATGTCACCAGTTTGTTTACATTGTGCAGATCAGTACGAAAATTTCAGTGATTGCGCAGGTCAGTGTTGCCAACATTGTGTGACAATTTTGTGTGAATTGATTGGATAGTTTTTGAAATATTATAAAAAAAGCTATCTCGATAATAATTTGGCACGCAGTGTATATGCTTAAGTTCTGAATAGATGCACCCCACCCTGGAAATTAATTTTTTTAAATATTTCCATCCAGATATATATTTTAAAGGAAGGGCAAAAGGCTAGAGACACAAAGACTGGCTTGCTCAAGAGAATGAAGGAAAAATTGAAAGGCAAGTCAGGAGAGAAAAGAGTAAAAATTGCAATGCACTAAAAGACAATATAAGAAAAATGCATGCAAGCAGAAAATATGTGCATATTTATATGTGAAACTAATTCACATAATTTCAGTAAAACATGTACAGAAGTGAAGATTGAAAGGAGTAAGGGAGAGAATGAGAAGATACAGAGGATAAAAAAACAGTGTACATAAAATTTAATATGACTCAGATTAAGAGTTGCCATCAAATCTTTTAATTTTGACCACAGGATTTTACAAACATTCTATAACAAAATGTTAGTTTCCATAGAAGCTTTTATGTTACATATCTCTATAATAATTTATCCACAAACTTCACAACAAAATGAATTTTCTTCTGTACACATTTTCAAATAAATATTCATATGCTTCTTTACATGAAATACTTTGCAAGACAATTCACAAGAGTTTGGGACCAGCATGGTTTCTTGTATGCACTGTCAAATGGTACCGTCTAGAAAAATCCATGCCACATACTTCACAAGAAAATGGAGTCTCACCAGTATGACTTCTTATGTGCCTTTCCAAAGTGCTTCCTACAGCAAAAGCTTTGCCACACAACTCACAATGAAATGGCTTCTCTCCAGTATGGGTCCGCACATGAACTTTCAAGGAAATCATTTCAGAAAAGTCTCTGCCACAAACTTCACAGTGAAATGGTTTCTCTCCTGTGTGGGTTCTCATATGAGCTTTTAAGTTGCTCTTCTGTGCAAAACTTTCACCACAAATTTCACAAAAAAATGGTTTCTCTCCAGTATGTGTCCTCATATGAGTTTTTAAGTGACTTGCCTGTGTAAACGCTTTGCTACATACATCACAGCAATATTGTTTTTCTCCAGTATGAGTTCGCATATGACTTTTAAGAATGCTCCTCTTGTGAAATGATTTGCCACAAATTTCACAAGAAAATGGTTTCTCCCCAGTATGAGTTCTCATGTGATATTTAAGAGAAACCATTTCTGTAAAGGTCTTTGCACAAACTTTACAAGAAAATGGTTTCTCACCAGTATGGGTTCTCATGTGAGTTTTCAAAGTGATTGCTTTGGAAACACCTTTGCCACAGACCTCACATGAGAATGGTTTTTCTCCGGTATGTGTTCGCATATGAGGTTTCAAATTAGTTGAATATGCAAAAGTTTTACCACATACTTTACAAAGGAATGGTTTCTCTCCTGTATGTATTCGCATATGAGTGTTTAGTGTACGTTTTTCAGTAAAGGACTTGCAACACTCTTTGCAAGAAAATGGTTTATCTCCTGTGTGAGTTCTTGCATGAGTTTTTAAGTAAAATGCTTTAGAAAAGCTTTTGCTACACACTCTGCAATGGAATGACTTCTCAACAGCATGATTCCTTAGATGTTTTTGTAAAATGATCTTTGTTGATAAGGATTTACCACAAGGAAACATGGGTGCTTCAGAAAGAGAATCCATGTTTTTTTTCCCAGGTTTCATATCTTGATTCTGATGTTTCTTAAAATCTGAAAAAGAAGTGAATGTTAAGTGTTTTTTTTTGTTTTTTTTTACATTTAAAAGGTAGATATGTTTCTTATTATTGTAAACATTATTTTTTAGTGGGTACACATATTTGAGTTGCTATCCTTCTTTTTTTTTTAAACAGTGAAATTAATTAAGGAAAGGTTGTGCCTCCATCATTAGTAGCACTTCTAAGTCTTGGTTGGTCATCAATTTCACCGTCTTTCATAAAATGGCATCAATTTCAAGCTTTTGTGCACATCATCAGTGATGTTTTAGCTGTGAATCATTATGGGTTTAAGGTATTACAACAAACCCCTTCTCCACCTCAACACTAATCAGATATCCACTTGTGTGTTGTCAGCTACAACTATTCTCATAGTGTAAGATACACGTAATCCATTTTGACTCCTCAGGTCATTATATTCTAATCATAAGCAACTTCCGGTTCACAAGCTTTTTCACTCTTCCATAAAAAAAAGAAGCAAATGTTGTGACTGATTTTTTAGCAAATATGCTGAAACTCATGACTTGAAGTAGTAACGATCTTTCGTTTCACTCATTCATAAAAAAAACGACAGTACTGAATGATAATTTACTCTCTTGTCCTATTTTTTGTTTTATTCATGGTAATAATTAAAAAAAATTTAAGAAAAGCAAAATATTTAAGAAAATAAAAAATAAAGAAAATAAAAAATAAGGATAACAACTTAAATACTTGTACTCACTAAAACTGCTTTTAAAACTTTCTTTTACTGTGACCAACAGCAAGAACCACATTTTGCATTTCAACCCATTATTACCTACCTGTAATAAATCAAAGACAAACTCTTTTCATTAGGTTAATTTATTTAGTATCAACAATTTATATGTATATTTCTTATGATCTGCAAATATTGGAATTGCATGTATCTATTTGTATTATCTATTTGGATGAATATAAAATCATTACTTTAAAAAAATCGAGCCCTTCTTAAATTTCACTGAGACAACAGCCCACTCACTACTTTTAGCCTTTTTTTTAGTGCAACACACAGCAAGAACCACATTTAGCATTGTGACCCATTATACCTACTGGAATCACATGTATCTATTTGAATTATCTATTTGTATGAATATAAAATTATTACTTTTAGAAAAACAAATTTAAAGGCAATTCCAAGACAAAGGTAAAATAAATAATATTTAATATTTCAACCATATTGCAAGTATTCCTTGCTGTAAAGTCTTATTACTTTTCTCTACTTATCGGGAGTCTCTAAAGAAGTTAATGCTTGCTTGCTAAGGTTAATACCCTTAACAGTGTTTGTGGAAGTTGTATTTTCAGATGTGTCTGTTAATGTTCTTAAAATTTTGAAACTTCAAATGAACACAACACATCTGACTACCACAGAAAGAATGTACCAATAGTTGACTTCGATATCGAGTCGGGAAATTCACTTTGAGTCCTGACTTCAGATGCAACTGAATTATTCAACGATCTTAAAAACTTTCACCAGCTACAAAAAACAAACACACTTCACACCTTCATAGCTAAGTTTTGGCGTAAGGTTTCTTTGTGAGAGAGAACTGATATCAGTCTGAAACGAGTTCAATAAACTACATAAACTTGATGAGAACAGATTACATATATTTTAAATCTGCTAGTCTGAATCGTCTTCAAGAAGTGAGAGCAAGATCTAAAAGGTCAGCCGATCTAACAGTGATCTCATCCCACAATCCTCACTCTTGCTCCATATACGGCCTCCTTTGTAAATCACAAGCGGGTCTTAAGTGCCACTGAAGATTATCGCACAAAATTTCATAACTGGATCAATTGGTTGTCAGATTTTCATACAAGAGAGAGTTCATATTTTTTTAAAAAAACAAAATATAATATGAACTTACCTCAGTGAAAAACTAGCAATAATTTATGAGTGCTGTGCAACATTTAGTTGTTTATATTCTACACTTTGCTCTCACTTGCATATTTTTTTCTTTCTTTTTTGTTGTGACCCATTTTATTTATTTTGTGACCCACTGAAGGGTTGGGACCCACAGTTTGAAAAATCCTGCAATAAATGATAAACAAAGTTGAATTCCAAGCTAGACTCAAAATATAACCATCATTATTAGATATGGTAAACATTCTCTATGAATGTAATTATCATTTTCCCTTATTAAAAAAAGTCTATATCAATACTTCCACTCTTGTAAGGTCTTAGTGAGCAGTCAGTATAAACATGGTTGGCTTGTTATATTACAGTATATTAGAATAACAGTTTTTTTTAACAGTTAAGAATGATGATTTTTGATTCTCCTTCAAAAAAGACATACCTTGATTTAATCAACAGGAAATTTATCATTCTGAAGTGTGACAAGGCAGCGCTGAATTTAGTACAAAGGAATGACATGAATTTGGATGTTGAAGGAAAATGGTGCATCAAACTGTATAATATACCTGGCAGTGATGTTCATGCAACTTGTCTTAAAAAAGACTTTTCAGGTGGCATCCACAAGTTCAGAGAGTTTCTGTGGAGTCCATAATTGTCTAGATATTCTAAACGCTCAGAAATAAAGGCTGAATTTATTTCCTGAAAATATTTTTCCTATTTTATAAGTAGGACCAATCTACACTATTTACATTATTCAGACTATTGTCCTTATCTTTGTTGCCATATTCATTACAATGTTTCGGCCGTTGTACGCTCTGGCCTTCTTCAGGTGGTTGGAATGTCGAACGGAATCCTTTATTTCGCTCACTGGGGTAGACTATTCTAGTTCCACGTGCCATGTTTAATTGATATCAGTTATCTACTGTTAATTTCCCTCTGAAAGTTCCCCACTGCCTTAACCGGGTATTGAACTCACACTCTTTGTCACAGTGGATAAAGGTGTTAGATCGAGTGACAGGACCTATGTGAAGGGATTATTGGAGAAAGTACAAAAGGGTCTGTGATCCATATAACATCAGGACTACCTTCAAAAGTGGCTCAACACTTCACAGACACCTCTTCCGAGTAAGACTCTCCATAGAGGAGAACATGATTAAGGACTGTGTGTACATCATCCTGTGCAGCTGTGGTAAGAAATATAAAGGAGAAACAGGCTGCCCGCTTAAGGCAAGACTGCAAGAACATTGTAAAGCGACAACATGAGGGGAAATAGAAAAATCAGGTATAGCTGACCACATATGGAGGGAAAAGGGAGATTACCACCCTTCTGTGACATGAGGTTACTATAAAAGACAGAGAACATCACTGGAAAATATGAAAACTTAAAGAATCAGCACATATGTTAGACCACAAAAATATCCTAAGCAGGCCAAGCATAGACATGAATACAATATGGGAACCAGTAATATAGAGTGCTAGAGAAAAGCAATGAATAACAAACAAAAATTGCAATATAAACTCTGGAAAAAAATTGTCTACTGAGCTATTAGGTTTGTAACTCATAAAAACTCTTACATTAATGTCCTCAAGGACACATGGATAAAAGCATTGGTTGAAGTGTTCCAGTGATTTGATCCAAAGGGTTGTGAGTTCAATAGAAAAACTTGTAGAGCTGAGCTACTAAAGGGAAATAACTGAATCTGAGACATCAGGAAGAGGCATGACACGTAGAACGAGAACAATCTACCCCAGTGAATGAAATAAAGGGTTCTTTTCAAAATTCATATTCAAAATGTTTCGACCGGTGTACGCTCTGGCCTTCATCAGGTGATTGGAATTTTGAACCGAATATGGAGGTGAAAGGAAGATCACCGCTGTTCTGTGACATGAAGTTGCTATAAGAGACAGAGAACATCACTGGAAAATATGAAAACTTAAAGAATCAGCGCATATGTTAGGCCACAAAAATCTCCTAAGCAGGCCAAGAATAGATATGAATACAATATGGGAACCAGTAATATGGAGTGCTAGAGAAAAGTGATGAATAACAACAAAAAACTGCAATATAAGCTCTGGTAAAAAATATACAATAATAATAACAGAAAATTTGTAATATAAGCACTGGTAAAAAATTGCTGTGACATTAGGTTTATATAAGTACCAAAAATTCATACTTAGATGTCTTCAAGGACACATGGCAGAGTGGATAAAGTGACCAGAACCAAAGAGTTATGTAGTTCAATACCAGGCTATAGAAGTGGTTTTCTAAAATTTGGAGAGTTGAGTTAAAGGGAAATAACTGAAGAAGAGGCATGGCACGTGGAATTAGAAGAATCTACCCCCCCCGAGGGACGAAATAAAGAGCTTGTTTCGAAATGCCAAAATTTCGAAGGTTCTAAAAAGGTTTTATAAAATTCCTACAAAAAAATTCCTTTTCTAATTTTTCCCCTTTGTAATTAATATTTATAATAACACAAGGAATTTTTAACGATAAAACTTTGTTTTTAAGTTTGTTTTAGTTTGAGCATTTCTTTTTCATTATGGAGGTACCTAAATGAGGTCGTCTCTCAAATTAGGACTGTACATATCTCTAATCATCGCAAAAGCAAATTATAGTAGTTTAAGTTAATTAACGGTTGACCCAATGAATGCGGTATACGAGCTAATAGAGAGAAAAAGAAAATAGATCAATTCAGAGTGGGATACAGTGTAACCCGGATATAAGAGAGTTGTCGGGACCGGAGAAGAAATCTCTTATATCCGAGTTTCTCTTATATCCGGGTTTGGTCTATTTTGTAACTTTTTGTTTAGGTAAGTATGGCTCTAATTTGGGACCAGAGAAAACCTCTCATATATCCGGGTTTCTCTTATATCCGGGTTACACTGTAGTTTAAAATCTGACAACATTTTAACGGCTTCACTACGGAAAAAAAAATCTCTCTGGTTGTCGGATCCGATAAGAACAAGGTAAATTTATTCTCTAAATAATCTTCTTAAAGCAGTTTTTTTTTGTCTTTCATTCCAATTTGAAGACAGACCGCTATGTTCTGAATGTTTTTCCATTTTTTTTTATCTCATTATCTTCAAATTTAATATAAAACAATAAGAAAAGTCTTCTAAACTGTCAAACATGTATATTCCAAATATTTTAAAATAATTTTTATCCGTCAGGAAATTACTTGACATCAAGCGGCCTCTAAATAAATTTAAAAGAAAATAATTTTTTTTTTTACGAAGAAACAAAAATAAACTAGCGTGCTTACCTGTTACTGTAGTGTAAAATTCTTTTATGTTGTTAGTTTTTTAAATTGAAAGGCAAAAAAAATCTTTCTTCCTTAATTTAAACAAATGGCGACAATAATTTAAAAATAAATAGGGTTTGGCTTTATAATATCGAATCTTTTTTTTTTTTTTTTAGTTTTTACGATCTCTTCGTTACATTAAAAAACAGAGAAAGAATTTTCAGAACGGTGTTATATGAAATTTGTTCCTCGCATATAAAAGGCCTTAAAACGCTAATATCAAGGATTTGAAAAAATAAGTTAAAAAAGTGGGTAAACATGGACAAACATGCCCGCAATAAGACGTAGCGTCAAAAGGGTTTTTTTTTCCTTTGACACCGCTATTATTTTAACTACAATCACTTCCCGGCAATGCTTACTGTTTTAAAAACCGATGATTAAACTTGTAAAACCAAAAACATATGAAAGTGAATTTATACATTTTTTTTTTGCTTTTGAGAATTGACAACAAAATTAAAACTTTATTTATTTCCATCTTTTATTTATTATATAAACAATAAACAACTGGAATGATTTGCAAAACATCAGCTAATAATTGCCAACTGATTCAAACTTTCTAAAATGGTAATAAGGATTTCTTTATAGTTGGTTCACATATTTTAATAATTTAGTAAATGTTTATAAATTTACGAATAAAAAATTGTTTTCACATTTATTTCTTTATAAATTGGTAAATGATATTTATTGCACATGTCTTCACGCAGTGGCAGCAAACCAAAATTTAGGATTTTGACTGTAGAGGATGTTGTTTTTTCGCACATTTGAAAAAATTTGTTGGGATTTTTGCAACAAGTGACAGGAAAGTGTGATTAGTTAATTAAATTTGAGAGAGTCATAATGGTTGTGATGAAGGAAAAAAGAGTTCAAAAGGTAATCAATCAAAGATGCTTTAATGTAGGGTGATATGTGAGAAGAATATTTTTTATAGGTTACGTGCAAAAATTATATACCCTCCATACAATTTAAAATTTTTCTTCAACAAAGGAACAAGAAGCAATAAACAAATTTGAGAAAAGACAAAAGCAATATTGGGTAAACAAACAACTTTCATTATATTTTTGTAAAAAAAAAAAGAAGCTTTTTACATAATGGCGTAGATTTTTGAATGAAATCTAGGTTTGTTTAATTAGTGTTGAACTCAATTTATGTGTTTGTCCCTTTTAGTTCATGAGTTCAGATAAGTAATGCAGTTTGGTGGAATGTATGAATGAAGTTTTGTAAAGTGAGTTGTAGAAGAAAGTTTTCTCTTAGAAAGTTACTGTTCATTTAAGCAATAAATTTACGTAAAATATGTGTTCAAATTTGGTTCAATGAAGTTGTCTTCCTTTGATTAATATTGTAAGACAATGTTCTTGAAAGATTGGAAAATGTAAATAAGTTCAGGCTTCTGTGTAAAATGAATTGGTGAGTAAGTGAAGATTTCTTAAAGTTTGTTGAATGTTCATAATAATGTTAAAACTTAAGATGATGTGACGTAGATTTTTTTTTGCAAGTCATTTGGAGTCACGATGCTCACTGGTGAGTATGAATTAATTTTTTCTGTTTATGGCCCTTTTTTTTTCCTTCTGTTCCCTCCAAGAAAACCTTTATCTCTAAATTGTGATTTTAAATCTTATCCGATTCTCTCAACTTCTGGTTCCACGGCCATCACTCATGGCAGTGGTCATTAATCATTTGTCAGAATATTGCCATATGACTCTGCCATAAAAATTAAGTGTTGTTTTTAGCCAGCTGTCTGGTACTTTTAGACATTTTGGCTTTCTGAGAAATAAAATCTTCAATATTATAGTTTATTAGTATATTGTTCATGCTATCTAAAAAGCCTTATTTTTATTTAACAGTAACAAATAGTGTCACACCTTTCCACAGGGCCTCAGACACAATACACAGGCCTACACCATTAAGGAGGTAGTGCTGCCTCGGTCAAGAGAGTGGCTGCTGGAAAACACTACATCTGGCAACAGAACTTTGCATCATGCCACACAAGCAGGAGTACCCAGTTATGGCTGTCAGACAATTGCTGCGACTACATAACCCCTTACATCTGGCCATCTATCTCCCTAGACTGCAACCCCCTTCATTGTTATTTGTGGGATGCAGTTGCACGAGTGACAAATAAAACTTCTTGTAAAACCATAGATGAATTGAAGGCAAGAATTATGGCAGCATTCATCAACTTAAACAAGGAGACTGTCCAGAAGAGATGCAGGAGATTCTGAAATCGTCTGGAGGTTGTGGTTGAAGCCAATGGTGATTTTATTGAATAAATTTATTTAGTATTTCAAAATACTTTTGTTTAATTTTGGTCAATATATTTGTTAAAACGAGATGTCAGTGTTTTTTTAATTTTTGCGTAATTTAGATGACAATTTAACCATCACACTCTGTAAAAGACACATGGACATCTTAAAGAACCGGCCAGCTGAGCACCCTCCACACCATCAGTGCCATGTTTATTGGCTTTGGTCACATCCTGTGATGACCATCCTACCAGAGTTATCTACTATTTTGACTCATTATCTGCAAAGTGGATACAACCTTGTAGGAGACCATGCAGCAGCTGGAAGGAGTTGTATGTCGGAACCCCCAGCAGAATCATCTAGTACTAGAAGATGTTCAGCTGTTCTTCCAGGACTGTGAGAGCTCGAAGGACAAGATGGCTCTTGTGGGTTTGACACCTTTCAAGGCATGAGATTTAGAAGCATCTTAAATGCCTTGACATTTCAGTGGGGCATATTCAGGAGAAAAGTTAGTGCATTTAAGCATGTAATATTTAAAGCAGTACACTATGAAAACACTTTGACTATGCTAGAAAACATCACTGTATATAAAAAGAAAGCTTGCAGTACATAAAAAGCAAAGAAATCATATATGAAAATCACAGATTTTTCTTTAACCGTTCTGTATGATGGATATATTTCTCTGCAGCCTTAATGCTATAATTCCTAGGTTAGTGTTTTACCATTACAAAGGTTACCTCACCATCAAAACTAAAATCGTGGTCTTCTGAGCTATGGTCCTCTCCACCCTTCTGTATGCTTGTAACATCAAATGTCTGGAGCTGTCCCAGAAAATCAAGCTTTGAAGAATCTTTCACATCAGTTGGGTGGACCACATCACCAACAATGAGGTCCTCTCTTGAACGTCTCTCTCCAGCATCGAAGCTGGGTGGGTCATGTGTTGAGAATGTGCCCCACGTATCATTCTTTTCGGAGAGCTTGTCAGCAGCAAGAGGCTACTTGAAGGCTCAAAACGTTGTTTCAAGGATCAGTTGAAGACATTCCTGATGCAGGTCAACATTGACCCCGAAACCTGCTGCAAATTGGCCTTCCTAGCATAAAATCATTCAAGAGGGGGCTAAATCTTTTGAGGCACACAGTCAACATGAAGAGGATCTACAATATGCTGCCAGGAGGGCCCAACTCGCCCAGCCACATCAATCACCCACATCCATCCTCTTCAGGAGTATGCTCGGCCTTCATAGCCATTTCTGCTATTCCCACCAGGGTGGAGAAAGGGAATACAGAGAAAGGATGATGATCCTGATGCTCAGATATGACCAGGTACCAATGACAGTTACCACACTTGCCCCTCTTTTTTCTGTAGTTTCCAGCTGTTTAATGATAGAGATGTGTTGAGCCATTGTAACTGGATAAATTCATCCAATGTTATCGACTGTGAATACTAATACACCAATGGTCGGCAACATGCATGAGCCTTTGGAGAAGCTTGCCCAGACACTTCAAATCTAGTAATTTATATAGGCACCCACTATTATTCAAATAACAAATTTGCATAAGCTGCTGAATTCCTTATTAGTGAGATTAATGATTTCCTTATTAATGAGAATTATTACCACTACTATAAAAGGAATTATCATAACAAAGTACTAGCAATGTTCATCAGTACTATCTGATTCATTGTACTTAAATAGGTCTGTAGCAATGAAAGCCACCAGCCTTATCAGATAAAATGCTCATGTGTCATGTATTCTCTGCAGAGTGTAAAAATCTAAGCTATGCTGAGATATGATAATTCTTTTTATAGTATTGGTAATAATTGTAGCACATGGCTGAGTGGTTAGAACATTCGCATTCTGATTATGAGTCGATTTTGCATCTCACCAGGGTCAATTTTTCCTGATGTTACTGGACTGGAAGGGTTGATCCCAGTGTGCGGCACCTTTGGAAAGTGCCTGTAAACCATAGTATGGGTTGACCCAAGCATTGTGAGTGAAATTGGGTAGATGGAACCCTTGGGTGCTGTCAATAGCTGTGCTAGCATGGTCACAAGTCAAAGTGGCCAAGGGCTTGAGCGTGCTGGCTTTGTTCAAATTGTTGATCATGTTAGATAACACGCTCTTTCCCAGAAACTTTAACTAAGGTCTGCTCAGCATAATTTCAGAATAAACAACAGGTGGGCTCTGTGGGTGTTGAATAAGCACAAATGCGTCTGAGAAAGTGTCTGCTATAGGAATTGGCTAGCCATCCTAGTAGACAGGTATCCTTGAATACGAGTGGCTAGCTATACAGTGGCAATAATAATAAGAATGATAGACTCTGCTGCAACTGTTGCTGTCACTGTATCACACACATTTGGCTGTGAGGCATGAGCCTAATATACCCTGATTAGGTTGGGTGTTATGATAGCTATATTGGGCTTCGTATATTTGTATTCCAGCATGACTTTGTTTTACGTGCTGTTCCCTCACTTAATAATATTGCTGTTTGAGTAAATATTATTTTGGAATTAGGCTTGGTAGAAATGACTGTCCGAGGTAAAATTATACCTTATGTCAGTGAATGTTGTGGATAAAATTAGCCTCTGGTCTTCTTTTTTTTTATACAGCTTATTGACCCTTTGTAAATTATTTAAAGCTGAAACATATTGTGGATTGGAGGAGGTCACTTTCATTATCTGATATTCCACTTTACCCTTTGGTCAAAGTGGATGCCACTTAGAAGACCGAACTTCCAACAGAAAAACTCAAGATTGAGATAAAACCACCTGTTCGCGTTCTACATGGAGGTCTGTAATATCACACAAGGAAGGCAGTGAATAAAGAGGCTGTTGAAAGAAAAGAGAATAGAGAGGCCAAACAAGAAATTAAAAGAGAGAAAGAAGAAAGTGAAATAAAGAGAGTGGTAGAGAACAGAAAGAACATTTTTCATTACATATTGACATGTAGTTGTTTTTCATAGAAATACCTTATTAACCTTTGCACATAATTTACAGTCTAGATCAAAGTACATCATTAATTACATCCTGTGAAAATAGATTTTGCAATAAAAATGTCTCCTTTTACTTTAGAAGCAAATTACAAATGATGTAAAGACATTTAATTTTGAAATAAAAAGCCACCAGTAAAATTCTAAATTTAAAATTTGATCAGAAAATATTAAAATTAGGAACCTATCAAAATTAATGGCACTGGCTTCAAGTTATTATACTTTCATGGTTTATGCAAGTTTCTTGATATGGATAGGATTTTTCAAGGCTGTAGTCAGTTTTCAACTTACTCTTTTAATATTCTTTCATAATCTTTTAGAAGCA
Organism: Acanthosepion lycidas; assembly: GCA_963932145.1. Classification (NCBI taxonomy): domain Eukaryota; kingdom Metazoa; phylum Mollusca; class Cephalopoda; order Sepiida; family Sepiidae; genus Acanthosepion; species Acanthosepion lycidas. The sequence continues at coordinate 26,083,531 of OZ010614.1, forward strand.
ACTTACAGTTAATTTTTGTATTACAATCTTGTTTTTACAAAAATGTTTTATCACAAACATCTGAAGACTGATTTATTTACATGATTCTTTAAATGGACTTTAAGCTTATACTTTGCAGGAAAAGCTTTGCCACATAGCTCACAAGAAAATGGGTTCTCTCCAGTATGACTTATTTTATGTATTTTTAGACTGCCATTTTGTGAAAAAGCTTTGCCACATAGTTCACAAGAAAATGGTTTTTCTCCATTGTGTGTTCTTATATGGGTTTCCAAATTTGTCTTTTCCGAAAAACATTTTCCACATACTTGACAAGGAAATGGTTTTTCTCCTGTATGAGTCCTAATGTGGCTTTTCAGGTTAGTCTTTTCGATGAAACTTCTACCACAAACTTCACAAGAATATGGCTTCTCTCCAGTGTGAATTCTCAAATGAACTTTCATTTGACTCTTTGAAGAAACTGTTTTACCACATAATTTACAAGAAAACTGATTTTTTACTACATGAGTTCTTTTATGTGTTGTTAAGCTACTGTTTTGAGAAAATGCTTTGCCACACATTTCACAAGTAAATGGTTTCTCACCATTATGTGTTCTACTATGTATTTTTAGATATTTATTTTCAGAAAATGATTTTCCACATACTTGACAAGGAAATGGTTTTTCTCCTGTATGAGTTCTCATGTGGCTTTTCAGTTTAGTGTTTTCAAAGAATCCTTTGCCACAAACTTCACAATAACATGTTTTCTCTCTAGTGTGAATCCTCAAATGAGCTTTCATTTGACTCTTTGCAGAAAATGTTTTACTGCATACTTCACATGAAAATGGTTTCTCCCCAGTGTGAATTCTTTTATGTACTTTTAAACTAAACTTTAGAGAAAATGCTTTGCTACAGAATTCGCAATTAAAAGGTTTCTCTCCCGTATGACTCCTCATGTGCAATTTCAACTTATACGATACAGAGAAAGCTTTACCACATACTTCACAGGAAAATGGAGTTTCTCCAGTGTGTGTTCTTACATGTATTTTTAAGCTACTTTCCTGACAAAATCCTTTACCGCACACTTCACAACTGAATGGAAATTTTTTCATATGAGTTTTCATATGTACTTTTAAAGAACTGTTTGTAACATAATCCTTGTCACAAACATTACAAGAAAATGGTTTATTTCCAGTATGGGTACTTATATGTCTTTTCAAGTTACTCTTTGTGGACAATTTTTTGCCACATATATTGCAAGAAAATGCCATAGTCTCTATATGAGAATCCATCTTTGCAAAATACGATTTCCTTTATGGAAGTGAGATATTCGTAATCTGAAAAGACAAAAAAGTAGGAAGATTATTAAATATGGCATCAGTTTTCATATAGAAATACATTGCTAATGATTTACTATAAAAATGGATTCAAAATCAGTTTTCCTATAGATACACATTGCTAATAATTTATTTGCTATGAAAAAACATTGGAAAGCAGTTTTTATATAGAAATACATTGTGAATGATTTATTTACTATGAAAATGCATTGGAAAACAGTTTTCATATCGAAATATATGCCCAATGAAAATTCATTGGAAATCATTATTTATATAGAATACATTGCAAATGATTCCTTTACTATGAAAATGTATTGGAAATCAGTTTTATCTACAGAAATACATTGCCAATGATTTATTTACTATAAAAAGGCAATGGGAATGAATTTTTACATAGGAATACATTGCCAATGATTTATTTACTATGAAAATGTATTGGAAATCAGTTTTTACATGGAAATACATTTCCAATGATTTATTAGGTTGGTGCAAAAATAATGTCGTTTTCTCACATAGCAACATATGTGAGAAAACGACTATTTTTGCACCAACCTAATATTTACTATAAAAAAACTCACTGGAAATCAATTTTCACATGGAAATACATTGCCATAATTTACTTACTATGAAAATGCATTGGAAATCAGTTTTCATGTAGTAATACATTGCTAATGATGTATTTACTATGGAAAGGCATTGTATCCACGTTTTCATACAGAATTACGTTGCCAATGGTTGATTTACTATGAAAATGCATTGGAAATCTTTTTTCTTATAGAACATACAATACCAATGACTTATTTACTACAAAAATGCATTTTTCATATAGGAATACATTGTCAATGGTTGATTTATTATGAAAATGCACAAGAAATCAGTTTTCATACAGAAATATATGGCAAATGAAACTGCATTGGGAATCAGTTTTCATATAGAAATACATTTCCAATGATTTATTTACTATAAAAATGCACTGGAAATCAGTTTTCATGTAGTAATACAATGCCAATGATTTACTATGAAAATGAATTGGAAACAAGTTCACATATAGAAATACATAGCTAATGATTTATTTACTATGAAAATGCATTGGAAATCAGTTTACATAAAGAATTACATTGCAAATAATTTATTTATTATGAAAATGCATTGAAATGAGTTTTTCTGTACATATACATTTGCAATAATTTATTTGCTATGATAATGCATTGGAAATGAATTTTCCTATAGAAATACATTGCCAATGATTTATTTACTATGAAAATGCATTGGAAATTAGGTTTTATATAGAAATACATTGTTAATGATTTTTACAATGAATATGCTGATTTTCCAAATGACATAAAACTGGATATCATGAAATATAGTCATTTACTCTCTGCTAATCATATTTTTAATAAAAAATTTAGAAAATGCTATTACTCCTAATTAAGAAACTTTTATTATGCTTAATTTAAAAAAAAAATGTCTTTTTATTATTCATCATTGAGGGCCCAACTCCATGAGATCTACTATGAGAAGTGGTCAACCTGCAGATCTGTGACATGCTGAAAAGCAAATAGAAGAATACATATATAAAGTGCCAAAAAAAAAAAAAAAAAAATGTCTCTCAGCTGAAGGACATTAAGTTTTAAAATCTTATACTTGACAATTTCAGCATTTGGCACAGTAAATTTTCACAAGACAATATTTTTGCAAATAAAGCATACTTAATCTCTGATCAAAGTTCACTTAACTGATGAAACTTTATGGTTAATTTTAATGACAGGAAGCACAAATTTTGAACCACAATTTGACAGTCTTATGCTAGAAAAAAAATGTCAGCATACTCATTGATTCTTTCTTTTCTCTGTTTTTTTATGATTTCTTTTAATCATTTCATTTCAAGCAAGGCAGAAAGCCACTAGGATGCAAGGGATTACAGGGAGTAGAAGAGAATAAGAAAACTTAAGTGAAGAGAAAGCATAATAAAGGAACAGAATTTAGGAAGATGGAATATGGCAATTGACATTGTATTTAAATTTTTGAAGATTTTAGGTAGCAAGGAACCAAGAAATTGGAAGGGAATTTCACAGATGTGTAGTACAAAAAAAAAAAAAAAAATATCAGAATAGAACAGTAACATCTAGCTAGTTCAATAGTAAAATGGTGAGACCTAGTTGCCAATCTAGTAGAATACTTAAATTCATGCAGTTGAGATACCAAGGAGGGAAGATGAGCAAAGCAGTTGCTATGAAAATATTTGTAGAAAAGACAAATGGAAGCCACGCCATGTCGTAAAAATGACTGAAGTTGAGATGTCAGGTTAGAATTGATTACACCACAGACCCTTCTTTGAATTTTCTCAAGATATACAGTATGAACACCAGACCAGATATGAAATATGAACATCCAGACATGATATCATAAGAAATTAAGAGCAAAAATTATAATAAATTTAAAACCAAAGGACCTAAAAATTTTATTCTCCGTAATCTAATTTTTATTGAATTTTAATTCAATAAAAATTAGATTATAGAGAATATTTTCCTAAATTTTTAAGATTACTTTGTAGTTTAAGAAAGATTATATAAAAAAAGGTGCTCAGATTTATTCCTCGAGTAATTTTTTTACAGATTGTCATGTTTCTTAAACTAAACCGGATGTTGGGTGCTCGACGACCGAAGGCAGAATGCGAAAACACATCTCTGTGCATCATGGCTAGACGCATGTTTTTGGTATTAAATGATAAAATGAACTTTATATATTGACCAGTAGAATTAACTCCTGCTAAAAGACACAGACTGTGATTTGGAGCTGATACGACGGATATAAATTCCTTGATTCAATGCAGAAGAAGACAGAGAGGGAGAGAGACCTGGCTGAGTTGTTAACATGCAGAGTTTGGTCAAGAACACCACAGGTAGACAGAGACTGGATGCGATACTTTTCAACTTTCATCCTTTTGTTGCTGCCGTCTTCACAAAACATCAGCCGACAGCCATGACCAACATTCTTTCTCTTTCTTTCTTCCTTCCCCATTCTGTCGCATTTTACAACAGCAACGAGTAGTATGCTGGCTTTGTATATATGTAAATAAATTATACATTTATTTACTCAAAATATGATGTATTCCTTAGTCCTTGAATTTACGCTTGCTGAGGTGAAAAAGAAATTAACCTCTTCAGCAGAAATGACAACAGTGGCAAGTTCTGCATTCTTCATTTCCGCAAGAAGATAAATTCATCATAGAAAAAAATTAGATAAACTTCCGTCTGTCAGTCAAGCTGTCAACACATTTAATTGTTGTAAAATGCATTTCTGTGATATTTTAAACTAAAAGTAATATTTGCTTCAAATCAGATTAATTTATAATTTCAGCTAATATTCCTCAAATAAAGTTTCAGAAAAGTATATTTTATTTTTGAAAGATTTTTTAATATTTTTTTAATTGTGTTGATTGTTGACATTTGGCTAAAAATGGGTCACCTTGACGTGGTGTAATGGTTAAGCTTGTCTCGTTAAATCAATTACGACTGAGTAGTAGAGAGTTCGATGCTCACTGGTGCCCCACACTTTCGGCCTTGTGCCACATCTAAGCTGCACTTAGAAAATCATCATAAAAATGGCACTAAAATCAGTGATTTCAAAACAAACTCCTCCCAGTCAATAAAATTAAATTAGTTTTGAAATGCTGCAAAGTATTTTGCTTTATTAGAAATATTAAAAATCTACTAGCTTGAAATTAAAACTAAAATAAAAACTAAGCTTCAAGATTTTTCATTTTTAAAAATCGATTTTTTATTTTTAATAATAAAACGTGATAAATTAAGAACGATGTTACCTGAGGTATCGCGTTTTTGGAGTTGTAGGTATGTACCTATATCTGTTTTAAAAAAAAAAATACCTTAAAATTTGGGGCGCTATTACACTTTCGCACCCCCTCACGTTGACTTGACGAATAAAGATATGAAAAAGAAAAAAAAAAAGCTTTTTTTTTTTTTTTTTAACTTCTATTTTAAAATCGAATGGAAAGTTATTTTATTTAAGACAATATATCAAATAAATTAATTGTGGCTAAATTGAATATTTAAAAAAAGAATTCGATTGATACAAAAGCGCCCAATAATTCAAGGAAAGGTTAACTTAAAAAATGTATAAAAGATAACTAATTTTTAATAAAATAAAATAATTTTTGAATTATTTCGTTCTTGTCTTACTTAAATTTTCCAAACATTTAAAAAAAATAAAAAAATAAAAAAGCAATTCTTTCATGAAAAAACTTGAAAATAAATGTCATCATTCATTCATGTTTTTTATCGAATTCTTTGGAAGTGGGGGGGCGAAAGTGTTAGTGCCAAATTTTGTACCCCCAAGAGATTATTTTTATTATTAATTTTACGACAAACATAGTTTTCTGAAAAATAGACACAAACTACTTTCTACTTGGCACGCTTAGGAAAAGCAGTGGCGATATTAATTTTATTTTTGTCGTTGTTATTTATTTACAGGTCAGGGTTTATTTTTTCGAGCATAACCTTCATTTAATCAGCTGACGGTAATTCAATTTTTTTGGTAAAATAGAAAAAAAAAAAAAAAGAAGTCGTTTGGCTATTGAAACTGTTTTCCTCAACGTGCCCGGTAAACTGTAGTCGCGCCCAAAACTGAAAGACAAGACGATAATCTAAAATAAATCAACAGAAAATTCCTAATAGACTTCTTCACGCAGTTAATGAAAAAACAAAACAAAAAAAAACAATTGTTTTTAAATCAAGAAATACTCTAGTGTGCTTACCTGTCTGTAATTATCTTTTTTTTCTCGTCTTTTTAAAAAGAAAAAAAGAGTCAAGGTAAATACTCTTTTTTTTTAATTTTATTTTAATTAATTGGTGATATAGCGGTCTTTCTTTACAAACAAATCTCAACTTTTCGTTTCATTACGACAAAGAAAAACGGAAGAAGACTTTAAATCGGTGTTTTATGAAATTTGTTCCTTGAAGAAAAAAATCCACACCAAAACAGTAATGTTTAAGCTAAAACTAAAAGTATGTATTTTTTTTCTTTTAGAAATCTCATTGATTTAGAAAATAAAAAAAAGGTAGATGAAGGAAGCTAAGAGTTGTTCATATCGGCACATCAGAATTTAAAAATTGTATCTTAAGCGTTTTCTCGATGGAGATAACCGGCTATTGTTGTATTTCGCTCCCCTATCCTACCTATTTCATCAATAAAAAAGAAGAAGTTCTTTCGAAAGACAAAAGGATTTTTTCTCATTTCGTCATACCCACTAGAATTACAATTCACCATCACCAACAATATCAACTACTACTGTAGTAAGTGTGAAATAATAATAACTCCCTTCAAATTCGGACGACTGAGGAAGAAGAAAGAAAGGAATTTGTGAGCCTATGTGTGTTGTGTTCGTAAATGAAGACCGAATCAAAACATGTGTGTTTATCAAAATGGCGAGTGCCTTCTTGATTTAGATCCCGTTGAAAGGGGAATGACTCCGTCCAGATTAGATAGATAGATACCATAACAATATGAAATTGATTTTTGATCAATGAAAACCTTGCCTTCACTAATATTAGCCAGTGAGCCAAGAAGAAGGAAAGAAAGTAGCGAGCCTACGCAAAATTCTTTTTGATATAAAATGAGGAGAAAAATTAAAAAATTAAATTAATAAGAAGAGTGTCTGAAGTTATATGAAAGGTTACATTTTCAGTTCCTTGTGATCCATTCTGTAATATTCAGATTTCCTGACCATATATGACTCCTGACATGGTACACATATGTTCCATTTGATATCATTCACAAAGTCCCAATAACAACAATTAATCTCATTGTCTTGATATGCCACATTCTACTAAGGTAGAATTTACTTAGTTTCTCAAATATTTTCAAAGATGCATGGAAAAATGAAATAAGATCAATAAATAATAATAATAAAAAAGAAAGGAAAAAATTTTCCTATGGGTGAAGGAACTGGAAATATGTTTACTCCAATTAAATTTGTCAAATGCTGTTTAGTGGTGCCGTTGAAGTCTACAAAAGGATAAACATTCCCTGTCTCACTTTTTCCCCTCCTTGTTCCAAGATGTAGCATAAGGTGAAAAATGAATGTTCCTGCTGGAGCGCATTAGTTTTCCTGGTCCACCCATGACTGAACTTTCTTTTCACTTTCCAACACAGAGTGTTTGCATGATTTTTCCAAAATCTTCATCTCTGAAGTAAATCAACCTTTTCTTTGGTTGTTTCAACTCAGTGCAAGGCTGACTTGAGCTCGGTCATTATAGCCATACAAACACAAAATGAAGTAAGATAAGTTATTCCTTGGTTGTTCCAACTCTGTGCAAGGCTGATTTGAGCATGACTATTATCACAGTGTTTATCTTTACTTACCCTAACTTATGAACCAAAGAAAAGGAAAATAGCATAACCATGTTTAAACCTTCCAAGGATAAAGTAAGTATAAACTTTCCTTTGGTTGTTCCAACTTTGTGCAAGGCTGACTTGAGCTCAACTATTAATATAACACTTCAACTTACCGTAACTCCTGGACCAAAAAGAATATAGATATACCAAAGAGACAATGAGAACATTGTTTCATTACAGTTTATATAAAAAGAGAATAGTCCATAGTAGAAACCCAAGTTTTTGTCTGCTTCTTCTTGAATTTTTTACATACAGGCACACCTACAATATATGCTAACACAATTTCTAAATTTCATACATGTTTTTTCCAGCTATCATCCATTTATCAGAAGATGTTTTTGAAGACAATTTTTCACAATTATGTCTAGTTAACATTATCATCTTTTTTGTCAGTTACCCCCATCTAAATTAAAATCAAGAAATTTGTTTCATCATAAAATAAATCATGATGGACACAAATTAAATTCCAATTTTTAATGACCTCAGAGGTCAAATAAATCACAATTGACACAAATAAATTCCACCTTCAATGACCACAGAGGTCAAATAAATCATGATGGACACAAATTAATTTATTTGACCTCTGAGGTCATTGAAGATGAAATTAATTTGTGTCCATAATCAAATGACCCTGAAAAAGAATGTTAGCTGAGCAGAACAGACTTGATGAATTACTTTTTTAGATGGAAACTGACGGGACAAAGAATGCATGTTCTCTATAAGACAGTGGTCTCTAGCAGCTTAAAAGAGTGAACTGGTTGTCTGCAATGTGAAAAGGAAGGCACATGCTAGTTAGACCACTTGTCCCCATTACCTCACTTTTCCTCACTCGCTTACAGACAGCACTTATAAGAAGGTTGCAACAGAATAAAATTTGCCAACTGCTACAATTTCATCATTTTGATTTTGTAGGTAACGATCCAGCCAATGAATTATTTTCCTTACATTAAGCTACAAGTGTCTGATTAGAAGCTGCAACCTACAAATGAACCTGGTGTTTGGTCTAAGCTGCAATGCTAGAATATAAGGACCTTCTTAGTAAACCTAACATAGAAATATATGGAAGTCATTAATAAAACAAGAGAAATGACAGCAAGGTTTTTAACAGCAGAAGTCACAGTGAGTGCAATGAATCATGACAAGCACTCATCAACAGGTAGGTTAGGTTTAAAGCAATAAGTCTTCTATTCAGGATTGTCCCACGGGATAACAGTTTTGTAGTTGATTTGTGAATTTGGTGACACAGTAATTGTGAGTTCAATCCCTCGAAATAGGGCAAGCAATAACTGAGCAGTACTAAAAATAAGAACTAGATAAAATATCCCTAGACATGGGGATTTCCTGTAAGTTACCTGGAGTGATATACACCTGATTAAGGCTGGAGCACACTATGGCCGAAACATTGTGATAACAGCAACAAAGATGAGGACAATAATCTGAACGTAAATAATGGTAACTCCTCATCCTAGAATTTCAGACAAGAACTTCTTCGTTACTCATATGTTCAATCTGTGGTATTCTTAGCATTTTTGGTAAAACAACATCTTGCTTCGAGTCTTCTTTATTTGCAAGGAAATTGTCCAGCATTCACTGACATTATAGGAATGTAGCATTTCAGTACTTTTTGTTTTCTTTGGTAACAGAAATAACACCTGAAAACACCACAGTCACATATTTCTGACTGCATTGATAACTTGACTTTTAAAGTGTTGAAAGGAAACATTTTCATTATAAAGCTTGTGAAGATAAAAAGGCAAAGTGAAAATATTATATACTATTATACTCACAACTTCTAAATTCACCTTATTCACAATTAAAATTTTTACTAGAGAAATGCATTGTTCTCTCATCCAAATTCAGTGGTCACCCATAAATGACCAAGCTGAATGCTGCTTAATTTTGGTGATTGTACTATTACGCTCTTTCACTCCCACTCAACTCTAGGTAGGTTTTCTGATCTGTCAGGCCAGAAGTAACTTCATCTTTGATAAATAGCGAAATTGTATCTATCACCAGCTTGCTAAGCCTGTCGCATAGCTTACATCACCTTGTATTCCCAAGTAGTCCCTCAGAGTACTGACCAGGTTGAATGTTGCTTAGCTTTGGTGATTAGCAAGAAAAAGTGTTTCTATGTGATATAGTCATGATCTGAATATCACAAGGAATACCTTGCTAACATTTCTTTTTACAAAAGTGCATTGTAAAACAGTTTGGACTGAGGAGTTTTTATTATGAAAATGCATTGTAATTTAGTTTTATTATAGGAATATATTACTCATTTTTTGCTATAAAAATATAAAATGCTATAAAAGTAAATTACAAATGATCTCATGATATTGCATTTTCAAATAAAAACATGCCAACAAAATTCTATGTTTAACATTTTAGGAAGTAATATTAAAATTGGAAATCTACCAAAATTATGGGAACTGGTTCAAGTTCTTCCAAATTCCTATTCCAAATGTTTTTATACCCACTTGATTTGATGACATTGAAATGTTTTTATGACTTTTTTACACTGTGAATCTTTAAATGAACTTTAAGTTGATACTTTGCAGGAAAACCTTTGCTACATATTTCACAAGAGAAAGGTTTCTCTCCAGTGTGAATTGTTTTATGAATTTTTAAGTTGCCATTTTGAGAGAAAGCTTTACCACACACTTCACAATAAAATGGCTTTTCTCCATTATGTGTTCTAATATGGGTTTCTAGATTAGTCTTTTCAGAAAAACGTTTCCCACATACTTGACAAGGAAATGGTTTTTCTCCTGTATGAGTTCTCATGTGGCTTAAAAGATTAGACTTTTCAACAAAGAATTTGCCACAAACTTCACAGGATAGTTCATTCTCACTTGTATGAATTCTTTTATGTCTTGTTAAACGAGACATTAAATAAAAAGCTTTACCACACACTTCACAAGTAAAGGCTTTCTCTCCAGAATGAATCATCCTATGATCATTTATTTGACTTTTTGAAGAAAAATTCTTAGCACATACTTCACAAGAAAATCCATTCTCTCCTGTATGAGTTCTTTTATGCCTTGTTAAGCTAAACTTTTGATAAAAGGCTTTGCCACACAATTCGCAAGTAAAGGCTTTGTCTCCAGTATGAATCCTTATATGTAATTTCAACTTATACAATTCAGCAAAACCTTTGCCACACTCTTCACAAGAAAATGGAGTCTCTCCAGTGTGTGTCCTTATGTGTGTTTTCAAGCTACTCTCTTGAGAGAAACCTTTACCACAAACTTCACAATGAAATGGAATTTCTCCAGTATGTGTTCTCATATGTAATTTCAAAGAACTGTTTGAGGTTAAAGCTTTGTTGCAAATATCACAAGAAACTGGTTTCTCTCCAGTGTGAGTTTTTATATGTCTTTTTAAGTAAAGTGATTGGGTAAATGCTTTATCACATATTTCACACTGAAATGTTCTCTCTCCAGTATGAGTTACCATATGTCTTTTCAAGCTACTCTTTGTAGACAACACTTTTCTACACACGTCACAAGGAAATGCAGTATTCTCAGTATTAGAATCCATTTGTTTTATAACTGTTTCTTCATGTAAATGTGTTCCTTTATAGAAATGAGACAGTTACAACCTGAAATAACAAAAGAAAAAAAATGAAGATTAAAAACTCAATAACATCATGTATTTTTTCTGAAAATGTTGAATATAAACACAATACATAGTCCAGTGAGAATGAAAGTAATTGTGAAAATATGTTAGCTTGTTTTAGAATAATGTGTTTTTGTATAAGAAAAAGTCATTATGATTTGAAATGTGAATCTGCTCTATTTCCATACATAAAATAAAAAAAAAAAAATCAGCATGTTTCTCATGGAGAAAATTATTTTTAATTAGAAAAGGTTTGTTGTTTAATAGAAGATTCATTGTTTTTACAAGGGAAAACATTTCCTTCATAAGCAATTTTTATATAAAAATGAATTGTTTTTCAGTTTTCATATAGAAATACATTGTTAAACATTTTTTACTATAAAATTGAATTGGAAATGAGTTTTCATATTGCTAATGATTTTTTTAATATGAAAATGCATTCAAAATCAGATTTCACATAGAAATACATTGCTAATGATTTCTTTTACTATGAAAGTGCACCTGAAATCAATATTCATATAGAAATAGATTTTTAATGATTTTATTATGAAAATGAATTGGAAATCAGTTTTCATATAGAAATACATTGCTATTGATATTTTACTATAAAAATACATTGGAAATCAGTTTCTATATCAGAATACATTGCTAATTATTTTTTTAATATGAAAATGCATTGGGACTCAGTTTTCCTATAGGAATACATTGCCAATGGTTTTTTTTACTATAAAAATGCATTGGAAATCAGTTTTTATATAAAAATACATTGCTAATGACGTTTTTAGCATAAAAGTTTTTTAATTCAATAAGTCATGTTTTCTGAAAATTTTGACTATCATCAATGCTATACATAAACATAAATCTGAAACTTATCTCACTTTAATTAAACTCATCTTTTTGTTAAGGCAGATTTTTATAGTTCTTGAGTCCAGTGAGAAAGAAAGTAATTGTGAAAATAATCTTGTTTTAATAAGAAATAATATTCAGTTCAACTGGAGAATGTGTTTTGCTCTTTACAAGAAAAAAACATTTATCTTGTGCACTACTAATAATTCTCTTTTATAAAACTGTGTTGAAAATCAGTTTTCATATAGAAATACATTCTTAATGATTTGTTTTACTATAACAATTTACCATAAATTAGTTTTAGTACAGAAAGAAATTCCACCTATAAAAAGATTTTTACTACAGAAATGCGTAAGAAATCAGTTTTACTATAGATTTACATTGACAGGGATTTTTGCTATAGAAATACTTTGTAAGTTTCAATATAGAATTACATTTAGTAAAGAAAGAAATTACAACTATAAAAAAACACATTGTATATGAATTTCAGTATAGATTTCTTCATGTAGATGAGTGTATTTGTCTACATGCTGAAAATCATTACAAATAATAGCAGAATTAACAATAAAAAAAGAAACCAACTCTCAAAAATATCAATTATAAACACAGCCATATGTTGTGTCCAGAAATTAAAACCATTCCCATCACTATATATATATATATATATATATATATATATATCATACTTATTATAAAACCCAGGTTGTGTGTGTGTGTGTGTGTCTGTTTGTTTATATATTGGATCGGATTTCCTACATTTTTAAACCGATTTCAACAAAACTTCACAGGACTACGTAAAATCACCTTGCAGTGGTTCTGACAGCGCCAAAAATTGGAAAAAACACAATTGTTTTTGCACAAAATCAATTTGAAAACACTATTAAGAAGCATCGCTGAGAATGGAAGGGGGACAACTCATATCGATTTATACTTATTATAAAACCCAGGTTGTGTGTGTGTGTGTTCGTTTATATATGGGATCGGATTCCCTACATTTTTCAACCGATTTCAACAAAACTTCACTTTTTTTTTTTTGGCAGGTAGTGTTTCTTATTGTCTTGCACACTTTTTTTCTTTATTTTTATATTCAGAATGCTTTAAAAAATTCCATTTATAAGACAATTGTTTATAATAAAATTCTATTCATCGGTAGACTCATAACAATTGAAAACAATGTTTTTGTTTGAATTTGGGTTTGACCAATTTGTTAAAAAAAAAAAATCTAATTAAGACATGTGTGTCCGTCAACCTTAAAAAATAATCTTTGTCAATTTTATTTTTCAGTCTTTATGGTGGTCAATACTTGATATATCTCTTACTGTTACATCCCCGGGCTCTACTGCTAGTATATATATATATATATATATATATATATATATATATTCAGTTAAATAAAAAAACATCTCTGTGGTGGCTAATAGTTTAGCTGAAAGCACTCAGATCCACAGATCATTTGGTTGATTGAATGATTTTGTTTTTTACGTCTTATCAAGCATTTGCGGGTTATTTAAAGCCAGAAAATATTTTTTGGATTGTAAGAATTTTTGGGAGATAATAACGATTTACTGATTCAAGTCTTACTAATTAACCTATAGTTGGGGCAGAAGAGGGGGATTCGTACCTTTCCTAAGAGTATGTGAATATAGTGAATCCAAATGGAATTAGAACTTGGCTAAAAGATCGAAAGACAGCAAGACAAGAGGAGGAGAAAATTAAATAACCGACCTCTTCCTAGCTTTGGCAGGTTGTGAAGTTATAATGAAAATTTCTGTTATGGCATACCCCAAAGAATTAGAGGATTTGATTTTTGATGAAATTTCAGAAATTATAAAAATAAATGACATAAAAAAACACTAGTTAAAGCGGAAAGAACCAAATTTCTGTTCTTTAAATCGAGATGAGAGGAACCAATTATATACAGTGTGTGATGAATAAATTGTTGTCTTACACAAAAATGAAAATAACACTGGTACTTCATTTTAAGATATATTTACCAAAATTACACAAAAATATCTTGAAATACTAAAGAGTAAATTTATTCAATAAAATCACCATTGGCTTCAACCACAGCTTTCAGACAACTTCAGAATCACCAGCAACTCTTCTGGACAGTCTCCTTTAAGTTGGTAAATGCTGCTATAATCCTTGCCTTCATCTTTGGTGTTTTGTTGGTCTCTTGCTCAACTGTGCCCCACAGATTATAATAAAGGGGGTTGCAGTCTGAGGAGTTAGCCAGATGTAAGGGGTAATGTGGTTGCAGAAACTGTCTGACAGCCACCACTCCTACTTGTGAGGCATGATGCAGACATAGGGTTTTCCAACAGCCACTCTTTTGAACCAGGGTAGCACTGCCTTCTTCAAACGCCTTTGTAATCACCTTGATGTTGGCCTCCATGTTGATTCTGAGGCCCCGTGGGAAGATGAATGGAGGCATAATGTCGCCATAACTAACGATCACTCCAAACACCTTTGTAATCACCATTTGAAAATCCTTTGCACTGTCCTCAGATTGATACCCAAACACTCGGAAATGTTCGAATTGGAGCTTCTGGCACGAATGTCAAACAGTACAGCATGTAGTTTCTAAATTTATGGCAGAGTGAATTGGATCATAGTGCTCTTTTTCTCATAGATGGTGCCCAACTGACCCGACTATACTGTGCAGTCAACAAAATCAAACACAAACAACGTGTATGCACAAAATTAAAAATATAAAATTGCGACAATTTATCAATCGCACCTCTCTGTGTATGTGTGTGTGTGTGTGTATTATTAACTCTTTCAGTCCCTGTAATTAAGAGTTTACTTAATGAAAATAATATCTTTCTATTAATGAAAATATTGTGGTTCTTTTTGATGAATAAAAGTAAAACAAAACAAAAAAAAAAAACTTTCTTTTATTGGTGTTTCACCTACAATTTTTACAACTTACGTTTTATTTTTTCATTTCGATAAAATAATTTTTTCATTTCGATAAAATAATTAGTTCAAGTTTTTGATTTAATGTAGAATTGTAACAGAGAATGCCTGGTACAGTGTAACCCGGATATAAGAGAGTTGCCGGGGCCAGAGAAGAAGTATCTTATATCCGGGTTTCTCTTATATCCGGGTTTGGTCTATTTTGTTTAGGTAAGTATGGCTCTAATTTGGGACCAGAGAAAATCTCTTATCCAGGTTTCTCTTATATCCGGGTTACACTGTACTGTACGTTATTTTTTCAGCAGTTCGACAATATTTTTTTACAACATAGTTTTTTTTCTGTAACCCTAAACATTGTTGTATTGGTGTGTGTAAAAAAACAAAAAAACACTACAGGGGTTATTTTTCGGAAATCCGAGGTGACTAACGCATAATTAATCACCAGCATTAAAAACACCGAATATACATGTAAAAAAAAAGAAAAAAGTAAAACATAATTTATTCATAAATTTGTAGCTTTCTTTCTTAGCCACAGATACAACAAGCTGCAAACTCTAAGCTAAGTACAATTATTAAATTTGAAAGTATCAAACAACCAATATTTAAAGAACATAACTATATTGAATCTATGAAAAAGAAAATGATACAATTCAAGGCTTATGACTGAAATTTCACAATATTCTTATACAAAAAAATCATCTGAAAAAAATTTAAAATAAGGTTCAACAACAAGCATAATTACGTGTAACTATCTTTTTTCATCTTTCAGAGATAAAAATGACGAAGGAAAATCCTTTTTCTCAGTCGGTGATATAAAAATAAAAGTGATTCATAGAAACAAATATTTTCTATTAATTACAACTTACGAAAAGCGAAGACGAAGTCATTTCTGATCGGTGTAGGACGAAATTTGTTCCTTGCATATAAAAGGCCTACAAAATAAAATTTACTGAATTAGCGAATAGGCACTTCGACGTTGTGTGTAATGGTCCGCAAGCTTCAATGGAACTTGGTGAGTTCAATCCTCACTGAATGCTCCATACTTTCGGCCTTGTACCATATCTAAGCTACGGTTAATAAATCGTTTACCGCCACAGATTCGCGATACCTAAAATTATTTTTTAAAAATGAAAAATCTTGAAGCTTTTATTTTTATTTTAGTTTTCAAGCATAATAGATTTTTTATTTCCAATAAGCAAAAAAAAAAAAAAAAAAAAAAAAAAAAAAAAATAGATGTTGCATTTCAAAACTTGACTGGAATGATCTGTCTATATTTCTGAGATGTGGTATTATGTGCACTATTGTCCTCATCTTTGTCGCCATATTTATTACAACGTTTCGGCTGTTGTACGCTCCGGCCTTCTTCAGGTAGTTGGAATGTCGAACTGAACCCTTTATTTCGCTCACTGGAGTAGACTGTTCTAGTTCCGCGTGTCATGTCTGATGGATGTCAGTTATCAGTTATCTCTTGTTTAATTCCCTCTCCAAGTTATCCACCGCCTTAACCAGGTATTGAACTCACACAAGAGTCAGTTGAAATGTTTTGGGAACGTAATGAGGAAGGTGGGCTGGGAAAATCTGAAACTCACTGGAGGAATTGAGGGAAAGAAGGACAGAGGAAAACAGCGCGTAACATACTTGAGCTTGTGTAAGTGGATGGTAGAATAGGGTCTGAGAGAAATAACAATAGGACAAAACTTATTAAGAGTTAAAGGGACAGGAAGATGTGGAGGATCATGATCGCCTATGTCCTGAAGAAGTGAATTCAAACAGCACTAGGTGTTTCTTATTTTCGACCACGTGCCAAATCTGAATTACGTTTAGTAACTCGCTATGAAATTTAAAAAGGTTGCGTGTTGATGTATATTTTAGGTGGGTGCGTGTTCACGTGTAAGTAATTAAGATAGAAGAATGCAAAACTTGGGTTTCTACCACGGACCGTTTATTCTCTTCTATATAATAAATGCCAGCATCAGTATGTCACACTTTTTCAGTTAAAGGGACACAACTTTCAATAGCTCATCTCCTTATTCTATATAATGTCAGTGTGTCACACCTTTTCAACTTTACTCCCAGAGGCCGTTACCCAACATATCATACCATTTTGGAATCAGGCCGACTCCGTGAGCAAATTAAAAACATTTCGTGCCGGATCCAGATCCGCAATTCTGAAATCTTAGATTCCCAAGTTTTCATTACTGCGATTGTTTTCGGTGATTTTCAACGTCATTTTTTTTTTTTTTTTTTTTTTTTTTTTTTGCGACGAATTGTTTTGTACGATAACAATTTTTATAACTTGTAAATAAATTTTGGAAAATCGAAATGAATTGCGAAATCCAACGAAAGTCATCCATGAAATAAAAATAATTGTTTGTACGGAAAGTAAGGACCTACGTACATCAAGTTATCTTTAAATTATCGTTGACTTTTTAAAAGGTAAGCTTAAATATTAATGCAATATTTAAATGCAGCGATCAATTTTGAGTTCTTTTGTAATTTATAGTTGCTTATTGCATTTACTCCTCCCTACTTATTGTGATGATGACACAATCAAGAGTTCTCTGCAGGAGCTAGTTTATATATATATATATATATATATATATATATATATATATATATGTATGTATGTGTGTGTGTGTGTGTGTGAAAATATATAGAAAATAGGAAAGAACTCGTTAGGTAAATAATCCAAAGTTCTTTAGTATTTTTTGTTATTATTTAAAAAAAAGCAGTGCTCGATACAAAAGTAGAGCCTAAATATCATTATTTATTTAAAAATAATAAATAATTTATATATATATATATATATATATATATATATATATATATATATATATATATATATATATATATATATATATATATATATACTATCGTGAAACATAGTTCTCTTAAGTATGTCTGTTTTCTTTTTTGTCCCAGGAGTTAGGATAAGTAAGTATAAGTATCATTATAATGTCGACTTCTTACGCAGAGTTGAAACAACCAAAAATGTTTCTACTTGCTTTATTGTTGGAAGGCTTAAACATACCCTTATTCTTTTTCTTGGTTCAGAAGTTAGGGTAAGTAAGGATAAGCATCGTTATAATATTTGAGCACAAGTCAGCCTTGTGATGAGTTGGAACGACCAAAGAAAGGTTTTGGAAGACACATGCAAACGTCATGCGTTGGAAGATGAAAAGAGAGTTCAGTCATCAGTGGGCCGGGGGAAACTAACGTGCTCCAGCAGGAACGTAATTTCCACATAGTGCGACATCTTAGAGCAAGGGGGAGAAAGAGAATCTGGAAGGAAAACGTTTCTTTTTTTATAAACTCAACCAACGCCACCTAACGGTGTTCGACGAAACCAAGTGGGGTAATCATATTTTCGATTCCTTTACTGCTAGAAACGTCGGAAAATGTATTTCTTTTTCTTTTCTCTTATTATTCATTATTATTTTATTTATTGATGGCATTCCATTTTCCCACAGGTACTTCAATGTGATATAATGGCTCGCAAGCTTGTCTTGATAGATCAGTTACGACTGTGTAGTGAGTTCGATCCTCACTGGGTGCTCCATATTTGTGGCCTTGTGCCACATCCATGCAGCGCTTAGTAAATCGCTATAATACTGGTAACGTTTTATTTTTTTTCAAATACAGTGCTTAATGTCTTTCCGACAGAGGCGACATACATTACATTTACAAGATTGTTGGAAAAAAAACTAATTCAAAAGTAAAACTGTGAAGCCGAGTTCAAATTCCTACCAAGAATGTTGGATTAATTTTCGCACAAATGCCTTTGAGAAATGCGTGAACCCATCTCTTCTCCCCCAGCTACCGGTTAAATAGCAGGGCAAATTGGATTCTAAACCACGAAGAAAGCAACGAGAAACCACTCCACTAGCTATCCCAAGAACGTTTGGCAGATAATAAAGAAAAAGGAACTTGTGGAGGGTTATGATCGATGGAGAGTTATGGACATGGCATTAAAAAAAATCAAAAGAATTTACTAAAAATTGTGAAAAAAATATTGATTAATTGATTTGTTTCCTTTTTTTTACAGCTTATCAACCCTTTTGCAGGTTATTTAAAGCCGGGAAATATTTTTTAGATTTTAAGCAATGTTTGGAGATAATAATGATTTACTGATACAAGTTCTACTAACTTAACCCATTTTTTGTATGTTTAGCTAATAGTAAACCAATTGTACCGTATTATGCAGTGTTCGAGTTGAACTTTACGAACGTAAAAATAAGAAACAAAACACCGTGAAGAGGGTTAATATAAATGGTATAATACGAAAAGAAAATGTAAAAAATATTAAAAAAATGCAATAATCTTTGGGGTGGTAGCACCTGCTAGGGTCCCAGCTGTGGGCAAATAGTGAACCCCCAAACAAAAACAAACACTATGAAAGTATAAAAATACATTTTTATATTAAAAATTTACCAACAATACATTTTATCTGTAGTTGAAAGCATACAATTGTGTTCAAAATATTTAGATTTCAGCATTAAATAACCCATAGAGGTGTTGATATGCCGCTAAACAAAATCAGCCAACCAATAATACATATTTATATTAAAATTACCAACGATACATTTTATCTGTAGTTGAAGGCACACAGTTGCGTTTAAAATATATTTGGTTGAAGCCATAAAATTGTGTTCAAAATATTTAGATTTCGGCACTAAATAACCCATAGGGGTGTTGATATGCCGCTAAACAAAATCAACCAAACAACCAACATGAAAGAACTCTTTCATGACATTCATCCATATAATATTCTACAATTTCTTAAATCAATCTGTATTTCAAAATATAACTTCAATAAAACTACAACGTAAATCTCACATATCACCGCCTGTAGTAATTATGTCTACGCAAACATGTATATGTACAAATGCTGAGTATCATCTACCATGTATTCAGTTGTGAAAGCAGAATAACATATCATAGTTTTATTACGTAAAAGCTCCCAATTTCGGCATTAAATGACCCACAAGTCGTTGATATGCCGTTAAATCAAATCAATGATGCCGAAAGAAAGAGAAAAGGTTGCAAAATTAATTACAGGCCGACTTACGACCAGATCGATTTGCGACTTGTCGGTCGTAACCAATGTGGTCGTAAGTCGACAATCACCTCTACTCGCAGAGGCAAGGGAACACATTTCAACATGGTGATATTTTATATTTCTGTTTTATATAATAAAGGAGAAGAAATACACTATATGTATTTTTCAGTGTGGCAACGTCGCTACCGGGTGTGACACAAGGTCAGTTTAAAGTGGGTTTGACGGCAATACCGTGGAAAAACGGCTTAAGCCCTCTCGACACTTCACCTTTTGAGGACGCTTCAGGCAACAGACAATAAGCCCAACTCCCTCCCGAACTGCCTGGGGGGAATACCACCCTCTTGCTCTTAAGTTTAATATTAATTTCAACTTACCCGGCAGTGGGCCTTGTAAATATAAATGCTTTTCTAGAGCACCCACTGAGGATCGAACTCAGTACTCAGTCGTAATTGTTCTAACGAGTCAAGCTTGTTAATCATTACACTACGTCGAAGTGCCAAAGAAATGCATAAGTATGCATGAAAAAGCAGGAAGACATTAAAAGTTAGGAATTGTTTAGGTGATAGTGTCCGGTTTTTGTTGCTGCAGTGCCACCTAATGACGACTTGGCAGAACTAAGTGGGGGTAACCCACAAGTGACGAGCAAACATGCCAATGTTTTAAAATGCATAAAAACTTTATTTACATACTGAAATTTATTTGTCTTTTAATACTGATTAGCTTTAGGCTATCATATTTCAAGTAAGACCAAAATTTAATTTCAAAGAAGACATTTATTTTAAAAGCATTTTTAGTTTTTTTTTTTTTTTTTTTTCGAAAGTCCGTGATGGTATTGACCATTAAAATAATATTCATTGCTTTTGTATCGTAAGTTTATTTCCGTTGATTTCCAGTAATAAAAATATTTTTTATGAATTCCTATTTTAAAACATTATTGAATGTAACCGTATAGTAAACAGATTTTCAATAAATTTTTACTGCATTTCTATAGCAAAAATAATTTTCAGGGATTCCTCCAGTAAAAATAATTTTTGACACATTTCTATAGTAGAATCCTTTTTCAAGGCATTCTTATAAGAATCATTTTTCAGTGAATTTTTATGGTAATAATCATTTTCAATTCATTTCTATAATAAAATCATTTTCAAGGTATTTCTGCTTTAGCTTTAAACTTATTGTGTCATTAATTATCTGTAATATAATCATTTAAGTGAATTAAATTTTGCTATATTTGTCGAATCAATCTTTAGTGTATATCCCCATAGGTTATACAGGTTATATATAGAGGTCATCAGTAAAATAGTCAGGTAAAAAAACACAAAACAAAAAAACAAAAAACAAAACAAAATGTTGCTCAAAGGTTCTGTATATCAAATGCTTGAAGCTTATGCCTTCGATAAAACATGGCGGAAATAAATATCGTTTTTTTTTTTTTTTTTTTTTTTAGAGAAATTCTAGCGTAATGTGTAGCAATCTACTCTCAAAAGTCCATAGTTGCTTTTTTTGGGGGGAACGAGAGAAAATTTCCTTTGTTATTACAAAAACAGATGCAGCCATCTTCCCCTCTTCATTCTCATCGCTTTCGGCATCCTGGTCGAAGCAAAACAGTTTTTGATTAAAATCAAATGTTTCCTGTGAACGGATCCTCACAGACTCATTTGTAATCCGACTCCACCTGCCATTGCCGGATTTACCTATAGGCTTAGCAGGCTGAAGCCTAAGGCCTGAAAATCTAGATAGCGTCCACCCAAGGTGTGTCATAATTTTTACACCGTCATAGGCCTTTCTTACATATACCGTCATAACGCATTATAGGCGCTAAACAACCCTTCAGTAATTTTCAGTTATATTCCATTTCAGAATAATTGCCGTCCTGGGTATGACGATAAACTACATCCGAGTCCTGGGTAAGACGATAAACTACATCCGCATCCTGGGTATGACGATAAACTACATCCACGTCGTGGGTAAGACGATAAACTGCATTCGCGTCCTGGTATGACGATAAACTGCATCCGCGTCCTGGGTAAGACGATAAACTGCATTCGCATCCTGGGTATGACGATAAACTACATCCGCATCCTGGATATGATGATAAACTACATCCGCATCCTGGGTATGACGATAAACTACATCCACGTCTTGGGTATGACGATAAACTACATACGCGTCCTGGGTAAGACGATAAACTGCAGAGGTTTTGAGGAGCGTGGAACCACCTCTTAATTGTTGCTGTTCTCAGATTTACTCTGGCCTGGGGTGGTAGTACCTGTTAGGGTCCTAGCTATGGGTAAGTAGGTAACCCCCTCCCCCAAACTGAGGTCAAAACATTACGAAAGTGTAAAAATTCATAAAGTCTCGGTACCACAGAGGAATAATTACCATGAAAGTATTTACAGAGAAGGTATAGTAGTGTGAGGCTTCGGAGTCAAAATGAACAGTTGATTTACCCAAGTCAAGAAAATTATTGAAGGATGATAATGACGAGGAAACACTCGGGTAATTTTAACAAAAAAAGATAATTTTTCACGAATTGAAGTAGTGTCAGTAGCTCGTTTCAGGAAAATAAATATGAATTCTTACAGTCCATAGTTTTTACGTATTCTCATGAATAGGGAACGTTCATACAACAGATTAAATGATCTGACAAAAATAATATTAAAAATGTTCAAAACAAAGGTAAGAGAGTTCGTTGCTCCCTGAAAGGATATATATGGTTGACACACATTCAGAAGTAAACGAAGAGTGTTTGAAATACTTAGCTTTCTTGGACTGTTGATAGATAATTCTTTGAAGTGTCGCGTACTGGTTAGAGGCCGATAATATAAATGGCGAATAATTTTACGCAGGTAAGTACGTCAACGCTGGTAGCGAGGAACTGAAACGAAACCTTTCACATGACTTTAAACACTTTTCTTTGATTAATTTAATTTTTTCCCTCATTTTATATAAAAAGAATTTCGCATAAGCTCGCGAATTTATTTTTTGTTTTTTCTTGGCTCACCGGCTAATTTTTGTCAAGGCAAGGTTTTCATTGGTCCAAAACAGTTTCACATAGGCTCACGAATTTCTTTCCTTCTTCTTCTTGAGCTCATTGGTTAATTTTTGTGAAAGGCAAAAATTTCACATAAGCTCGAGAGGTTTTTTCCTCAGTCTTTGAAGGGAGTGGATGCAAGGGGGGTATTATTATTTCGCACTCACTACAAAGGCACATTGAATAGATGGAGTTATATCACTCAAAAGTGACTCAGCAATAAGTGGTAAGTCAGGAAAAAGATACTCCAGATGAGTCAAGAGTAAAATTTGGGGAGAATTTAAGATGAAAGCAAACTGGTTTATCAGCAGATGATGTTAGCACTTATTGTGGGTATTTACTCCGAAACTCAGGGTTTGGAAATAAAAAAGGATTCTATTTAATTTTTACCTGGACTAAAATAAATTAGTCGACTCGAGAAAAAAAAAAAAAAATGGGGAACTTGCTTCTTTTTTTTTTTATCGGGCAAACAATTTTTCTGGATTAGCAATCTTTATGCCTTCCTTAGCCGCGACATTTTTCAAAATAGAAAAATATTGATTTCTTATCATCTTAGAGGGAAGCAGGTTCCTGTTATTAAAACTTTATGTCTATGTCGGCACCCTCTGGCATCGGATCATCAGGATCGTTATCCTTTCTCCCTATTCTCTTTCTCTCTCCCCAACCCCCGGTGGCGGAGATGACAGTGAATCAAAGAGAGTTTGACGAAACCATTCGCGTGAATTTGATTTTGTTGGACAACTCTGGGCGCAACGGAGAAGCTCGCACACTTGGCCAGAAGTGCTTCCCTCGCATCAACTTTGAAACTGTGCTTACATCACTGACATCTGTGGATGAAAATAGACGTTTTTATTTTTAAAAAAGATTTCATAAAAGAAAATGAACAAACGGATATATATATATATATATATATATATATATATATATATATATATATATATATATATATATATATATATATATATATACACAGTAGAGTAATGGACAGCGGCTACATATATATATATACTTGTTTCAGTCATTTCGTTCTTAACGTAAAAATTGAATTGCTCCTTAAATGTTGTAGAGATATTATTATTATTATTATTATTATTATTATTATTATTATTATTATAAGTATATAAGAATAAAATATAGAAATAAAATACTTCCAGCAAGCAAAAAAAAAAAAAAAAATGTTCCTGCTAGAAATATTGACATCTTGCCAAAAGACATTAAATTCAATCTCTTCACCACGAAGCTTGGTACGGGCAACACGTGTCCAACTCTCTGTGATATGGCTTGTAATATTATTGAGTAAATTCTCCTTTTTATCACAAAAAAAAAAAAAAAAAATTACACACACCAATACACGCAAAAATATAAATAAACTGTATGAAATTAACATACAATTTACTATTTTTTTTTCTGTTATTTCTCTACGTTTTATTTCCTGTCAAGTATGCTTTTATCTCCGTGAACACGAAGCCAATTTCGGCCGCTATGATGCGAGTGACCCCCACCCCACCCAACATTTTCGTGATCGCCGACGTTTATAAGAAAAACAACCTATTCACCCACAATGTCGATGAAGGCATGTTCCCATTCAAGAAAGCAGCATAGTGGCACAATCCAAGATTAATGAGCATCGAGAGTTCTTCACTGTGCCAGACTTGAATTAACGCTCATGAATATTTATTACCTTGGGAGATACGTCAGAGAGATAAGCGTTTTTTTTTTCTTTCATTTTTTTTTTAAATAGATAACCTTGAATCCTCTAAGTAAAAAAAAAGTCCTTGATATCGACGACCGTTTGACCTGACGTTAAAACCTGATAAAGCTGAACGGAGATAACTTTGCGAGAAGAAATACTGCATTTGAACTGGGCGAAGCAAAGCCGATAAGAACGGATTAGACATAAATCAATTTAACGAGCCGAGGAGTAAGCATGTCGGTGTTTGATTGTGTAGTCGCAGGCGCTGGGATTGAGGGCTCCGCGACAGCGTATTACCTTGCGAAAAATGGATTTAGGACATTGTTACTGGAACAAGTAAGCTTCTTTTTTTTTTTTTTTTTTTTATCAAGTAGTCTCGTTTATTGTTTCAACGTGGTTTTTGTTATTAAGTTAACTCCCCCGGCACACAAACACACAGAAATATTATGCATTAGCAAGCTTGCTTTCACAAGGCTTCCAATAAATTTAGTCGGCCAGGTAGAATTTAGTACATCCAGTGTGATTTGATCGCAAGGATTCCCTGGTATGTTTGCCAGAATGATGTTTAAAAGTGAGGACAAATTTGCAACAAAAATATCGGTTTTCGACTTTGTAGTCGATCACTAGTTTTTAATAATAAAATAGCACTGGTATCTTTTACATACTTCTAACACACACACACACAAAAACACACACATTTTTTTTTCTTCTTTCTATCTATCTATCTATCTGGCTGCTGGTTTAGCGTTTATACACATTATGTATATAATACGTTAAAGTTTCCTTTTCTCTGTTGTGTGCCGATAGCTTAGGGGCAGAGTCACTTATCCCGGCTTGAAGCAATCGGATGTCTAACTACTCTGATGAACTGTGATACAGCGAAACAGTCTGTCTATGGATGATATATATATATATATATATATATATATATATATATATATATATATATATATATATATAAGTATCGCACATTATGTCACGTGTGTATAAATTAGAGCTAACACTGGATATATTGTGGGGGCAAAAGTAGGTATACAGTAATGAAAAACAGAATGGGCGAACAAAACGTATTGTATTGTTTATGCAAACATTTAATAATAAACATAACAATGATAACACATCAAGCCTTCAAATGTTCAAACTGCCCCCTCCTCGTCATTCACCCCCTTACCTGCAAAACATTTATAATAATTATTATTTATTTAGAAATAAAAATTCTAATAAATGTATTAAAATAAAAATTATGGAAATAAAAATATTAAAAAATGGGTTTAATGAATTATGAAAATTCTAGTATTAAATGAATTCTAGAACTACTATAGTAATACTGGTATAATACTTATTGTATGTATACTGTCAAGTATACTTGTGTGTGTAGGCGTGTGTTTGTATATTGTTGTGGTATGCTGGTCGAGTATTTAGGTGGAAAACACGTGTCACCTGCTATAGTTATCCGACAACAAAAAATGGCGGACTCTGAATGTGAGTCCGGGTAATAAAATACTAAGTAACAACAAAACAGTATTTACATTATGCGGACTATTGTCCTCATCTTTGTCGCCATATTTATCACAACGTTTCGGCCATTGTACGCTCCGGCCTTCTTCAGGTGGTTGGAATTTCGAACTGAACCCTTTATTTCGATCACTGGGAACACCAGTGGAAAATTCGTAAACTTAAGGAATCAGCACATATGTCAGGCCACAAAAATCTCCTGAGCCGACCAAGCATAGAAATAAATACAATATGGGACCAGTAATAAGGAGTGCCAGAGAAAAGCAATGATAACAAAGTTGCAATATGAGCTCTGGTAAAAACATAAATGATAACAGTAAAATTGCAATATGAGCACTGGTAAAAATGGTTGCTGAAAACATTCGGTTTATAATACCCAGAAATTCATACCCAGATGTCCTCAAGGACACATGGCACAGTGGATAAAGTTGGTTACATCCAGTGACAGACCCAAAGAGTGTGAGTTCAATACCCGGTTAAGAACTTTCAGAGGGAAAATTAGCAGGAGATAACTGATAACTGACATCCATAAAACATGGCACGTGGAACTAGTCTGCCCAAGTTCAGTTCGAAATTCCAACCACCTGAAGAAGGCCGGAGCGTACAACGGCCGAAACGTTGTGATAAATATGGCGACAAAGATGAGGACAATAGTCCGCATAATGTAAATACTGTACATAATACCTCATCTCAGAAATATAGACAGAACAACAAAACAATATATATGAACAAACGATACGTATGAATTAACAAAACAAGAGTATACATTTACAATAGGAAATTGTTACGTGTTAGAAAACAGTGAATATGAATGAAGAAAACATTTGAACTAGTGAAGGTTTTTGTATGGAAGTAGGTGTAACAAGCGTGTTTGATAGACACATGTGTATGTGTGTGTGTGTGTGTGAGAGAGAGAGTTCAAAAGGCAATAGAAGACCAAGGCAAATAAACGCGCCTCAGCGGCGGCGTTCTTATCTACGTACGACCTATATCTTAACGACCCTGAGTGAAAAGGGAAAAAGAGGATGACAGAGAATATCACTGTCTATTTATAGGGGGCATCCTCTAGCGACGGTTTTTATAGGAAAGTCAATGGGGTAACTTCACAATATCTATAGATATTGTGTGTATTTAGGCAGCAAATATTCTTTAAGGTAAATGTAAGTAAAGACAACAGATATGTCGATTAATTTTATTTATCGACTTTTCCAAATTACGAATAATCCTTCTCGGATAAGGAGGAAATTCTGTCAGAAATTGTCCAAAGTTCATTCTGGAAGAAATATTGGCCAAGCTTTCGACTTAATATCTGCCTTAAAGATCAAGGGATATATATATATATATATATATATATATATATATATATATATATAGAGAGAGAGAGAGAGAGAGAGAGATTTTGGTGCCCGCGTGTGTCAGTTAGTAAATTGCCATACGTGATACACGCTTGTGCGATCATGTATCTTTTGCTACATGACTGACAAGGCATATTTTTCCCGCAGCAGGTTAGACAAGTTTTGTCGACTTATTTTTTTATAGGAGCCATTTCTTTCTGCAATAAACTGAGTGCCAACTAAAGTTAAAGAACCCAATCTGTCCTGGTATTCAACCCATAGCTGAGAGGGAGAAGAGATGGATTCGTAACTTTCCCAAAGGTATTTGTGCTAAAGTGAATCTGCGCGTATATATATATATATATATATATGTGTGTGTGTGTGTGTGTGTGTGTGTGTGTGTGCATATGCATATTTATTTGGTTATATATATATATATATATATCTATATATATATATATTTTAAGGCATTTTAAAGTTTATACATTCTTTTTATAGATACAAATATTTAAGTAAATGCTCTGTTTTACAATAAACAGTATTAAACAACATTTACCGGCCTGAATGTCCGAGAAATTTTCATAGAAAATTTTCGTCCTCCAACAGGAATCGAACCTGTATCCTATATGGAACCGTCATATAGCCTGACGTGCCTTAACCGTTTCGGCCACAGAGGAGCGTTCGGTTAGCAACGTCGATTTTACTGTGGCCGAAACGGTTAAGGCACGTCAGGCTATATGACGGTTTCATATAGGATACAGGTTCGATTCCTGTCGGAGGACGAAAATTTTATATGAAGATTTCTTGGACATTCAGGCCGGTATAAAAATGTCTTAAAATAATTGTCGGACTTTGTCCATTTCATAATGTGTGACGTCATATATATATTGTCATCCACAGACAGACTGTTTCGCAGCTCATCAGTGTGGCTAGACTGTCGTGTTGCTTCTATGTAGGATCGAAACGCGACTGAATTGGCGTCAGTCGGGAATTCTACCAATAAGCCGTTGGCGTTCGACAGGGATGAAGGTGAAATTGCGCGTATTTATTTTTAGATAAACACACAGTGACTGAGAGAACTCGATTCGATTTACCGAATAGTCTTGCATTATTAGTCGTAATAGTCACCGTTTACAAATGTACACTTCCTCCCTAGAGAGCTCAACCGAAATAAATTTTTCAGGATATATATATATATATATATATATATATATATATATATATATATATATATGAATCATTCATACAAAAAACAAATATAGAGGTTAATGATTTAAATGGTGAGAATACATCGTCGCAAACAATATAAATAAGATACATCAACCACGAACCTGTATATGAATGATTTGATCCCCGTTTCTAAATTCCAGTTGCATAAGGTCTTTTTAATTTTTTACAAGCTTTCGTCTGTTCCTACAGACATCATCAGGTATGGAAGTAGATTTTGTTCTTGTTTTTACTTCTCGGTAATAAGAGGACAACGAAAATATAGATGTAATCCGAAAAAATGCTATGAGAAATGTGTTATTGTTTTGGAACGTGCTGTCGCAACGCTGAGTTTGAATTTTAAATTTTAAGGTTGTGCATTTTTGTACAAATATAGTAATAAGAGAATTCTTTTTTACTGGTAGATTTTCCGTGAATATGGCATGAACTATATTGTTCAATAATTACAGTAATGTCACACTTATTATCCGAGAGTTGCCCGTTGGATCAGTTATTTTAATTTCAATTAAAAGGTGCAAATATAATTTATAAATTCATGAATCATTCATTTTTTTGTATGAATGATTCATGAATTTATAAATTATAATTGCACCTTTTAATTGAAATATATATATATATATATATATATATATATATATATATATATATATATATATATATATATATATATGTCTCATTAAATAATTTAGGCAAGTTTTGTCTACTTATTTGTAATAGGTTCCTCTCATATCTACGGACAAATATATTAGCATCCTTATTTATTGAAAAATAAAATTAAAATGTTGTTCCATATTCATTATATCCTGAGTACTTTCGACATTAGCACAATGTTCTCATCAGGGTCTTGTTTTTCTATGACAAAAATTGATGTGTTCATTATTTTTCTAAGAAAAAAACTGTTGATGACGAACGACATTGTGCTAATGTCGAAAGTACACGGAATAAAATAAATATGCATCAACTTCGTAATTTTCTTTCTTCCTTTAATAAGGATACTAAGAAGCTGGTCCATAATTTTGAGAGGATCCTATTAAAATTAAGGGGACAAAACTTATCTAAATTATTTAATGAGTCACGCCTTAATGAAAACGTACTGCCAATATATATATATATATATATATATATATATATATATATATATATAGTGTAACCCGGATATAAGAGACCCGGATATAAGAGAGATTTTATTTGATCCCAAATTAGAGCCTGTGTTAATGTATATAAATTAGACCAAACCCGGATATAAGAGAAACCTGGATATAAGAGACTTCTTCTCCGATCCCGACAACTCTCTTATATCCGGGTAACACTGAATATATATATATATATATATATATATATATATATATATATATATTACTTACATTTTATGAATAGATGCGTATGTATGTGCGTTCATCGACCGGGAGGCCCAAGTTGATTGTGGGTCCCGGGCACTGGTTTGTGATAAATATTTGCTTTTTTCTACCTGCATTATATACATTACAAATGAAATAAATTAAGCTCAACTGCCTATTAAAGGATTAAAATTTTTCGGGGATTTTCACATCATTATGGGTTCTTTTATTCATCCCAAACCGTGAATTTGTTTTGCTCATGCTAAGTTAAAAAAAACAAAAAAAACACACTATATAAAATTCACATCTTTTTTCATCCATAATGTTGAAGGTGTTAAAATTCTCAAGTCAATTTTAAAAATTGCCGCAAAAAAATTGTTTATTCATTTAAGATAAAATGTCTATTATGACATGTCTCTAATTTGTATTTCAATATATTCTATTTGTGGATGGAATGATCTATTATGACATGTCTCTAATTTGTATTTCGATATATTCTATTTATGGATGGAGTGATCTATTATGACATGTCTCTAATTTGTATTTCGATATATTCTATTTATGGATGGAATCATCTATTATGACATGTCTCTAATTTGTATTTCGATATATTCTATTTATGGATGGAATCATCTATTATGACATGTCTCTAATTTGTATTTCGATATATTCTATTTATGGATGGAATCATCTATTATGACATGTCTCTAATTTGTATTTCAATATATTCTATTTATGGATAGAATGATCTATTATGACCTGTCTCTAATTTGTATTTCGATATATTCTATTTATGGATAGAATGATCTATTATGACATGTCTCTAATTTGTATTTCAATATATTCTATTTATGGATAGAATGATCTATTATGACCTGTCTCTAATTTGTATTTCGATATATTCTATTCATGGATGGAATGATCTATTATGACCTGTCTCTAATTTGTATTTCGATATATTCTATTTATGGATGGAATGATCTATTATGACATGTCTCTAATTTGTATTTCGATATATTCTATTTATGGATGGAATGATCTATTATGACATGTCTCTAATTTGTATTTCGATATATTCTATTTATGGATGGAATGATCTATTATGACATGTCTCTAATTTGTATTTCGATATATTCTATTTATGGATGGAATGATCTATTATGACATGTCTCTAATTTGTATTTCGATATATTCTATTTATGGATGGAATGATCTATTATGACATGTCTCTAATTTGTATTTCGATATATTCTATTTATGGATGGAATGATCTATTATGACCTGTCTCTAATTTGTATTTCGATATATTCTATTTATGGATGGAATGATCTATTATGACCTGTCTCTAATTTGTATTTCGATATATTCTATTTATGGATGGAATGATCTATTATGACATGTCTCTAATTTGTATTTCGATATATTCTATTTATGGATGGAATGATCTATTATGACATGTCTCTAATTTGTATTTCGATATATTCTATTTATGGATGGAATGATCTATTATGACATGTCTCTAATTTGTATTTCGATATATTCTATTTATGGATGGAATGATCTATTATGACATGTCTCTAATTTGTATTTCGATATATTCTATTTATGGATGGAATGATCTATTATGACATGTCTCTAATTTGTATTTCGATATATTCTATTTATGGATGGAATGATCTATTATGACATGTCTCTAATTTGTATTTCAATATATTCTATTTATGGATGGAATGATCTATTATGACATGTCTCTAATTTGTATTTCGATATATTCTATTTATGGATGGAATGATCTATTATGACCTGTCTCTAATTTGTATTTCGATATATTCTATTTATGGATGGAATGATCTATTATGACATGTCTCTAATTTGTATTTCAATATATTCTATTTATGGATGGAATCATCTATTATGACCTGTCTCTAATTTGTATTTCGATATATTCTATTTATGGATGGAATGATCTATTATGACATGTCTCTAATTTGTATTTCGATATATTCTATTTATGGATGGAATGATCTATTATGACATGTCTCTAATTTGTATTACGATATATTCTATTTATGGATGGAATGATCTATTATGACATGTCTCTAATTTGTATTTCAATATATTCTATTTATGGATGGAATCATCTATTATGACCTGTCTCTAATTTGTATTTCGATATATTCTATTTATGGATGGAATGATCTATTATGACCTGTCTCTAATTTGTATTTCGATATATTCTATTTATGGATGGAATGATCTATTATGACATGTCTCTAATTTGTATTTCAATATATTCTATTTATGGATGGAATGATCTATTATGACATGTCTCTAATTTGTATTTCGATATATTCTATTTATGGATGGAATGATCTATTATGACCTGTCTCTAATTTGTATTTCGATATATTCTATTTATGGATGGAATGATCTATTATGACATGTCTCTAATTTGTATTTCAATATATTCTATTTATGGATGGAATGATCTATTATGACATGTCTCTAATTTGTATTTCGATATATTCTATTTATGGATGGAATGATCTATTATGACATGTCTCTAATTTGTATTTCGATATATTCTATTTATGGATGGAATGATCTATTATGACATGTCTCTAATTTGTATTTCAATATATTCTATTTATGGATGGAATGATCTATTATGACATGTCTCTAATTTGTATTTCGATATATTCTATTTATGGATGGAATGATCTATTATGACCTGTCTCTAATTTGTATTTCGATATATTCTATTTATGGATGGAATGATCTATTATGACATGTCTCTAATTTGTATTTCAATATATTCTATTTATGGATGGAATCATCTATTATGACCTGTCTCTAATTTGTATTTCGATATATTCTATTTATGGATGGAATGATCTATTATGACATGTCTCTAATTTGTATTTCGATATATTCTATTTATGGATGGAATGATCTATTATGACATGTCTCTAATTTGTATTTCAATATATTCTATTTATGGATGGAATGATCTATTATGACATGTCTCTAATTTGTATTTCGATATATTCTATTTATGGATGGAATGATCTATTATGACCTGTCTCTAATTTGTATTTCGATATATTCTATTTATGGATGGAATGATCTATTATGACATGTCTCTAATTTGTATTTCAATATATTCTATTTATGGATGGAATGATCTATTATGACATGTCTCTAATTTGTATTTCGATATATTCTATTTATGGATGGAATGATCTATTATGACATGTCTCTAATTTGTATTTCAATATATTCTATTTATGGATGGAATGATCTATTATGACATGTCTCTAATTTGTATTTCGATATATTCTATTTATGGATGGAATGATCTATTATGACCTGTCTCTAATTTGTATTTCGATATATTCTATTTATGGATGGAATGATCTATTATGACACGTCTCTAATTTGTATTTCAATATATTCTATTTATGGATGGAATGATCTATTATGACATGTCTCTAATTTGTATTTCGATATATTCTATTTATGGATGGAATGATCTATTATGACATGTCTCTAATTTGTATTTCGATATATTCTATTTATGGATGGAATGATCTATTATGACATGTCTCTAATTTGTATTTCAATATATTCTATTTATGGATGGAATGATCTATTATGACATGTCTCTAATTTGTATTTCGATATATTCTATTTATGGATGGAATGATCTATTATGACCTGTCTCTAATTTGTATTTCGATATATTCTATTTATGGATGGAATGATCTATTATGACATGTCTCTAATTTGTATTTCAATATATTCTATTTATGGATGGAATCATCTATTATGACCTGTCTCTAATTTGTATTTCGATATATTCTATTTATGGATGGAATGATCTATTATGACATGTCTCTAATTTGTATTTCGATATATTCTATTTATGGATGGAATGATCTATTATGACATGTCCCTAATTTGTATTTCAATATATTCTATTTATGGATGGAATGATCTATTATGACATGTCTCTAATTTGTATTTCGATATATTCTATTTATGGATGGAATGATCTATTATGACCTGTCTCTAATTTGTATTTCGATATATTCTATTTATGGATGGAATGATCTATTATGACATGTCTCTAATTTGTATTTCAATATATTCTATTTATGGATGGAATGATCTATTATGACATGTCTCTAATTTGTATTTCGATATATTCTATTTATGGATGGAATGATCTATTATGACATGTCTCTAATTTGTATTTCGATATATTCTATTTATGGATGGAATGATCTATTATGACATGTCTCTAATTTGTATTTCGATATATTCTATTTATGGATGGAATGATCTATTATGACATGTCTCTAATTTGTATTTCAATATATTCTATTTATGGATGGAATCATCTATTATGACCTGTCTCTAATTTGTAGTTCGATATATTCTATTTATGGATGGAATGATCTATTATGACCTGTCTCTAATTTGTATTTCGATATATTCTATTTATGGATGGAATGATCTATTATGACATGTCTCTAATTTGTATTTCAATATATTCTATTTATGGATGGAATGATCTATTATGACATGTCTCTAATTTGTATTTCGATATATTCTATTTATGGATGGAATGATCTATTATGACCTGTCTCTAATTTGTATTTCGATATATTCTATTTATGGATGGAATGATCTATTATGACACGTCTCTAATTTGTATTTCAATATATTCTATTTATGGATGGAATGATCTATTATGACATGTCTCTAATTTGTATTTCGATATATTCTATTTATGGATGGAATGATCTATTATGACATGTCTCTAATTTGTATTTCGATATATTCTATTTATGGATGGAATGATCTATTATGACATGTCTCTAATTTGTATTTCAATATATTCTATTTATGGATGGAATGATCTATTATGACATGTCTCTAATTTGTATTTCGATATATTCTATTTATGGATGGAATGATCTATTATGACCTGTCTCTAATTTGTATTTCGATATATTCTATTTATGGATGGAATGATCTATTATGACATGTCTCTAATTTGTATTTCAATATATTCTATTTATGGATGGAATCATCTATTATGACCTGTCTCTAATTTGTATTTCGATATATTCTATTTATGGATGGAATGATCTATTATGACATGTCTCTAATTTGTATTTCGATATATTCTATTTATGGATGGAATGATCTATTATGACCTGTCTCTAATTTGTATTTCGATATATTCTATTTATGGATGGAATGATCTATTATGACACGTCTCTAATTTGTATTTCAATATATTCTATTTATGGATGGAATGATCTATTATGACATGTCTCTAATTTGTATTTCGATATATTCTATTTATGGATGGAATGATCTATTATGACATGTCTCTAATTTGTATTTCGATATATTCTATTTATGGATGGAATGATCTATTATGACATGTCTCTAATTTGTATTTCAATATATTCTATTTATGGATGGAATGATCTATTATGACATGTCTCTAATTTGTATTTCGATATATTCTATTTATGGATGGAATGATCTATTATGACCTGTCTCTAATTTGTATTTCGATATATTCTATTTATGGATGGAATGATCTATTATGACATGTCTCTAATTTGTATTTCAATATATTCTATTTATGGATGGAATCATCTATTATGACCTGTCTCTAATTTGTATTTCGATATATTCTATTTATGGATGGAATGATCTATTATGACATGTCTCTAATTTGTATTTCGATATATTCTATTTATGGATGGAATGATCTATTATGACATGTCTCTAATTTGTATTTCAATATATTCTATTTATGGATGGAATGATCTATTATGACATGTCTCTAATTTGTATTTCGATATATTCTATTTATGGATGGAATGATCTATTATGACCTGTCTCTAATTTGTATTTCGATATATTCTATTTATGGATGGAATGATCTATTATGACATGTCTCCAATTTGTATTTCAATATATTCTATTTATGGATGGAATGATCTATTATGACATGTCTCTAATTTGTATTTCGATATATTCTATTTATGGATGGAATGATCTATTATGACATGTCTCTAATTTGTATTTCGATATATTCTATTTATGGATGGAATGATCTATTATGACATGTCTCTAATTTGTATTTCGATATATTCTATTTATGGATGGAATGATCTATTATGACATGTCTCTAATTTGTATTTCAATATATTCTATTTATGGATGGAATCATCTATTATGACCTGTCTCTAATTTGTAGTTCGATATATTCTATTTATGGATGGAATGATCTATTATGACCTGTCTCTAATTTGTATTTCGATATATTCTATTTATGGATGGAATGATCTATTATGACATGTCTCTAATTTGTATTTCAATATATTCTATTTATGGATGGAATGATCTATTATGACATGTCTCTAATTTGTATTTCGATATATTCTATTTATGGATGGAATGATCTATTATGACCTGTCTCTAATTTGTATTTCGATATATTCTATTTATGGATGGAATGATCTATTATGACATGTCTCTAATTTGTATTTCAATATATTCTATTTATGGATGGAATGATCTATTATGACCTGTCTCTAATTTGTATTTCGATATATTCTATTTATGGATGGAATGATCTATTATGACATGTCTCTAATTTGTATTTCGATATATTCTATTTATGGATGGAATGATCTATTATGACATGTCTCTAATTTGTATTTCGATATATTCTATTTATGGATGGAATGATCTATTATGACATGTCTCTAATTTGTATTTCGATATATTCTATTTATGGATGGAATGATCTATTATGACCTGTCTCTAATTTGTATTTCGATATATTCTATTTATGGATAGAATGATCTATTATGACATGTCTCTAATTTGTATTTCAATATATTCTATTTATGGATAGAATGATCTATTATGACATGTCTCTAATTTGTATTTCGATACATTGTATATTTTCTCAATTTTTCTAGTTGAATTCTTTCACCGTATTGTATATGATCCATTATTGCACATAATTGGCTTACAGTAAAATTTGTATTTTATATGAATACTAACTTATGAAAATTGAAATATAATAGTGTAGAGGCACCATATCATAGATTCATGGAGAGCATATCATAGATTCTGGGTGATATCATAGATTCGGTGACGCCACACGGCACCCTCGCACCGGCTCTGTGTGCATGTATTTACATTTTTATATGAATGTCGTTCTGTAGATGTTAATACGTAGATAGAAATTGTAATAACTTTTTTACATGTACTTTTGTACATTATCTATGTAAATGTATATATATATATATATATATATATATATATATATATATGTATATATATATATATATATATATATATATATATATATATATATATATACTTATGTATTTGTATATGTGGATACTTGAATGTTATTTGTGTGTATATGTGTATTATATTTGAAAAGATGTATTAGATGTGTATATTTGTATTTAAATTAT
This sequence comes from Acanthosepion lycidas, assembly GCA_963932145.1. Taxonomy (NCBI): domain Eukaryota; kingdom Metazoa; phylum Mollusca; class Cephalopoda; order Sepiida; family Sepiidae; genus Acanthosepion; species Acanthosepion lycidas. The sequence goes on from OZ010614.1 coordinate 26,121,363, forward strand.
ATTTATAAGTTTGTATTTGGATGGATGTAAATCTACATAGTTTCCCCCCCCCCGAAAATAAATGGACTATCATAACAGTACAATATAAATACCAATATTTAAATTTTACAACGGTCAGCTATCAATCGGCACCTTACGATTGCATCATGCATGAAACTCAGAGTTGTGTGGAGAGGAACAAAATATATATTTATTATTACGCGCATTCGCGCACGGACAGACACACACATACACACATAAATACATAAACACTTACGCACACGCGCACACACATACGCACAAAAATATACACACATTCAATACGCACACACAACACGCACACAACACACACTCACACACATACGCACAAAAATATACATACATGCAATACGCACACACACACAACACACGCACACGCACACATGCGCACACGCACATAACACGCACACAACATACACACACGCACATGCACGCGCACGCACGCACACACACACACACATACACACACACACATGTTAGAAATTGAACTCGAAGTTGAAGACCAACAAAATCTCTCTAACATTTTTAAAAATTCAATTTTCGTTCGGTTCGAAGAAAATAAATAAAATTAATAAATAATAGTTAACTTAATAAAATTAAAATAAAATAATTAAAAATATATTAATTAATAGATCAATAATAATTAAATAAAACTATAATTAAATTAATGAAATAAAATTAAATAATAATAAAGAAATGAGAATTAAATTAATAAAATAAAATTAAATAATAATAATAATAATAATAATAATAATAATAATAGTAATAATAATAAATAAAAATTAAATTAATGAAATAAAAATTATTAAATGAATAAATATTAATTAAATTAAAATAATAAAAATAATAATACATAAATAATAAATAAATAATAATTAAATTAATAAAATAATATTTAATAAAGTAAATTTCCTGGCATACATAGAATGTTTAATTCTCCAGCGCTTTTAGCTTTCATACATTATCAAAGAATTTCTTTGTGGGTTGATAGGTATGTACAAATAAGCGTATACCTATCATACGTATGTTTTTTGGTGACTATCAAATGTCATGTTTTCACGCGTCGATGGGTGTTTCGTCTGGGTCATCTCGGATTGAAGAATCGGAGAGCCGAGTTCGAATTCCAGTCGAAACCATTACATTCACTTAAGTGCTAATAACCCTTGGGAAAGATATGAATCTTTGAATATATATTACAGAAAATGTATTGTTGGTATTTTTTTTTTAATAAAAATCTGTTTTTATACTTTCCTAGTGTTTTGATTTTTGTTTTTTGTTTTGGGCGGGGAGGCATTATTTACCCATAGCTGGAAGCCTAAAAGGTGCTACCACCCCGGGGCCAGGGTAACTTGGGAATAAGAGCAATTAAGAGATGGTTCCACGCTCCTCGAAACCTCCCAATTCCCGATATTGCAGCCGAATGTAGTTTATCGTCATACCCAGGACACTTGCAGACAGTGGGCAGGTAAGCTATTACATGACGTAACATAGGTGCTAACAAACTAAGAAACAATAATAATAATAATAATAATAATAATAATAATAATAATAATAATAATAATAATAATAGTAATGTATCCACTTTTCCTTCTTTTCTCTTTTCAGTTTCCCCTTCCTCACACTAGAGGAAGCTCACACGGACAAAGTCGTATCATTAGAAAAGCATACAGACAGTCCATATTTGCTGAAATGATGAAGGAAGCGTACCCAATGTGGAAGGAGTTGGAAATCGAATCAGGAACAATTCTACAGAGGTGAATTTCATGCCACATCCTTACGCCTTTTTAAAACTCTTGGCAATATTTTCACGTGTTAGTTAAGAGCATTGGTTAACGACTAATCTCGATTTTGTAATGTGCTCAATTCTCATTGGGTACTTCGCTATTTGTTTTAATCGATTCACCTCAAGCAAAGCGGTAAAGAACTAGAACGCAGGATGGGGGGGGGGGGTTACAAAGGAGTGAAACTGAAAGTGAAAGTAAAAGAGAATGAAAAGGCTGAAAATGGAGAGGATTGAAGAAAGGACAAAAAAAAAGGAACAGGTTTAAAAAAAAAAAACCGAAGATGGCGATTGACGCTGCGTTTAAATGTTTTGTAAGATTGTAGTTATAAAGGAAGCAAGAAATAGGAAGGAAGTTCCACAGGTGGGAAGTTCGAGAAAAGATACTTTCAGAGCAGAATTCCGGGTCAGTTCAAGGTACTGGAATTTGGTCAGTCGCCCTGGGCACAATAAAGGCCGATTGCCATCATATCGACATGTTATGTGTTTAGGATCTTCCAAAACTAAAGGGGGAAAGAAGAGACGGAGATGCAAAGGGAGAAAACGAGACCGACACATAGAGAAAAACAGAGTAAAACAGGAGATACTATGTACGAAAAAAGAGGAGAGAGAGAGAGTGGAAGAGAAACTGAGAGGAGGAGAGATGGTGTGTGTGTGTGTGCAACAAAGAGGGAGAGAGAAAGAGGCAACAAAGAGGGAGAACGTGAGAGAGAGAGTGTGGAAGAGAGGGAGAGGAAAAAAGTAAAGGAAAGAGAGGGGGCGAAGAGGAGATGAAATGGGAGAAGACGAGACAGACACATAGACAGACAGAGTAAAAAAGGAGATAGTATGTAAGAAAAAAGAGGAAAGAGAGAGTGGAAGAGAAACTGAGAGGAGGATAGATGGTGTGTGTGTGTGAGAGAGAGAGGGAGGGAGAAGCAATGAAGAGGGAGAAAACGTGAGAGAGAGTGTGGAGGAGGAGGAGAGAAAAAGAGTAAATGAAAGAGAGGGGGAAGAAGAGAAGGAGATGAAATGGGAGATGACGAGACAGACACATAGAGAGAAACACAGAGTAAAAAAGGAGATAGTATGTAAGAAAAAAGAGAAAAGAGAAAGTGGAAGAGAAATTGAAAGGAGGAGAGATGGTGTGTGTGTGTGTGTGTGTGTATGAGAGAGAGAGAGAGAGAAAGAGAGAGAGAGAAAGAGCGATAATCAGACAGATGGAAAATGAGAAGAGTGATGTTGAGACTAAGAGGCAGAGAAACCGAGAGACTGGGGCATATCAAAAATAAAAAGAGAGCAGGAGTGAGACAAAGAAGGAGAGAATTGGACATAGATGGAACAAGAGAGAGAGAGAGAGAGAGAGAGAGAGAGAGAAAAGAGAGAGGGAAACGAAAAGAGATATTGAGCGTGCATGACTGGCGTAGGGACTCCTTGTTAACGTTTTAAAGATTTCTAATCAGATTTTCTTTTCTTCTTTTCAAGAACAACCGGTGTTCTCTTGATGGGAACGAATCGCAAGAAATATTTGGCCAGCGTCAAAAGCGCCTTGTCAAGCAACAACATCAAGTACAAAGAAATCAGCCCCGAGAAAATCAAAGAAATCTTCAATGTCACCATGTATCCGGATTCGTCGGCCATTATTGAACCAGAAGGCGGGTTCCTGAAAGCGGATTTGGCTTTACGAACATTCCAGGTATCACGAAACAAGCCACAACTGCGAATAACAAAAGCATCACTCCTTCCCCAAGTATCTTGGATAAGAGATTTCATACCTGTACCGGTAGAAATCCATGGCACCAAGCACACTTAGGAATTCGTTCTCACGAGTACAGCCCACACCTTACGAAGAGCTTTGTCTATTTTCTTTTTCAAAATTGCTCAGTGGAAAATGTCACGATGCCATTTCTGACCTTAGGTCTCTGGGCGGGACCCGGAAAGAAAAGAGTACACACAAGAAATCAAAGGAAATTAATAATAATAATAATAATAATTAGTTTTAACCTGGGAAAAATTAACGGTTTTTCTATTTTAATATTCTGATGAATCTCAAGTTAATGATTGATTAAACTCATGGCGGGTTCCATGGCAATAAAATAAAAGGTTGAAAATCTATTGCATCATTAAATATTTGAGCTTAACAACTTTAACAAAATATTGCAATGACAATCATAAGTATAAATATAGGTCACTATTTAAAGAAGTAAGAGGGTACAAATGAACCGATTTGAAATTGAGAAGTCTTTTTCATTTCACTGAAACAAACGTTGAACACTTCTTTCTTTCTTTCTTTCTTTCTTTTTTTCCTTCTAGCTTCCCTTCTGTATTTCATTCTTTCTTCTTTCATTTTCTCACTGAAAGCAAGTAGTATCTTTTCCCCTCTTTCCAGGCGATCAAAACGGAATACTCCATTATTTATGAGGTATTGGAGACGTTAAACACCTTTATCTTTCCTTATTTCTTTCTTGCTTTCCTGTTTTCCGAGCATTTCTCTTAATAATAATTTTAAAGTATTAGGTTGGTGCATAAATAATGTCGTTTTCTCACATAGTAATATGTGAGAAAACGACATTATTTTTGCACCAACCTAATGATTCAGCAGACGATGTTATTTTATTTGATTTATTGTAATTGGATTTTTAACGATCGTTGTAATCGGTTTTCATCTTACGTCTGAAAAATGGCGCTTTTATCGAGGTCACCATTCTTCTCGGCCTTTTGGCTGAGATCAAAGTGTAGTATCTGTTCTTATCGCCTTTGATTCTCTCTCTCTCTCTCTCTCTCTCTACTTCTCTCCTCCCTTCTTTCTTTCATTTTCTCACTGAAACCAAGTAGTGTCTTTCCATCCACCTCTTTCCATGCAATCAAAACGGAATAGTCCATTATTTATGAGGTATTGCCAGAATATTTAAACCCATTTATCTTCTCTTATTTCTTTCTTTCCCGTTTATGAGCAATTCTCTTAATAATGGAGAGCCATGATCAACCACGAACTGAAGGGATATTGTCTTTAAGAATGAGCTAAATAGCAGTGTAAACCGATGCATCTTGCCTTGGTTGGTAGCCAATGTAGGAGAAAGAGAGTTTCACATTCAAAATGTTGGAGAGGGTAACAGGAAATCACTCCATTATCTTTATCAAAAAGTCATAGCAATTTACAACTGTTAAAGGAAGCTGTGGAGAGTCGTGATCGCCGACATTCTGAGTGGACATCGCATTAAAAATGGGTCAAATACCAAGGTAGATTGGGCGCTCCAGTCTAGTTTCTCTACATTTTCTTACGGGCAAGTAACCGTAGGAAAGTTATGAATCCACCTCTTCTCCCTCCTCACCAGTTATGGGTTGAATAGCAGAACAAACTGGGTACTATAGTCTTGGTTGGCAACCAATCTACCGCAGGAAAATCTTCTGTCTCGTCAGTCATGAATCAAAAGATACATGATCTCCCGAACGTATATCATGTCTGGCACTTGACTGGCTGACTCGGAGGACACTAAGGAAGCTGCGTTACTTTGGACCTATTATGCGACGAGGCGGCTTCGATAAGGACATTCTGCTGGGCCCGGTGCAAGGCAAGCAGCGCCTATGTCTTGGTTTTAATAATATTAAGAGATGGACAGGAACAACGGTGGCTGAAACTAATGGCAGCATCTGATAGAAAGAGATGTAGGGAAGTGGTGACCACAGCGGCGCAAGATACGCTACTTCAATAAATGATGATGATTGAATTTTATATCATAAATTCTTTTTTTTATTTTATTTTTTTTTTATTTTCAGAAAGAATTTGTAAAACTTGGCGGTCTTCTTCTGGACGAGACTCAGCTCCTGTCGATCGAACCAGGCGAGATTATCACTTTACAAACAAACAGGGGAGCCTATGTTGCCCGAAATGTCATCTTGTGTCTCGGGCCTTGGTCCGGAGATTTCCTCAGCCGGATGGGCATTCAGCTTCCTTTAAAAGTAAGTCTAGAATGGAAGCAAAAAAAAAAAAAAAAAAAAAAAATCTTTTGATATTGTTTCGTTAATTAGCAAAGAAGTTCACTATTTACATTATTCGGACTATTGTCCTCATCTTTGTCGCCATATTTATTACAACGTTTCGGCCGTTGTACGCTCTGGCCTTCTTCAGGTGGTTGGAATGTCGAACTGAACCCTTTATTTCGCTCACTGGGGTAGACTGTTCCACTTCCACGAGGCATGTTTAAGAAAGGGTTCAGATCGACATTCCAACCACCTGAAGAAGGCCGGAGCATACAACGGATGAAACGTTGTAAGAATTATGGCGACAAAGATGAGGACAATAGTCCGAATAATGTAAATAGTGTACATAATACCTCATCTCGGAAATATAGACAGATAGCAAAGAAGTTGTTTATAACGTTTCTCTTCTAGTTTTCCTTCCACAGTAATGTCGATTTATCGCCATGTTGCTGATCAGCCTGGGCACCGTTTCATTTTTCCTAATAATCTACTCTCTCCTCATGTAACACGTAGACATTCACTGCTCAACACCCACAGAGCCCACCCGTGGATCCTACTGCAACTATGCTGGTCACTGATCTCAACAACACTACGGATTACTGCTTTGGTTTCCGTATCAAGTACGTTTTTTTTTACTGGATGAAGTTATTAGCCTCATGCCTAAACGGTCAGGGCCGGCTCAAGGTACTGGCAACTCGGGCAGCCGCCATCAAGCCCGAGAGCGTCATCATGCCACCATGTCATGTGTTTTTGGATCTTCCACAACTAAAGATTATAAAAACATACTTGCGGTCATCTATGACTCAAGACAGATTAAATTCTTTGGCAAAATAGAAAATGATCTTGTAAAGAAGATAGATATAGAAAGTGCCATGAAAAGATTTGTAGAGCTAAAGGCTAGAAAAGAATGCTTTATGTGGAATAATGAATGTTTTCTTTAGCTTCTATTAAGTTGTATATTGTAATTAACTCATTATTCTATATTTTCAGCTTTTCTCTTTGTGAAAATTAAAAAAAAATACTTGTAACACTAGGATAGGCCCTGCATATAACAAATATATCCATATTTCTTGCAAGATGTTAATTACTAGACAGTGTAATAATTTTAAGTAGCATCTTATGCTAAGTTACAAGGATATGCTTGTTTTAAGAGAATTAATATAAATAAAATTTGTCACTAAGCTGATTGATGTTATATTCAACACCAACATGTCACGAGGTCATGTGTTTAGGATCTTCCAAAACTACAGCTTATAAAAACTTGCGGTCATCCATGACTCAATTCTTTGGCTATTTTGTTCACCAGCGCGACGTGGCTTCCTTCTGTCTTTTCTACGAGTATTTTCATGGTAACTACTCTGACAAACTTTTTTTCCCTGGTTCCTGGACTATGTAAGTTTAAGTGTGCTATACGAACAGTTAGTATGGGTAGCCCCCTCAGACCAATCTATTTCGCAAAGCCGGCTCAAGGTACTGGCAACTCGAGCAGCCGCCATCAAGGCTGAGGGAGCCATCACGACGCCATGTCATGTGTTTAGGATCTTCCAAAACTAAAGTTTATAAAAGCATACTTGCTGTCATCCATGACTCAGATTAAATTCTTTGACAAAATAGATAATGATCTTGTAAAGAAGATAGGTGTAGAAAGTAACATAAACAGAAATGACAAAGTTTGAAGTGAAGAATAACAAGCGGAGGAAAAGAATAAGGCGGAAATAACATTAAGCAATCAATATACACAAAAGGCATAAGAATAGCAATAAGGCAAAGCAATAGTAATAAGGCAAAACAACAGTAAAAAGGCAAAAAGTTCACAAACTAAGAAGGGGTGTTAACCCACAAAAGGGGATACAGACAAGCGATCGCAGCATTCTGGCTACAAGACAAAAAAGAACAGATCCTTTCAGGTGAGACCAAAAAGTGACCTATCTTATCCTAGCATACGTCTGTGTTTTGTCGATAAATTTAGGGACGGAGAGATTTTTGCAATCATTCCTAAACTCGAAAATTTTGCTATAAAATATACTACTCGTCATTTTGTTTTAAAAATGTATTATTGCTAATTGTACTATAAAAATGTATAATTGCTAATGATACTATAAAAATGTATAATTGCTAATTGTACTATAAAAATGTATTATTGCTAATTGTACTATAAAAATGTATAATTGCTAATTGTACTATAAAAGTGTATTATTGCTAATTGTACTATAAAAATGTATTATTGGTAATTATACTATAAAATGTATTACTGGTAATTGCACTATAAAATGTATTACTTCTATAAAATGTATTGTTGGTAATTGTAGTATAAAATGTATTATTGGTAATTGTACTATAAAATGTATTACTAGTAATTTGTACTATAAAAATGTATTATTGTTAATTGTATTAAAAAATGTATTACTGGTAATTGTACTAAAAAATGAATTATTGCTAATTGTACTATAAAAATATATTAATGGTAATTGTACTATAAAATATATTATTGGTAATTGTTATATAAAATGTATTATTGGTAATTATACTATAAAATGTATTATTGGTAATTGCACTATAAAAATATATTGTTGGTAATTGTACTATAAAATGTATTACTGGTAATTTACTATAAAAATGTATTATTGGTATTTGCACCATAAAATGTATTACTAGTAATTGTACTATAAAATATACTATTGGTAATTATATTATAAAATGTATTACTGGTAATTGTACTATAAAAATGTATTGTTGGTAATTATTCTATAAAAATGTATTGCTGGTAATTTCGCTACAAGAATATGTTGGTAATTTTTATAAAAATATATTGTTAGTATTTTTTACTAAAATATATTTTATACTTTCCTAGTGTTTTGATTTTTGTTTGGTGGGGGGTCGCTATTTTCCCATGTCTGCAACCCTAACAGGTGTTAGCACCACGAGACAGAGTGAATCTGGTAACAACAGCAACTAAGAGGTGGTTCAACGCTCCTCAAAAACTCCAATCTCCTGGTCAGAGGCCTTGCTGCCGGATCGAGTTTATCGTTATACCCAGGACTAGTAGATCGTTTGAACACTCGACACACTAGTGAGAGGCCGGCAACGTTTCGTCTGGGACTGGGGTTGCAGGGCGGAAAATGTTTCATCACCCACAAGGCCGCGTAATCGCTTTCGAAATTTGTCAAGGCTTGACAGTGATGACTGAGAAGTACCATACACGGCAGTAAAGCTCCATCACTGACCCAATCCTTGTGTGTGAAATTCGGTAGACGGAACTATTTGGGGTGCCGTCGATGGCTGGGCTAGCACGAAGTCGCAAGTCGTCGTGGTCGAGGGTTTGAGCGTACTGGCCTTGTTCGGACTGTTGATCACGCCAGATGATGCGGTATCCCCAAGAAACAAAGTCCGCTCGGAATAGGTGGAGAAGAATCCACAGGTGGGCTCTGTGGGTGTTGAACAAACACAAATGTGTCTGAGCAGGCGTCTGCAATAGGGATTGGCTAGTCGCCTGTAGTAGTAATATGTGTTGTGACGAAAGAAATGACTTACTCCGAAGATCGAAACGAGCACAGACGTGTTTTGCGCGCAAAGTACTGAAAAGAAAATATGGCCGCTCTTGGCGGCGCAATTTATGAGTGCTTGTCTCGTCTCTACGAGACGGGATTTGGACATATGCAAATTCTGGCCTGTTTGAGGAGACATAAAATGCGAGATGTTAAGAGCGAAGAAGAGACGTTTTTTTCTTTCTTGCACAGATTACATTTTCTAGTCTGACCAATGGATTGTCAGGAAAAAAGGTGAAAGAGACGCGACTGACTTTTGCCAACTGAAAAGTGACCAGTATGGTGGCGAAAAAATAAAGCCCCGGAATCTATTTTCTTTAGGCAAGTGAAGAAGAAGAAGAAGAAGAAGAAGAAGAAGAAGAAGAAGAAGAAGAAGAAGAGTCAGTCTGCCGGCGAATGCCGCACTTGATTTTTCTTTTTACTTCCCTCATTTATTTTTTCCTACATCGCCCTAGCAGACAGGCGAACTCGGGTACGGGCGGCCAGCCATTAGTTATAAACCAGACCTATGTCCACCTATCGATTGATTAATTGGGATTTTAGCCCTTTAAGTCTGATATTCTGCATTGAGTAACCCAACAGGCATTGAGCTATGGTTAAATTAACTAGCCTCACCTAACCTAACCTAATGTATCTAATTTCAGCCAATCCGGACCAGCGTTGGTTACTACAAAGAGAAACTCCCCTCTCAATATGGATTGGGTCGATTTCTTCCTTTTCTCTATGACACGGAATCAACCCATTTTTATGGAATCCCTTCAAACGAATATCCCGGATTAGTGAAGGTTGGCATTTTGGCTTTACATACATTGTTTTTAAAAAAATGCATATGCACTGTTTGATTGATTGATTTGTTTTTTTTATGGTTTATCAACCCCTACCAAATTATTTAAAACTAGAAAATATTTTAAGATTAAAAAAAAATAGTTTAGTGATACAAGTCTTACTAATTAACCCGTAGCTAAGGGGGGAAAGAGGTGAATTTATATCTTTCCCAAATGGTATTTGCGTGTAAATGAATATAACGAACCCGACTGAAAATAGATCTCGGCTCTACGATTAACGATTCCGAGCCGTTATCCATTACACCATCCGCCCTTCCCAGCTTACAACAGCTGGTATTCCCAAGCGGTAGCCCATCTAAGTTGTGACCCGGCTCGACGATGTTTAACTTCGGTGATCGTACGAGGACCGGTGTTTCAACGTGATATGGTCATTTTTCTTCTTGTTTTGGGTGTTTTAACCTGGCGGAGCCCATCCCTCTCCAGTAGCGTATGCAGTAGCCTTATTCGTTAAAAAGTGTATTATTTGGCAGTCAGTTGGTTAACGCCTAGCTCAACGAAGAGTTGCACTAAAATTCACGGGAGATGGCTGGTCGGACTTTGTATAAACAGAACCATAGAAAGAGTGTACACTCTTGAATGATTCGTGTATTTGAGTTTCGAAGGGTGGTGGTGGTGAGTGTGTGTGTGGGGGGCGTCGCCTGCCATCCAATGTCTCTCAGTTTTCAATTTTTAATTCTATGACATGACCGCGCCAGCCACCATTCCAACAGTAATCAAATTTTCAAGAGACTGTCGATAATGTTCCTGCAATTGTGGGTTTGCTTAATTTCCACACATTAATGTGCAGATACAGGAACTCTTACAGAAGGTAGTAAAGGAAAGTGAGAAGAAAGGACTAACTATCAATTGTAAGAAGATAGAATGTATGGTTGTCAGCATGCTGGAGAGACCAACATTTATACTCAGGGCAAACTACCTGCATACGGATCAGAAATGAATTCAGTACATAAACAAAAATAGAAAGGGGCGTAGGATAAGGATCTGTTTTATCACCAGGCCTATTCAACCCTTTCAGTGAGGGGTACTGAGAGAATTAGAAGTGCTACCAGGATTCACTATTGGCGGTCACAACCTTAATAACATTAGATATGCAGTGTTGATAGCAGACATAGAAAGGAAACTACAACAACTCCTACAGAAGGTAGTAAAGGAAAGTGAGAAGAAAGGACTAACTATCAATTGCAAAGAGATAGAATGCATGGATGTCAGCAAAAACCGAAGTAGTCCAACATGCGAATTACAAATTGGAGATACCAGAATGAAGCAAGTACAAAAATTTAAACATCTAGGAAGTGTTTTAACAGAATACGGAAAAGACGACACCGAAATCCGAAGGAGCATTGGAATAGCGAAAGATGCCTTCCAAAAGCTAAGCAAATTATTAAGAAACGAGAAAAATCTCGTTAGAAACATAGGAAAGTGTATTTAACTGTTATGCAACATCAGTCCTCCTTTATGACAGTGAATTCTGGACAATCCCTTCAAAGAAGAAGAAGAGACTCGAGGCAACAGAAATGTAGTTCTACTGAAGGGTACTGAGAATTCCATAGACTGAACATAAAAAGACAGATATAATTATCATCAGAAAGAGACGGTTGGAATTTCTAGTACACATAATGAGGAAAGTGGGCTTAGAAAATTTGACACTCACAGGACAGATTGAAGGCAAGAGGGACAGAGGAAAGCAGCGCGTAACCCCTGTCTAACGAGATCGAGTAAATGGTTAGGATAACAGGGATTAGGAGAGATAGCGAAACAACAACATTCACTAAGAGCTACAAAGGAGAGGATATTGTGGAGAGCCATGATCGCCAACGTCCTGAAGAGACACGGCACATAGAAGAAAAAAGAACGAGCTTGTGTAAATGGATAGCAGAACAGGGATTTGGAGAGATAGCAAAACAACAACACTAGGAGCTACAAACCAGCTACTGACATTCGCATTTATTATATAGAAGACATAAAAAGAAAAAAGAAGATATTTAAATAAAATGCCTCTCAGTTTTCAGTTCCGAAGAAACGAACCTAATAACAGGTCGACCCATTTCATTATTCTCTTAAACTAGTTATCCATACTCACCGCCATCAAAACAAAAACATGAACAGCTCACTAATCCCCAAACTCCTGAATAGATTTAACTCAACACTCAATCAAAAACACATTATACTATGTTAGGTCCCAGGCCATATTGGGATCATTGGGAATACTATGGTCGATAAGGCATTTAAAGAATTCCTCTCGAGGAACATATCAAATTCAAAAATCGCCTTTACAGACTTGAAAGCCACAGTTAGCGCTTACATCCTTAACCAATGACAAAAGTCATGGAATACACATACAACAACAAACTATTAGGTTGGTGCAAAAACAATGACGTAATAATGTCGTTTTTTGACGTATTTTTTTAACGTCAAAAACGACATTATTACGTTATTATTTTTGCACCAACCTAATATATCAAATAAAACTCTTTCTGACTGTACAATGCTCCACGATACTTGGAACGGGCTCTAAACCTCACAGTACGGGATACTCAAGAAAAGATGGTGTCATACAAGAATCAAAATCGGACACACCCACATAACCCACTCTTTTCTCGTAAAAAATGAAGACCCTCCAAAATGCCCAAACTGCCAAGAAGTACTCGCTGTCAAACATTTTTTAATTAAATACAAAAAAAAAAAAAAAAAAAAAAAAAAAAGAACAAAAACTATCCCCTATAGAAAAATACTTCTATAATGTATTTTAACCTTAGGGGGCCCTGAAGCCCTACAAAACTCTACTCCAAAATATAAAAAGAAAACTGAATAAACATCCGACTACAAAATAGAACTAAAACTAAATTACATCCCCGCCCCTATAATTATAATAAGGACTTATAAAAGAATTTGTCTTTAAAATAGACACAAAATAAAAAAGAAAATTTAAAACTACCAGATTCGGTGTGAAATGACCCTTGGGGTTGGTGTCCTGTTAAAATAACCCATCTAAATCTAATTCAGAATTGGGTTCTCCATTTTATGATTGAGCACATAATACTTGTGATCACTAAACTCCCAACTGAGAAAAGGTGATGACGACTCTCCTCGTACATAGATTCTTCAATCTTATACGAAAACACTTCTACAATTTACTCAACCTTAGGGTCCTCTTTGAGAGTGTCAAACCCAAAGTCATTCTAGAATTCTTAAAAGTAATAAAACTCTACCTCAAAATATAAAAAAGGAAACTGAATAAACATACAACTACAAAATAGAACTAAAACTAAATTACATCCTCACTTTTATATAATAACGAAGAGAACAAATACGTTTATCTGTTTTATTTCATTCCAATATCGCCAGGTGGCGCTGCACAATGGACCCGATATCGAACCTGACAAACGAGACCAAGTCAAAGGTGACTGGGTGATGAGAACGTGCAACCAGTTTGTGAGAGATGTTTTCCCCGGTTTAGAGCCCGTTCCAAGTATCGTGGAGCATTGTATATACACGGTAGGTCAGGAGATAATTCTATGTGCGTTTATTACAGATTTGCTTTTTTTTTTATCTGATCTTTTTTGTTAACCTTTGCTCCATGACAAAGAATTACAGATCATTGATTTTGTAGTGAGTCCCGATAAAAATAAAATAAAATAAAATATAAAAAATAAAATATATAAACAAAAATAAAAATAATTAAAATTAAAATAAAGCATTTGCGCTGTCCTTTAAAGCCCTTGTCCTTTTCTTTTCTTTTTCTCTCTCTAAACTTCTCTCTGTATACTTCTCTAGAACACTAACCATCAATTAAAGTTACACCCCTACTAACCATGGGTATATCATAACCGATTTTGAAAATATATATAAAAAAAAAAAATATATGTATATATATATTAAATATAAATCTTATATTTTACTTGCAGGCATTTCAAACTTTTTCTTTGAGTTAACATTAATAGGAACTGAAAAATATATTATTTATGTAAGAAAATCCGGTATTGAAAACTGTAATTAAAAATAGGAAAATTTGCGCTGGGTACTATATACCAATGATTAGTGTTCTAGGGTTAACATGCGAGATGGCAGCATTCAAATTAGTAGAGTAAGACGAAGAAGAGACTGATCCCGGCCGAAAAACGCCGAAAGTTTACGGAACACGAGCCTAATTTGTGACTGAAAACTAACAAAAATCTGGGAGGCTCCACTTTTGTTTTAAAAAAATATAAAAAAAAGAAAGGAACAGCGGAAAATAAAATAATTTTGACCAAAAAATAAATAAATAAAATAAAATAAATACAAAGGGACTGTTGATGCTAGCCGAAACCAAGGTTCACGTCTTGGAGACTGGTCACAAGCATATAAGCTCACACCTCTGAGCTAGACGAGAAGATGTGGCGTGAGAGGACAGCAAAAAACGCGGCCTCCAGAGAAAACAATCATGCGTGATGTGCGAAGGAGTTAAGCGGTCATCAGCAAATCATATTTCTGCCCAGTTTAGGGCCGAGAAAAACAGTAGAATGACCTATTTCTAAGATGACTACGACAATTATAAAGTGCTGACGTTCAATTTCTTGAATACTTAACCGAAACGGACTTTCTTCAAACTACGACCAATATCCGCCTCATAAACGGACATTTTGTGTCGCCGAATATCAAAGCACTTTACTCTAAAGCAAATAAATAGAGATATATTATTTAATTTATACCCTTCCTCTAGTCGTTTTTTCTCAAAGTTTCCGGTAAATAAATACGAAGGACCATCCTGGAATACAACTGCCACAATTTTAAAATAAAGAAATAAATAAAACTCGGTCTGTTTTTCCGTCTGCATGGGGGTATGGTGACTTTCTAAGCGTAGTTTAGATGTGGCACAAGGCTCAAATTATGGGTACCCGGTGAGGATCGAACCCACTACTGAGTCGAGATGGGACAACTCTACACTGCCGACTCAACACCGCTGACTAATTGCCGAGACAGCTCAGAACTGAGATAACTCAGCAACAGAAAAACATAACTTTTTTTTTATAACCGAATAAAAGTAATGTATTAGGGATTAAAAAATTTAATTCGTGAATATTTTTCTTCAAATAAGTCATTTGAAAAAGGCATAAAATATGAGCCACTTTTTTCCTTTGTTTTTTTTTCAATAAATTAAATAGTAAAGAAATTTAGTTTTTAATAAATTGACGTATAAAAAATAATTCAATAAAATAAAAATATTTTAGAATGTCAATTTACTTTATTAAAAATAATTAAAGATGTAAGTGTGTTTTATTGAATTATGTTTTATATAAATTTATTTTATTAAAAAATAACTTTGAGTTGTCCAGCACACCTACCGAGTCGTAATTGTTCTAAGAAGACGAGTTTGTTAACCATTACACAAGGTCGAGAAACTCCAGCAGGGATGTATGTTCGTATCGTTTGAGTGTATTGGACTTATTCAAAATGTATTGATCGCTCCAGATAATGCGATCTCTTACAGAAATTGAAACTGGAACTAAGACCAGATCAGCATAGTTGCAGTATAAACCACGGTTAGGCTCTGTGGGCGTTGAAAAAACATAAATGTGCCTGAGCAGATGTCTGCTAAGAGATTAGCTGGCCGACAGGAGTACTCGAAAACGAACGGTCAGCCATAGTCTGCTTATTTATTTATTTATTTATTTATTTATCTATCTATCTATGTCTGTTCAAATCTATCACAACCTGTTCAAATCAATCAATCTATCTATCTATCTATCTATCTATCTATCTATCTATCTATCTATCTATCTATCTATCTATGTCTGCTCAAATCTATCTATCTATCTATCTATCTATCTATCTATCTATCTATCTATCTATGTCTGCTCAAATCTATCTATCTATCTATCTATCTATCTATCTATCTATCTATCTGTTCAAATCTATCTATCTATCTATCTATCTGTTCAAATCTATCTATCTATCTATCTATCTATCTATCTATCTGTTCAAATCTATCTATCTATCTGTTCAAATCTATCTATCTATCTATCTATCTATCTATCTATCTATCTATCTATCTATCTATCTATGTCTGCTCAAATCTATCTATCTATCTATCTATCTATCTATCTATCTATCTATCTATGTTCAAATTTATCTATCTATTTATCTATCTATTTAATTGCTGAGAATTTATTTTTTATGTTTTTCATAAATACTTTAGTTTTCCTTGGTAAGTAAAAATCGCATTGCTTATCCCCCCCCCCTGCTAATCAATGCGCGGTACGCGTTTCAGTGCAGGTTACTCCAACAATCTATCTTGAGAGATCAATGTCTTTCGTCTTATTTATTTTCCCTAATTACAATCTTGATTTCTCTGAACATGGTTTTCTTTCACAACAAAACCATCGTCTTTTATCTTTGACAGAATACACCAGACGAATATTTCATCCTAGACAGGCATCCGAATCATCCAAATGTGATCGTCGGAGCTGGATTTTCGGGTAAATAATTTATTATTTTAAAGCTTATTTGTTTTAAAAAATTCATAATCTCACCAATACTTGCCAGCAAACTAACTTTACTTTCTGTCATTTTTGGAACGGTGGAATAAATTTTGAAAATGTGTGAAATATCCGGCGAGACGAGGGGAACGCTGGGTAATTCGACGAATGAACAGATTCTTCAAAATTCCCCCCCTTTTTTTTTTTTTTTTTTTTTTTTAAGTAGCACACCATTGGAGGCATTCATAACAGCGAATATCATTTGTCCGAAAATTGGATTCACTGAAAACATTAAATTAACCAATCAATCATCAAATAGTTCATCTCTCAAAAAAACCCCAAAAAACAAAAAGCCAAAAAAAACAAAAAACAAAAAACAAAAAAAAACTAAAACTAAAAAACAAAAATATCAAGCTAGAAAATTAAAGGGAGATAACTTCAACATCTGAATAGAGCATTGTTTGAATTTTTTTTGTTTATTTACGATAATGAATACTTTTTTCTCCATAAATTCATCACTATAGTCTTCAATCACAACATAATATTGCTTAATATTTTGATTTTATTCTAAATTTAAAAACGAGTAAAATTAACGAAAAACAAACTCATTTGAATATTTAATTTGTCCTATCTTGTCGTAGGTTAGCCAAACTGTATCGGTGACAATTACAAATTAAACTGACCCTCTACAATTTTTACTAAACCAAATGCAACAAAGACAACAACAACAACAAGAGAAATAATAAAATAGGCAGATATTTGTTTTAAAAAATATTATTTTTATATCACAACAAGTACACACGATATAATAAAGTTGTTTAAAATACTTTAGAGTTCTTGGTTGTGATCAAGGGTAATATAAAAGGTGTTATGCTATAGATCTGGTAAGGAATTAAACAGTTTATGTTGATGGTGAAATTGAATGAAATAGATTGCTTGACTTATTGTAGAGTTGTCTCGCTTCGACTGATATAGTTACGATTTCCTTTATGTTGTTAAAATATTGAGTGAATTGGTTTCTGAATCTCGTCTTGGTTGAATTCGTCACTAGATGAGTTGATGTTAAAAAGAAATTGAATTCCACAAGCCGGGGTTGATGTTAATAAAAATTAACTTTTAGACAGGAAGTTGGGTTTCATTGATTCGTGTGACAAGTTGATTATTTTAAGGACTCACTTACTAAGTCGTGTCGAAGTTTCATATTTATGAATTTTTTTGATTACGTGGGGGCTTGAGAACGTTTACGGTTTTTTGACGCGTTGAACTCTGAACAGGTCAACTCGAGTTCAACTCAAGATCAACCGTACGGACGTAGTCAGAAACATGACATTATTATTTATGGACCAATCAGAAAGCATTGTTTCGTAATGATCTCTGGGACCGATGGGTTTAGCACAAACTGAGAATACTTAGCCGTGATCTCCTTTTAACAGGTTTAAAACAGAGAATGTAGAAATCTAATTCTACAATTTCAACAAATACATGTGTAAATGAATTAAATATATAAAACTATCTTCTTTGTTAAGTAGGTACTGCTACAGGCTTTCTAAAAAACGAAAACCCATTATAAATAATTTAAATGTGTTCGTCAAAGTTATATTTTGGTTTTATTTCAAAGATAATAGCCTAAAGCTTGTAGTGGTCTCGTTATCACGAGAAATAAAAAATTGTGTTTTGATCTCATGATCACGAGAAATAAATAATAAAAAAAAAACCTAATTTCTCATGATTCCCTATTGAAAAGGAAACCGCCTTATTGGCGGGAAACTTAGAATCTTTCTCTTTTCAACGAACTCACATCATGACGATATTCAGTCACCCCCCCCCCACGAGGGCGTCATGTGGCACAAGGCCTTTTTAACGTGGGATCTCCGAGCCCGTGGGCTCGGCCAAAAATATGCTCACTGAACCCGTATAAACGGGTTCAGGGTCGGTTTAACTCCCCGAAAGAGAATCCGCCCTCTGGCGTAGCCTCCTTCAGGTTCCTCCCCGCCCGAAGGCAGAGAGTTCAACCGATCAGCCAGTCGACAGACTGACCAACTCACATCATGACACCACGTGGATTTCGGCGACTCCGTGTATGAAGACTTTCTAGTGATAGGCTTATCACTTGCAAATCATATTCGACATAAGAAAAAGATATTTGATCATTCCCGGAGCAACCCAAATCCACGTGCTCTCATGGTGAGAGGTCATTGAAAAAGAAAGATTCTAAATTTCCCGCCAGTATGGCAGTTTCTTTTTTACTAGGGAATCATGAGAAATTTTTTTTTTAAATTTTCTCGTGATTGTGACTCACTACACAATTATTTACTACTCGTGATCGCGAGATTACAACAGGCTAATCCATATTAAAAGAAACGTTAATTTCCGTATGTAATTAAAGTTTTTAGGCATTTTTTAAATAAAGGGTCACCCGTCACTCAGCGAACCACCATTATAAACGAAAAATGTAAATAACAAATTTTAAAATCTGTTAAGAATTCAATATTTGTCCTAGACATATGTTTAGTAATCGTTTAGTAAATGTAAAGTAAATTTATTGGCCCTCGTTCAATGGTGTTCCTTCGGAGAATTGGCGCGATTGCGTCTCGATTAAGGGACGAGCCTCGCGAAACGGAGTGGCTCTTGCAGCGTGTCTCACTGACGATGGTTCGAGGTAATGCTTTCTCCATCATTGCGGCTGGCAGAGGATAGAAAAAATTGTTTATAATTGCTTTGTTCAAACTTTTTTTTCAGTAAATAAATTTCACTTGCTCGATATGTGACGAAGTATCTAAAAAAAAAAATTAAAGATTAATTAACTTGATTTCGGAAAAGTAATGTTTATTTATTTATTTTACTTAAAACTCAATGAAAATAACGTTTATTTACGTGAAGTCAAAAGTTAAAAACAAAAACTGTAATAATGACAGCACTGACTTAAAAAGCACGCGAAAATTAAAATTAAGAAGTATGGACCACCAGCAGGATAATAATCAGGAAATTGGTATTTATATTTAAAAATGAATTATCTTTATGTTATGGGACCTTACCCATAATAACATAATGGACTATGTTATACGTAATAAATACTGCGCCTCAAGAGGAAGCAGGGAGTTCAGCCTGAAGTTTGGAGTGAGGTCTGTCAGAAGTCCGTCAAGAGTCTGTCAGTCAGTCAGAGCGGGTCAGTCGAGTCAGAAGTCGAATCAGAGGCAGTCCGAAACAGAGTCGCGTTCAGACAATTACAAGACATTGGAATAGGGATACTGGTCGAGACTACACTGTTCTCCCTATTAAACCTGATTGTTCATACTAACATTTTCTACTTCTCTGTATATATTCCTGTTTGTGATATATCTGTGTTATTCCATACCTGTGTCCGAGTTCTTCTTTATTGGTTCTACCTTGGACTATCATCGTGGTTACAAGGAACCGGACCATAACACTTTATTAACCTTATCTAACCAATAGTTTAAGAATATATTTTTTTAATTCTATATGCATTAATTAAATTTAGTAGAATGGATAATTTTATTTTGCATACATTAAAAATAGTTAATTTTATTGGCCAAATGATATTTTTTTATTTTTTGCTGGGATCAGATTTATTCACTGTTTTTAGTTTGTAATCGTTTTATCGCATATTTCATTCCATAAAATATATAATTGCACCCAATGTGATTTAAAAAAAATAATTCTGAATTTAATTTGCTACTAAAACAAAAATAGGTATAATGGTAAAGTATAATTGAAGGTCTTTGACTTCTTTTTTACGTTATTCGTTGGCATCCAAGAAATGGAAGAACTATATCGAATTCATTGCTAAGTCAGGTACTAAGAAATTTGGTTCACTGTGTTGTGCGAGACCATTTTCTCTCTCCAGAATCTATCTTACATATTTATGACTCTACCATCCCTCCATGTTTAAAACATCGCTGCCACATATTATCCGGTGCTCCTGCTATTTACCTTGAGCTCCTTGATAAAATCCAAACGATCAGCAATATTATCAATCCTGATCTGGCAGCTCGGCTTCAGTCACTTTCCAACTTCCATAAGGTTGCCTCTTAGTACCTTTTCTATAAATACTTTCATGGTAATTGTTCAGATGAGCTCTTCGCTGTGGTGCCTGGATTTTTTTTTTATTTCAAGCCTAGTACTAGATTCGTATCGAGATCTCATCAATTTACAGTTGAACTGGCTAGATGTAACCGTAAATTCTATGCTAATAGTTTCTTTGCTCACACTTCTCGCTTGTGGCTCCATGCTTTCCAGCCAACTTTAAATCGGCAAAAATTTAAATGCAATGTCAATTGCTATATACTGTCTTCGTGATTACGCTTTTCTCTTCCCGGTCATTTTTAATGTTTCTGTTCCTAATTCTTCCACACCCTGTAACCCATTGTGTCTTGCATGGGATTATATCGATTAAAAAAAGAAGTTATGCCTTCATTTTTCTTTTGTCCGTAAAATTGTTATAATTCTATTATAACCAACGGTTTAAGAAGACAATTACATTTTCTTATCCTGTATACTTTTATGAAACTTAATAGAAGGGTGCAATACGAGAAGTCAAAATGATTTCCCTTTTGTTCACCCATAGAAAAAATAATCTAACCGTTCCTAAAACAAAAAAAACAAAAAAATAATAATTTTAAAATGGATCACTCTCAAAAAGGGCATTAAACTTTAAATGATTAAATTTTTCAAACATGTTTTTATTTAATAAAAAGAAACTTGTAGAAGACCGTAGGGTGAAGACGTAAAGAACAAACGTGGGTTAAAATTTCATGCTAGGCGGTCCAGCTACATGAGAATGTTGGACTTTAATTAAATTCAAAGAAAACAAACAAGACCGATAATTATATACAAACAAATATATGCATTAACAAAAACTTACAAGCACATGGACAGTTACATTGGGTTTTGTGTGGTGAATATTATGTGTGTGTATTGTGGTAAATGATCGTCCGTACGTGTATTGGTATTGTTCTTAGCGTATTACCAGAATTTGAGGAACGCTGTATTGGTGAGAGCTGACATATTGGTATTATTAGCTGAAATGAAGAAAGAAGAGAAAGAATTACCTCACCTCCACGCGAGGTGGTATACGGCCCAAGGACTGAGGCGAAAAGAGAGATCGAGGCAAAAGGTCACCCAGTATTTATAGCAAGGGGAGAGAGACCACTGGTGAAGGATTAAGGAACTAAGGAGGAGCTAACTCCGACAAACTCTTGTGACGGACAGTAACGGGGTGAATTTAAAAATCACACTGAAATGTTACAAGTATTTTTTTTTTTTGTAAAAATAAAATAAATATTAATTTCAATTTTTGTTTTCGGTCCATTCTGAAATAAAATAATGTGTTTTATTAAATTATGCAAGCACCAATTATCAAAAAAGTTATTTTTTGTGTTTGATTGAATTGTTTTTGGCAAAATACAGGACGAACTTCCAGTATGTTCGCGTTTGATATTGCATAAATATTTTAGTGAAATAACATCTCCAGGGATTTTTTTCTTTATATAATTGAAAAAAAAAAAAAAAGAATTGTCGATCAACCTCACCCAAATTAAAAAGTACACATGTGATATCGAAAGCAAGGGTGAGTGGGTGAAACAGACGCCCAAAATAATATTTCAACGATATTTTCTAATAAAATATTGAATATATACAGTTCATTTATTAATGAATAAAATACTAAAAGTTTCGTTTTACTTTGAGTTTTGGCATTTTTTTTTAAAACCGGGGATAGCGAATTTTTGGTTTTATTTCGAAAAAAAAAAAAGCATCCATTTTATTTTTTAGTGGTACTTAAATAACCTTTCTCTTTCGTTTTTATTTTAATTTCAATATTTAACCGTTTTTATTTTTAATAACTTTATGACATAATTTAAGAAAAAGCACTACTCAGGTGTATTAATTATCTCCCTTTAATTTTCTTCATTCGGATTTTTTTTTGTGGCGTGAACTGTTTAAGTATCGGTTTAACGCTTACGATGAAACCAGTTTTCAGACAAATGCCATTCACTGTTATGAACCGGACGCCGACGTCGCACAGAAATTCACAATGCAGGGGACATAACTCTTATTTTACTGGTCCACATATTGTAATAATATTTATCTCCCTTGTATGCATCATTAAAAAAAACGCATTACATACATACACACACGCGCGCACGCGCACAGATACATTGACACCATTTTTTTATTTTCCTACACACGCGCGTGCGCACACACACACACACACACACACACACACACACACACACACACACACACACACACACACACACACACTCTCTCTCTCTCTCTCTCTCTCTCTCCCTCTCTCTCTCTCTCTCTCTCTCTCTAAGACTCTTCTCTTGAATTGAATCCTCTCAGTTACTGGTGTATTTATTTAAAAAACAAATACGCTAAAAATTCACCTTCAATTCTCTGCCGTGCGCCGATAGTTTAGGGTTAGAATCTCCGACTGATGACAAATCGGCTGGGTTTTGATCCCGGCTGGAAGCAATCGGATATCTAGCCACACATATGAGCTGTAATACAGCGAAACAGTTTGTCTGTGGATGACTATATATATATATATATATATATATATATATATATATATATATATATATATATATATATATATATATATATATATATATTTCCAAAAGGATAGAATCCCGGTAGAACTCAATGTCCAGGACAGATTAAGAATATAATATAAAAGGCTCAAACACTAATATTCCATGGTTATAATTTATTACATTGGAATCGTAATCGTGGTCCAATTCTTTTTGGAATAACTTATTTCTGAAATTTATGTGTTTTTATATCGGATGGCCCAAATAAAAAGTTTTAACACCCTACAAAAAATGATAGCCGTTTATGAAGTCGTCAAATAACAAATGTTACGAATGTTTTTATATACACAAAACCATTTCATAAAGAAATAAAATAAAAAAATAAATAAATAAATCTTCATAGACAATTAAACCTGACTGATTGAAAACATCTTCCGCTTTAAATTCAGACACCCCCACCTTACCCTGACTTGACATCTATGAAAGTAACTCTATGTTGATACATATCATTAGCAGACAACACCCCTACCTATTTCAAAAAATTCACGATGGCTGTCACCATGGGACTTTTTGATTCCTATATAAAACACGTAAATTTCAGAAATAAGTTATTCCCCAAAAAATTTCGCTTGAAGATGAAACAGAGTTCACTTTAACCCAATTTAATTCTAATAATTATATTGAAGTTTTCGGCTCTTGTTTTTGAAACATGAGACCTCTTATGTAGCGTGTTGGAATCATATTTTTAAATATATAATTATATATATATATATATATATATATATATATATATATATATATATATATATATATATACAGGGTGTCCATAGAGTTCGTGTGCACTTTAAAAAATTTATAACTTTATTTGTATTTGTGATAGAAATAATTTGTAAAAAGGATTAGAAAGAAGTAAATCTATATTTTTTAAGGTTTTATTGAAATTTTATTTAAGTTTCCACATGCCCTCCACCATTAGCAATACAAAGGTTAATAAACTGGAAAAAAGAAAATATTTTTTTACTTATCTAAAAATTGTTGCAAATTTTGTGGTAAAGAATTATTCAATAACTATACTTAAAACAAGGTACATTAAACTTTATAACATTTTTTACAGATTATTTCTATCGCAAATACAAAAGAAGTTATACATTTTTTTTAAGGTGCACACAAACTTTATGGACACCTTGTATATATTTTATTTAGACTTTGCTCTCTTTTGCAGGTCATGGTTTTAAGCTTGCTCCAGTGGTTGGGAAAATTCTCGGTGACTTAGCTATGAAGAAACCGCCCACCTACGATCTTTCCTATTTTCGGATTGACAGGTTTAATCCAAAAGCCTCCCTATGAAGCACCAAGAGTTACAGACAGCGAATGCACACTTCTAGGTTTTTGATGCCCACTATGAAGATGAAGAGGCTACCCGAAAAGATGTATTGAAGATGAGTGAGCTGCAAGGGAACGTTTAAATGTATCTACTGGATCAAATTAACCCTTCTTTTGTTTCGGTGTAATCAACTCTTTGTATTGCCGATATTGTAAACAAATTTTCTCATTTATTATGGACCATATATACTGTAAAAAAAACAAAAACATTTTTAAATAGAGTTGAATAAAGTTGATGGGTATCGTTTTTAAGCCACATACACATAAACTTCGTCTGATGAATTCCTGACGGTCGAAACGCGTCACACAAAAACTTTTTCCACTTTGTCATTTTTCTTTCCTTTAATATTCTTTTTAGAATGATGTTCAACCTGTACAAGTCTCAAGAGCCCCCCCCCCGCCAAAAAAAAACCCCCCTGCTATCATTTAATCACCAAAGAGAACCTTTTCTGTCTTCCATCGGTATGACCGATGTCATCTTTCAGGAGAGCAACACACTGCGCCATCTTGGCCTCACTGGCATAGAGTAGAGAGTGATTATATTGAATTAATTGTTTGGCTCACTGTGTCTACCATATTGCTGTCATATCTGGCCGGGTGTTCCTGCTATATATTTTGCGACAAAATACAAAGAAAGGTCTGCAATGTTATCGGTCCTGACCTGGCATCTCGACTTCAGTTTCTTTTGCACCACCGTCATGTGGCTTCCTTCAGTCTTTTGGATAAATATGTTCATGGCAGTTGTTCTAATGAGCTTTCCCCCTTGCTACCTCGACCGCATGAGTTTTAGCGTACCAATAGACTGGCAACTAGGTTTCACCGTTGTATTGTGGAAATGGCTAGATGTAACCGTCAGCTCTATTCTAATAGTTTCTTTTCTCGCACTTCTCGCCTGTAGAACTCTCTTTCATTTTATTTTTCTTTTCTGCCATTTAGAGTCTTCAAAAATTGAAATGCAACGCCAATTGCCATCTTCTGTCTTCCTGAAACCTCTTCTTTTATTGTCTTTTCTCCTAACTAAAGTCTTCATATTTTCTTTAATTCCCAGTGATCCCTTGCGTCTTAGTGACGTTTTCATGGTGGTCTGGGAAATGATTAAAAAAAAAATTTAAAAAGATACCGGGCAACGGTATAAGGCAAAGTTTTCCAAGGCCGATAACTCTGAAAACAAATTCCTTGCTTATTTCCCTTGAACCAAAAACTTTTTTTTTTTTAAAAAGAAAGAAAACAAAGACATTTTTTTTTAAATATTATTACTCACCTATTGAGTCAATGCGAACGATCCAGTTCTTATCTGCATAGTATATTCTCCCCCAGGGCTACATACAGTTTTGTATTCGGAGTTGTCCTTCTCTTAGACAGATTGCCGCCCAAGGTTTTAGAATCCAGCCTGTCCAACTATTTACCCATAGCTGGGGACAGAAGTGCTGGATTCATATATTTCCCAAGTGTATTAGCATGTAAGTAAATGTAACTCGACTGGAATTCGAACTCGGCTCCCTGATCCTGCAACCCACTACTCTACCGTGTCGCTCAAAATATAAGGCTCAAAAGCCACTCAAGGTAGACGGTTACTAAATTAAATTGTAGTAATAGCGTACAAAGAGGTGCTTATTATGAAGATATATAGGATAGATAACGAGTGACCTTCGACCTAAAGAGGTTAAAAGTGCAGTCATCCGGGAAGTTTCCTTTCAGTACTTTGCGACAGTTCTGGAGAAGGAGTTGTCTGAGTGAAACATTCCTACTTACAAATGGAATATGAAAGGGGTGAGGATGAGTCGATTCAGTGAATGTGACCTAGCGTGTCCCAGCTGTGAAGACTCGTAGAACCAAGGAATATAGTTCGCCTGAACATCGGCCATGGAAATACTGATAGAGTAGCGACAGGCTAGTGAGCTTTCTTTTGTGGGGAAAGGGGTTGTAGAGTGGAAAACAACTTATTACACATAAGGCCGCGCAAACGCTTTTGAACTCATTCAAGACTTCAAGGAAAATGAGGATTGTGCAGCAATAATTAATGTTTGGTTAGTTCTAGTGCATTTAAAGATAGAGTATGGCAGTAGCGATTGATATGGAAATCCTTGCAAAAATTAAATAATTGTCGTATTTTAATGAAATTATTTTAGAAACGTTTCTTTAATGATCATTTATGTTGGGCTTAATGTTAGTTATAAGCACAAGTC
Organism: Acanthosepion lycidas; assembly: GCA_963932145.1. Classification (NCBI taxonomy): domain Eukaryota; kingdom Metazoa; phylum Mollusca; class Cephalopoda; order Sepiida; family Sepiidae; genus Acanthosepion; species Acanthosepion lycidas. The sequence goes on from OZ010614.1 coordinate 26,148,092, forward strand.
CTTGGAGAAATTATATCATCAATTTCCTTTTGTAAAACAGGATCCACAGTTACAGAAAATCTGTTCTGGATCGTAAGAAAAAGCAATAAAACTAAGACATTATTAAATTAGAAAAGCTTTTAATTGTTTTTATGAATAAAATATTATGGACACTAATGTCTAAAGAAAACGTTTTTCAATGAATAAGGAATTTTTACAACAATTGTTTTCATTTTTAAAATCTTTTATTAGAATATTTAAAAAAATTTTAAACAGTTTAAAATTCTGTATTAATTTGTAGAGGTTAGGTGATATTGTTATTAAGTAAAAACTATATTTATTAATCATAAATTGAATAGTTTACTACAATACAGCGACACCCATTTTTTTTTTTTTTTAAAAAAGACTTTTTTTTGTTTGCGTGCTGATTTTTCTAAATACGGACGTCCATACACGACATGATCAGAAATTCTATTATAAATTAACTATAGCAAACTTAAATTAAACTATAGTAAATTTAAAGCCAAACTACATAAAATTTAATAAAATATTAGATAGAATATTTTTTTAAATTTTTAACATTGCTGGGTAGATAAAAATTATATAAAAATGGATCTCACGTTATATTCGTCAAGTAAATTGTACAGATAAGTCCGCCATTGAAAAATTCCCAAACATAAGTCTATCGCAATAGTTGTCAACGCATCATAAAATTACCCACATTCATTTTAAAAAATGCTGCGATATTTTGAACTCAAAGTACGTAATATTTGTTTCAAATCAGATCAATTAAACTTTAAGTCAGCTAATCTTCTTCGACTAATATTTCAGAAAAGTATATTTTTTAAGAAAATATTAACGTCGGGCTAAAAAATTTTGTGTTGGGCTAAAAATGGCAAAAAATCGGCCATTTTCTAGTTATTAAAAAAATAACCTCAGTCAATTTAAATTCAGTTTGTAATACAGCAAAGAATTTTGCTTTTTGGAAATATTAAATTTAATCTATTTGCTTAAAATTAAAACTAAAATAAAATCTTCAAGAAAGCTTTTTGATTTTTTCCAATTTCATTTTAAACCTGGGGCATCGTTTTCTTGGAGGTACTTAATTTTGCTCTCAACACAAAATATTTTTTGAGTTTTACTGAATTATTTTTGTAAGGTTTCAATGGTAAATTTTCTTGACGATATCTTCACGCATTTTGCCCTTCTAAAAGTATTAGGTATCGGATTTCTATGGAGGTAACCACACACGCGCGCACGCGCACACACACACACACACACACATATATATATATATAATAAAAATAAAGTTTTAAGACATGCTATATTTATGGGTTAAACTGCTCAATCAGAGATAGTGTATTGTAAATATATAAGTAGACATTGAAGTCAACACCGAGCGTCCACAGTCTGTTTCAATCTTCAATGCATATATATATATATATATATATATATATATATATATATATATATATATATATATATATGTGTGTGTGTGTGTGTGTGTGTGTATATATATAAAATTTCCATATATATTATATATGCATGCTACTTATAGGAAAGCGATCAATATCAATGATAGAGCTAATATATTTAGTTGTATGGATGTGAGTTTGTAACCCTGGGTTTCATGCTATATATATATATATATATATATATATATATATATATATATATATATATATATATATATATATATATATGCATACATACATACATATATATAAATAAAAAGAAAGAACAGTAAGATATATAATCCGGTGTTCTTATAGATATTTTTATTTTTACAAAATGGTGCTGTGTAGCGGAAAAACCATATTTTAAATCAATTAATTTATAATACATACATATATATATATATATATATATATATATATATATATATATATATATATATATATATATTACTGTGGGCTTTACATTTAGAGGGTACATGTGTTTAAGTAGCTATCTCAGCATGTTCAATATCTATCTATCTATCTATCTATCTATCTATCTATCTATCTATCTATGTCTCTTCAAATCTATCTATCTATCTATCTATCTATCTATCTATCTATCTATCTATCTATGTCTCTTCAAATCTATCTATCTATCTATCTATCTATCTATCTATCTATCTATCTATCTATCTATGTCTCTTCAAATCTATCTATCTCAGAATGTTCAATATCTATCTATCTATCTATCTATCTATCTATCTATCTATCTATCTATCTATCTATCTATCTATCTATGTCTCTTCAAATCTATCTATCTATCTATCTATCTATCTATCTATCTATCTATCTATCTATCTATGTCTCTTCAAATCTATCTATCTATGTCTCTTCAAATGTATCTATCTATGTCTCTTCAAATCTATCTATCTATCTATCTATCTATCTATCTATCTATCTATCTATCTATCTATCTATCTATCTATCTATTTCATTGCTGAGGAATTACTTTTCAAGGATTTGGTGCATTCTTTAGTTTTCCTAGGTAAAACGCAATTATTCCTTACCCCACTGCTACTCAGTGTGTGGTACGCGTACCAGTGCAGGGTACTTAAAATATAGACTACCGGCACGCACCTGCTGGTGCATGGCTCTCGACAAAGAATGGAAGCCGATTTTCGAAACCACATTTCTTGGTTCTTTTGGGATAAAACTGAAGACAGAATATCCTGAGCTCGCTGAAATTGCTTTGAAATCCTTTCTACCATTCTCTCCAGCATTCTTCTGCCAGACTGGCTTCTCAGCCACGAATGTCATTAAGAGAAAATACCAAAATACAATGGATATCCATTTTCATTTTTGTTTGCGTGTGACTTTGCCTCTCGCTGATGATAAGACGACAAAGAAGAGGCCGTCTCGGCTTTCGCATTCAAAAAATTCCTCTCATATTACAATTCAGCATGTTACTCCATTAGTTCGCGCAAGCACCCTTGAGAAAGTCATGAATTCACCTCTTCCCTCCGGCTATAGGTTAAATAGTAGGACTTATATCTGGAGAAATCATTATCACCCCCCCCCCCAAAAAAAGTACATATTGTTGGTAATCCAAATATAAGCGCCGTAATGTTCTGTTTCACGTAACGGCTTAAAATAAATGTCACGTAGTAGACCAATGCCCCACCAACCCAAGATTGCGGAGAGGCGACAGGTCCTCTAGTTTAGGATCCCTGATAATCAAAATAAACGGAGGAGATTTGTTTATTTTCAGATTTAACGGGGCCACTTTGAACTAATTTGAAACAATTTGGAGTATTTGAGACCCTCTAGTTGGAGGGGGTCTTTTACATTCGATGGGGCCACTTTAAGGTGTCCCATTTAGAGGTTGATTAATCTTTTTTATATGCATTTTATCTACACGGGGCGAGCATGCGTAATAAAGGGCTCCCCAAATTCTATTAGCCCAGGGGTCTTTTATAGCTCAAGTCCGGATATGTCCAGTGCCCCACAGTCAATCATCGATCCGAATGAAATATTATCATGAGAAGATATTCGGTACTTATCGCAGGTCGGCAATCCTCTTAGCGAGCTTGAAATTGTGCTTCACTGGTTAGCACAACCTCGGCTCATTCGAAACAGCTCACATAGCAATTAAACCGGAGTAGATAGGTTCGCCTATGGCCCGGTTGATACCTCCACCATCGGTCTTTCGAACAGGAGGAGAGGTTTATCCCTTGTTCCTTGCTTAGGATTGGTTTTCCGGTTCCTTCTAAAGGAATTTCATTATCTTTCACGCCCAGTAGCCCCCTTGTGTATTAGGGGTGTTGTCGCCTTGCTTTGGTAGGAATTGATTAAATAAAAATGGTGCCACCGATCATTTGAGCTAAATGTCTATCAAGATGCAAGAAATGGTTATCGCGGGGATTGCAAATCGTAGAGACATCATTGAAGTGTCAGTGATGATTCATTTTTCACTCAGCATTTATTTGATGTGTAGTCCACCATTACCCGTTGTAATAAGATTTAATTGTAATAAATGTATATACCAGGGTCTTCTTGATTTTACGGCATTCAGGAAATATCAGTTTATTTTACGCCGCTTAAGTGAAGGATTACCAAGATAATAACTTGCATATAAATAATGTACAGGGTGATTGAAAAGTAACTCCCTATTTTATGTATGAGTAACCAGTCAGGAGTGCTGTCTTAACACCCTCTGACTTATTTCTTTGGGGTTGGTTAAAGGAGCAAGTCTACTATATCAAACCAAGACGTTGAAAGAACTTGAAGGGAAAATACAATATGTCTTCCATACCACAAGAGTTCCTGGTGAAATCAGTTGATGCTATTCTTGGGCCGTCCAAGAGGCTGGTAGCGAAAACTTGGTGCCCATATCGAATTTTAAATAAAAACTGATCCTAAACGCTTTATAGTTAAGAGATAAATTATAAGTATTTTCAAATGGGGAGTTACTTTTCAATCACCCTGTATATAATGATAAATCCTCATCTTAGAAATTCAGACAGAAATGACTTGAGTAAGTAGTGCATTCTGTAGTGTATCTGTTGTTCTGAGAGTAAATAATTATAGAATAAATTTCAAATTAGAAAAACTGAAATTCCTTTGTACGACACACATATTTAGTTAATTGAAAAAATCTAAAAGATGAATCAAAATACAATGCAACAAATGCAGACATTATCTTTAGATAAATTTTCACATCTTATATAATTACCTTATTACAGTTTTTAAAAATAAAAATTGTAATAAATTTAAAAGTTGAAATTTACTAACTATTCTTTTCCTAGTGCAGATCCATTTTTAAATATAAAATTTAAATTTATAAAATTTAAATTATCTCTTTTATACAATATATTTTTTAAATTCAATTTTTATTTAGAAGATATTTTGCAAGAAGTTTGATGCTTATTGGAGCTTTACACTAGTCAGGAAATAGTGGCATCTTGAAGAGTTGTCATCAGGGTGACTAAGAAATCCCAGCGACCCTGGTTTTGAAATGAGTGTGATCTTTCTCTTAGACTAACAGCTGATCAAGTTTAATAAGATCTGTTAGCCCATAAGGTATAATATTATATATAAAGATCAAAATGTATTCTTTATCTGAGCTATGTGCTTTAGGATATTGACAATCATGGCCCTCCACAATTTCCTGTCCTTTGTAGCTCTTTTTGTTATCTTTCCTAAACCTTGTTCTGCCATCCATTTACTCAAGTAAGTTATGTATTGATTCCCTCTGTCCATCTTTGCCTTCATTCTGTCCTGTGAGTATCAAATTTTCAAAGTCTTTTTTCCTCATTATATGCCCTAGAAATTGAAAACTGCCTCTTCCCGATAAGAGATATTTTTTCTATTTCTTTTCAGCCATGTCACATGATAGACAAAGTCCCCATAGTCAATATTATTGCAAGAAGATTGATGCTTACTGGAGCTTGGCAATCATTTTAGGGAACCTATAACTGTGCTGCATTGGTTAGCACAATGATGCCTCATTCAAAACAGCCTACATTGCAACCAGTGCAATTAGCCATTTAGGTTAAATGTCACATTTATTTGCTGCATAGTCCACCATTGCCTATTGTAATAAGGTTTGATTGTAATAAATGTACATATTTTGGTCTTATTGATTTTACGGCGTTCAGGAAATAACAGTTTATTTTACGCTGCTTAAGTGAAGGATTACCAAATAAATAATGTCAGTATTAGGGTGGTGCAAAAATAATGACGTAATAATGCCGTTTTTGACGTATTTTTTAACTTCAAAAAACGACATTATTACGTCATTATTTTTGCACCAACCTAATAATAAAATAAAAATTCAGACAGAAATTTAGATATTACTTGAGTAAGTAGTACATTCTGTAGTTTGTCTGTTGTTTTGAGATTAAATAGTTATAGAATAAATTTCTAATTAGAAAAACTGTTTTCTGAAATTCCTTTGTATGAGTACACATATTTAATTTGATTGACTGTGAGGCACTTTATCTGCCATATGACATGGCTGAAATGAAATAGAAAACAAAATGAAAAGTTCAGTGAATAGGACAAAAATTATTTTACGCCGTTTTGAAAAGATTACCATAAAAAATAGTTTGGGAGGACTGTCATTTAGATTTTTAACTGCGTGGGTCAGTTGCTAGATACCCTAACACTAGTCTATTAATGAAGACTTTCTTTGGACTGTGGTCCGTTTCTGGTTATAAATTTCAACACCTGCATTGGTAGACTATATAGTTGCAAATCTGACCAATAAAATTTATTTGCAAATAAATTTATTCTATAAATTTACTAAAATTTTAATTTTTAAAAACTATAATACGGTAATTATATAAGATGTGAAAATTTATGCAAAGTTAATGTGTTTGTTGCATTATATTTTGATACATCTCACAGTTCTTTAGATTTTTTCAATTAATAGGGCATTGAGTCTGTCATGTGACATGGCTGAACGTGCGAGAGTGGACGAAATAACGGATTCAGTTCGAAATTCCTAAAGAAGGCCAGGGCGTACAACGACTGAAACGTCGTGAATATGGCAATAAAGACGAGGACAACAGTCCGAACAATCTAAATCACAGTCATCCCAAACTAATTTTTTTTTATGGTTATCTTTTCAAAACGGCGTAATATAAATTTTGATTTTTTTTCTATTTCATTTCAGCCATGTCATATGGCAGACAAAGTGCCTCACAGTCAATAGAATTAATTATTATTACTAGAAAATATTTTGCAAGAAGATCGTTGCTTATCGGGGATCGACAATCGTCTTAAGAAGTTTCTATATCCGTGCAACATTGGTTAAACGGCTCATTCGAAACAGCTGACCGTTTGGATTAAATGCCGCATTTATTTGTTGCATAGTCTCCCATTGCCTGTTGTAATAAGGTTTAATTGTATATACCTTGGTCTTATTGATTTTACGGTATTCAGGAAATAGCAGTTTATTTTACGCCGCTTAAGTGAATGATTGCTATTTTTTTAATGTAATATTCACACTCTATCTTAAGCTTTTCAAGTCAAGGACCAATCATTTATCTGTCGACGTAATCGCCAATTCTGTCACCTTATATTATCACGCACCTCAGTCAGTAACTGGTATGTTCCGTGCTAAGGGAATAAGTACTTAACACCAGGTGGATAATAGAAGAAAGGTTTATTGTACCCAACCAGTACAATATGAAATACGTTACAGTTATACACACAGGTCAGTCTAGTAGTGAGTGCCCCTAATTGGAACGTCGGACGTGTTTGCGTCGTCTCGCTCTCACTCTTAATATTTAACGCCCCCACCCACGAGGGATATATGTGGCACAAGGCCGAGTTTACTGTGGGTTCTCCGAGCCCGTAGGCTCGGCCAAAAATATTTCCTTAGGACCGGCATAAGCCGGTTCAGGGTCTGTCTACCTCCCCAGACAAAACGTTGCCCTTCGGCAAAGTCTCGTCCGGGTTCCTCTCTGCTCAAGGCAAAGAGTTCGACAGTAAAGAACAGGAGAGAGCACTATTCTATCTCTTCCCCGAGTCTCTCCTAGACGGTTGAATTTATAGGTACTTATTACCTATAGAGTAATCATTCATGGGGGGGGGGGTGTGACTGGTTATTCCATTACATCAGTAACATCCTCCTTCTCGCATGGGCAATCCGATAGTGGCTTATCCAGCGAGGATCGAATTCAACACAGTCAGCGAAACTAGCTCGTTAACTATTTAGATATTTAAGCTCCCACAGAACATCGATAGTGATTTACTAAGCATAGCTTAAACATGGCACAAGGCCGAAAATATGGAGCAAGTAGTATGGATCCATCTCATAACTCAGTCGCAATGGATCTAGCAAGACAAGCTTGCGAACAGTGGAAAATTCCCTTCAACATTAACAACCGGTAAAACATGCTTAAATACAGATGTTACCCAATATGTCCTCCTTGTGCCAGACTTGGCCGATATCTACATAAAAGGCTTGCTGTAGAACAGCTAACCTCCTACGGGGAATGGGCCACATGATCTATGAGGCTGCATTATTGAAAAGTTTCAAGGTTATTTTTCGGAGTAGGAACCTTAGCTTTTTTCATTACAGAAGACCATATGCGTAAACATATACCTTAGAGATAGTAGGAAAGTATTATTTTTAAAAATATATTTTTTCTATAATTAAAAAATTAAAGTCTTTGTATAATATTATCACTGATAACTGCGATTAGCATATGTCACTGCGTGGGGTTTATTAATTTCTAATTTATTTATTTGAAAGTAAAAACATTTCTTTAGAGAAAAAATCTTATGAACGTTTCCTGGTTCAAAAGCAAAAGATATTTACATGTATGATCTTCCTTAGTGAAAAATCGCTAATGGTTTAAAATGCTGACAACGTTACTTTCCCTGAAATTTTACAAAATTTAAGAAACATTGTACTTAATCATTGTTTATGTATGCGGTTATATATGAAAGAATGTGTGAGCGAACAAGTGAGAATCAAATAAAATAAAATTGTATGACAGGTTATTTTGCTTGTGAAATTAAGCGCGAAATTTAGAAAGACTAAACGGGCTACAGTTTGCCCATGACTGAGATAGACCATTTGTTAACCTGCTCATTTTGTCGACCGTTATAAGTTCCATCTTTCATCGGTTGTTACAAGTTCAGGCTATATTGTCTGGCTCATAGATTAGGTCATTGCCAAGCTATGTTAAGCTTGCTTAAATATCTACAAAAGGCCCCCATCGATTTGCGGCCTTTTAGACCACGAGGAAAAGTCCATTACCCGGAGGCTGTCCACTGAGGATTTACCTTCCGTATTGCATGGGAGAGAGTCAGAGTAATTCCCTGATATCCGAGGGGTTCTAAAAGGTGTTGAGGGAAATGGTAGAATTTGAGAGCTAATCGAATGGAGGCGTTCGATGCCCCACGAATGAATGCCCGCCATAAAATCCGGTATGAATTTTAGGTTTCCAAAAAATCCGTTATCTCCTCTATGGATGTTGGACAGTCGCATAAAATATGAAGAAAAGAGATTTGAAACAACAGAGACGTGGTTCTACAGAAGGATGCTGAGAATATCATGGACCGAACAAGTGGTCAACGACGAAAATTTAAAAGAAAATGGAAACAAAACGGACACATATACTTAGAATCAAAAAGAGGCACTTAGATTTGCTAGGACAGGGAATGAGGAAAGAGGGCTTAGAAAATGTGATACTCACGGGGCAGCTAGAGGGACAGAGGTAAACAATGCATAACCTGTCTATCGGGCTTGTGGAAATGGATAGCAGAACACGGTTTAGGAGATATAACAAAAAGACAAAATTTATAAAGAGCTACAAAGGACAGGAAATTGTGGAGAGCCATGATCGTCAATGCAGATAGAAAGAAAAGGAGGAGGAGGAAAGCAGGTAAACTTAACACACACAAGGAGCATAGATAGGGAAAGGAAGCGAGCCACTTACCTGATGAGCATGTGTGAATGGCAGAGAAAAACTAAAAAAAATGCAAACGGCCAGATGCCATAAGAAGTAGTGGAGAGTAATGATCGATTATATCCGATGAAAGGAGGCGGATCATAGAAGAAGAATGTGAAAACCTAATAAATTGAGAAAATTATTGAGAACTGGTTAAACTTAATACAAAGCAAATGTGATATATATATATATATATATATATATATATATGTGAGTGTGGGTGGGTGCGAGTGTATGTGTGTGTGTATGTGTGAAGAAATATAGTTTAAAGGTGTGCTATATTTATGGGATAAACAAGCCTATGTCTACGGATGCTAGAGTGCCTATAACGAAAACGGCTGATATCACAATTGTCATTACAAATGAAGAGAGCAGATCCTGCATTGAGCATATATTTTCCTCTCCACACTGGCAGGACAAAAAGCCAATTTAATGTGAGGCGCTCGAATGCGGGGCACTCGGACGTCGGTTGAGCTGGCATCGGTATTACACTTTAGTGCAATGAGAATGATATTGCCGCGGACAGCCGTTCCTCGAGACCGGTCAATTCTCGATAATATATTCAGTTGCGCTCCGTCCGCAGACAGAGGCACAACTGTGTTGCGCTCTGTCCGAAGACATAACTCAGAGATGAAATATAGTTTATCCTCTCGAGGGCAGATACTACACTTTGATCCCTACCCGATTGCCAGAAAATGAAGAAAAGCATAACACAGGTAACCCGGCCAAGGAATGCCAAATGTTTTCATATAAAGAAGCGGCTAATATAACCATTACGGTAAATGATTGAACTCACCATATACGTTTTATTCTAACGAGACGAGCTTCCCAAAATCTGTTCCTAGAGCGGGGACAAAGCGGGATGATAAATAGTCAAACGTTACTTAGAGTTACAAGGGACAGAAAGTTGTGGGCAACCATGATCCCCCACGTCGTGAAGGGATAGGCATTTATGTTCCATGCATGATACACGCTTAGGCGATCATGTATCTTTCGATACATGACTGACGAGGCAGATTTGCCATTTCTTTCTGTGTTGCCATCCAAGGCTATAGAACCCGGTCTGTCCTGCTATTTACCCATAACTGGAGAAGAAGAGGATTCATACCTTTCACAATGGCATTATGTAAGTGAATGCAATGAATTCGACTGGAATTCGAACTCGGCACTCCATTGAAGGGAAGGAATACGGAATATAAAAAGAGGAGTTATACGAAAGGTTTAACAATGCGAGGGGAAAAGAAAGCGACAGTGTAGAAGTGAAAGATAGAAAGAAGAAAGATGTAAGAAAGAGAGAGAGAGCGTGTTAGAGAGATAGAGTGAGTGAGAGACAGAGAGAGAGAGAGAGAGAGAGAGAGAGAGTGAGAGAAAGGGAGAAAGAGAGAGAGAAAAAAAAGAAATATTTAAATATTGAGCAATCTTCCTGATGGAATGCAATGTGGCACAAGGCCATTCCTTTTATGGGAATCCATGCACATTTGTACTTGGATGCGAAAACTTGCACTGTTGCATCAATATACTGAAGCAGGCGTCAGTACCCACTGAAGTTATATCTTTTTGTTCAGTGTTGAGGTGCTGCTTGGAAAACGGATCTCCAGGTCAAGGTTCACACAATCATAGAGAGAGGGAGAGAGAGAGAGAGAGACAGGCAGACTGACAGACAGATAGAGACAGAGAGAAAGAGAGAGAGAGACAGACAGACAGACAGACAAGGAAAGATAGAATAAAAAACTAAAAATAGAAATGAAGGGAGACGGAGATAGATAGAATAAAAGACAAGAAAGAGAAGCGAGGAGAGAGAAAGAGAAAGAAAGAAAGCGAGAAAAAGAGAGAGAAAGAGAGAGAAAGAGAGAGAGAGAGAGAGAGAAAGATAGAATAAAAAAAAAAGAGAAATGAAGGGAGACAGAGGTAGAATAAAAGACAAGATAGAGACGTGAGGGGAGAGAAAGAGAAAGAAAGAGAGAAAGAGAGAGAGAGAAAGAGAGAGAAAGAAAGATAGAATAAAAACAAAAAAGAGAAATGAAGGGAGATAGCGATAGAATAAAAGACAAGAAAGAGACATGAGGGGAGAGAAAGAGAGAGAAAGAAAGAAAGAAAGAGAGAAAACAGAATAAAAAATGAAAAAGAGAAATGAAGGGAGACAGAGATAGGTAGAATAAAAGATTTAAAAAAACAAACAAAAAAAACAAAACAAAACAAAAATTCCAAACACACACACACACACACACACACACACAAATGTACGGAGAGAAATTTGTAGGCGTGAATGGTGATTCATACCTGGCAAAGCTAACCTTTTGCAGATCGGAATGTCCTAGCCCCGGGGGTAAGGGATGACGGTGGAATCAAAAGAGACAGGGGGTGGAGGTAGGGAGGAAGAAGTGCTACAGACTGATATACAGCCCAACAGATGGGAGTTGATAGTTGCAAAGACAACGAGAGGCCGATGGATGCGCAGTTGATGAACTGAAGATAATAGAATTGATTGGTAAGCGGATTTGAGATTTTACTAGTACATCAATTGTACTAGACAGCAGAGATATTAGAAAATCTCCCTATTTCCTTTGAACTGGTACCTGAATAATAATAATAATAATAATTCTGCTACTTCTTTCGTTCCTTCCTTCGTTAGCACATACACAACAGTTTAAAAGTTTGAAGCCACACCCAAAATTAGCATAGGATGAATTTGACAGACGAGCGAAACCTGTCCATCCAAAAACTGAAAAAGATCTCTTAAAGAATGGAATCAATTATCAAACTTATACTTTGAGAAACTTTTGCAACGAATGTCAAAAATTTGTGCTGCAGTAATCAAGGCTAAAGGAGGATTGACGAGAGCAAAATGTAATCATAAAATGATATTTTTTCTTTTCGTCATAATAAAATTTCTAAAAAAATATCATGTTCCATTTATAATAATTTTCCCTTATTTAAAGTCCAAAATAACTACTTTTTGGGTCAATTTAAAAAATTACCAGGGTTGGCCTCAAACTTTTGAACTGTAGTGTACGTTACAACCATACGTCATAAATAATGGTCTATTCCGTTTTGATCGCTAGGTCATACGGAAAAGACATATGAGAGACGTTACTTAGTTTCACTGAGAAAATGAAAGAAAGAAAGATAAAATAGTGGAGGCAATAACGCTCTGACGTGTTTAGCATCTTTAGTGAAATAGGAAATAATGGCCACTTTTACATCTTTCATCTGTACCAGATTACTTTAAATAATTCCTTAGTCCATAAAGGTAGTTTGAATGGCCAGTACCTCGAGGCCCCCATCTCTTGTGAACATCTATTCGGATGATGCAACGTTATAGGAGTGCACCTCCAAAACTCTAAATGGTCAGAGCCTGACGACTGATCTCTCCCCTGAACTAGCTCTAGCATCTCAAAGGGTAAAAAACTGACTGCTCACATTCAATATCTCAAAAAGCAAACTTGTAATGTTCCATCATCACCAAGCAACTCCTGAATTTCCGTCTGTCGCAATGGACGCGTGCTCTTTCAAGGAGACCGTTTATTTGAACTTATATTGGGAATTATCATCACCTCAAACCACAAGTGGAACTCATATATAGGATATGAGTTCCTAACTCCTCCGGTGATCCTCTGCCTTTACAAGAGCCGGATCAGGCCGAAAATGGAGTACCTCTGCCATATATGGACAGGAGCTGCCAAGTCTTCACTTTCCAGTCTCAATAGAGCCCAAAGGCATCTCTGCTATCCTCTGCCTTTACAAGAGCCAGATCAGGCTGAAAATGGAGTACTGCTATCATATATGAACAGGAGCTGCCCAGTCTTCACTTTGCAGTCTCAATAGAGCCCAATAGCATCTCCACGTCCTCGTGGGTGATGACTTATTCTCCACACTACACGCTCTTTCCTACAGACGAAACGTTGTAGGCCTCTCGCCAGTCTACCGCTATTTCCATGGAAAATATTCAGACAAGCTGCATTCTATAGTCCATCTTTCAGCTAAGATCTGCTACGCTGCGTACATTGAAGCGATCTACCCTCATTCCCTTCGTGTTCCATTAATAAGGAGTAAGTTCCAGTCAGATAGCTTCTTTTCAAGAACTGTTGCTTTGTAGAACAGAATCCCAAAAGGACGCTTTTCCGATAACTACAATATTAACCTCTTCAAGTCGAGGATTAACTATTATCTTCCCACATATCCGCATACACCGTGTCCCTCATTCTTACTGCTCACACAACAACAACTTCAGTAACCCTCTACCTAGAGTGGCTCTTGGGCCTTGTATAGGTGGAGATTAGTAAAAAATAAATGCAATAGGGTATTTTCCCGGGTATTTTATCAACGTAGAACTCACGAGAAGCTTATTCCTCAGAAAGTTCAAATAACAAATACACTGATACTAAATGAGGCATAGTTCTCGTGGCTTCTGATCTTAAATGATTGGAGCGTTAAAATGTACATGTTTCATCTTGAATCAAAATGTGCTAGAGTAAACATCCCGTTCTGTATCACAGATTTTCAAGTCCGTTACCTGACCATAACCAGTTGGCCATATCCACACACCCCAGGGGCTGATACACTGACCGTTTGGCTATGTCTCTCTGGGGCTGATCCACTGGCCGTAACCAGTTGGCCATGTCCCCCAAGGTCTGACGCACTGTGCGCATGTCTTAATGATCGGAAGAGTGTTGACAGTGTTGTTTTTTTTTTAAGGTTGAAGGATGAGGAGGCTAAGACGTCTTCGGAATCACCTCTAGAACTAGGTAATCCCCAACTTATCTAGAAGTAACACCCGATGCACCTAGGCTGCTCAATTGGAAACCGTCTGAGTGGACTCGGCTAACCGACCTGAAGTCATTTCTAACTGCATGAAGAATAAACCAAAACGCAGTTTTAACATTTCGAGTACTTCCTTTCAGTTACCTCTCTTTTCTTTTGTAGTTTTCACTTTGTTTAATAGATGGCGTGCCATTGGCTGAATATAATGACGCCATTCATTGGCTGAATATAACGACGTCATTTATTGGCTTAATATAATGACGTCATTCATTGGCTGAATATAACTACGTCATTTATTGGCTTAATATAATTATGCCATTCATTGGCTGAATATAACTACGTCATTCATTGGCTGAATATAACGACGTCATTCATTGGCTTAATATAATGACGTCGTTCATTGGCTGAATATAACGTCATTCATTCCCGAGTAAAGGATGCGTTATTTATGGTTGTTGCAGTGACTGTAGGCGAGCGCTTGGACTCGAGGGAGACAGAATAATAATAATAATTTTTTTAGCTCCCACCCTGAGAGGATGTGGTATTATGGTGTATGGAGGATTGATTGACGACGGATGATTTTTTATGATGAACGAGGAAATTGTAACGAGTGAATGGGTCGTGAATCCGATTAGCTAGGTATAAGATAGGGAAGACCAGCCTCAACCCATTCTCTGTTTTCGGCCTTGTCCCATAATTGTATTAATTTACAATAAATCTCAATACTACTACTAATAATAATTTCCTATTAATTGATATGGATTTCCCAGCGGACTGCAACATAGTAACCAAGGAATTTGAAAAAACAATCAAAGTATAAAGTCCTGGAAAGCGAAATAGAAAAAATATGTGGAAATTGAAAACAAGAATAGTACTAGTCATAGTAGGTGCGCTTGGAATGATAAAAAAGGAACCCAACAACATACTGAAAAAATTCCCTGGAAATCTTAACTTAAGAGAAATACATTTATCGATAAGTACAGCCCACACACTAAGAAGAACTTTGTTCATGTAACACTAATGATGCTATGGGAGTTAGAAAAACAAATCATGAAAAGTAGCCATAATAACATACTATTACCTGCCTTAGGTCTTCCACCAGGCTTGGTAGGTAGGGCGACCATAGCACTAGCGAAATAATAATAATAATAATAATAATAATGCTAGTGTTAATGCCCTTGTGAAGGATATGAATCCTCTTCTTCTTCCTCACCTAACTATAAGTAAATAGCAAGACAGACTGGGTTCTATAGCCTTGGGTGGTCAAGGAGAAGGTAACTCTGAAATACTCTAACCGGTCAAGGAGAAGGTAACTCTGAATTCAAAACCCTCATGAGCTCCGTCAGGCTATCTTGCCCAAGAAAAAAACTTCTACTGCGGCTGCAGTACACGTGGTGCCCATACGACCCCAATGGATCATGGGATTCGCGATCGATCGATCGATCGCGAATGCTATATACCAGGACAGGCTCTCGTGGCTTCTGACCCTAATTCATTAAAAGTGTTAACGTGTACAATTTTTTTTTCTTGAGGAATAAAGATTTGCAACAGTAAACATTCCGTCCACTGTCACAGATAAGTTTGTTAGTTACCTGACCGTAACCAGCTGGTAACACTGTCTGTAACAAGTTGGCCACTCACTCTGCATATCTGTTAATGAGCGGGAGTAGAGGGGGATCATCATAGTCGGTATCGAGAGGGTTGTTTTTTTTTTTTTTTTTTTTTTTTTGACATCACGGACGAGGTAGTCAAGGTGACTTGGGAGCTACATCTGGTTATTTGGGAACATATTCAATCAGACTCTATCTGAACGGACTAGATTACCCGACCTGAAGGTGTTTCTAACTGGGTCACATCTGCAAAGTTATGCACTACTTTTATCAAAACCTTTTACCCGATGCAAATTTGACTGTGATGCATGTGCCCGGTATACACTTATGTGACTAGGTGCCATGACGGGTACATTGGGTTTCCTATATTTGTACCCTAGCAACACATTGTTGACGTGCCGCTCTCTTTCGCAATAATAATAATAATAATAATAATAATAATAATAATAATAATAATAATAATAATAATCACAATAGAGATGGGCCTGCCTAATGAAGAGTGATTTTCTAAACGTAACTTAGATGTGGCATAAAGCCGAAAGTATATGAAACCCAGTGAGGATCGAACTCACTATTGTGATAGTTGTAGCGAGACAAGCTTGCTAACCATTACACTACGGCGAGGTGCCCTGCCTGCCTCCTGAAGAGTGATTTGAAACTAGAGACAGAAGCACTGATTTGTGTAGCTCATGAAGAAGCACTTAAAACAAACTATGTTAAGTGTAAAATGGATCACACACCTGACAATGACAAGTGCAAGATGCGTAGTGATAAAGAAGAAAGAGTTTGGCTTGTTATAAGTGAATGCACAGAATTAGCAGAGAGGGGATATAAAAGGAGACATGATAATGTTACAAGAATGATACTTTGGGGATTCTGCAAAAAGTAGGGATTAGACAGGACAGAAACGTGGTATGATAGACAGAAGGTGTCACTGAAAATGGCAAGTACAAATTTTTGTGGGATGTCATGACCCATCGGAAGTCTCATGAGCCGACAGGAATCTCTTCTGGCTACTATTATGCGATGTCATGGTTTTAGCCACGTCACACGGCATAACAGCCTCTGCGAGACCATCATGCATGACACCGTTGAAGGAAAGACACAAGCGGGGGAGGGGGTAACGCGAAAGCTGGTCAGACAACAACCAAAGAGTGGACGGACATCACCAGGACACCTGACTGAGAGCCACCGCCAACAGATCATCCTGGGGAAGGTTGTCTTTTTCTTCTTCCCTTAGGTCCCCCCCCCACCGGAGGAGTGAAGCAGTCAAAGAACTGATGATGATGACGACGACGATGATGATGATGACAAAAAATTTAGTATAGGAGAAAAGGAAATTAAAACATAGACTACGCTGCGCTAGAGCTAGTTTCGTCCAACACCGAAAATAATTGTGGGTGGGAGTTTCATAATCGTCGGCGTATGGATCAAGGTCAAAAGTCTCGTGGACCGACAGGAATCTCTACTCGACAATATTAAGCGTCGGAAGCTGTCATGGTTTGGCCACGTCACAGACTCTGCAAGATTACCATGCGAGGCACCTTTGAAGGAAGGAAGCAATCGGGAACGGCAACGCAAGTGCTGGTCAGACAACGATCAAAGAGTGGACGGACATGACAATGACGGCACTCCTGAGAGCTACCGCCAGCAGATCATCCTGGAGGAGATTGTCTGTCTCTTCTTCCTTTAGATCCCCCCACGTGGGAGTGAAGCAGTCAAAGAACTGATGATGATGATGATGATGATAATGAAGACCCATTGTGACCGTGAAGCATTGCATAGAAAATGAGACATTGCAGTGATAGATAAAGAAAGAACTCTGAGACGATACAATATATATATTAGGTTGGTGCAAAAATAATGTCGTAATAATGTCGTTTTTTGACGTATTTTTAACGTCAAAAAACGACATTATTACGTCATTATTTTTTGCACCAACCTAATACAATAAATTGTATATATATTTTCAATATATATTGTATTTCAATATTTTCAATATATATATTGAAAATATATATATATATACATGCTGTTGAAGTTTATCTGTCCGTCTCAGTTTACACCCATTATTAACTAAATCATATAAACGTTAATAATTCAAATCAAATTTGAAACAATCAGTTCAGATGTCAAAACAAAGCTTGGTTTAAAACTTTAATTATTAGGATGGTGCAAAAATAATGACGTAATAATGTCGTTTTTTTTACTTATTTTTTAACGTAAAAAAAGACATTATTACGGCATTATTTTTGCACCAACCTAATAGTATCACTATGTTTTACTGAAGTTATTTGATGTATTCTAAAAAATGCCGTCTGAAGTTATTAGGTAAAACCAAATCACATTTTACTTCAATAAAAAGGTAATAAAATTGATTAACATATAATAGAACAAATAACAAACTCGTTTAATCTTTGAATCATTTACATTTTAATATAGTGATCCTTCTTTTTAATAACAAACAGTAATCTATTATCTATTGATTTTGTTAATTGTTTTACTTCACCAGGTTCAATTTCCGACATGATACTTTTAATATCTTCCCATAGGTCTGCTTTCCTCTTATATTGTTTGCCACCTTCATATAATTTCATCTTCACAACTGACCATAGATTCAGATTCAGAACTTGATGGTTGCCATTCCATTATCGTCTCTCCTGCAAATCTTTCACGCTTAAAGAATTCACTGGTAAGCTTAGATACATGAGAAAGAGTAATGCCGTACATAAATACAGACTTCACTTTGAAACTGCAAGACTGAGATTTGTACTGTTCAAAGAAAATCTTGTTCATAAAATCACAATAGTTAACATTGTTCAGTTTAACTCCTTCATCGACTTTGAATGGTCGACAATGCTTTGGTCGACAATTCCAGCCCATACCATAACACTATCATTACATAGTCGTCTTATTTTAAACCCAGGTAGGTCTGAATTGGATAAAATCCATTCTTGGCCCATCCATCAGGTCCATCAAATTCCATTCGAGATTCGTTCATGAAAATTACTTTAGAAAAGTCAATTTTCATGTGTTTTTTTACGCAATTTTGCCGCTTTAAAATATTTGCTTTAGTCTGAGGAAGTTGCCTAGGAGATCTTTTTACAGATCCCAACTCAGAAAGTATTCTACACTTTTTGTACTTCTTGGCTCCCCCAATTCCAGCCTTTTTCAAAGATCTGAGCACTGGTCAAAAGTGGTTATTTCGCTATCACTCACTTTAGTTTACATTCATCTCAAAGAAGCAAGTTCTTAAAGCTTTTTTCCTTTCCTTTGAGTTCTCAACTTATATTTTCAACAGCCTTTTTCATCGTTCGATGATCTCTGCAAAGGATCCTTTGATATCTCCAATATGGATATTCTTTCACTCAATAACTTTGTTATTTTCTGTTTTTCAGCAGTTTTTAGATTCTTCCCTTTACCCAGGTTTCAATATATATTAGGGACAAAAAGAAGAAATAGTTTTTATTACATTTCAGACGTCTTAAGCTAATATTAGTTTAGTCTGCATAATAACTTCAGTCAGTCCATTTTCATAAATTTCAAATACCTCAAAAACGAACAATTAAAAATGGGAGAAAAGTTAGTTATTTTACTAAGGGTTCAAATAGACAAGTGTAAATTTGACAAATATTGGTTGAGAACTTTTTGAGTTATTGAGGTCTATTTGATTTGCATAATAACTTCAGGCAGGCTATATATATATATATATATATATATATATATATATATATATATAATTATTTATTCGAAAATTATAACATAAATATGCTATAAAATCATTACAAAAATAGCCATTTTATTTCAACACTTCTGGTGTCTTATCACTTGATATCATTACTTGATAAGACACCAGAAATGTTGAAACAAAATGGCTATTTTTGTAGTGATTTTATAACATATTTATGTTAGAATTTTCGAATAAATAATTATATTTGCTCTACTCTGTATTGAGCACTCTTTTAAGAATAGTATTTGTTAGTTTTTGAAATTTATTCCGTATACACCAATCCTAAACTTATATAGATAAAATCCTAAATTGTAATTGGTAGGGAAATTTCAAAGAGGACTTTTAGTCGATATGAGAGCTCAGTGTATGATACAGAGCAAGTTATAATAATAATAAGGAAAAAAAAAAAAAGATTTTAAATCCATGTTTGGTAATAAATTTATTTCGATGTATTCTAGGTATATTCATCTCATCAGACGAACTACAGTTTCTGAAATCGAATCAATATATCCCGACAAATAGATCTACGAAGGATAAAAAAAAGGAAAGAAATAAAAAATACAAGATGAAACAATAGCTAAAATAAATTGACCTAGAAAAGCTTTCTCAGTGGACTTTCATTAACAAAAGAGAAGAAAAGTTAATATAACGAGCAAGGAGAGATAAAGGCATAGGAAGAGAGTTACAAAGTGTCAAAGTTTATAAATTAAAGTTAAGTGGAGTCTGTGTAGACTGCAACATCATATAATACAATCATCATTACATACTACTACTACTGCTATTACTACTACTAATAATATTAATAAAAATAATAAAATTATAATAAAAATATATAATATAAAACATATACACCTATATTTAACTATATATAACAAAAAATATAACAAAAATATAAAGCAAATAATAAAAAACTCCAGAAAGTTATAATAATATTAGGTTGGTGCAAAAATATGGACGTAATAATGTCTGTTTTTGACGTATTTTTTAACGTCAAAAAACGACATTATTACGTCATTATTTTTGCACCAACCTAATATCTAATAATAAATAAAAATATATAGATAAAAATAATAAATAAGTAAATACATATAATAAAAATAATTTTATTAAATAATTGTATATAAAATGGATAATAAATAATATATATGACGTGAGCATCACACAAATAATCAAATACATTACCAGATCCCCCCATATATATATATATATATATATATATATATATATATATTATTATTATTATTAAGGATGATTCAACGGTTACACAACTACATGCTTATCCAGACGCCTTACGTTACACCTATCTGATCTTAGTTCCATTAGAACCCATTTAAACACACACATAAACTTCCCGGATTCCATTCGAAGCACACTAGTAGAAAACACAAATATAATAACTTCATTCAACTGTAAAAAGATTAAAAATAATAAAAAGCTAACTCTTAACAATATTAACTACGAACAAGGCCACAATGTGCTAATCGTGTTCGGAAATTAAACAAAAAAACATCTCTATAACAGACTAAAACATACACATAATGCGCACACTGATTTAAGCTGAAAAATCGAATCATCCTTGATAATGGCTAAAGGTATAGCCGAAAGCGCTCGGAAATATAAAACATTTGGACAGTTCTTACACACCCATTGTCCAGAAAAGAAAGCTCTTGTTAGAACACAAGAAAAATTAAATAAAAAGCTTAATCGTAGTACCTTGTGTCGTTTTTAATGAAACATGCATATATATAGTCGAGGAATCTAAATGAAATAATAATAAAAACGAAAGAATATTAATATACAACCCAGTGCGTCTGAAGATTTTAATTTTTTATTGTTCAATATATATATATATATATATATATATATATATATATATATATATATATAAATATATATATATATAATTACGATAGTTAAGTGTACAATTTATGAACAATGAAGAAAGCTGAATCTATCTCCATAGTTGTTGGTGCTCTGGGCACCATGAGGACTGATCTTCTAAAATGGCTGGAGAAGATTGGGGTCAGTGTCTAGATTGAACACTTACAGAAGCCTACACTCATCGGGACTGCTCGCATACTTCAAAGAGTTCTCAAATCCTGATGAAAATGTACCACCTCAGTCCACTGGTTGGGGAAACCTGGTACTTTAGCTCCATCCGCTGAAAAATTGCTTGGTTTTCAAATCAAATAATAATAATAATAATAATAATCTGGTGTGAATGAATGAAAGAGGGATAAGTATGACGGCCGTATTGGCCATTCTCGGAGCACCAGGAACGGTCCTGACGAACCTAGGAACAAAGTCAGGAGGAAATGGAGAAGAGCGTTGCTGAAACACCTAGAATCCTAATAAAAGTTCTATAGAAAATTGTTGTCACTTAATATCCAGTATAAACAGCCTGATTCTACTGGGAGGAACATTCAATGAGTGTATAATAATAATAATAATAATAATAATAATAATAATAATAATAATAATAATAATAAATATGATTGGGGCAGATGATTCAATGGGAACTGTGCAAGCAAATGCATTTTAAACATACAGACTTATGGTGGGTGTGTACAGACCAGAATCTGTTTGAACGAAACGGATATCTTCTGGGATAGAAGACCGGATCTATTAGTTATAAGGAAAATAAATAATAGGAAATAAATGATATATAGTGAATATATTTAATTTAAACTAACCTAATAGTATAGTATATATACGTATGTATATGATACATGATTTACGCTTTATATAATATATGACACTAGCTTAAAATATAAGTTTTACTTAATTAGCTATTATGTTTCTCTAACTCTTCAAATGTTGAATGTATAACTAATTCTAATTTCTATTTTCCTAGCGTAACACTATATTAATTTTATCCTATGAATTGTCCCCAGTTCTATCACTCATAAAATAAAAATAATTGTTTGTATGGAAAATAAGGATCTGCGTACGTCAAATCGTCTTTAAATTGGGTGGCAGTAGAAGAAATATTGTTGAACTTTTAAAAGGTCAGCTCAAACATTAATTCAATACTTAAATGCAGCGATCAATTTTGAGCCCTTCTGTAGTTTATTGATGCCTATCGCATCTCCACCCCCCTAACTATTGTGATGATGGGCAAATCAAGAGTCCTCCATAGAAGCTAGCTTAAATGCCGCCTGATAGGGTGGCTTTTAAGCGGGTTTATAATAAAACGTGCACTGCAATTTTGGGTTTTAGATACAAAAAGAAAATATAGTTTTCAGAAATATACAATGACAGTAAAATGCTCACGTTTCGTTGCAGTAAAGTTTGTTTTATATAGTAATTAAGTATTCGTAGTGTGATGTGAAATGTGTGGACAGAGATAGATTATGACGGTCAGCCTAATTTGTTTGTGAGTTTGTAGACAAAGGCTTAGTCGGCGGTTGCTGGTTAATACTTTCTATTTTGTACGTAGAGAAGGCCTTAGTGGACAGCTTTTGCCTGTTCTCTCTTCCATTGTGTGCGTGTGTGTGTACGCATGTGTAGGCCAAACTAGTCTCCGAAAGTGATTTGAACCTCGAGTAGAAGTATGATTCTATTTTTGTATCCGTAAGAGGATTCAAAATCTAATTTCACATAGAGATGTGAACTTTTTGAATACAAGATTTTCATTAGTTAGAAAATATTATGACACGAAAATCTTTTCCCAAATTTTCGGGAGTGGGAAAGGGAGTTATTGTTGTTATTTTCTAAATGGTCCAAAAAATAACATATACTCAGTCTACAACTACGTCTACCAAGTATTTTGGTGGTATTTGCCCTTGTAATGACTGTTTATTCAAGAAAAAGTCTGATGGGATTTTATTGGTTAAAACACACACACACACACACACACACACACACACACACACACACATATATATATATTTATAATAGTAAGTGAACATTGAAGTCAACACTTAGAGGCGATAGTCTGTTTCATGCTAGACGCAATCGTCAGGCCACGTGTGCTGTTATTTTTCTCGGTTATTTATATATATGGGTCAGTGGTGCATTGTGGGTAGCCTATTTTGGCGGTTATTTTGCCGGAAGCCGTTTATTTATTTGTGTTAAATTATTTTTTCTTATCTTATATATTTATTTTTTTTATTTTTATTTTAA
>OZ010614.1:26174202-26184202 GCA_963932145.1 Acanthosepion lycidas
TGAGATAGATAGATAGATAGATAGATAGATATGAACAGATTGATATAGATAGATAGATATGAACAGACTGAGATACATAGATAGATATATAGATAGATATGAACAGATTGAGATAGAGAGATATGAACAGATTGATATAGATAGATAGATAGATATGAACGGACTTTGATAGATAAATAGATATAGAGATAGATGGATAGATCTGAACAGACTGAGATAGATAGATAGATATATATGAACAGATTGATATAGATAGATGGATAGATATGAACAGACTGAGATAGATAGATAGATAGATAGATAGATAGATAGATATGAACAGATTGATATAGATAGATAGATATGAACAGACTGAGATACATAGATAGATATATAGATAGATATGAACAGATTGAGATAGAGAGATATGAACAGATTGATATAGATAGATAGATAGATATGAACGGACTTTGATAGATAAATAGATATAGAGATAGATGGATAGATCTGAACAGACTGAGATAGATAGATAGATAGATAGATAGATAGATAGATAGATAGATATGAACAGATTGATATAGATAGATAGATATGAACAGACTGAGATACATAGATAGATATATAGATAGATATGAACAGATTGAGATAGAGAGATATGAACAGATTGATATAGATAGATAGATAGATATGAACGGACTTTGATAGATAAATAGATATAGAGATAGATGGATAGATCTGAACAGACTGAGATAGATAGATAGATAGATAGATAGATAGATATGAACAGATTGATATAGATAGATAGATATGAACAGACTGAGATACATAGATAGATATATAGATAGATATGAACAGATTGAGATAGAGAGATATGAACAGATTGATATAGATAGATAGATAGATATGAACGGACTTTGATAGATAAATAGATATAGAGATAGATGGATAGATCTGAACAGACTGAGATAGATAGATAGATAGATAGATAGATAGATAGATATGAACAGATTGATATAGATAGATAGATATGAACAGACTGAGATACATAGATAGATATATAGATAGATATGAACAGATTGAGATAGAGAGATATGAACAGATTGATATAGATAGATAGATATGAACGGACTTTGATAGATAAATAGATATAGAGATAGATGGATAGATCTGAACAGGCTGAGATAGATAGATAGATAGATAGATAGATAGATAGATAGATAGATAGATATGAACAGACTGAGATAGATAAATTTAAATTTTTGAAGATTGTAGTTGACAAGAAGGCAGGCAACCAGAAGAGATTTTCAATTATAGAAGTTGAGAGATAGATAAATAGATAGATAGATAGATAGATATGAACAGACTGATATAGACAAATAGATATGAACAGATTTATATAGATAGATCGATAGATAAATAGATAGATAGATAGATAATGAACAGACTGAGATAGATAGATAGATAGATAGATAGATAGATAGATAGATATGAACAGACTGAGATTGATATAAACAAACTTAAATGGATAGATAGATATGAACGGAACGAGCTATTAGCTTGGTGCAAAAATAATGACGTAATAATGTCGTTTTTTTGACGTAAAAATACGTCAAAAAACGACATTATTATGTCATTATTTTTGCACTAACCTAATAGATAAATTTAAATTTTTTGAGGATTGTAGTTTACAAGAAGGAGGGCAGGGAAAATCTGATACTCATGGGTCGAATAGAGGAAAAGAGAGACAATGGAAAACATCGCGTGACATATCTGGCGGGCTTAAGCAAGCGGATGACAGAGCGTGGTCTGGGGGAGATGGCAGAGGGAAGGAACTTGTTGAGAGCTGCAAAAGATAGAAGGTGGTGGAGAGCCATGATCCCCTACGTCCTGAAATGACATGACACATAAAAAGAAAGAAAGTGAGAAGTTTACAAGAATGCAGACAGCTGGAAGAGATTTACACACGCGAGATTTTACGAGAGAAGAGACTATAAACATAAAACTCCCGCCTAACACTAGCAATTTCAACAGTGAAATTATGAGAAATAGCTGCCAATTTAGTCTTCTTCTTTTATGTGCCATGTTCCTTCAGGACGTAGACGATCATGGCTCTCCACTTCTTCCTAACCGTTTTAGCTCTTAATAAGTTTTGTCCCTTTGATTCTTCTCACAGACTCTGTTCTGTCATCCACTTTCTTTAGCCCGCTAGGTATGTCACGCGTTTCTTTTCCTGGTCTCTCTTTCTCGATATTCGCCCTGTGTGGATCAGATTCTCCAAGACTTCTTTTCTCATAACCTGTCCCAGATATTTCAGCTTTCTCTTCCTGATGTTAAGTCCTCCTTGTTTGCATCCTCTCCAAAAACCTCATCGTTGCTCACAAGCTCGGTCCATGATATCCTTAGCATCCTTCTGTAGAACCATACCTCCGCTGCCTCGAGTCTCTTCTTCATCTTTCTTCAATCGCTGTCGTAAAGGAGGACAGACTTTTCTGAAACCTTATTTGAGGAAGATTAGGTGATTTAAAGTTTAATTAATCTCATTTGAGACAAATGTTACTTTTAGTTTAAAATATCGCAGAAAAGAATTTTTTTTTTTTTTAACTAGGAGGCAGGTCTTTTTATGAGGGGCTGACAACTCTCTCGATAGATTTATGTTTGTGAATTTTTTCTTAGTGGGCTATAACTGTAAGAATTCCTTTATGAATATAACGTGAAGACCTTTGTTTTTGTATAATTTTTTAACTACACAGTCACTTTAAAAATTAAGGAAATATTCTTAGCAATCAAATATTTTTTATTTTTAGGTACTATGGCTGCACAGGCTAACTTACGAAGACGCTTATTGAGGAAATGTTAGAAAATTACTAAAAAATTTCAATTTTACCATAATTACCGCTCTTATTTTTTGATAATATCGCGTTTGGACATCCGTATATACAAAAAAATAAACATTTTTGCACATATAAAATAATTTCAAAATTATTTTTAAAATATTAGTAGTCGCTGAACTGGAGTAAGGTTTTCCATTTACGATTAGTTAATACAGTTGAAATTAATAAAATATCACTTAACCGTTAAAAATTAATACAGCATTTAAAAAGATTTAAAACTTTATAAATTATTCTAATTAAAATGAAAAAATGAAAACAATTCTTGTACAAATTCATTATTCATCGAAACAAAAAACAAAAACATTAAGGCAATAATAATCCATAATATATTTTATGCATAAAAAGAATTAAAATATCTTTTAATTAAAAAATGTCTTAGGTTTATTGAATTTTTTATTTGACAATTCAGAGCAGATTTTCTCTAAATGGGAGTCCTGTCCAACCAAAATAATTCCCTGATTTAAATTCCCAGATGGCTTTTCTTTATAAGTAATATAAACAATGTTTATATAACTTATAAAGAAAACGCTACAAAAAAGAATTTCTCGACATTTAATGAAATTAAATAAACAGTGTGTGTGTGTGTGTGGGTGGGGTAACAGATGTAAAGAAACAAAATTAAAAAAGAAACGTTTCTAAAATATATTTTTTTTTATTCATTTGTGAATAAGTTGTGGAACTTTCATTAAAATGGGACAATGATCTGATTTTTTTTCAAGAATTTTCAACTCCATGAGTTTTTCCCCGCAAAAAGACGCTAAAATTGCCCATACAAATTTATGGTCACCTACCAACGCAAGAAAAACAAAATTTCAAACGTTCTAAAAAAGATACAAAAATTTAATTTAACAATAAAAAAATCCTTTGGATTTCCTCTTAATAATAACATAAAGATTTTGACGATAGAACTTTGTTTTCATTAAGTTTAGGGTATTTTCCCTCATGGTATGCTAATTTGTTAGCGAATCTTTGGAGGTACCAAAATATAATCATTGCAATTCATGTCAGTAAAAAACGTGAGACCAAGAAGTTGCAGTGAATTGCTATCCAGGAGGTTAACATCAGCCATACCCATGGAAAGCGGAATAATCCTTTAAGATGGTTAATAGAAAGCACTTTTGTTTTAAAGACGTTGCAGTTTAAGCAACTTTCAAGTTGATCCTATTAGCGGAAGTCTTTCTCATTTGTTTTTTGTTTATATTTCTTTTCGTTTTCTTCGATTCATCTTTACGGTGTTTTCGTTTGCGTTTTTTTCTTGTTTTTTTTTTTTTTTTTTTTGACATTCATTCATTTGTGTCTTCTTGATTATGTGAAGTTTTCTTCTTATTTTTATATGATTTCGTTTTTTAGCCATTCCAATTTTTTTTCCATTTTCTTTTTCTTTCTTTCTTGCAATCTTACAATCGTTTTCCTTTCTTTCTTTTTCTTTCTTTCTTTCTTTCTTTCTTTTATGTTATCTTCCTTTCATTTTTGTTTGTTTGTTTGTTTGTTTCTTTCTTTCTTTTGATTTATCTCCATTTTCTTTCTTTCTTTCTTTCTTTCTTTTATATAATCTCCATTTTATTTCTCTCTCTTTCTTTCTTTCTTTTATGCTATCACCATTTTCTTTCTTTCTTTCTTTTATATTATCTCCATTTTTTCTTTCTTTCTCTCTCTCTTTCTTTCTTTCTTTCTTTTATGTTATCTTCCTTTCATTTTTCTTTGTTTGCTTGTTTCTTTTATGTTATCTCCATTTCTTTCTTTCTTTCTTTCTTTCTTTCTTTCTTTCTTTCTTTGGGCTAACTCCCTTCCTTCCGTCCTTCATTCCTTTATCGACCCTTCTGTAAACAAAGTCCCCAAGAGGTCTGGGGACCGAAATCATTTCCAATGGCCATCAAGTGAAAACAACAGAATTCGAACTATCGTTTTTCCGAATCACTAACAAGCGTTCAGTATCGAGCACACCGCACCTGCATTTCTCAAATGCCATTAGGACAGGTACGCTCTTTGCAGTATGGTTTGCTAACGGCAGGAAAAGCAACATTTTCGTTCTTGACCGCTCCTCTTACCGAATGACCTCCACACAATGTCGAAGGCTTTTAGTTCCTGTATCTGATGGCGATTGACTTTATTGACTGTCAGATCAAAAAGAAAATACCAAAGCGAAATGGTATTCTAACCAACTGGTGGAATAGTTAAAATGACCAATCACAGACACTGTTGGTAAGTAATAGCAGAGGTTACAGTCAACAAATGAAGTGAACATCGAAATTTTTTGCTTTTTTTGCTTCTAGGAAATTCTTGGTATT
Source organism: Acanthosepion lycidas (assembly GCA_963932145.1). Taxonomy (NCBI): domain Eukaryota; kingdom Metazoa; phylum Mollusca; class Cephalopoda; order Sepiida; family Sepiidae; genus Acanthosepion; species Acanthosepion lycidas. Next base: position 26,179,361 of record OZ010614.1, read on the forward strand.
CATATAGCGGCTAGGTAATTTGAAAATTTCCGAATTGGCAGTTTCATCCTTAGTTCGAAGTGGTGGTGTTTTTTTTTTGTTTAGTTCATAAGCCAGTCAACTGCAGATCATAATTTGTCGTTCTTGCGTTTATTGTTGCCAACACCCTAAATCGAAATTACGAGGCGAGCAATCTGCGGAACTTGTGGACATGTTTCTAAATTTGGGCCCGAAGATTCCTGTAGGCTTAGTTCCCCAACCAGGGGTCCATGAATTATATCAGTTTGGTATTTTTGAGCCATAAAAATTCTCAGGTAACAGATTATCATTCAATAATTTAATACTGTCCGTAATCCTTGATAAACTACATCCAGCAGCAAGGCCTCTGATCAGGAGGTTTTGAGGAGCGCAGAACCACCTCTTAATTGCTGGTGTTTCCAGGTCCACCATGATTCATGATGGTACAACCTGCGAGGGTCTCAGATATGGGCAAATAGTGAACCCCCAAGCAAAAACAAAACACTATAAAATTATGAAAATATATTTTTATAGTAAAAATACCAGCAATACATTTTTATATAAAAACGTTACCAACAATAAATATTTATAGTAAAATTACCAACAATACAATTTTAAAACAAAATGACCGGCAATACATTTTTATAGTAGAATTATCAACCATACATATAATAGTATTACCAACAATACATTTTATAGCAAAATGACCAACAATATATTTTATCTGTAGTTGAAAGCATACAATTGCGTTCAAAATATACTTAGTTGAAGTCATAAAATATTTATGTTCAAAATATTTAGATTTCGTCATTAAATAACCCATAGGGGTGTTGATATGCCGCTAAACAAAATCAAACAACTAAACAACCAACATGAAAGAACGTTTTCATGGCATTAATCGATATAATATCGTACAATTTCTTAAATCAATCTGTATTTCAAAATATAACTTCAATAAAACTCCAACATAAAACACGTAATTAGTAATTAGTTCCACACAGACATGTATATGTGCAAAAGCTGAGTATCATCTACCATGTATTCATTTGTGAAAGAAGAATAACATACATCATTTTTATTACTTTAGAACTCCCAAGACAATTAAATTTCGACATTCAGTGACCCATAAGGAGTTGGTGTGCCGTTACACAAACAAATCAATCGATCCTACGGTGCAAAATAAGTGTTCAATTAGAATTTTTGGTTCCATCTTCCATACATTCTAGTCATTCGTTTGCTTTCTCTTGTTCTTCTCTTTTGTAGTCCATAAGTCATTCTGTTTTTAAGGGCAAGCAATTTCTCAAAAGACGCTCCATCATCATCATGAGTCACAAAAAAACAAAACAAAACAAAACAAAAAGTAAACGGCAAAGGGAAAGAATGCCCAACTTAAAGAACTGAAGGACTCCAATCCCTGGTCCGTTTTCATGGGTCAAGACACAAGCCCCACCGCCGCGCGAGTGGATGAAACTTGCTGGGAGATGGGCGACTTTATCGAGTAACCAAATTTATAGAATCCAGTCTGTCCTGATATTTAACCCATAGCTTGTGCGTGTGTGTGTGTATGTGGCGGGGGTGGGGAGTGAAGAAATCGATTCATAGCTAGTAGATATTCGAAGAACTTATCTTATTGATCATCTCCAGAGTTTCGCATAACAACTATCATCATTTGAGTGTTCGAAAATCTACTAAACTATTACTATATATATACACATACACGACAAAACAAACGTTAATTGTAGATACCAAAATTATCGAAGAGAAAAAATTCGACCGTGACTGCTGGTTTCACATGCAATGTAGATAGATAGATAGATAGATAGATAGATAGGGGGAGACTGAGATAGATAGATAGATAGATAGATAGATAGATAGATAGATAGATAGATAGTTAAAAATGTAATGAAAAATAGATATGAACATAGATGTGAACAGACTGATATATATAGATAGATATAATAGATATGAACATTCTGAGATAAATAGAGATAGCTATGAACAGACTGATCTAGATAGATAGATAGATAGATAGATAGATAGATAGATAGATAGATAGATAGATAGATATGAAAAGACTGAGATAAATAGATAGCTATATCGATAGATATGAACCGACTGCTAGATATGAACAGTGCGATAGATATGAACAGATTGGGATACATACATAGATACGTATATACATAGATAAATAGGAATAAAACAATATAGATAGATAGGTAGATATGAACAGTCTGAGATAGATAGATAGATAGATAGATAGATAGATAGATGTGAACAGACTGGGATAGATGGATAAATAGATAGATATGAACAGTCTGAGATAGATGGATGGATAGATAGATGTGAACAACTGAGATAGATGGATAGATAGATAGATAGATATGAACAGTCTGAGATAGATGGATAGATAGATAGATAGATATGAACAGTCTGAGATAGATAGATAGATAGATAGATAGATAGACTGATAGATAGATATGAACAGTCTGAGATAGATAGATAGATAGATAGATAGATAGATAGATGTAAACAGACTGAGATATATAGATAGATATGAACGTACTGAGATAAATAGAGATAGATAATAAGAGACTGACATAGATAGACTGACAGATAGATAGATAGATATGAAAAGACTGAGATAAATAGATAGGTATATAGATTGATATGAACCGACTGAGATAGATAGATAGATAGATAGATAGATAGATAGATAGATAGATAGATAGATAGATATGAACAGGGGCACCTCGAGGCGGTGTAATTGTTAGCAAGCTTATCTCGCTAGAACAATTACGATCGAGTAGTGAGTTCGATCCTCACTGGGTGACCCATACTTTCGGCCTTGCGCCGCATCTAAGCTACGCTTAGAAAATCACTATATAGACATGAACAGAATGATATAAATAGTATGAACAGACTGAGATAGATAGATATGAACATACTGATATAGATATATAAAAATGCAATGATAAATAAACATAAACATAGATATGAAAAGATAGCTAGCTAGATATGAACATGAGCAAAAATCTGAATCGTCCCTCTCATTGAGTTGTGGTATGACATTAGTCTGGATGACGACATGCCAGAGGATGTTGAACTCACAATCAGTCCTCTAAGGGTGATTGGTTTTATTAAGAAAACCTCTATTTATAAGCATTCTGTATACAAAATTCGCCTGAAGATTTCTGCTCTGAATCGTTTGTCAGACTCTGGAACAACTCTATCAACAGTGGTTATGGCATGTGTCACTTCGGGGCCGACACGTCCGAACATATATCCAAATCTGCAAGAAGAACTGACGTCATCGGATAAACCGCAATTTAAAAAACATCCCGAAAAGAAAAGAAAAGAAAAGAAAAGGAACAATGGGTGAATGTAGCTCGACCTAATTTGATAACAGAACAGATGGCTTTTTGGCGAAGAACGGATAATGAATCTTAGAATTCGCTGTGGGTAGTTTCGTCAGCATTCAAGATAAAATGTACGAGATAAGCTATAAAAAGGGAATTATCTAAGAACGCGTTACAAAAAAAAAGTGAAGGTAAACAAGCAACAAGAATAAAAACAATCACGAATTTTTCAGTCGAAAACCAATTCATTTGCTGTTTCAAAATCAAAACATTACGGCCGATGCATCCTTCGATCGTCTTCAGTTAAAATCTCAATTCTGTCCTCGTGTTTTTCTTTCTTTTTCATTTTCATGGCGACCCTTATAATATTTCTGGTGATTTTCTTAGTGTTGCTTACATTTGGCACAAGGCCGATAGTATGGCGCTCTCAGTGAGAATCGAACTCACTACTTAGTCGTAACTGTTCTGGCGAGACAAGCTTGATAACGATTACACCGTGTCGACGTGCCCTTATCAGAGATGATTTTCAAAGCGTATCTTAGATGTGGCACAAGTCCGAAAATATGGGGCACCCAGTGAGGATCGAACTCACTGTTCAGTCGTAATTGATCAAGCGAAACCAGCTTGCTCCCTCCCCACCAGTCATATTTATGTAGTTGATCATTTTTCGTTGCGGAAACTGAAATGATTGATCCGAGTTCAAATCCCCGCCTAGCCATGTGTAGAAGCTTCTTGTCTACGCTGTTAGCCGCTTACAGATTGCCCCTTTCATCGGATCATCACCGGAGAATCGATGTCCTCCTTCACGGGCTCAACCAGATGAAAGTCCAGCGGGACTAGATCAGTAACTGAGAACTGGAAACAAGATCGCTACCAACATCAACACTAGACAAAGTTGGTGAAAAATCGATATGGGCATCTATAAGATCGTTTTATTTCGAACTATTCTTAACCATTTGAGCCTTGACCACCGCTTTACCAGTGGTAGAGAAAATGACGTAATGCTCAGTCACCAGTTGAACAGTGGTAGAGAAAAATGACTTAATGCCCAGCCACCGGTTGAACGGTGGATAAACACTTGTAACTATTTTTATATATACGGTGAAACATTACATACCAATTATTTGCGAATTTTGACTCAGGAGCCTAGGCAGAAGGATTAAAATTGTTCAGGAAGGCAGGGATCAAAGAGCTAATGTCTTTCTTGTTACAGACGTTATTACAAATAACGTTTCGGCCAAATACTCTCTGTTCATTGTTTGGCCGAAAGGGGATATTATTATATTATTTTTTTCCCTGTGATGCTAGTTATTCATTTTACTCGCTGAACCAATGTTTCACGACAGGTGCTGGGACTGAATTCACGACTTTCTACTTCAGAAAATCTTTCCGCATCACGGGAATCCATTTTACACTGACGTTTTCAAATAAATTACAATAAAATTCAGGCACTACCTTGGCTCATCTGAACAAGTTTTGCAATAGCGAT
>OZ010614.1:26189202-26204202 GCA_963932145.1 Acanthosepion lycidas
AAAGTATATATATATATATATATATATATATATATATATATATATATATACTCGACTCTTCCGTCGAATTCAACGTATGAGGGTCAAGCAGATCAGTTCCGAGGAAACTGAGAGCCCGACGCCAGCACATGAGATTTGATTATATTGGTGAAGGTTTTGTGCAGAAACATCCACCCATTTTTAAGGGCCGAATACAGAGAGCTGGTGCACTACGTGCCACAAGGTCCCCAAACGACCCTCCGCAGGTTTTGAATTCAGAGTTACCCTTCTCCTAGACCAGTTGCCATCCAAGGATATAGAACCCAGTTTACCCATAGCTGGAGGGAGAAGAAGAGGATTCATACCTTTCCCAAGGGTATCAGCACGTAAATGAATGTAATGGGTTCGACTGGAATTCGAACTATGCTCTCCGATTCGTCAATCTGAGTTTAAGTTTATCCATTATTTTCTTTATATATATATATATATATATATATATATATATATATATATATATATATATAATAATTTTCTTTCGGGTACAGAACTTTATTATGGAAATAAAAACGATAAGACCAATTTTACTCTTCATGATAAAAAACAAACAAAAAAACCCCCCAAAAAACAACCAACCGACCGGAGCTCGAAAAGCAAGTCCTTATTACCCATATTCGAAATGCAGGTATCCCCACGCCATCTTTGGTGAAACAACTGTCATCAGAGTGTCTCTTTCTTGGGATCTATCTCCCTGTTGCAGCTCTAGAATCTATTTGGCAGGAATCATACTCCACTCCTCCATGTCACCATTCTGGGGAGCCCACTTTGCACAGGGCTCGAAGTTACCCAGAGGCAAATGCAAATTTGAAACCCTGCCATGATTCACCTGAGAGGTTTTCGCAGAAGTTTTCCTCTCCCAATTTGAAAGAATTGAAACTATCCAGATGACACTAATACTAAAATAGGAATGAGGATGCTGGGATATTAAGGAAACTTAGTATGACTTGTTTTACAGTGAAAGCCGTCAGTTACGACTGATGTCAAAACTGAAAAAGGAGAAAGCACAGTAAACCCCTGATAATGTTCCCATCAACTCCTTAATGATAATCAGCTTTAAATTTAAATGTTGACATCCGATGTATCTCCATGTTTGATTTAGTTTCATTCATTTTGAACGAGGTTAGCATCGATAGAAATCGAATGCAGAAAAGAAATGTCGTTTTGCCATCTTGGAGTCTATCAGCAAAATACGTGACTTTTCATTTTTTATAGCCAGAATGCACGGCAGACATCTTGTGACAATTTTTGTTGCTACATTTCTCAACCTCAACAAGCGTAAGAAAATCAACACAATCATTTGTAGGCAGCAAAAGAAGCGTACAATATTGATCGGTCAAACGAACGCCAGCATAAGAAAGAAAGAAAGAAAGAAAGAAAGAAAGAAAGAAAGACAGAGAGAGAGAGAGAGAGAGAAAGAAAGAAAGAAAGCGTGAAAGAAAGAAAGCGAGAAAGAAAGAAAGGAAGCGAGAAAGAAAGAAAGAAAAAGAGAAAGAAAGAGAGAAAGAAAAAGAGAAAGAAAGCGAGAAAGAGAGAGAAAAAGAGAAAGAGAGAGAGAGAAAGAAAGGGAGAAAGAAAAAGAGAAAGAAAGGGAGAAAGAGAGAGAAAAAGAGAAAGAGAGAGAGAGAGAAAGAAAGAGAGAAAGAAAGAGAGAAAGAAAGAAAGCGAGAAAGAAAGAGAGAAAGAAAGAAAGGAAGGAAGAAAAAGAAAAGGAAATAAAGAAAGAAAAAAAGAAAAAAAAAGGAAATAAAGAAAGAAAGAACGACAGACGAAATTTTTCTCGCCTTTGGTATTTGGAGTAAGAGTTCTGGCATTCTATTCATGCGTGTGAGGGATAAACGCCTCGTTTCAAAATGGAGATCTCAAGGTCTATTTTTTATTGACTAGTGGGCGCACAGACCAACCAAGAAGCTAGAATTTCTCTCTTTTGAACATGTCGTGTTTTACGAGTAAAGGGCAAAGCCAAGAATGCTTGGCTGGCGGCTATATCACGTTGAAATAAAACTTACCGTACGATCACTGAAGTTAAGCAACATCAAGCCTGGTCAGTATGTCGATCGGTGACCGCTGGGGAATATCAAGTGCTGTAATCATGGATGTGCGGATGGTGTAATGGATAGCGGCTCGGAATCGTTAATCGTAGAGCCGAGTTCCAATTCCAATTGGGTTCGTTATATTCACTTAGGCGCAAGAATCCACCTCTTCTCCCTCTCCACCGCACAGTTGAGTTAAAGGTTAATTAGTAATTATCGGTTAATTAGTAAGACTTGTATCACATAATTATTATTTAAAGAAAATTTTTTTTCTGGCTTTAAATAACCTGCAGAGGGTTGATAAACCGTAGAAAACGAATCAATCAATCAAATACTGATTAGCTACACAGGTATGTTTTTAAAATTTATTTATATTTTCTGGAATATAAACGTATAGAAACCCGTGTTCACAAAGTGAGGGATCTGTTTACATACTGACTATCATATGGAATTGACTCCCCACTTTATATCCACATTAAAATTTTTTGTTTGTTTATCAAATTGTGATTAGGTAGAAATCCACCTCGTAACCCTCCAGCTATAGGTTAATTAGTACGCCTTGTATCAGTAAATCATTATTATTTTAAAAAATCCTTACAATCCAAAAATATTTAGATAATCTGCAATGGGTTGATAAACCGTAAAAAACAAAATCAGTCAATGAATCACTCAAATACACTGGCATGCATGTCTTTTACATTTATTTCCATTCTCTGGAATATAAATCTATAGAAACTACTGTGACCACTAAGTGAGGAATCAGTTTATCTATTCATTCTAATATAGAATTGATACCCCACTTTATATCCACATTATAATTTCTTGTTAGTTTATCAAATTCTGATTAGGTATGAATCCACATCTCCCTTCATCCTTTGTCAGATTACATTTAGTATAGGACCAGCGAAATGATTCTAAGAGTTACATTTTCCATTAGATCCGACGTGCTTTGACCTTTCAACTACAGAGTGCTTGGATGGCCAAGCAATGTCTGGATGGTGCCTCTAAACAGAGATTTTTTTTCTGACTTTCGAAATAGACATATCTTCTTAGTTTCGTATCTTAACGTAAAAAAATCAATTTCTAGAGAGGGATGGATTTTTTTAAATTTATCAATCCAATAGAGTTATATTACTTAAAGGTTATTTTAAATAGATACTTGTATTTGAGTAGACGTTCCGTTTAAGCTAATATCGGTTTCACCTAGGGGAGTACAGGTTTGAATCCTGCTGGAGAGCGCAGATTATTCTCTAATAAGATTTCTCGAATATTCAGGCCGGTAAACAAAAATAAGTAAATAAACTGTTTAATAAATAAACGTAGTGTCTACGTAAATACGAGTAGCCACTAAAAATAAGCTACACACTTACACAGAGACACTCACACACACACACATATACATATATATAATAAATTCGAATGTCAGTGTGACATTGTGTCACACTTTTCAGTTTTATTCCTAGATGCCGTAGCCCAACATATCCTACCATTTTGGAATCAAGCCAACCCCGTGATCAAATTAAATATCTTTGGAATAATCGAAATTAATTGCGAAATACGGCAAAAGTCTCCCATGAAATAAAAATTGTTAGTATGGAAAGTAAGAACATCAAATTGTATTTAAATTAAGTAGCAGCAGAAGAATTATCGTTGAACTTTTAAAAGGTCAGCTTAAATATTAATGCAATACTTAAATGCAGCGATCAATTTTGAGTTCTTCTTTAGTTTATTGTTGCCTATCACATCTACTCCTACCTACCTATTGTGATGAAGGCCCAATGAAGAGCCCTTCGCAGGAGCTAGATTAAATGTCGTCCTATAGGGCAGCTTTTAAGCTAGTGTATATATATATATATATATATATATATATATATATATATATATATATATATATATATATATTAAATCATTTTTATGTTTATACATTATTTTTATAGATACAAATACTTAAGTAAATGCTGTTTATAATAAACAATATTAAACAACATTTACCGGCATGAATGTCCGAGAAATTTTCACAGAAAATATTCGTCCTCCGACAGAAGTCGAACCTGTATTCTATACGGAACCGTCATATAGCCTGACGTGCCTTAACCGATTTGGCCACAGAGGAGCATTCGTTTAGCAAGGTCGAATTTACTGCTTTTAAACTTCAAACTTCCATGAATCTCTCACGTACATTCATATCTGCTCAAAGCGCATCCAAATGTAAACAAAATACTTAAATATTTGTATCTATAAAAAGAATGTATAAATATTAAAAATGTCTTAAAATAACTGTCGGACTTTGTCCATTTCATAATGTATGACACACACACACACACACACGCATATATATATATATATATATATATATATGTATGTATGTATGGAAGAGGTTATAGTTGTTCCAACGAGAGAAAAGTGTATATTTTAAAAAGAAGAGAGAAACCGCAAATGTTTTTGGTTGTAATGTGATTTTTTTTGTTATATATTATTATTATTATTATTATTATTATTATTATTATTATAAATTATGTATATTTTTATTATAAATATATATTATATATATTTTTTATTATATATATGTGTGTGTGTGTGCGGTTTCTTTGTTTATTTGTTTGGTTGGGGACGACGTGATGTAATGGATAGCAAGCTTGGTCAATTACGAGTGAGTTCAATCCTTACTAGGTGCCCCATACTTTCGACCTTGTACCACATCTGAGCTACGGTTAGTAAATCGCTAAATGCGTGTGTGTGTAAGTTTGGTTTGGTTTGGTTTGTTGTGTTTTACGGTATATCAGCCTCAATGGATTATTTAATGCCAACAAAGTTTTTATTGCTGGTAATATTTTGTTTTGTCAAAAATCTATTTCTGGTAATAATTTTTTCCTTCAAAAATGTATTGTTGGTAATATTTTTTTTCTTCCGGTTCGGGGTTAACTATTTGCCCATAGCGGTGACCCTAACAGGTGCTACCACACGGGGTCAGGGTGGACCTGGGAACACCAACAATTAAAAGGTGGTTCCACGCTCTTCAAAATCTCCTTGCTGCTGGACGTAGCCAGGACGCGGATGTAGTTTATCGTCATACCCAGGACGGGCGTGTGTGTGTGTGGAAGAAATCAGATATAAATCAAATATATCTGTGAAGAACAGAAAACTTTTTTTCGTTTTTTACAAACGGCTTTCGTCTCTTGAGGAACTTCATCAAAATAAATTATTTAACTTGATAAACTTCATGGAGTGAAACGCATTGGTAAAGTTTTCCTTTTGTCATACATATATATATATATATATATATATATATATATATATATATATATATATTATAATTTTATCATATAGACAAAACCATTTTACTCACTACCAAGATGCAACTTGGTTTCAGTGCATTTCAACTGCACTTCGACGGCTGAGAATCGAAAATGGTTATGAACAATTCTGCTTGTAGGCAAGCCGTATGTGAAAGAATTATCGCTCTACTATCGGTATCGAGCCCTCTTTTGGATTCATGCTGTGAACGTTGGAATTTATATATTACTTTCGTTCTCATCGCATCTTAAATATATATATATATATATATATATATATATATATATATAAGACAAAAAAATACCGTTCTTTTGCTGGTTCTTGAACGGACTTTGAAGATGGAAGCCAGAATATGAAAGCCTGAGTGATCTTTTTCCTCTCAATATTGCTCAATTGGGGGAGACTGCGGGGCTGATAAAAAACGATTTTAACCTGTTCACTTTCTAATAGAATAACTCAAAGGTTTTTTCAGTGACCCTTACAACAAATGGTGTCACGATGGCTAAACATCTTATCTGAAAACCTGGAAAAAAGAAACTCAATTAGTTTAGTGGATTTTTAGATATTAAGCATTTTGTGGGATGGACAATAATTACAATATTTGGACAATTTTGCTGCTACATTATATATATATATATATATATATATATATATATATATATATATATATATTATATATATTTATATATATATATATATATATATATATGAAGTGTAATCGGGATGAATTAAGATATTTTGGATATCACAAGAATCAGTTTCGTGTCATTGACGCACTTGAACAATCAATCAGAGAGTAGCTTACCGCGGATGAACAGATGCTCTCCCGTAGGATTACTCATTCGCTAGTAGGATGCGTGTGCCTTGTATGACTGTGGCAAGCGCAATCATTGAGTGAAGAGATTCTTCATATGGTCTGCAGGATTTTTGTAAAAAAAAAATCGCATTATCTTGGTCTGTTATCTCTGCATTGCGAGTCAATGTTCGATTCCTTGCCACTTATAAAAAGGCGCCATGAAAATACCGCGAACATGGTTAAATTAGACCAAAGTGGCACCTAATGGCGATCTCGAATGATAATTTCCATAGTTCTTTGGAATATTTCAAGGAATCCAGGACAGGTAATTTTATAGGGACGAATATACCAATCTATCTTTCTCTCTCTCTTTATATATATATATATATATATATATATATATATATATATATATATATATATATATATATATATATATATATATATATATATATATATCCAAGTGTATGATTGGTGTATATTGTATATATTGGTGGACATTCAACATCATCACTTGTAATATACTTGTATTTTGATTGGCCATTTCAGCTCATGTGACAATGTTTCCCCTTACGAGGGGTGGTTAATTAATTTGAACCATTTAAAACCTTTATTCTACAATCTACATTCAACATCATCACTTGATAAGACAAATAATTATATATATATATATATGGTTGGATAGATGTGAGCTTGTGTTGCGTCAGTACGATGAAAAAACGACGAAGTTTCCCCCACCACTTCCACAATAACACCAATACACGCAATCTACATAAAACCAAAATTTAAAAAAAAAATTAATCAGTTTGTCTGACGATCGCTAAAGAGTGAAACCCAGGGTCACAAGCTCACATTTATCCAACCATATATGTTAGCTCTATCTCTGATATTGAGCGCTATCTAATAAGTACCGCGCATATAATATATAAATAATTATACACATATATATATATATTTATCTATATTTATATACACACACTTTTCACACACACACACACACACACACACACACACACACACACACACACACACACACACACACACACACACACACACACACACACACATATAATTATTTATTTAAAAATTATAACATAAATATGTTATAAAATCACTACAAAAATAGCCATTTTGTTTCAACACCTCTGATGTCTTATCAAGTGATGATATATATATATATATATATATATATATATATATATATATATATATATATATATATATATATATAACGTAGGAAAGTGAGATAAATAAAGTGAAAAAAGGGAATGAGAGAAAGAGAGGCAAGTGCGAGAGAGGGAAAGAGAAAAAGATAAAGGAAGAACGTGAAAAGAAGGAAGGAGAAAGAAAGAGAAAGATAGAAAAAGAAAAAAAACAAAGAGAAAAAATAGAAACAAAGAAAAAAAGAGGAAGAAGCAGAAAGGTGAAGAGGAAAGAAAAAGAAAGATAAAGGGAGCGAGAGAGAGAGAGAGAAGAAGAGAAACAGAAAAGCTAAAAGAAATAGTGTTAGTGCGAAAGAGAATGAAAGAGATAGATGAAGAGAAAGAAAGTGAGGAAAAGGAAATAGAGAGAGATAAAGAGAGAGAGATGAGGAGAGAGAGAAAAAGAGAGAGAGAGAGACAAAGAAAGAGAGAGAAAAAAAAGAGAGAGAGAGAGTTAGACAAAGATATAAAGAAAAGTAGCGGATTAGAAGTTCTTCGGATACAAAACCGTATTTTTTTTCATTCAGGGATATAATTTATAATTTGCGGGTCTCTAGGAGGGGGCAGCGGAGCACCCAGCCTGCTCGCATGTGAGTCAATACTTTTTTATGATTTGAAGATCACAAGAATCCCCGTTTCTGATTTATTGCAAGCTAAATACTCTGTTCTGTTTAGAGAAGACAAAAATTGTCGGCGACTGTTTTGTGGCCGAGGTAATGTTCACTGTTTCTGGTGCAAAGTAATCTTGTCTGACTATAAACTCAAACACACATAAAATATATATATATTAGGTTGGTGCAAAAATAATATCGTTTTTTCATATAGTAACATATGTTAGAAAACGACATTATTTTTGCACCAACCTAATATATGTATATATATATATATATATATATATATATATATATATATATATATATATATATATATATATATATATATATGTAATTATGTTATTTATTCGTGCGCCCACTCACGTGGAACGTGGCACAAAGCCGAGTTTACATGGTACTTAAGGGTAAAAATTACCAAAGCCCCTTTTTCGGCATTCCCCCTTTTGGAGACGGTTCAGGTCCCAGAATTTAACCCAACCCCTCCTACGAGAATGGTGAGAGGTACTGCCTGGGCTGGCATGGAGGACGACCTGCTGCTTCTAGTCACACTTAAGTTCTTATTAATCTTGACGGCATTATGCATCGGACGGGGCAGCACATCTGTAATATATATATATATATATATATATATATATATATATGAATAAAAAGATAGAACAGTAAGGATATATATATATATCCATAATGTTTTCTTTATCTTATATTCTTTTATTTTTTTACACTCAGTAACCCCTTGCATCTTAGTGGTTTTATTTCCTTGCCTATATGTGTGTGTGTGTGTGTGTGTGTATGTGTGTGTATGTGTGTGTGTGTGAGAGAGAGAGAGAGAGAGAGAGAAGAAACTAACTCTTAATAATATCAATTATGAACCTGGCCGCAAATTGCTGATTGTGTTCGGAGATTAAAACATTCATAAAACCTCTACATATTCAGAGAAACATTCTTGATAATGCCTAATAGATTAGCCGAAATCGCTGGAATCCACAAATCCTTTGTACACTTTTTACACACTCTGTCTCCCAAAAAGATAAAATTATTATTACAATGTTTATTAAAAATTATTATTAAAATTATTATCAATTTTTTTCCTTTTTCTTTTCCCGCTTTTTCCCTTTCTCTATTTTTTATCCCGACATATCTGTCTGGATGGATTGACTCCATTTCTAAAAAACTTTCCGTCTGAACAGATGAATACAAGAATATTCATGAAATAAATTATAGCCGAGAGGGATTTTTAAGGTTTTTCTTGACTTATCATTATATACAATATGTAGCGATTTTCCAAGCGTAGCTTAGATATGGCACAAGGCCGAAAGTATGGAGCACCCAGTGAAGATCGAATACACTAATCAGTCGTAATTGTTCTAGCGAGACAAGCTTGCTAACCATTACATCACGCCGAGGTGCCTTGTGTTGATTTTCCAAGCGTAACTTAGATGTGGCACAAAGCCGAAAGTATGGGGCACCCAGTGTGGGTCGAACTCACTACTCTGTCGTAATTGTTCTAGCGAGACAAGCTTGCTAACCATTACACCCTCATTATATTTTATATGTAATGGATATAAATCCGACAAATATTTTAATAAATTTTCTGTTTATACGTTATTTTTATAGATACTACTCATTTGAGTAAATGTTCTGCCTTTTAATTAATCATTAAATTTATAAGCAGTAATTTGAATTTTGCTAAACCGGAAGTCCTCCGTGGCTGTATCGGTTTACAGCACGTCAGGCCAAATAAACTCAATGTAACACGAAAGACGAATTGAAAGCAAGGATAATGGACGCATTCAACAAATTAAATAAGCAGATCGTCCAGAAGAGATACAGATTACGAAGTCGGCTGGAGACTGTGGTTGAAGCCACTGGGGTTTTTAGTGGATAAATTTACTCTTTAATATTTCCAGATATTTTTGCGTAATTTTCATAAATATATCTTTTAAAATGAGATGTTATTGTTATTTCCATTTTTAAGTAATTTAGATGACAATTTATCCATCGCACCACGCATATATATATATATATATATATATATATATATATATATATATATATATAGTGTAACCCGGATATAAGATACCCGGATATGAGATAAACCCGGATATAAGAGAGATTTTCCCTGGTCCCAAATTAGAGCCTTTGTTAATGTAAACAAAATAGACTAAACCACGGATAAGAGAGACCCGGATATAAGAGACTGCTCATCAGACACCGACAACTCTCTTATATCCGGGTTACACTATATATATATATATATACATAAGAGAAACCCGGATATAAGAGAGATTTTCCCTGGTCCCAAATTAGAGCCTTTGTTAATGTAAACAAAATAGACCAAACCCGGATATAAGAGAAACCCGAATATAAGAGACTTCTTCTCCGACCCCGGCAACTCTCTTATATCCGGGTTACACTGTATATATATATATATATATATATGTACAATAAACCAAACATTTAGAAAACCAACTTTCCTGCTCCCGCGGTTTCACACACCTATATATGTAAACATGTCGCTGGTAAAAGAGGAAAAGAAAGAAGTAAAGAGGGTGGGGTGGTGTGGGGTGGTGTGGTTAATTTTTTTTTCTTCCCCCTTTTTAGTTCTTTCTTTCTTTCTTTCTTTCCTTTATCAGAGACATAATTATGAATATGAGTGTCTTGGGATGGAATATCCAATTTTACTGTCTGATAATACCTAATTGGTAGAAACCGCAGTAGCAGGAGGGGTGGTTTTCTAAATATTTTATGTCTTTTATATATATATATGTATATAATTTTTTCAGATAGAATGTATCTGTAAATGAACAAAATGAATAAAAAGACATGAGGAGGTAAGTATATTTTACCTCTTATCTTGATATATATATATATATATATATATATATATATATATATATATTTAATTTCAATAAAGGTGCAATCAATTTACAAATTCATGAATTATTCATACATAAAACAAATACAAAGGTTAATGATTAAATGGCGAGAAATCCATCTTCGCGAGCAATTCAATAATATACAAAAACCCCGAATCTGTTTATGAATGAAAAGATCCTGTTTTATAAATTTCCGTTGCATTAGATCTTTTTATTTTACAAGCTTTCGTCTTGTTCCTACAGACATCCTCAGGTATGAAATATTGTGTTCTTGTTTATACTTTCAGTAATAAGTGGACAAACGAAAACAAGGTTGTAATCCGAAAAATGCTATGAGAAACGTGTGTAATAGTTTTGGAACGTGCAGGAATTTATAAAACAGGATCTTTTCATTCATAAAGAGATTCTGGATTTTTTTATATTATTGAATTGTTCGCGAAGATAGATTTCTTGCCATTTAATCAGTATTTGTTTTATGTATGAATAATTCATGAATATATATATATATATATATATATATATATATATATATATATATATATATATATATATATATATATATATAAAGATACGAGGAAAAATTATCGGGTTGATTTAAGCCTTTTAACACTCTTTATTCTACATTGAACACCATCATTTGATAAGACACCAGAAGTGTTGAAACAAAATGGCTATTTTTGTAGTGATTTTATAACATGTTTACGTTATAATTTTCAAATAAATTATATATATATATATATATATATATATATATATATATATATATATATATATATATATTATTAATATAAGATATTATAACAAAAACATGTGGGAAATCGCTAAACAATAGCTTTCATGTTTCGGCACAACGTTGTGCATCTTCAGTCGATGCTAAGTGACTGGAGATTAAATAATTTTTAGGAAAATTTCAAAACAATGTGTTACAAAGAGGTAACACTTTGTTTTTGAAATTTTCTTAAAAATTATTTAATCAACCTACGAAAAAAAATGAATGAAGAAGATATTATTATTGAAACAAAAATTAAACTGCCTTTTCCCTGTGTCCCAGACATATTATTATGACGTAATAATGTCGTTTTTTGACGTATTTTTTAACGTCAAAAAACGACATTAGTTCGTCATTATTTTTGCACCAACCTAATAGTTGTCTCTTTCTGAGGCTAAGTTCCGCAAAATACCGCTTTTTAGAACTTCCCACTGTCTGCATTTACTTTTTCTCTTACATTTTCGTAGTAAAATATAATTTGTGGAGTTTAAAAGTTTGTTTGAGTAATTGGTATCTGACATAAATTACAGCTCAAGTTTAAAATGGGGGAATTAGTGAAAAAAATGAACTTGCAAAGGATATTAATCTCCATAGCTTTGAGTAAAGGCGAATCGTCCCGTACAAATAGACTGAACTCGAAATATTCGATATAGTCGTATATCAAAGTATATTTGATCTATATTTCTTAAAATATTTCAACATAATGATATGATCGTCTCATTTTCCCTCCATTTTGTTTATTTAGTCTATGATTGAAATATGCCAGAACCGGTGCATTTTTTTTTTCAATGATAGAATCAACCGACGTTTATTTTGGTGTAACGTTAAACCGTTAGCTACAAGACGTTTTGAATTACGTGTAAATGTTCGCGATTTCTTTTTGGAAAGCTAATCGCCTGATAACCGACCGGAGAATGACTCTCTTAACCGTCCGCCTTACGATATAGTTCCAAGGCTGAGGTTATGAAAAGAAAAACAAAACTTGATATAAAAGCGGGCTCGCTGGGGCTGGGAATAAAAAAATAAATGAATATATAAAAATAAACAAGAGATAATGTAAACAAAAAAAAAAAAACATGGTCCGAATTACCAGGTATATTATTATCTTATTGGAATTTAAGAGAAAAATATTTCTGGGCTTAATCAGGTGAGGAAATAGTCCGGGCCATGGATAGAAAGTGATCAATGACGTCATTGACTGGGCTCTAAAAACGAAAAAAAAAAAAGGTTAAACTTTAGCATATTCCGATTCAGTTAGACAAAAACGAATTATCGCGATAAAACTATCATGGATGTAATATTCAATAACAATAGGTGTTAGTAGATTTAAATTCATTGTTCAACACAACTAACTACTTATAATTTCCCTATTGCGTTCAGTTAGTTAGTCTCTTTATTCTTTCTTTTTTTCTTTCTTTCTTTCTCAGTCTGTTCATATCTCGCATATCTTCATCTTTCTTTCTTTTTTCTTTCTTTTTTTCTTTCTTTCTTTCTTTCTTTGTCCGTTCATATCTCACATAGTTGCATAATATTTCTTTCTTTCTTGGATTAATGAATTTATTTAATAGCTTTATTTGCCATTGTTAAAATGTCATATTTTAGTCTTATGTGCCACTAGGGAGAGCCAGGCTATGATCAATGATGGAATGAAAGTGTTAAAAGAAAGTAGCAATATGAAAGGAATTGCAATCAAGCTATGATGCATTACTATAGAGGATCTAAGGGAAAATAAAGGCTTTATATTGACTATTGTTAAAATGTCATATTTTAGCCTCATGTGCCACTAGGGAGAGCCAGGCTATGATCAATGATGGAATGAAAGGGTTAAAAGAAAGTAGCAATATTAAAGGAATTGCAATCAAGCTATGATTTATTACTATAGAGGATCTAAGGGGAAATAAAGTGTTTAGATTGACTATTGTTAAAATGTCATATTTTAGCCTTATGTGCCACTAGGGAGAGCCAGGCTATGATCAATGATGGAATGAAAGGGTTAAAAGAAAGTAGCCATATTAAAGGAATTGCAATCAAGCTATGATGTATTACTATAGAGGATCTAAGTGAAATAAAGGCTTTATATTAACTGTTGTTAAAATATCCTCTTTAGTGTGCCGCAAAATATTTTCATGGAAATATATTATTGGATTCGAAATTCCTTCATAAATGTTCCTTCTAATATTGGACATCAGTTATGTGAAGAAGAATGCCCACCATTTCTAGTGATCGATGGCTGAAAATAAAACATTCGCCGTCAATCGCTGACATACATTTTGGATACAAAAAGAACATTCCACATTAGCTAAAAAGATTTTGTCAGTTTTATTCCAATATTCTACTTTATGTGAATTCGGCTTCTTAACCCTGAATAACTTAAGGAGCAAGAAGTGAGAAAGTCTACGCTCAATTGAAAAAAAAATGAGGCCCTGTTTATGACAAATTCTAACAAACATTGAAAAAACCGTTTTATTTCATAACATTTAAATATATACCTTTTAAATTTTTTGCTAAGTGTGCCGTGATATTTTCATTTGCTACTAGGAGTGCCATTGCTTTAAACGGTTCAGAAACACAGCTATAGAGGGTCTAAGGGAAAATGCAATTGTCATTTGTACCTTCATTGGCGGGAGGAGAGCAACTTTTCCTCCGATTCTGTTTATCGTCCACTCTGTTCCATATCCATTAATCTCCATTTTATCGCAGCTGATAATTAATTACGGATGATCTGAATCCACCTGGGCTCAGTTCAAATGCACAACGCACACTTTATAGCTTATTAGACTCTCTCTTTTTTCTGAAACAATTCATTATTTCATTCGCTGTACAGCATACCAAGTAATACAGTTAGCATCTGGTGAAACACACGAAAAAGCTATTACCTAAAAATACACATAAAAGATTCAACCACGAGAAATACATCAATTATACATCCTTACTTGATTATATTACTTATCTATCTTTTATGGCCTCTTCTTTATCTATCTATCTATCTATCTATCTATCTATCTATCTATCTATCTATCTATCTATCTATCTACATTTGTCTATTCCTATCTATCTATCTATCTATCTATCTATCTATCTATCTATCTATCTATCTATCTATCTATCTACATTTGTCTATTCCTATCTATCTATCTATCTATCTATCTATCTATCTATCTATCTAAATCGCCCAGGAGCTTGCTTTTTCAGTTTATTTTTATTTATTTATTTCAGTTTCATACAAATTGATGAGCGCCTTTAAGATTTTTGCTTAATACTGAGCCTATCTTAAAAGTTGCCCTTCGTGAGCACAATCTTGCAAACGAAACTTCGAACAAATTTACTTTTTGCTTTAGATAAGTTTTTAATTTTATTTTGAAAAAAAAAAAATTGGCAATTTG
>OZ010614.1:26209202-26271702 GCA_963932145.1 Acanthosepion lycidas
TCCTAGAAGCTCATTTCATCTATCTATCTATCTATCTCAGTTTGTTCTTATCTATCTATCTGATGTGGGTGCCAAAGTTGGGCCCACTGAAGTAAAACACGGAACACGGATTAGATGTAAGAAAGATATATTAACAACAGGTTACAGAGATAGTATAAGCAGAGCTTACTATAAGTTAGTGTCCAACACTGGTAGTCGTACGAAACTCTCTGTCAGTCTCTATCACTCTCCTATCACTCTCTCGTAGAGTGATATGTCGCCTACTTAATATAGGCCTGGAAGAGTCTATTGTGTAGGTAGTTTCCGGTCTCACAATATCCCTTCCAAAGAGTTTTCTTTTTGAAAAGGAGAGAAAAAAAAAACTGTTAATACTTTTTCCTCTTGGGATTTACGTCGAGCGGTTGAGTAAATTTCCTTTTCCTTCCTGAGCGTCGCACTTCAGGAGAGACTTGGGGCATGTCGAGATCGAAATGATCGAAAATTACGTCGATCGGCTCTTCACAGGTATTTTGTAGTGATTCCTTCAAACGGCATTTTCTGATCTGGTTCCAATGGCCTTTGTGAATGTTTCTCGGTCCTTGGACCATATATACCAGTTCGCCAATTCTCTGCTTTATGGTACCCACTTCCCAGAATGTCATATTGTTCTTGTACGCCTTGAAAAAGACCCTATTGCCAGGATTGAAATATTTCCTATGAGGCGATACGGTTTTTTGAACTTTGCTTGCCGTGGCATAAGTTTGTCAAAGACAGACTTGATTTTTCTTGCGAACATTGTTTCTGCTGGCGAGCTTCCCATAGGCGTGTTCGGATTAGGGGTTATCCGATACACCTGCAGAAATTGTTGCAATGCTCTATCTGTCGGTGTGCCTAGAGCCTTTTTTAAAGCCCTTTTTAACGTGTCCACGAACCTTTCGGCCTGGCCATTTGACCTAGGGTGGTACTGAGGCGTTGTAACGTGGTCCACCTGATATGACTTCCAGAAGTCTCTAATGTGAATTGAGTGCCATTATCAGTGACTATACAATCTACGACGCCAAAACGCGCGAATAGCTCGTGTAGAAATCCGATCGTGCAGTTTGTGGTTGGTCTTTTACATTGTAGGACCTCAGGCCATTTTGAGTGGCTATTCACAACAATGAGGTAGTACATGTCTATAGGCCCTGCAAAATCCACATGAATTCTTTTCCAAGGATTATCTGTTTTGGGCCATGGTTTGCACGTCGTGGTTGGAGCTTTTGCTGCAAGCGCGCATCCTTTGCATGATTCTATCATGTCTGCTATGTCCTTGTCCATATTTGGCCAATAAACGTAGCAGCGCATGAGGCTTTTCGTACGGTTCTTCCCCGGATGTCCCATGTGAAAATTCCTGAGGATTATTTCTTTGTAGGCTGTTTGGAATCACTGCGCGGTCATTATATAGTAGGACATCATCGCAGAGGGAGAAAACTTCAGGCACTTTGGGGTCTTTATTGCGAATTTTGCTTTTTATGGATTGAATGAATTCATCCTCTCGAGACTCCCTTTTTATGTCGGCCAAAGTAACTGGGAGCTCTTTTATGGTACTCGCGATCATGTTTTTTATTTCACAATTTGTCCTTAGAGTAGCAATGATGGAGTCTTCAAAGACTTTTGTATTTTTTGGAATGAGTCGCGATAAACTGTCTGCATGGCGAATATTTTTGGATGTTAGGAACTCTATCTTGAAATTATAGTTTAAGAGAATCGTTCCCCAACGAAGTAGTCTATTTGCAGTATAGACTGGCAGACCTTTTTTAGAACCAAAAATTGTAATTAGAGGTTTATGGTCTGTCTGCAGTATGAACCGTCTACCATGTAGATATCTGTGAAATTTTGTCACAGCGAATATTAACCCTAGAGCCTCTTTCTCTATTTGAGAATATTGTTTCTCAGCTGGAAGTAGAGATCTTGATGCGTGAGTCACAGCTTTTCGCGAACCGTCTGGCAGTTTATGTAATATGCAAGCGCCTATGCCGTACGAGCTTGCATCACTTGCGACTATGATGTCGAGACTAGGGTTGAAATGTGTGAGGGAGAGGTCTGAAGTAAGAGTTTTCTTGATCTTCTCGAATGCGTCTTGGCATTCCGGGGTCCATGACCATGGTTTGTCCTTTTTTAAAAGTTGGTTTAGAAGCCCTCTCAAATTTTGCATGTTCTTAATGAACCCTTGGTAAAAGTTAGCTAGGCCGAGGAAGCTTTGTAACGCTTGAACGTTATCTGGGGCTGGCATGTTTTTGATCGCGCTGGCTCTTTCTGGATCCGGTCGACGACCATCTTTATTAATGATGTGTCCTAAGTATTTAATCTCTGGTAAGAAAAAGTCACACTTTGCCTCCTTAACCTTAAATCCGTATTCTTGTATCTTTTCGAATACGTTTATTATATGGTTCCGGTGCTCTGCCGTAGTTTTACTAGTAACCAGTATATCATCCAAATAGGCTGTTGCGTAGTCAAGATCGCCCAGCATGGCGTCCATGACCTGCTGGAAAATTGCAGGCGCAACCTTTACTCCAAAAGCAAACCTGTTGTATTTGTACAACCCTCTATGGGTGTTTATGCAGAGCAATTTGGAACTTTCTTCTTCCACCTCTATCTGAAGGTATGCGTCCGAGAGGTCGATTTTAGAAAAAAATTTTCCACCATTGAGTTTATTGAAAATTTCTTCAGGGCTTGGGAGAGGATAGTGGTGATCTTGCAAGGCATCGTTTAACCCTGTGGAAAAATCTGCGCATACTCATATTTGATTGGACTTCTTTTTTACGTAGACCGTAGGTGCTGCCCACTCGCTGAAATCTGTTTTTGACAGAATACCTGCTTGTTCGAGTCTATCTAACTCTTTATTGATTTGTTCTAGAGCAGCGAAAGAGACATTACATTTCTTTTTGAATACCGGTTGTGCATCGTCCTTCACCTTGAACTTAGCTTTCATTTTAGTACATTTCCCAAGGCCGCCAGAAAAAACCTGGGGAAATTGTTGTTTGAGTTCCTTTTTTAGATTTACCAAATTGGACGTTGTACTTTGTATCTTGCGACAAAATGTACTCATTGGGCAATCCCAAAGATTGAATTTTTCTATCCAATCAGTTCCAAATAAGTTGTCTGAAGTTTTTAATACGTAGGCTTTGAGCTTTTTGGTAACTCCATTTTGTGTTACTGTAAGTATTACCTCGCCTAAAATGTTAATATTTTCGCCAGTTACGGATTTTGCTGTTTTATCCGTTTTTAATAAGGTCGGCTTGTTCAATTTTCGCCAAGTACGTTAGTTAATGGTTGAAATATCAGAACCCGAGTCAAGCTAGAATTTAATGGACTTATTGAAAATATCCACTGTTACATATTTTCTTAAATTCCTATCGAGAATATTGTCAGATTGAGCTTGCCTAATTTTATTTTTGGGTTTTCTCGTTCTGTTGGCGTACCAGCACGAAGTTAAAGTATACCCACTTTTATTGCAATTTTTGCAATATTTTTTGTTCTTAACTGGACAGAATTTCATCCAATGCCATTTACCACAATGGCAACATGGTCCGGGCTGTTTCTTTAACTTATTTGAGTTTTGGTTACTGCGTAATTTAGGACATGAGATTTGCCTTTTGTCTTTTTGAGGGGAATAGGAGGTAGACTTACTTCTGATTTTATTAATCTGAGTCACACCTGATTCCTCGATAGTGTTTGAGTCACGCTTTACAGATATTACTCTTTGACAGCCTTCTGCCAGTTTTTGGAGAGTCAATCCTTGTTCGTTCTTAAGCTTAGTCAGTACCCGTCGTCTGACTTCGGCGTCTTCTGCAGATACTAGACCTTGTGCGAAAATTAAGCACTTAAAATCATCGGCAGTCAGTTCGGCTAGTTTAAAATCATTACACAGCTTGTTCACCGATGCTGCAAACGTTAGAAAATCTTGCTGGCTGTCTTTGACTGTTTTCAGGCATTTCCAACGTTTGTGGAACAAGGTTGTGTTAGGCCCGAATAATTCAAATAGGAGCTTAATCGTCTCTGAAAAATCCAAGTCAGTCGTTTTCTTGGGTAGTATGAAGTCTACGAACCTACTATGTTCTGTAGTTCCCAGTTTTCTCAATAGTAGACGTACCTTTTTTTTACTGGGCCATTGTTCACAGTCTACGTTGAAAATATCTTCGTAGCGCCTGTAAAAGGCCTGGAACGTTTTGTCTTCCTCTAGTACGTATTCAAAGGTTTCCATTGAATTGTAGATTATACTCTGGGAGAATATTGTATCTTTTTCAGAGTTTGAGCCTTTTAATGCATTTACGAGTAATTCTTTAAGTTGTTTCTGTTGTAGTTCAGCATTCTGAAGCGTAATTTTTTGGAATTTCCTTTGTTGTTTATGTAATTCCAAAAATAGTTGTTGTTGTCTTTCTTCTGATTTTTGTTGCTGGTCCAAATTTAGTTTTAACATTTGGGCAACTACTTTTTGCAAATCTTCCATATTTAAAAATGACAGCGCTTTTTTGTTGCTTTGAAACACGTGTACTAAGAGAAGGTACACAAAAAATCTTGGATAGGTTTTTCTTCCTTTTTTTTTCTTTTACAGAAAAAAAATATGGACAGACGATAGTTAAACTAAACTAATCATGTATGTTTAGTTTTTTTTTCCCGTGGTTCTGTTAATTTTAACGTAATTCAATAATTTTTCACCACACTTATGTATTTTTTTTTATAAAGGTACAAAAAGAAGAAAACTCACCTCAGTGAATTTGAGGGGAGAATAATTTTATGCCCGAGTTCATCTCAGTTACATAAAAATTTTTCGATAGTTTTTTCCGAAAACTTGAGTACAATGTAGTACTTGATCTTGTGTTGTGAGTTTTTTTTACAAACAACTGTTTTTTTTCTGTGTGTGTGGGTGTGTAGAAATCGTTCTCGTATTGGACAGACTTTAATATTCCGTAGATGTCGAATCACTAGTTTGTCAATAGCGTTTGGTATTGGAATATATATATACGCTGGGTGTTTAGCTTTTAAATCGCTAATGTATTAATACCAGCTTAATTTCACGTTCAACACTGCTGTGGGAACGCGTGGAGTTTGTGTATTTTTTGAGTACTGTCGCTATCGATATGGTGAGAAGGAAATCCTCAAATCTTTCTGTCGCCACTGTTGTGGGACTGCAAGGTATTGCGGTTTTTCGACGTGAATCCGTTTGTAGAATTCTTCATCAACACAGATGTGGGATTGGTAAGGTATTTAGGTTTCGCCGTGAGTGCGTTTCTAGAATCCTCGTCGCCACTGATGTGGGTGCCAAAGTTGGGCCCACAGAAGTAAAACACGGAACACGGATTAGATGTAAGAAAGATAAATTAACAACAGGTTACAGAGATAGTGTAAGCAGAGCTTACTATAAGTTAGTGTCCAACACTGGTAGTCGTACGAGACTCTCTGTCAGTCTCTATCACTCTCTTATCACTCTCCTATCACTCTCTCGTAGAGTGATATGTCGCCTACTTAATATAGGTCTGGAAGAGTCTATTGTGTAGGTAGTTTCCGGTCTCACAATACTATCTCAGTCTGTTCATATCTATCTATCTATCTATCTATCTATCTATCTATCTATCTATCTATCTATCTATCTCAGCCTGTTCTTATCTATCTATCTCAGCCTGTTCTTATCTATCTATCTCAGCCTGTTCTTATCTATCTATCTATCTATCTATCTATCTATCTATCTATCTATCTATCTATCTATCTATCTATCTATCTCATTCTGTTCATATCATTTGAACCACTAAAACTATTATCTAAAAAAATTCTTCAAATCTAAATATATTTTCCGGCTTTACATAAACTGTAAAGGGTTGATAAGCCGTAAAAAATGAGTTAATCAAAATACACACACATAAATGCCAGGTTTGTCCTATTTTATTGTGTATATTCCAAATGAAGTTACTAATGTTTATAGAAATATTTAATAATCCCTGTAACCTTCATTGCTTCCTAGAAGCTCATTCCAAATGCCAATAAGTTTATAGATGTCACGTTTGTAAAATTATTTAGGTTTTGAGATAAAATACGAGAGCAAATCATTATTCAACGTCCTTCTCTTGATATCAACATTAGGCCACCGAAATGGTTCTGCAAAGTGATAATCAGAAAGAGCAAGATCCGGAGAATATGAAGGCTGAAGCAATTTTTACCATCCTATTTTCTCTAAGAGATCTTTTGTCAATCGTGCAGTGTGAGGACGGACATTTTCGTGATGGTGGATTACTCTCTTTTCTGTTGATTAAGAATTAATCGTAAGAATACAGAATATACGCTTGTCAGCAACAGAAAAAAAGCCTGAGAATTTCAAAAGTATTAGTTTCTTTCATCGTAACGGCAAATTTGACCAGGCCGTCCGTCTACGGCTGTGAAAGGACTTCGCACATCTGAAAGGAAAGAAAAGTTTATTGTTAGTGGATACATGCGTATGTAAACAAGCAAAGTAGCCCCTTTCTCAGTCTTTCGCCGACCGGATAAATTAATCCCTATGTTGTGTTTCGCTCCTTGTTCCCGTCTGTAAGCACCAAAACCGGGAAAGGTTTGTTGCAACTTCGCAAGGAAATGAAAAACGTCACGACGAGAAATGAGAACTCTAAGCTCGTTTTCAATACACTGAGGTGTTTCATCCAGGTATTCACTTGCTAGGTCTGGGTGGGTGGGTAGTTAGGTAGGTGACACTCAGGACAACTGCTATCTCGGATTATTAGAACAGCCCTTCCCTTCGACTCTCCCTCTTACCATCTCAACATCATGACATATGGCTGACAACACGAATGGGCGGCATCGAAATTCCCCGAGGATCAATTTCTCTCCTGCCAAGAGCAAACCAGAACTCCCTCAATCCCAAGCATGACTCTCCTGCCAAGTGCAAAACAGAACTCCCTCAATCCCAAGCATGACTGTCAATATAGACCAACAAGCGGAAATCGTCAATATCCGGCTTTGTTTTTACTTGACTCCGAAGTTTTATTTATCTATTTTTTTTTGTATTTATTCTTTTGTTCCCATCCTGTCAACGGGATGCCGCTTAGAAGATTCAACTTCAAAGACCCCACCCGTTGGCTATAAAACACTTGAGCTCGAGATAAAATCTCAGACCTTTATCTTCTATGTGAGTGTCCCAGTCTTAGTGTTACTTGTAGTTTAGCGGGATTGGCGGGTTGGGTTCAAATTGAAGTCGTGATATCATTTATCTTCGTCTGTTTATTAATAGCTCCCACGTGGTACTTATTTTTATGCTAGGCCAGCATTTAAAAATATTTTGCCAGGCTTCCACTATGCATATAAAGGAAAACATTTGTGGTGACCGAGTCTACTTTATACACTGATTCTCCTTTGATCTTCTCTGTCTAGTATTTTTATTTTATGCCACTGCGTTTTTGATGTAATGGAATAACCCGTCACTCCCATGAGTGACTACATTATAGGTAGTAACTACCTATAAGTATCTGTAAGTCAACGGACTACAGAAACTACCTGAAATCTTTTCAGCTAGACGGTCGAACTCTCTGCCTCTGAGCAGAGAGGAACCCGGACGAAGCTCTGCTGAAAGGGGGAGTCTCGTTCGGGGAGGTTGGCCAACCCGATTCCGTTTATGCGGGTTCTACGGGCATTTTTTGGCCGAGTGTACGCCCTCGGAGAACCCACATTAAACCCGGTCTTGTGACACATGCAGCCCTCGTGTGTGTGTGTGTTGGGGGGGGGGGGCTAAATATACTAGCCGAAATCTTTTTTCGACTTGCTGGTCGAACTCTCTGCCTCTGAGTAGAGAGGAATCCGCACGAGGCTATGTCGAAGGGCAGAGTCTCGTCCGGGGAGGTAGACAGACCTGAACGCGTTTATGCGGGTTTTACGAGGTATTTTTGGCTAATCCTACGGGCTCGGATTGCTCCATATTAAATTCGGCCTTGTGCCACATCCTACCTCGTGGGGAAGTTGGCAAATATTATCTGGGATCTGTTGAGTACGATTCAGACTTACGTAAGAACTACCGACCTTCCACTAGTAGCACTCACTACTGGATTGACTTGTGATGATTGTGCACATAACTGTTACCTTATTTCTTATTTTACTGGTTTTACAATAAACCTTTACTTATTTTATCCACCTTGTTTTTTCAAGTATATATTCCTATTATTAGGTTGGTGCAAAAATAATGTCGTTTTCTCACATATGTTACTATGTGAGAAAACGACATTATTTTTTGCACCAACCTATAAGCATGGAACACACATTGGTAAAGAAGAAATTCATTTCAGACGTTTTCTTTCCCAGAACTGTTTTGATAGGCGAACATATTGTGCTAAGCAAGACGACAAAGTAAAAACCAGTAAGAAAATAATAATAATAGCTCCCATGTGGTACTTATTTTTATGCTAGGCCTACTGATGCAGCATTTAAAAATATTTTGCCAAGCTTCCACTATATATATAAAAGAAGTCATTTGTGTTTACCGATTCTAATTTATGGACTGATTCTCCTTTGATCTTCTCTGACTAGTATTTTGACTTTAATCCAATGTATTTTCTTCTATTATTTCTCATTACTTTCTAGTCTGTCTCCAAATATGGGAAAATATTTGGCACACCAAATTCTTCAAAGTCAACCCCAATGATATTTCTGTCTGCTAGTGGTAGTGGCAGTGGCCGCAGCCTCAGTATTAAAACTCCTTGCTAAGGAATATGATGCTGAGGGTATTTATAGAAGGATATTAAAATGATTTGAACTGTAGAATAACCACCTCTCCAGCCCACTAACTCCGGACGAACGTAACACTTGCTCCATTGACAATGATTTATTAAAATGTTTAGTTTGGAAATTGTCAATAGAAATGTTGAGATTAACGTAATTACGGGGACGATAGAATATTGGTTCGGGATGATACAAAATTTTTATTTAAAATTTCATCGTGACGTCAAGTCTGGTAACTTTGATGAGGAGGGTAACATCGACAAAAATATCAGTGAACTGAAAAATTTCCTAAAAACAAACAAACCTATGCGTAGCACCCCCCCCAAAAAAAAACAAGACATTATTCGGTCTATTGTCCTCATCTTTGTCGCCATATTCATTACAACGTTTCGGCCGTTGTACGCTCCGGCCTTCTTCAGGTGGTTTGAATGTCGAACTGAACCCTTTATTTCGCTCACTGGGGTAGACTGTTCTAGTTCCATGTGCCATGTTTAATGGATGTCAGTTATCAGTTATCTCCTGTTAATTCCCCTCTCCAAGTTCTCCACTGCCTTAACCGGGTATTGAACTCACACTCTTTGGGTCCTGTCACTGGATCCAACCAACGTCTTTATCCACTGTGCCATGTCTCCTTGAGGACACATGGCACAGACAGATATAGACAGACTCCAAACAAAACAAAAAAAAAAAAAAAAAGAGAAAAAAAAGAGCAACCATTTTTTTCTTGAAAATCTTTTTTTTTTTTTATTAAAAAAAATAATAAAATGCATTTTCGGGTTTTTCAAAATTTTTATTGAACTTTTGCTGACTTAATTTTGTTCCACTGAAAATATTTACCATTGAGTGGAAAAACTTTTTCATTTGAGAAAAAAAAAAGGTTCTGGTGTTGATAAGAAAAAAATAGTTCCAAATACTTAATAGTTGATAGTTAACAAATGGAGTGCAGAATTAATATCAATTGTCACCCACCGCGACACGAATGAGTCCGAACTTTTATTGCCGATAACTCCCAAACGGTAGATTTTATCAAAATTTCTTTGTTATTTTCGAATTAAGCATGTACATTTACACCTAAATGGAACTATTCGGGAAATTTTTATTAGAATCTGAGCGCGGGGCTTGAACTGCAAATTACCCTTTTGAGGTTCCGAGTTGAAATTAGTTCTGTTACCCTAACAAACACTTAACACT
Source organism: Acanthosepion lycidas (assembly GCA_963932145.1). Classification (NCBI taxonomy): domain Eukaryota; kingdom Metazoa; phylum Mollusca; class Cephalopoda; order Sepiida; family Sepiidae; genus Acanthosepion; species Acanthosepion lycidas. The sequence continues at coordinate 26,219,106 of OZ010614.1, forward strand.
TAGCTCTGTGGTTAAAAGGCTTTGCTTAATACAGAGTATCCACAACCAAACAAAAAAAAAACAAAACAAAACAAAATAAATAAAAAAAAAAATAAATAAATAAACTAAAATAAATAAAATAATGTGCTTAAGTCCACATCACGTTCCGTACGATCACCGAAGTTAAGCAACGTCGAGTCTGGTAACTACCTCGATGGGTTGTTTGTTTCTGTTTAGTGGCATATCAACCACTATGAGAGATTTAATGCCGAAATTGAAATATTTTGTACACAATTTTTATTTTATTTTTGGGAATAATAACGGTTTTAGTGATACAAGTCTGACTAATTAACACATAGCTAAGGGAAGAAGAAGTGGATTCACACCTTTACTCAAGGCTTTTTGTGTGTAAGTGAATATAACGAACCCAGCTGCAACTGAACTTGGATCTCCGATTAACAATTCCTAGTTATTACACCAGTCGCACATCCAAGCTTACAATACCTAGTATTCTCAAGCGGTCACGTATCTAGGTACTGACCAGGATCTACGTTGCTTAACTTCGGTGATATTACGGGAACCGGTGTTTCAACGTGATGTGACCGTAAGTCACCTGAGTGAGTGACCGCTTGAGCATAACAAGCGCCGTAAGCTTGGATGTGCGGGTGGTGTAATGGATGACCGGTCGGAATTTGTTAACCGGCGAGCCGAGTTCCAATTCCTGTTGGGTTCGGTAGATTCACTTATGCGCAAATACCTTTGGAAAAGGTATGAATTCATTTCTCCTACAAAGTATCGGTGAAATAGTAAGACGCGTATGACTAAATCATTATCGTCTCAAATTTAAAAAAAAAAATCTAATACTATTTTCTGGGTTTAAATAAGATGAAAAAAGGGTAGATAAGCCGTATAAAATGATTCAATAATCAACAAAATATTTTCACTCTTTGTTTTCCTATAATTTCAGATGTAGGCATTCAATTTCTTTTAATCTTTAACCGTTAATCTTGTTTGTAAGTCAATAAATACTCCATTCATTATTATTTAAGGAGGGAGTACATTTTTGGAGACATCCTGTATATATTACCCCCCGTCCCATAAATAAATGTGGATTATCAAGGTAGAAAACGAAGTTGGCTTGTCAAGTTCAAATTCCAGCTGCCGCCACTGCATTCGCACAAACTAGACTATCCGCGATCCGTTGGGTCACTGACAGTTCATGTTATAAAACACTGAAGTTGACTTCAACATTAAAAAAAATTGTCTGTTTGAAGAAAGCTGAAATAAAAACACTTTATAAACAACTTGTATTTTTAAATCTATTTCATTTAAAATAATTTTAAAATCTGATTAACTTAATTCTTTTTTAATATGCCAAAAATATTTTTGAAATATTTAAATTATTGTTTGTTTAAAGAAAGATGAAAAATAAATAATTACTCTACTAACAACTGGACGAAACAGCAAAGCGGGATCTCTTTGTGTCTGTCTTTAACTTAAAAATATTTAAATTAAAAAATTGTCTGCTTAACTTAAAAATATTTTTTAATATGGCAAAAAGTATTTTAAAAATATTGTTTGCTTAAAGAAAGCTGAAATATAAATAGGCACGCACGCAATGACAGAGAGGCGGAAAGAGAGAGAGAAAGAGAGAGTGAAAGAGAGAAAGACAGAGGTGGAAAGAGAAAGGTGGAAAGAGAGAGAGAGGTTGAAAGAAAAAGAGGTGGAAAGAGAGAGAGAGGTTGAAAGAAAAAGAGAGGTGGAAAGGAAAAGAGGTGGAAAGAGTGTTAGGTGGAAAGAGAGAGGTGGAAAGAGAGAGAGAGAGGTGGAAAGAAAAAGAGGTGGAAAGAGAGAGGTGGAAAGAGAGAGAGAGAGGTGGAAAGAGAGAGAAAGAGGTGGAAAGAGAGAGAGAGAGAGGTGGAAAGAGTGTGAGGTGGAAAGAGAGAGAGAGAGGTGGAAAGAGAGAGAGAGAGGTGGAAAGAGAGAGGTGGAAAGAGAGGTGGAAAGAAACTTAAATCATTAAATCATGATTCACAGACTTTTAGTATTAGGTTGGTGCAAAAATAATCACGTAATAATGTCGTTTTTGACGTATTTTTTAACGTCAAAAAACGACCTTATTACGTCATTATTTTTGCACCAGCCTAATATTATATAAATAGGTAAATGTACTCTTAATTTCCAATAATTTCTTTATTTTTTTTCTTTTTTGCAGATCCATGCATTTAATTTAATCCAATTATTTAATTTAATACGTTAATCTTCTTTGTAAGTCAGTAAACTCTGCTATTTCTTAATTTTAACCAGTAATCTTGTTTGCCATTTGAAAATGAGGTATATCTTTTTGGGATACCATGGATATTACGACATACACTTTTCATCATCATCATCATCATCATCTAAATTGTTTACATTGTTTGGACTGTTATCCTCATCTTTATTGTTATGTTCACGACGTTTTGGCCGTTGTCCGCTCCGGCCTTGTTCAGGTGATCATCATCATCATCATCATCATCTGTCTGACCAGCTTCCTCCATCTGTCTCAGTTGTGTGTTAATATCTGAATTGAAAGCCGGAGAGGTATTATTTCATGCGTAGCGCACCTCAGGAAAGTAGACCTGGTGGAGCGTATCCGTCTCCAAATCGAACCACTCAGCCGATGTCCTCAAACTAAAAAGGCACGATTAGACGACAAGCACGTGGACATTGATTCCCTCGAGGGAACTCTCCGCCTTGATCGTTGACTCCATTCTCGGTAGCCCTCATTCCAACAACGTCGTCTCACCGCCACACTGGCTGTATATATATAGCAATGGATTCCCGTCCACTCCGTTGTGCTAGATGTCCGGTGACCCCAGAAGAAAGTTCATTTGTCCTTTCACAGATCTTGTTTTTTTTTTGTTTACTTTTTGTTAATACTGCTGATGTGTCGTCTTACAAGGTTTATTAAACCTCGACAGCGTGGCTATCTTCAGGCAGCTAGAGATCCTACCAGGATTTAGTACGGGTGGGAATAATTTTAACAACGTAATATACGCAGATGACAGTGTTGATGGAAGACACAGAAAACCACAGGATCTCCTAGACGAGGTAGTAACGGAAAGAGAGAGGTGGAAAGAGAGAGGTGGAAAGAGAGAGGGAGAAGAGAGAGAGAGAGGTGTAAAGAGAGAGTGAGAAGAGAGAGAGAGAGGTGGAAAGAGAGAGAGGTGGAAATAGAGAGGTGGAAAGAAAAAGAGGTGGAAAGAGAGAGGTGGAAAGGGAGAGGTGGAAAGGGAGAGGTGGAGAATGAGGTGGAAAGGGAGAGGCAGAAAGAGAGAGATAGAAAGGGTGAGGTGGAGAGTGAGGTTAAAAGGGGAAGTGTAAAGAGGGAGAGGTAGAAAGAGAGAGGTGGAAATAGAGAGGTGGAAAGAAATAGAGGTGGAAAGAAATAGAGGTGGAAAGAGAGAGGGAGAAAGAGAGAGGTGGAAAGATAGAGATGTGGAAAGATAGAGTGGTGGAAAGAGAGAGGTAGAAAGAAAAAGAGGTGAATGTCCGATGACCCCAGAAGAAAGTTCATTCGTCCTCTCACAGATTTTGTTTTTTTTTTTTAAATCCTGCTGATGTGTCTTATTCAGCATGGACAGAGAAGCGATCCCCAGAGAGCTAGAGATCCTATCAGGATTTAGTATGGGTGGGCATAATTTTAACAACGTAATATACGCAGATGACAGTGTTGATAGAAGGCACAGAAAACCACAGGATCTCCTAGACGAGGTACTAAAGGAATGCAAGAAGAAAGGACTAAGCATCAATTGTAAGAAGAAGGAATGTATAATTGTCAGTAACAAAAAAAATAAATAAAATAAAATAAAATAAAAAAAATATTGGGATGCAAGCTACAAATTGGAGATATAAAAAAATAAATATCTGAGAAGTGTTTTAACAGAGGATGGAAAATGTGACTCTAAAATATGAAGATGCATTAGAAAGATGCCTTCCACAATCTAAGCTCAGTATCAAGAAACAGGAAAATTTCGTTATAAATAAAGAAACGAATGCTGAATTGCTTTTCAGTATCAATCCTCCTACATAGTAGTGAATGCTTGACAATTTCCTCACAGAGGAAGAAAAACTTGAAGCAACAGAAATGTTGTTCTACAGAAGGATGCTGAGAATACAATTGACGGAGCGTGTAAGCAATGAAGACGTCTTAAGGATAACAGAAACAAAAAGACGCTTATACTTTGAGACTTATAATGCACATAATGAGGAAAGAATGCTTGAAAACTGCAACACGCACAACGGACAGAAAGTAACATATTTAACGAGCATGTGCAAATAGATATCTGAAGAAGAAGTGGAACATTAAAAAAAGGCAAACATTGCGAAGAGCTACAAATAATAGGAAGTTGTGGAGAATCATGACCCTCCAAATGCTCTTTTTTTACAGTTCCCCTATCTATTATTAGCACCACTAGTACCGTCTATCTGATGTCATTACATCTCACTGGCCTATATGTCATGTTAATATGTCATGACATATGTCATTACATCTCACTGGCCTATATGTCATGTTAACCATAACGGTCTTAATTTATACACGCTTCTCGATAGAAATACAAAGTTACACAAACATCGCATTTATCATCTTTATTATCGCCAGCGTTACAGACAGCTAAGAATTAATAACACTTACTCATCTCTCAAATTCGAATCAATCATTTCTTTAACTGAACTTACTACCATCTGCTTTCTCGCCAAACTCCTTACTCTTCCTCGTCATAAACGTAATTATGATCATAGCAGTTGGCAAAGTTTGTAAACGAAAACTCCTTACTCTCCTAACAATTATGGGTTCATTTCGTTTGCCGTCCTTATATCCATTTGAATTTCAGTTTTAAAATTATTGTACAGGGGGTTTCACAAAAACTGATATATATATATATATATATATATATATATATATATATATATATATATATATATATATATATATATATAGTTTATGAAATCCGTATGGGTTAACCTAAGGAGGATAAAATCCAGAGAGCTCAATGTAAATCCAGAGGAAATAATTTAAATAAAAACAGACCACTTTAAGGTTCCATGTAATAAATTATTTCACCACAGCCCTTTTGAAAGGACTGCGGATCATCAGACTGCGGATCATCAGACTTTACTTCCAAACAAAAAATAAAAAGAAAATTTACACATTTTTGACGGGCCGTATTAAACATATGTAAATACTACTAGATGGTAGTGAGGAAGTGAGGGGGGAGAGAGAGAAGACATGAGTGAGTTAGCAGATATTGACACATTTAAACGGTTAACTTAACGGAAGTTATATATTGAAATCGAAGGGGTAGAGAAGAAAAAACTCATAGAGAGAAAAAGAGAGAAGGAAGTTAAGAGAGAAGAGAAGAGAAGATGTCACTAATTTTCTTTGTAAAAAAAGCTAGAAATAGACGCTGTTATTTTGCTTTATATATATATATATATATATATATATATATATATATATATATTAATCAGTTTACCTCAAGGAAGAGGTGAATTGATTAATATATATATATATATATATATATATATATATATATATATATATATATATATTATAAGTTAATAGACTTAAAATATGGTTTTTCGCATCCTATGTATGAGTTCCTCTGTCTTTTTCATCAATATCACGAAATATTCCTTTTTTTTTGGTATTAGGAATGTTCTTCAGAGAAATTCCGAAATTAATTTTCTACATATTTTCTTCTTGTTAAAAATAAAGATTTAGAGTGCTCGACTTTAATTAGGAGCAAATGTATGTATATTAATAAAAAGAAAGAAAAGTAAGATATATAATCCGGTGTTCTTATAGATATTTTTATTTTTACAAAATAGTGCTCAATGTAAATTTACAGAGCATTAATATTATAAGTTAATAGACTTAAAATATGGTTTTTCGCATCCTAAGTCGAAATATATATATATATATATATATATATATATATATATATATATATATATATATATAATATGTCACTATACAATATGTCAGGGGCTACTGAGAGCAAAAGGGAATGAAAAAACTTTAGAAGCCAGTTCTAATCAGGAAACAAGGTATAAACCTCTGCCCTTGTTTAAAAAACCGGGGAGGAGAGTGAACCGGATGATAGGCGAATCTATCTACTCCTATTGATGAAAAATAAATAGTAAATAAAATCTCAGAGTTTAGGCGGAGACCTTAGAAATATAGAGTGGAAGTAGGTTTTGGAAGGAAACGAAATCCTGAACAGAAAACATGAATTTCTATAAATGTCCCTGTTCAACAGACCTAGAAAGAGTGTGAACCGGACAATAGGCGAACCTATCTACTCCTATTGAGGAAAAATAGTAAATAAAATATGACAGTTTAAGAGACGTTGCATAAAAATATAGAGATAAACAGTAGAAGGAAAAGTAAAATTAAGAAAAATGCGCACTAAATCTCTCTTAATTGCAAACATGCTGAAAGTTAAATCTCGCCGGCTTATCTTGGAGGTCAATCGTGTATAATTCTTTTTAATTATTTACGCATTTCCTGCACGCATGCTTATTTTTTCTAAAACATTAACTAAGAAAACAAAAATTAGACGTTTGCGCTAATTTTTTTTTGTACCTCGTATACTTAATCCTTTTCCACGTTCCTTCTATGCAGATTTATCGAAAGGCGCTAATTATTTCAACATTTCTATTTTTCAAATATCGGCATTATTGCATCAACTAGTGGCCTTCCCGCCTTGCCTCCATAGGCTCCTCTTCTATTGCATTATCCTGATCTGAAGAACTCACCCTTTCTTCTCTATCAAGGTCTTCTTTCGTCACAATGTCTTCGTTTTCATTTCTGGGTCTTAATTGATCAGAATGGTCGATTAGGCTGTTTCCTTTCTTTTACATAATGGCCGTGGTATGTCACCTTTTTGTCTGATTGTCTCTCAATTTTTTAACCCTAGCCTGGACTGTAAAACATCCGATCCAAATATCGACAAATTCTGGTTCATTCAAGCGACTTAAACATCCTATCGGCGACGCCATATTGTTGTATTTTGTTGTTGTTTGACCCATGATCAGTAGTCAATTTCCTCCTGTCTCTTACTTTACTATACTCTTTATTTATCTTCTACTTAAGAATCCTAAAATCCTATTTACCAATCCACTATACTTCTATTTGAATATTTCATTTTATAGTTGGAGTAATCGGGGATTTTTATTTTACAATAAGGTTCACCCTTTACAAGGCCCGGGTGACACTCGCGGAAGGTTACGTTCAGAGGCAGTTTATACAGTTAGAACGGGAAGATAACGGTTAACGCTAGTCTTGAACAGATTAAGATCGTAGTGATCGGAGAAACATCCACTTGGGAGTCTGTTCCACAGATCAGCGTCTCGCTAGAAGAAGCTGTTCGAGTGGAACTTACTTCTCAGCAATGGAAAAAAAGGAGTAAATGTGAACGGTTTGCTACAATTTGAGTGGCATGGTGGCTCCTAACTGTGAATGTTAGAACTAGGGGAAAAAGGAATGCAGTTCGATTGAGCACTTTCCATTGTAGTAGTAATAGAGCTGCGAGAGGCTTGCGACATTTCGTCACTGGGAGTTGCAGATTGGAAAATAACTTGTCACTCACGAGGACTCGGAGATGCTTTCCTTAAAAAAAAAAGGAAGATAGACCCGTGTTTAACTGTATAGTATGGCATCTGTCGGTTTCGAGAGACCATGGAGTTGCGCTCGAAGAGTTATGTCTTCACCAGGTCGCAGGTTTGGGCAGGGTTTTTTGTGTTTTGTTATGCGAGATCGGCAGTTGCCCATGCAGCATGCCCTCCCTCCCTGCCCGTGCCATATCACTTCAGGACATAGACAATTATGACTTTGCCCAAATTCCTTTCTGTCATTATTTGTAAATTGCCATGCCTTCTCCAGAAAGGTAATGAGGAAAGTAGGTCTGGAGAATCTAACACTCACATGAAATACAGAAAGCAGAAAAAGTAAAGGAAAGCAACAAAGAACCTGCTTAATGGGTGTGAATTGATGGCAGAAGAAGAACAAAAAAAGAGCTGATAAAGAAGCAAAAGATACTTGAAGCAATAAAAGATAGGAAGTCAAAGAGAGCCATGATCACCCATGTCCTGAAGAGATAAAAGAAAATGAATATTAATTTAAAAAAAAATATCTACTCAGTTTTGTATCTAAAATGTAAATAAATGGATTAAAAATTAATCCTTTAATTCTTTAGAAATTGCTTTATTAACGTTTTGGATATGAAACTAAACAGATATGGGCTTTCAAGAAAAATAATCTGGGTGAAGAGGATTTACTTTCCTTGAAAAGGGAAAATAAGACATTGCTCAACTGTGACGTTCTTCGTGGCCGAGCAGTAAAGCATGTCAGATCAAACATTTTGAAGACATGGAGGAAATGAAGGAGGCTGTGACGGAAATCTGGGAAATAAAGGAGGCTGTGATGAAAACCTGGGAAATGAAGGAGGCTGTGATGAAAACCTGGGAAATGAAGGAGGCTGTGATGGAAACCCGGGAAATGAAGGAGGCTGGGATGAAAACCTGGGAAATGAAGGGAGCTGTGATGGAAACTTGGGAAATGAAGGAAGCTGTGATGGAAACTTGGAAATGAAGGAAGCTGTGTTGGAAACCTGGGAAATGAAGGGAGCTGTGATGAAAACCTGGGAAATGAAGGAGGATGTGATGGAAACCTGGGAAATGAAGGAAGCTGTGATGAAAACCTGGGAAATGAAGGAGGATGTGATGGAAACCTGGGAAATGAAGGAGGCTGTGATGGAAACTTGGGAAATGAAGGAGGCTGTGATGGAAACGTGGGAAATGAAGGAGGCTGTGATGGAAACTTGGGAAATGAAGGAGGCTGTGATGGAAACGTGGGAAATGAAGGAGGCTGTGATGGAAACCTGGGAAATGAAGGAAGCTGTGATAGAAACCCGGGAAATGAAGGAGGCTGTGGTGGAAAACCGGGAAATGAAGGAGGCTGTGATGGAAACTTGGGAAATGAAGGAGGCTGTGATGGAAACCTGGGAAATGAAGGAGGCTGTGATGGAAACTTGGGAAATGAAGGAGGCTGTGATGGAAACCTGGGAAATGAAGGAGGCTGTGTTGGAAACTTGGGAAATGAAGGAGGCTGTGATGGAAACCCGGGAAATTAAGGAGGCTGTGATGGAAACTTGGGAAATGACGGAGGCTGTGATGGAAACCTGGGAAATGAAGGAAGCTGTGATGAAAACCTGGGAAATGAAGGAGGATGTGATGGAAACCTGGGAAATGAAAGAGGCTGTGATGGAAACGTGGGAAATGAAGGAGGCTGTGATGGAAACCTGGGAAATGAAGGAAGCTGTGATAGAAACCCGGGAAATGAAGGAGGCTGTGATGGAAAACCGGGAAATGAAGGAGGCTGTGATGGAAACTTGGGAAATGAAGGAGGCTGTGATGGAAACCTGGGAAATAAAGGAGGCTGTGATGGAAACTTGGGAAATGAAGGAGGCTGTGATGGAAACCTGGGAAATGAAGGAGGCTGTGTTGGAAACTTGGGAAATGAAGGAGGCTGTGATGGAAACCCGGGAAATTAAGGAGGCTGTGATGGAAACTTGGGAAATGACGGAGGCTGTGATGGAAACCTGGGAAATGAAGGAAGCTGTGATGAAAACCTGGGAAATGAAGGAGGATGTGATGGAAACCTGGGAAATGAAGGAGGCTGTGATGGAAACTTGGGAAATGAAGGAGGCTGTGATGGAAACGTGGGAAATGAAGGAGGCTGTGATGGAAACGTGGGAAATGAAGGAGGCTGTGATGGAAACGTGGGAAATGAAGGAAGCTGTGATAGAAACCCGGGAAATGAAGGAGGCTGTGATGGAAAACCGGGAAATGAAGGAGGCTGTGATGGAAACCTGGGAAATGAAGGAGGCTGTGATGGAACCTTGGGAAATGAAGGAGGCTGTGATGGAAACCCGGGAAATGAAGGAGGCTGTGATGAAAACCTGGGAAATGAAGGAGGCTGTGATGGAAACCCGGGAAATGAAGGAGGCTGGGATGAAAACCTGGGAAATGAAGGGAGCTGTGATGGAAACTTGGGAAATGAAGGAGGCTGTGATGGAAACTTGGGAAATGAAGGAAGCTGTGTTGGAAACCTGGGAAATGAAGGGAGCTGTGATGAAAACCTGGGAAATGAAGGAGGATGTGATGGAAACCTGGGAAATGAAGGAAGCTGTGATGAAAACCTGGGAAATGAAGGAGGATGTGATGGAAACCTGGGAAATGAAGGAGGCTGTGATGGAAACTTGGGAAATGAAGAAGGCTTTGATGGAAACGTGGGAAATGAAGGAGGCTGTGATGGAAACTTGGGAAATGAAGGAGGCTGTGATGGAAACGTGGGAAATGAAGGAGGCTGTGATGGAAACCTGGGAAATGAAGGAAGCTGTGATAGAAACCCGGGAAATGAAGGAGGCTGTGATGGAAAACCGGGAAATGAAGGAGGCTGTGATGGAAACTTGGGAAATGAAGGAGGCTGTGATGGAAACCTGGGAAATGAAGGAGGCTGTGATGGAAACTTGGGAAATGAAGGAGGCTGTGTTGGAAACTTGGGAAATGAAGGAGGCTGTGATGGAAACCCGGGAAATTAAGGAGGCTGTGATGGAAACTTGGGAAATGAAGGAGGCTGTGATGGAAACCTGGGAAATGAAGGAGTCTGTGATGGAAACCCGGGAAATGAAGGAGGCTCGGATGAAAACCTGGGAAATGAAGGGAGCTGTGATGGAAACTTGGGAAATGAAGGAGGCTGTGATGGAAACTTGGGAAATGAAGGAAGCTGTGTTGGAAACTTGGGAAATGAAGGAAGCTGTGTTGGAAACCTGGGAAATGAAGGGAGCTGTGATGGAAACCTGGGAAATGAAGGAGGCTGTGATGGAAACTTGGGAAATGAAGGAGGCTGTGATGGAAACTTGGGAAATGAAGGAGGCTGTGATGGAAACCTGGGAAATGAAGGAGGCTGTGATGGAAACCCGGGAAATGAAGGTGGCTGGGATGAAAACCTGGGAAATGAAGGGAGCTGTGATGGAAACTTGGGAAATGAAGGAGGCTGTGATGGAAACCTGGGAAATGAAGGAGGCTGTGATGGAAACCCGGGAAATGAAGGAGGCTGTGATGGAAACCTGGGGAATGAAGGAGGCTGTGATGGAAACTTGGGAAATGAAGGAGGCTGTGATGGAAACCTGGGAAATGAAGGAGGCTGTGATGGAAACCTGGGAAATGAAGGAGGCTGTGATGGAAAACCGGGAAATGAATGATGCTGTGATGGAAACTTGGGAAATGAAGGAGGCTGTGATGGAAACCTGAGAAATGAAGGAGGCTGTGATGGAAACCCGGGAAAAGAAGGAGGCTGTGTTGGAAAATTGGGAAATGAAGGAGGCTGTGATGGAAACCCGGGAAATTAAGGAGGCTGTGATAGAAACTTGGGAAATGAAGGAGTCTGTGATGGAAACCTGGGAAATGAAGGAGTCTGTGATGGAAACCTGGGAAATGAAGGGAGCTGTGATGAAAACCTGGGAAATGAAGGAGGCTGTGATGGAAACCTGGGAAATGAAGGAGGATGTGATGTAAACTTGGGAAATGGAGGAGAATGTGATGGAAACTTGGGAAATGAAGGAGGCTGTGATGGAAACTTGGGAAATGAAGGAGGATGTGATGAAGACCTGGGAAATCTTCAATTTAGAGGACTATGAGGAAGCAATCAAGAAGTAGCTAGACCATAATAGCAGCAACATTTAAGCCAGAGGGGCTGACTTTGAAAGAGTTTAGAGGTTATATATATATATATATATATATATATATATGTGTGTGTGTGTGTGTGCCCGCCCGCGCGTTCGAGTTTATGTGTGTGTGTATGTATTGACGTAATAGGTAAGAACAATTAGATTAATGATCCAACGTTCTTTAGTATTTATGTTGTTATTTAAAAAAAACAGTGCTCAATACAGAAGTAGAGCTTAAATTATAATTATTTTAAAAAAATATGATTCCATGGCGACACGGAAAATACTATGTTTCGAAATTGACTCAAGTTATAAAGTTATTGGGTTATTATATTTTTATTATAAGAGATTATAACAAAAATCTTTTGAAATCGCTACACAAAAGCTTTCATGTTTCAATACTATTATTGTACTTCTTACTCACCATCGCCTGAAGAAATACAATCATAGTATTGAAACAAGGAAGCTTTTGTGGAGCAATTTCAAAAGGTTTTTATAATATATATATATATATATATATATATATATATATATATATATATACCATAATTAATTCATCGTGTCTAGAAGAATCCTCAACAGAACGAAGAAAGTACTGGAGGCCGTTTCGTCCTATTTTGGGACTACCCAGAATCGAACCTAGACCGTTACGATATGATTCAAGCGGCATACCCAACGGGTCGCGGTGACGAAGAATTAACAAACCATATAGCGCCATCTCTTCACAAATTCCGTCGTGTGACTCATCCGAGTCTACTTATACCAAATGACTGTGCCCCCATAAATCACGATTTCTATCCCCAAGCCGCTCAATTCGGAGCAGTAGAAGCCCATTCAAGCAGTGATATATATATATATATATATATATATATATATATATATATATATATATATATATATATATATGTGTGTGTGTGTGTGTATAAATTAAGTGGGATTTGAATAATCATAATTAATTTATCAGGCCTAGAAGAAACCTCAACAGAATGCAGAAAGCACTGGACGGCCGTTTCGTCCTATATTTGGGACTCATCAGCAGTGCGCATCCACTACTGAGAATCGAAACACGGACCGTTCGGCTTGGGGATAGAAGACGTGACTCATGGGGGCACAGTCCGTTGAGTCACACGACGGAATTTGTGAAGAGCTGGCGCTATACCGGGTCTGGTTTGTTAACTCACCGTTGCCGAGAGCTGTTAGTCCAGTGGGTACGACGCTTGCGTCATATCGAAAAGGTTCGATTCTCGGTAGTCGATTTGGCGCCAATTAGAACGAAACGGCCGCCGTCCAGTGCTTTCTTTTGAGGATTCTTCGAGACTCGATGAATTAATTATGATTATTCAAATCCCCCTTAATTTACATATATATATATATATATATATATATATATATATATATATATATATATATATATAGAGAGAGAGAGAGAGAGAGAGAGAGAGAGAGAGAGAGAGAGAGTGCGACATTTTTATGGCATTATATGTACATTTCGAAATTAAAAACACATTTTTCTTTCTTTACTCAATTTCGCTTTTATTAAACCTACAAATGTGTCATAAATTCTTTTCTTTCAGAATCTATAATTCGCTCAACAAAGAATAACAGAATGGATTTAACAAATATTTTTTCCTTTCTGAATCCTATATTCACTCAATAAAGAATAGCAGAATGAGTTTCATATACATTTTTCCTACGTATTCTCACTCCAATCTCAACCTGTTCAATTCTATAATTAACCGTTATCTTCCACCCATATCCACATAAGCTGTACTCTGTAATTCTCTACCTTGAGTGGCCCTTGGGTCTTTTACTGAGTGAACAACATTGTGAAAAAAAGGAATAAAAAAAATTAAAATGTAATATTTGTTATACTTAAATGGGCTTTTAACCTTTAGATAAAATTTAATATATTTTATTTTATAAACCAGATAAGTTCAAGTGTCCCGATTTCTTTTTAGAAAAATTTTGATGGTTAAGATGTATTAGACGTTTTGCAAAGTAATTCACTTCTCTTACGGAGGGACGAAGGAGTCATAGTCGTACAAACGATCAGTCTGTTGGCCCTGCAAGTTTTTAAGATGGCGGCTTCTTGCCCAGCGCTCTGGAAATATGGTTTCCATCTTGGCAACGTTCGGTGAATACCTGACTGCCTGGCAATACCGCGTTAGAGTACGCTGTTTTGCACTAACTGAATCCTCACACACAAATTATAGAAATCCAGTGGAGTGAATCTTAAAATAAGCCAGGTATTGAATTACCTTGCATTTAAGATTAGCTTCATGTCGGAAAGCGACTGCTGATGTGGGTGGCGAAACAGTTTACAACCTGGGGAATTTTATGGGTGATCCGAGTTCAATCTCCGGCAGGGGGTTGTTTGCGTACGCTTAGTGGTCAAAGGCAGGGACGCAATCAGCTACGGTTGTTAAATAATAGGGTACTTGAATCCCGAGTAATCTATTTAACAAGTTTAAGTGAAGGGATTAGCAAAACAAGAAGATAAACGGATAGCAGTTGGTTAAAAGTGAGCGCAACAAAAGACAGGAAGTTGTGGAGAGCGACGATCACACGCGACCAGAAATGACATAAGAAGTGGGATCCGTTTAGCGTTGCGAAAACAGCCCATCTTGGACATCCAAAATTAGATAGGGGAGTGTTCATTACTGCTGGTATTAGGTTGGTGCAAAAATAATGTCGGTTTTGAGGGTAATTTTTATATTTGAATACTTGTTGCTCGTATCACATCACCTAGGGATTGTCCGCCATTACAGGTTCCTTCTAACTAAGGGACCGTTTCTTGTTGTTATCATATGATCTAGGGACCTTTCCTTGTTGCTGGTACCTTATAATCGAGTGATTATTCACTTCTAATTCTTTCCACCTATTTTTAATGCTAGCCACCCCTTTTATAACCCCCTTTTATAACCCCCTTTTATGCCAAAAACACCTTTTATTCCACACTCCCTTTTTATGCTGGCGCCCTTTATACAAGCCCCCTTTTTATTCCATCCACACATTGCATTTCATATACCTGCATTGTCAGCCATCCATTTTATTCCCCTCATACCTTTAATACTACCCACCCCTTTAATCCACCCGTATCTTTTATTCCACCCATTCCTTTTATGCCATCCCCCTTCAAGGCAAGAGGACGGAGAAAAAATGCGTATAATCTATTTAACAAATTTGAGCAAATAGATGACGGTACAGTGTTTAGGAGAGATAGCAAAATGACAAAATTCACTAAGAGCTACAAAGCACAGGAAGCTGTGGAGAACCATGATCACCCACGTCCTGAAGTGATACGGTATATAGTAAAAGAAGAACGAGCTTTTGTAAATGGTTGACAGGACAGTGTTTCGGAGAGATAGCAAAAAGACAAAATTAACTAAGAGCTACAAAGCACAGGAAGCTGTGGAGAACCATGATCACCCACGTCCTTAAGGGATACGGTATATAGTAAAAGAAGAACGAGCTTTTGTAAATGGTTGACAGGACAGTGTTTCGGAGAGATAGCAAAAAGACAAAATTCACTAAGAGCTACAAAGCACAGGAAGCTGTGGAGAACCATGATCACCCACGTCCTGAAGGGATACGGTATATAGTAAAAGAAGAACGAGCTTTTGTAAATGGTTGGAAGGACAGTGTTTCGGAGAGATAGCAAAAAGACAAAATTCACTAAGAGCTAAACAAGGACATAGAATTGTGGAGAGCCATGATCGCCAACATCCTTAAAGGTACACGGCACATAGAAGAATAATTATGGGAATTGAACTCAATCAGTATTGCTTTAATTATGATTTAGAATTAATTTCACAACGCCATTAAATGCACAAAGAACACAAAAAAAAACAACGTGTATTCATTTAAAGTTTACTCATAACTCCCCCACCCCCCCAAAAAATCAAGACAAAACAAAACAAACAAAAAAAACAAAACAAAAAACAAAAAACCTGGCCTACGCCCAGTTCCATACCATAATAGTTATAACATTGCCTAGAGCAAGTATTATGGCATCACAAATAAAAGTTAAATCTTTCTCTACTTATGGTTTAAGGTTAAGTACATGAAGCGACTGATTGAACAATAAATAGCAGACATCAACTATGAGTTCATAAAGTGGGCGTGGACACTCAAATACGCCAACGCCGAACTCCATTTCATTATTATTATTATTATTATTATTATTATCATTATTATTATTATTACTATTATTATTATTATTATTATTATTAATATTATTATTATTATATTCACAAACAAATCCAGTTCCTCATCTACTTAAGATTTAAATCCTAACTCAATGATGTAAAAACAATATTTTAAAGAGATGAAGCGTAATATTTTATGATATATGAATTTGCAGATTATATATATATATATATATATATATATATATATATATATATATAGTGGTACACACTTGGAAAAACCTTAGGTATTTCGGCTTGTAGGTGAAACCTAGGTAGGTTTACCTGGCTCAATAGGTTATATATATATATATATATATATATATATATATATATATATATATATATATATAACTTAATATATATATAAAGAAACAGTCAACTTTAATCTCTTAATATAATTAAGATTTGATCTGTTTTTACATTGACCTCTCTGGATTACATCTTGGAATTATTCATACGGATTACCAAATAACTTCGTTAACTAATTGTATATATATATATATATATATATATATATATATATATATATATATATATCAGAAAGACATATATATATATATATATATATCAGAAAGACACACACACACACACACATACACATATATATATATATATATCATTGGGGGTTACTACTACACAAAAAAAATGGTTAGACATCGAAAAACATAAGGAAAATTAATTCCTTTTAATAATATGAGGAAATATTCACTCTTTGCCTGAAGAAGGTCGCGAGACCGGAAACTCGTGTATCGTGTAGCCAAAATATGGGAATTATTATAATATATATATATATATATATATATATATATATATATATATGTATATATGTATATATATATATATATATATGAATCCAGATTATAACCAAAAACGTTTGCGGTTTCTCTCTTCTTTTTGATATATATATATATATATATATATATATATATATATATATATATATATATATATATACTTTAAAAATTAGGAAATCAGTTGAATCCACTACCTTGGTTTCAGCATGACGGTGTCCTCTGGCGAGTTTTATCAATTCATCTCTCAATGCTTTATTTTTTTTTTAAACTAATGAACATTATATTATTTTTTTATAAATAAATAAACAAACGCATGACTTTGGCTGTCATAGAAAGGGAGGATGTAGATGTGAATAAAGAAGAAGAAGGGAGGAGAATAAAAGCAAGAGTATTATGAATGTATCGGTGTGGGATGTAATTGAAATGTAGATAATTTTATTTTATCCAGCTTCATATGAACTTAAGAGGAATGAGGTCAATTGATAGAAATCGCCTGACGAAACCGTAAGGTTGAAACTAAGGTAGCGGATTCAATCGATCTCCTAATTTTTAAAGTTAAAAGCTCTACATGTTATTTTTTTTCACACGTGTATTGAACACTTTTAAATACCACTGTTTCCTGGTATGATTCAACTCTGATCATTAACCTTTTCTCTGTTATATATATATATATATATATATATATATATATATATATATATATATATATATATATATATATAGTTTGGTTTTGTTGTTTGATGGCATTAGCAGAATTATGTTTGGACACCTAGGATTTCTATAAAATTTCCAAAATGAGCTTATTTTGCCTGGCGATTCTAGTGTTGAAGACAGTAAACATTATTTTCAGCATTTTATGCTCTTTTTCTTATTTTAAGAATGGTAAAAATTTGACTGAAGTTCTTGAATAGAGTTTTTTATAGAGAAAAAGTAATGTGACGTGACAAAAGTAGACATTTCTTATTGAACTATGATTCATCACCAACGAGTTGTGTTGGAATTGATATTTATCAAGTGATAATATTACGAGAGAATTATTAATGCTATGTGACACAGGAATTAACCAACTCACTCAAAATAGCCAAATAAAGTCATTTGCATCAAAATAGTTATGTTAGTCACTTTGATGTGTGGCTTCCAAATAAGTTTATAAAAACAAAATCAAACATAAGAATAATCAATGTTATATGTTGCAGAAGATAACCAACAGACTTAAAATATGCAAATCAAGCATCGAAGATTAATTTGTAACAGCTTGGTTATATTAGTCACTTTGATGTGTAGCTTCCAAATAAGTTTATAAAAACAAAATCAATATATGGGGGAGACAATATCCGACAGACTTAAAATATCCAAACCAAACAGTGAAAATTTATTAATATCAGCTTTGCTATATTTGTCAAAGCTTCCACAGGTTAAGTGGAAAAAAGAAATCTGAAACATATTTTCGTGTGTAATTCCTGACTTATGCTTTACCCCGCGGCACCATTTTAACGTAACGCTTTCTTTTTTTCCCATGTAATGTGACTAGTTTGCTTCATATATCAGTGACACTATTTACATTATTCAGACTATTGTCCTCATCTTTGTTGGCATATTTATCACAACGTTTCGGTCGTTGTATGCTCCGGCCTTCTTCAAGTGGTTCGAATGTCGAACTAAACCCTTTATTTCGCTCGCTGGGGTAGACATGCAATGATAACAGCAATAAATAGTAATTGCCATATGAGCATTGGTAAAAAAGGTTATGTAGACATTAAGTTTATAAGTTCCGGAAATTCATACACAGATGTCCTTAAGGACACTTGGCACAGTGGGCAAAGGCGTGGGTTAGATCCAGTGGCAGGACCCAAAGTTTTGTGAGTTCAATACCTGGAGAGGAGAACTTGGAGAGGTGAATTAACAGGAGATAACTAATAACTGACATTCATTAGACATGGCACGTGGAATTAGAACAGTCTAGAACAGTTTACAAAATATGTAAATAGTGTACATAATACCTCATCTCAGAAATATAGACAGATATTTCAGTGAAATGTTCACTTTCCAAAATTATAGATATATAGAAAAATTAATGCCAAGAGAATATGTTTAAACCTAACCAAAAAAAAATAATAATTCTTTTTTTAGAAGTAAATTTTAACGGTCGATGAAAAGTGGATAGTTTACAGCAAAAGTGGAAGGCAAAAGACCTTGGAGCAAGTGAAATGAACTATCGCTAAACATAGCAAAGGCTAATCCTCATTTAAATAATTTGAACGGATTAGAAGTGAGTCCGCTACTATGAGCTCATTGTGGTAAAAGAGACGACTGATTAGAATGAGTACGGTTTGAGGAAAGGTGGTACTGTCGTTCTTTGTTGACAAAGCTAAAAAAAAAAGTCTAGGAGGGCGGGATTGCAGAGATGCTTGAAAAAGAGCAAATGATAGCTGAACAAAATGGCGGTGACATTACCCACCGAAATTTATGTCGAAAATAAAAGGTCAAAATAAATAGACAAATGTTCTTTTTTTTTAATTAAATAAACCGGGTGAACATATTTTTACGTAACTGAATAGAAAAGTTTGCAAAGGTACAACATAGAAGCAGATGTCGGCAAACCATGTAGGTTTATTTAAAAAGCACAGCGACTTTCAGATATCAGAAAGTACATTACAAGAATAGACAATGCTGTCATCTCGTTTATTACAGCTACTACCAGATATCTGCTACCATCTACCTATCTATACCACCCTGATACTATCGACATCGTCATACCTGGAACCATCTGCGTCTTACTACCAGCTTCTGTTGCAGTCCACCTCCTCGCTGCCACCATTTCTTGCAATCTTTACCCTGTTCAAAACTCAGAGCTAACTACCCCTGTCATTAAAAGCTTACCTGAAAGTGACTATCTATCTATCTATATATCTATCTATCTATCTCCATATTTAATTACTTTTATATATATATATATATATATATATATATATAAAGAGACTGATATATATATATATATATATATATATATGTCAGTCTCTTTTTTCCTTTCTTCTATCTATCTATCTATCTATCTATCTCCTTGTGTTCATATCTATCTATCTATCCCCGTATTTAATTACTTTCTTATATATATATATATATATATATATATATATATATATATATATATATATATATATATATGTCAGTCTCTTTTTTCCTTTCTATCTATCTATCTATCTCCTTGTGTTCATATCTATCTATCTATCTATCTATCTATCTATCTATCTATCTATCTATCCCCGTATTTAATTACTTTCTTATATATATATATATATATATATATATATATATATATATCAGTCACTTTTTTCCTTTCTTTCTTCTATCTATCTATCTATCTATCTATCTATCTATCTATCTATCTATCTATCTATTCACTTTGTTCTACGAATAATTATATAACTGTCCCTCACCGCTTGATGCTAAGCGTAAATTAAAAATGTCGTTCCAACACCTCTTTATTTATAGGCTGTCGGAGTAGTCCATTTTCATGTGGGAAGAAGAAATTAATAGATAAGAATTAAAATTAGAAACATAGACCACTGTTTTATTATCAATAATAACACTCACTGTGCTCTCTATTTTCTATCTATCTATCTATCTATCTATCTATCTATCTATCTGGAGAGAAAGTGATAAAGAGAGACACACAGACAGACACACGCAGAGATAAAGAGGGAAAGAGAGAGTGTACAATTCAGAAAATGCAGAAAAGATCGGCAACACCAACCAGGATTGTAGAAACACAGAACTTGATTATTAGTTTCACGCGCAAAGCGATCCTCGGACGGCTTCCTAGTTTATCACTTTTCATACGAAACTAACAGTTACAGTCGAGTTCTTTCCCTTCGATAATTTTGCTATCTCCGATTGGCGTCTGTTTTGCCCGGTATGTGATATATAGTAATTTCAGTCGACCCTCCCACACTGATGAGCGCTGTTACACGAAACTCTAGAGTTGGTCAATAAGATAAGTTGGTGCAAAAATAATGACGTTTTTTGACGTATTTTTTAACGTCAAAAACCGTCATTATTTTTGCACCAACCTAATATTATCGCTCTAGTTATCTGTTGTGCGCTTTTTTCGACAAAACTCCTGCTGACTTTTAAAATACGATAATCTCTAATAATTTTACGCATTTTAACAGGGATCATTGGGTTGTGTTATGTAGGGGCGCGTAGCTTAGTGGTCAGAATGTTCGGAAGGTGACATCTTGATGTTATCGATCCCAGCCAGCGGCACCTTTGGAAAAATTCCTGAAAAACCATAACTTGTTAATGAAACTTGGTACACGGAACTGCTCTACTCGGAAACCGTTGAGGATTGTGTCAGTACGGAATCACAAGTCATCGTGACCGAGAGTTTAAACGTACTGGCGTTGTTCAAACTGCTGATCATGTCAGATGATATGCGCTTTCTCGCTCTCAGAAACTGTAACTAAGGTCCGATCAGCATAGTTGTAGTATAAATCACAGATGGGGTTGTTGAACCAACACAAATATGCCTGAACAGGCATCTTCATCAGGGACTAGCTTATATATATATATATATATATATATATATATATATATTATATATATATATATATATATATAGCCGGCTATTTTCGTTTTCCATGTACATCTATCTATCTATCTATCTATCTATCTATCTATCTATCTATCTATCTATCCCATTCTGTTTCTTTCTTTCTTTCTTTCTTTCTTTCTTTCTTTCTTTCTTTCTTTCTATCTATCTATATATCTTGTTTCTACCAGAAGATTGTTATTCAATGAAATTCTGAGTAGTGAATAGTGATGTTGTGGAATTAATAATATATATATATATATATATATATATATATATATATATATATATATATATATATGTGTGTGTGTGTGTGTGTGTGTGTGTGTGTGTGTGTACCCAAGTATAGGATTAGTGTATACGGAATAAATTCCAATAACCAACAAGTACTATTCTTAAAAGAGTGTTCAATACAGAGTAGAGCAAATATAATTATTTATTCTTAAACAATAACATAACTATGTTATAAAATCATTACAAAAATAGCCATTTTGTTTCAACACTTATGTTATCTTATCAAGTGATGGTATTGAATGTATAATTATACATTTAACACCAGCACTTGATAAGACACCGGAAGTATTGAAACAAAATGCCTATTTTTATAGTGATTTTATAACATATTGATGTTATAATTTTCGAATAAATAATTATATATATATATATATATATATATATATATATATATATAAGACATGTCTCATTAAATAATTTAGACAAGATTTGTCTACTTATTTTAAATAGGATCCTCTCGTAATTACGAACAAGTTTCTTAGTGTCCTTTTTAAACGAAGAAAAAATATTAACATGTTGATGGATATTCACTTTATTCCGAGTACTTTCGACATTAGCACAATTTCGTTATCAGGTTTTTTAAGTCAAAAATGTGTTCATCATTTTTTTAAGACAAAATTGTAGTGTTCATCTGAAAATTAAATTTTTACGTGTGACTTTAAAGACGCTATGTAATATACAACTTTTAAATTTTAGCATAGACACGCGTGCAATTGTCAAGGGAGGTAACTGAGTTATTGAAATGTCTAAAACTTTTTTTTTTTAAAGAAAACTTTTAAAAAATATTAGTTAAAACCTAGATATTCTAAACTATCTAGTGTAAACATTTTAAAACATTTGTGCAGTATTTATAGTTAATTTTATTAAGGGTTAGTTTATTTTTTTAAAATATAGATAGCTTCAAGAAGTATTTAGTTTATTATTTCATGAAAAAAGTATCGATGTATTTTTAACAGGAATTTTTCTAATTTGCGAATGTGAACAGGCATGCTGTTGTAAATGTTGAGAGATGTTAGTTGCATCATTGACTTTGTCTTATAAGAAGCAAGACCCTGATGATGACATTGTGCTAATGTCGAAAGTACTTGCAATAAAATGAATATGCATCAACATGATAATTTTCTTTCTTCCGTTCATAAGGATACTAAGAAACTTGTTCGTAATTACGAGAGGATCCTATTAAAAATAAGTAGACAAAACTTGTCTAAATTATTTCATGAGGCACGTCTTAATGAAAACATGCTGCCAAAATATACGCAATATATATATATATATATATATATATATATATATATATATATATATATATATTAGCTATTTAATTAGCTAGGTGTATCTGTAAGTTCTATTCTAATATTTTATTGTCCTTCACTTCTCGCTTGTGGAGCTCTCGTTAGGCATCTTGCTTTCCAGTCAACATGGATTTTCAAACATATAAATGCAATGCCTTCTCAATTCTTGTGTTTTTATTGACCTCCAAATAATAGTTTTTTTCATATTCTTTCACACTTAGTAACACCATTGTGTCTTATTGGCTTTAACTCCCTGCTTGGGGTGAAATAATTAAAAAAAGCTCTCAATATATATATATATATATATATATATATATATATATATGGTAGACTCTTCTATCGGAACGATAAATGAGGGTCTGCATTGCATGGTGCATTTTGTTTTATACTTAAGCATGCTAGTAAGGGCTATTGTGGAGAAAACCATGTAAAGAAAAGACGTGATACTAGCTAAGCTATATATATATATATATATATATTATTTAAATGTATATTTAAACATATATTGTTAAATATAACAATGAATGTCTATTATATCTGACCACATAAGATATCTTCAGAATGCTTATACGAACATTCTAAAATATGACCTGAAAGCTTAGATGAAGGACCAACTTAATAAAAAATATCCAAATATTGGACAATTTTTGTCTTTATTTTCACCAGAAATTAAAACAAACATTCGAATGGCTC
Source organism: Acanthosepion lycidas (assembly GCA_963932145.1). Lineage (NCBI taxonomy): Eukaryota > Metazoa > Mollusca > Cephalopoda > Sepiida > Sepiidae > Acanthosepion > Acanthosepion lycidas. The sequence continues at coordinate 26,242,713 of OZ010614.1, forward strand.
ATTATCAGACATAATAGACATTCATTGTCTGTTATATTTAACAGTATATGTTTAAATAATAAACTGCTACCTCAATACACTAAATAAATTGTATATATATATATATATATATATATATATATATATATATATATATATATATAATGACGATTGCGCCGACCATGAAACAGCCTGTCGCCTCTGAGTGTTGATTCAATGTTTACTTTTATATTTATATTTACATACGCTCTATTTCTGATATTGAGCACTTTATCCCATAAATATAGCACACCTTAAAACTATATTTCTTCATATATATATATATGTGTATATATATATATATATATATATATATATATATATATATATATATATGTATGTATATATATATATATATATATATATATATATATATATATATATATATATAGATAGATAGATAGATAGATAGAATTAATACAAATATAAAGCTTCTCAGCTTATTGGTGTTACCTTCAGTAACTGTACTCAAGAGAGACAGCCAAGGGGGATGTACAATTATACGACGATTCGTTTAACCATGAAACAGACTGTCGCCGCTGCGTGGTGACTTCAATGTCCACTTTTATATTTACATGCTCTCTTTCCTCTGATATTGAGCACTTTAAGCCAGACTTTAAGGCACACATATTTTAAACAGCTAATGTTTATTTTTCAACATGATTTTCCTTCATTGTCAATGCACTTAATTCAGTGGAGAAAATTGCTCCCATTGATCGAGCATAGTTCAGGATTTAGATCAAATTCAGTTAATCACCTTATATCAGGCTAAAGGCTTATTATTCAACAGCGTATATCTATCAATTTATATTCGACACCTCGACACACGCATGCACGCACGTGCGCGCGCACATACACACACGCACACGCACGCATAAATAACTTTCTAAAGGTGTAGAGCGGTGATGTATTCTTTTTTGGCAGGTGTAACGGATGGAGAGGTCGGGAGCGGAGAGAGAAGCAGGCTTGTAGACAGAAAGTTTTATGCTTTGGGTACGCAGGCGTGGAAGGGTGGGGTGCACGTGTATGTGTACATACGTGCGATATTTTTGTCGGGTAAGGGTTGTCGGGTAGATGACGGGGTCAGGGAGAGGAGGTTACCTGGTTGGCTGGCAGGCGTTTTTGTTACTTCTATCTTATCTAATGTTACCAGCTTAGACGCCTACACCATATATGGATGCCTCCACGAGCCAGAACACTTTTTTTTTTCGTTTCATATCTTTTTTCTTGTTTTCTCTTTTTAGCTACATTATTATTATTATTATTATTATTATTATTATTATTATTATTATTATTATTTACTTATTTTGCAATTTCTTTTTTGTGAGGTAACGTCCTGGTTATCTCATTCCACTGTTTTTTTCTCCTACTTAACGGTCTTTCTTTCTTTCTTTCTTTCTTTCTTTCTTTCTTTCTTTCTTTCTTTCTTTCTTTCTTCTGTACCCACCTCTTTCTGTCTTCTGTACTCTCCTCTTTCTTTCTTTCTTTCTTTCTTTCTTTCTTTCTTTCTTTCTTCTGTACCCTCCTCTTTCTTTCTTCTGTACTCTCCTCTATCTTTCTTTCTTTCTTTCTTTCTTTCTTTCTTTCTTTCTTCTGTACCCTCCTCTTTGTGTCTTCTGTACCCTCCTCTTTGTGTCTTCTGTACTCTCCTTTATCTATCTATCTATCTATCTATCTATCTATCTATCTATCTATCTATCTATCTATCTATCTATCTACTCCATGCCTTCTTCCTATCTTTCCTTCTTTTGTTGGTACTGTCCGCCATTCTTTCTTTCTTTCTTTCTTTCTTTTTTTCTTTCTTTCTTTCTTTCGTTCATTCGCTTTGCCCCACTCTTTCTTTCTATGTTTCATTCTTTTGTTGGCGCTGTCCACCTTTCTTTCTTTCTTTCTTTCTTTCTTTCTTTCTTTCTTTCTTCTGTAATCTACTTTCCATTTTTTTTTCTTTTTTCTTTTCGCCAACCTCCTTTCTTCCTATATTTTATTCTTTGGTTGGCGCACTCGTTCATTTTTTTTTTCATGTCCTTTGTTTCTTTCAGGCCCTCATTTTAATTATGAACTCCTTCTTTTTTGTCCCTCCTTCTTTTCATTTGCCTTCTTTCTTTTGATTTCTATCTTTTTTCTTTCTTTTTTCTTTCTTCAGCTCTCTTGTCTTTCTATCCTTCTTCTTTGTCCTTCTTTCTCTTCATTTCTTTCCTTTTAATTTCTTTCTTTCTTTCTTTCTTTTCTGTACCTCTTTCCATCTCTCATGGCTTTTTTTAGCGATATCCGCCATTCTTTCTTTCTTTCTTTCTTTCTTTCTTTCTTTCTTTCTTTCTTTCTTTCTTTCTTTTCCATATTACTGCTTTATTTATTTCCACGGTTACTATTTACTGATAATCAAGTACCTCACTAACTGCTCAGTTGTAGACCAGTGCACCGACGCCTGAAAGGCGCGAAAATATTGTAGTCGATTTTACGGTGTGGCATTGCGATATCGAATTTTTTATAGCGCACATAATGAGGAAGGAAGGCTTGGAAAATCTGATACTCACAGGACAGAGGAAAACAGCGCATAACCTACTTAGTGAGCTTGATTAAATGGATGTCGGAACAAGGTTTAGGGGAAATAAAAAGACAAAATTTATTAAGAGCTACAAAGGACAGGAAATTGTGGAGAGCCTTGATCGCCTACGTCATGAAGGAACACGGCATAATATATTCCTGATTTCAATAATAATAATAGTAGAATTTGTAACAATTTTATTGGACTTTACAATACATACATACAGAATAATGAAAGCTAATTGTCCAGACATCGTAATCAAAGGCCTCAAAAATAGAATGTGTTTTCTCATTAACATGGCAGTCCCTGCAGATTGTAATGTATCTTCGAAGATTTTCAAAAAACTATCTCAATACAAGGATCTTGAAATGGAAATCTCAAAAATATGGCACATGAGGACATCAATAATTCCAGTTATATTTGGGACCCTCGGATTGACTGGAAAAGGGTCCGATAGACTCATTGAAGGGATTCCTTGAAGTCCATGCCTTAAAGAAATAGAAAAAAATGTACGCAAAAGTACAGATCATACATTACGAAGAGCTTTATCTATAGAAAATTTGTGTGATCTTATTTTTTGTTTTTGTAAAAATGATCAGTGGGAAATGCCATGAAACCATTTCTAACCTTAGGTCTCTGGTTGGGATCCAGAAAGAAATGTGTATAGAATAGAAATCAAAGGAAATAATAATAATAATAATAATAATAATAATAATCTGTGCGTGTTTTTTTTAATTGGTCAGTGGAAAATGTCATGATGCCATTTCTGACCTTAGGTCTCTGGGCGGGAGCGGGAAAGAAATGTGTATACACTAGAAATCAAAGGAAATAATAATAATAATAATAATAATAATAATAATAATAATAATAATAATAACACCTTGAAATAGAACTCTCTAAAATGTGGCACATGGGAACATCAACAATCCTTGTTGCAGTTGAAGCCCTAGGATTGGTTGGAAAAGATTCCAGAAGACTAATTGAAGGGATTCCTGGAAGTCCATGCCTCAAAGAGATACAAAAAATTATTCTGACAAGTACAGCCCACACTTTACGAAGGGTTTTATCTATGTAATTTTTTTTTGTCAGTGAAAAGTGTCATGGTCCCATTTCTAACCTTAGGCCCCTCGGCGGGACCCGGAAAGAAATGTGTAAACGCCAGAAATGAAAGAAAATAAAAACAATAATAATAATAAATTACTATTTCCTCTAGTAAAACCTTTTGGCAATGTATTTCTATAATGAATGCTGTTTTAGCATATACATATAATTGTCTTATTCTGTTAACAATTCATCTTCTAGGTGACGTGAATTTTGAGGGTATTAGGCGGTCATTGTCCTCCACAGCATCCTATCCCTTGTCTCTTTACCATGCCTCCAGCTCACGCTCCGTCATCAATTCATACACGCTCGTCAGGTAGGTGACCCGCTGTCTTCCTCCGATTCATTTGTCCTCAATATGCACCGTGAGTGTCAAATTCGCCAATCCCTCTTTCTTCAATTTTTGCTAGAAAATTCAACCGTCTATTTATGATTCTGAGTCTACTCTGCTAATACTACTTACTTTAATTCTTGACTACTGACAATAGATTTGTTATAGATATTCAATGAAATTCTATAGTAATTTCAAGTTATCAATGCATTTGGATTATACATATAATAGCCCTCTTCTCTCAGTACTGCTTGCATTAATTCCTGACCACTGACAATCCCTTTCTTCCTAATTTTCAATGCATTCCTATAGTAAATTATTAATAATGAATTTACATTCTACATATAATAGCCCTCTTCTCTCAGTACTGCTTGCATTAATTCCTGACCACTGACAATCCCTTTCTTCCTAATTTTCAATGCATTCCTTTAGTAAATCATTAATAATGAATTTACATTCTACATATAATAGCCCTCTTCTCTCAGTACTGCTTGCATTAATTCCTGACCACTGACAATCCCTTTCTTTCTGATTTTCAATGCATTCCTATAGTAAATCATTAGTAATGAATTTACATTCTACATATAATAGCCCTCTTCTCTCAGTACTGCTTGCATTAATTCCTGACCACTGACAATCCCTTTCTTGCTGATTTTCAACTAACTGCTTTGATAATTTTTTAAAGGGGTTTTCTAAGCGTATCTTAGATGTGGCACAAGGCTGAAAGTGTGGAGCACCCAATGAGAATCGCAATAAATTCAGTATGAATGCATTTACATTATACAATAACCTTATTCTGTTAATAATGTTTGCATTAATTCCTGACCACAGATAATCCCTTTCTTCATTATTTTTAATGCATTCACATGGTAAATTCATTATCAATGCATTTATATTGCTAATGGCTTTTTTATTATTAGGTTGGTGCAAAAATAATGACGTAAGAATGTCGTTTTTTGACGTATTTTTTAACGTCAAAAAACGACATTATTACGTCATCATTTTTGCACCAACCTAATATGAATTGTACCGACTATAGAAATAAAGGAAAACCGAATAGACTATTATTAGTAATATACTAAACCCGAAATATATAAACCTAAAAACGTGGACTTATATACACAGAATGAAATTTTTGTACCAAGACAACAGAGAAGGTACTAATATAAATGAAACAGTCACGCTCTCCCGTACAACAGTGAACCGAAAAGAAGGATGCAAAACTATTTTTTAAACTAAGCAAGGCGATAATGCCACTAAGACGCAAGAGGCGACCAGGAGTGAAAGAGACCAAAAAGATTTTAGAAGGAACCGGAAACCCAATCTTAAACAGGAAACAAGAGATAGACCTCTACGCCTGTTCAAAAAACAGGGGAGGTGTGTGAACCGGGCGACATACGAGCCTCTCTCTACTTATTAAGGAAAAAAACAAATGAATAATCAGTAAATAAAAGTTCGGACGGAGACGTTAAAAGTGTAGAGTCGAAGTAGACTTTAGAAGGAACTGGAAACCCAATCCTAAACAAGAAACAAGGGACAAATCTCTGCTCTTGTTTAAATGGCCGAGGAAGAGTGTGGACCGGGCGATAGTTTTTGTTTTAGCTCCAATATGTCATCCCAACTGAGCATTGGTGAGACGGAAAAGATGACTCAGGTGTTCCGTAATGGTATCAACATTCATATTCTAGTTTCCATCTTCAAAGTTCATTCAAGAACCATCAAGAGAATTGTGAATAAGTTTTAAAATATAGTGAGCAGCAGAGAGGAAATCTGGATCAGGAGGTCACAAAAGGAAGAGGGATCATCATTTCAATTTAGAGCTAAGGAGATCTATTAGAAAAGATCCAACTCAATCCATAAGACGTTTGACACGTGAGAGAGAGGAGTTTCAGTTATGCCAGTCCAAAAAGCAGTGACAAAAAGACTTGAAAAAGAAATCGTACGTGAAACATGTGAGGCACCTTGTTACTCCAGGTAAGAAAGTTAAAAGTTTGGAGAGGACAAAGATCATCTTGAATAACTTTGAAAATGATTCTGGATTAATATATATATATATATATATATATATATATATATATATATATATTTGAACTTTATTTCAATCCTTCATGACCTTCTGATCGTTAGCTATGATTAATTAATGATGAAGATGTTATTTTCATTTATGTTCGATTCCATTACGATTCTTCTGAGAGTAATTATACATTCTTATTGCACGAAGTAAATGCCCAATAGTGTTATATAAACCTCGTAGAATTCCAGTAAGATATATTTAATCATTTCTTAGATACTACGGCACAAAGCTTAATCTACCAATTGGACAATTTTACTGTTAAACGATTATATATATATATATATATATATATATATATATATATATATATATATATATATATATATATGTGTGTGTGTGAAAGTCTGACAATTATTATGTTTATACGTTCTTTTTATAGATGGTATTTATCAATCCACCCACGGGGATCGAATGCGGCACAAGGCCTTTTTAATGTGGGTATCTCTGAGCCCGTAGGCCCAGCCAAAAATAAATAACCATCCAAACCCGCCGAGTCGGGCCAGTTCCGTCAACCTCCCCCAACTAAACCCTACCCTTCGGCGGAGCTTCGTCCGGGTTATTCTCTGCAAGCAGAGAGTTCGACAGACACCCGACCCGGCAGCTCACAAAGCGCAGATACTACACTTTGATCCTAGCCACCGGGACGAGCGGGTATTCTTTTTATAGATACAAATATTTAAGTAAATGCACTGTTTGTAATAAACAGTATTAACAACAATTACTGGCCTGAATGTCCGAGAAATTTGCATAGAAAATATTCTTCCTCCGACAGGAATCGAACCTGTATCCTATACGGAACCGTGATATAGCCTGGCGTGCTTTTACCAATTGAGCCACAGAGGACCGTTTTGGTTAGCATGGTTGATTTTACTTTGTTTAAAAAATAAAAAGAATATATACCCAAGTATAGGATTGGTGCATACGGAATAAATTTCAATAAAAAACAAATACTATTCTTGAAAGAGTGCTCAATACAGAGTAGAGCAAATATAATTATTTATTCGAAAATTATAACATAAAAATGCTATAAAATCCCTACGAAAATACCCATTTTGTATCAACACTTCTGGTGTTGAATGTAGCTTTATTCTATATTCAACACCATCACTTGATAAGACACCAAAGTGTTGATACAAAATGGCTATTTTTGTAGTGATTTTATAGCATTTTTATGTTATAATTTTCGAATAAATGATTATATATATATATATATATATATATATATATATATATATATATATATATATATATATATATATATTATAAGATATTACATTCGAACATCTGCAAAACCGTTACATAAATGCATTCATGTTTTGATACATATTATCGCATCTCATCAGGCGGTAGTAAATTAGGGTTATTAAAATTTTTAATTGATTAAAGACGTTTACATTTTGGGAGGCATTTTCGCTATTTCAATACACTTCGGATTACGGTGTCAAATCTGTAGTCTGTTAAAATACTTCTCAGATATTTAAGTTTCTGTACTTGCTTGATTTTGACATCAGCAATTCTTAGCTAGCATGTTTCAATTTTTATTCTTTTTGACAAGAGACATTTGCTTCGTGTCAAGAGAACATCAAAAATCGTTTTAATCATATATATTATAAAAGTTAAAAACGTATATTAAAATGGCCGGTAATGCTAATTGTTATAAATTAAAATTTATTTAACAATTTAATCTGTTTATCATATCTAAGAGGAATGCACCCAAATTAACGTACAAGCATTTAGTCATTCAACCTAAAAAATCACATAGGCATTTTTTTATGTTGTCGTTCCACGAAGTCTCTGGAAATTTTTGGTTGAGTGTTGGCGTCAACACGTACTACACAAAGTTAAGGCGAAACAACAACAAAAACATCAATAATAATAATAATAATAATAAAGTTATGTAACTTCTCCGCTAAGCTAAATAAAAAAAAAAAAATGAAAAAAAAATTGAATATGTTTTATCAGTAACTAGGCAACTTTTACATGTAGTCGTTCCACGTAGTTCCATTTAATAACTCTTGATATCGATGCACTTGTCTAAATACTTTGCACATCTGCAACAACATTTTTATAGTTGGAATCATAATAATAATAATAATAATAATAATAATATAAATAAATAAAATAATAAATATAAATAATATAAATAAATAAAATAATAATATAGATAAATAATAATATAAATAAATAAAATAATAATAATAATATTAGGTTGGTGCAAAAATAATGACGTAATAATGTCGTTTTTTGACGTTAAAAAATACGTCAAAAAACGACATTACTACGTCATTATTTTTGCACCAACCTAATAATAATAATAATAATAATAATAATAATGAAAATAATGCTAATAATAATAAAGCTAATAATAATAATAATAATAATAATAATAATAATAATAATAATAACCAATTTTGACTCCAAGTGTGATGAATATCCAGAAACAATTGACCATCTTGTATTAACTTGAAGGGTATTAGTTTCATCAGAATATGAAAATTCTCATGACAGGATAGGCCAATATCTGCATTGGAAAAATCTGCAACTTTTATGGAAAGGAAATCGAAGAAAAAAAATACTACGAACCACCATCCAAACCTGGTTAAAGACATATGACCTATAACAAGTTTACAGGACTTTACGACCCACACAGACGGAACAATCAAAGCTAACCTCCCAGACACAGGCACTCAAAGACCAGAAAACAACGCGCTTTCTTATTGATATGGCAATTCTTGCAGACTGCAGTGTAGCTTTGATCTTTAAAATACTATCAGAATAAAATGATCTTGAAGTAGAAATTGAAAGAATGTGACACATGAAGAGTTCAAGAATTCCAGTTTGATTGGAAAATGGTTCTGATAAACTCATTGAACATCCGATGTCTTAAGAGAAATACTAAATAAACTATTCTCATAAGCAAAGCTCACGCCTTACGAAGGGTTTTATCTATGTAAAATAGGTGTGCATTTGTATTTTTTATGCACGTGTGCAATGGAATACATCAAGCTGACATTGTTGAACTTAGATCTCAGGTGGCAACCCAGGGGCGGAGGGTGGGGTGGGGGTTTGAAATGCGTTTAGATCTCACTTTGCAACCCAGGGGGGAAATGAGTTTAGATCTCAAGTTGCAACCCAGGGGGTAGGGAAATGAGTTCAGATCTCAGGTTGCAACCCAGCGGGTGGCGAGAATGAGTTTAGATCTCAGGTTGCAACCCGGGGGGAAATGAGTTTAGATCTCAAGTTGCAACCCAGCGGGTAGGGAAATGAGTTTAGATATCAGGCTGCAATCCGGGGATGGGGGTGGGGGAGATGAGTATAGATCTCAGGTTGCAACCCAGGGGTGGGAGCGAAATGAGTTTAGATCTCAAGTTGCAACCCAGGGGATAGGGAAATGAGTTTAGATATCAGGCTGCAATCCGGGGATGGGGGTGGGGGAGATGAGTATAGATCTCAGGTTGCAACCCAGGGGTGGGAGCGAAATGAGTTTAGATCTCAAGTTGCAACCCAGGGGGCGGGGAAATGAGTTCAGAACACAGGTTGCAACCCAGCGGGTGGCGAGAATGAGTTTAGATCTCAGGTTGCAATCCAGGGGGAAATGAGTTTAGATCTCAGGTTGCATCTAAGTGTGTTTGTGTGTGTGGAATGAGTTTAGATCTCAGGTTGCAACCCAGGGGTGGGAGCGAAATGAGTTTAGATCTCAAGTTGCAACCCAGGGGGCGGGGAAATGAGTTTAGATCTCAGGTTGCATCTAAGTGTGTTTGTGTGTGTGTGTGTGGGGGGGCGAATGAGTTTAGATCTCTGGTTGCAACCTAGGGGTGGTGGAGAAATGACTTTAGATCTTAGGTTGCAACCCTTGGGGGATGAGTTTAGATTTCAGATTGCAACACATGGAGGGGGGAATGAGTTTACAATAGAAATTAAAGTAAATGATAAATAATAATAATAGTCTTTTGAATGCTTGAGAAACTAAGTAAATAAAAAGACTTCAAGATAGAAATTCAGTAGAATGTGGCATCTGAAGACAACAACATAATTACCTGTTGTTACTGGGTTTTTGGGAATTATATCAAGAGACACGTAACAAATGTGTGGTCCTAAAATATGAGAATGGATGGAGCGGCTTGGGGATAGTAGTCGTGGCTCGTAAGGACACAGTCCTATGGGTAAATGAGAAACTCGGATGAGTTCCACCACGGAATATGTGATCGAGCGGCGCTATATCGAGTCCGATTCGCGACCTCTTTGGGACCGAGGCCCGCTGACGTTTGCCTGATAGCGTAACAGTCCGGGTTTCAATTCTCGGTTATGGATGCACACTGCTGATGAGTCCCAAATATAGGGCGAAACGGCTTGTCCACTGCTTTCTGCTGAGTTTGCTTATAGACTCGATGAATTACTTAGCTGGGGTGTTATCCTTATATATATATATATATATATATATATATATATATACAATTTCTAATTGTTAGATTAAGCTTAGCTTTGAACCGTTGTATCTTAGAAATGATTAAAGATATTTTAATGGATTTCTCCCAGGTTTTTATAACGCTATCGAACTCTACTTTCAACAATAAGAATGTATTTAGCTCTAAGTTGAAATGATGATCCCTCTTGATCAAAAAACTGGTCAAAACAGATTTTGCACATTTTTTTAGATGTTTTTTTAGTTTTTTTATACAGTTTTTTGTTCCTTCTTTTAAAAACTTATTCACCATTCTTGTGAATGAACTTTGACGATGGAAACCAGAGTATGAATGTTCGTACCATTACTGAATGGCTGAATGGACGTTTTCCTCTCACCATTGCTCAGTTGGGAAGACAGTGGGTCCGACACAAAATGATTTTAACCTGTTCTCTTTCTAGCTGAATAACTCAAAGAGTTTTTCGGTGATGGTATCATGATGACTAGTAGCAAGATGGCTAAACATCTTACCTGAAAACCTGGAAAAGAGAAACTCAGTTTAGCGTGAGTTTTTTTTTTTTTTTAGATATTAAATAATTTGTGGGATGGACAATTATCCTACACGATTTGGACAATTTAGCAGTTACACCCGATATATATGAATAAAGCATAGTCATTGGTGATTCTCATATCTTTAGTAGATTTCTCTCTTTAAAGTGGATGTACTTATATAATTTTCTTCATGCTTGCGTGGATACGCATCTTTTTGCATCTTCTGATACAAAAATTGGTCTCTTGAAGTCTCCGGTTCAGACGTCAACTCCATTACACAATATTAAAGCGAATTAACAACAACAACGACAATAATAATAACAATAATAACGATATGCATTCTCTGTCTAGACAAATACGAAAGCCAAAAACAGCCAAAAACAAAAATACCAAAATAAATAAATAAATAAATAAAAATAAATAAATAAAAAGACCCACCGCGAATACATTTTATCAGTAACTAGGCAACTTTTACATGTAGTCGCTGAACGTAGTTTCATGTAATCACTTTCGATATCGATGCACTTGTCCTGGTGGTACACAAGTGCATAAATACTTTTCACCACTGCAACAACAGTTTTATATTTTGAATCATTAAAACTATGGCAATAATAATAATAATAATAATAATAATAATAATAATAATAATAATAATAATAATAATAATAATAATAATTTATTTAATAATAAAGGAAGCCAACAAGTTTAAAAAGAAGCTTTAAGTGAGTGAAGAAATGCAAGTATAACACAATATACCGACTGTAGCTGCAAAATATTTAAAAAAGAAAGCAATGGCAAATTCAATCGACCAGATAACAAGATGACAAGATAAACCGCTTCACGGTCAATATTCTGCCTGTACGAAACAATCTGATGCCGACAAACCCTGTACCCATTAGTGGCTATATAGTGCAGGGTTAAAAGCTGAAACCGAAGGTTTTATTCTTGTTACGCAGGGCCAATGACAAGAAATTACCAAGCACATATACTGAAATATTGTTAATCAAAAATGCAGATTCTGTGGTAAATATCCAGAAACAATTGACCATCTTGTAAACACAAAGTATTGGCACCCACTGAATATAAGACTTGGCATGACAGAGTGGGCCAATATTTGCACTGGAAAATCTGAAGCTTCTACGAAAAGGAAACTGTAAGAAATTGGTATGAACATCACTCAGACCTGGTGACGGAGATAGGACCTGTAACAATTTTATGGGGCTTTACAATACACACAGACAGAACAATCAAAGCTAATCGCCGAGGAACATTTGGCCGAAGGACATTTGAACGGACGGACATTTGGCCGAGGGACATTTGGCCGAGGGACATTTGAACGGACGGACATTTGGCGAATATATGGTGCTAACTGAAATTATTGTTAGCCATGCATATTATGGATTTTTTAAAATTATTTTTTATTATGATTTTTATTATGTTGTTTATTTTGTATTATGTTGCTTACTTCTTTATACTATTGATATGTCCATTATGCCTGTCCTTGTTCCAATATATGCATTATGTGTGAAGAAAGTATATATATATATATATATATATATATATATATATATATATATATATATATATGTATGTATGTGTGTGCGTGCGTATATATGCATTTTTGACCAAGTTAGATGCTACGTGGTAATCGGATTATACGAGTCTCCTTTAAATTAATGTGAAATACGTCTTTAACTAAACTTAATAGATATACACTAAGAGATTAATCCCGATCTAACTTTACCATAGGTTAAAGTACATTCATATATTTTTTTCGTTAATTTCGAAAAATCTTTTAAAAATGTTCCGAACCAGACAATTTTTAAATATTTTTAAATATTTTTTAATATTATTTACAGAATTTGTTGAATGAAATCCAGGGAATTAACCCCGATCTAACTTTTCCTTAGTTTAAAGTACGTTCATATCCTGCTAAATATTAATAAATACATCTAAGATACTCTAGGTATAAATATGTTTCTCTGAATATAATTAATAATCATTTATTTCAAGCTTCTTAGGTATCTTAATTTAAATTTCTTGGTTAAATATACAGCGTGTCCATAAAGTTCGTGTGCACTTTAATAAATTTATAACTTTATTTGTATTTGCGATAGAAATAATTTGTAAAAAGGATTAGACAGAAGTAAATGTATATTTTTAAGGTTTTGTTGAAATTTTATTTAAGTTTCCACATGTCCTCCATCATTAGCAATACAAAGGGTAATACAATTTTGCAGTTCACGGAAAACATTTGCCAACTGATTTACAGTAATGCCTGAAATCACATTAGTTATTTTATTATCTATACTTAAAACTTGGTACATTAAACTTTATAACATTTTTTACAGATTATTTCCATCGCAAATACAAATAAAGTTATACATTTTTTAAAGTGCACACGAATTTTATGGACACCCTGTATTAAAAAACTTATGAAATTAGCTTTTTCGCTAATTTCGAAATCTTTAAAAATGTTCTTTTTTAATATTATTTACAAATAATCTGTTGAATGAAATATGTCAGAATTTAATATTTGGGCCGTTGACAGAAATAGACGGAATTGTTTCAGATTCACACTTTAAGCCCTTCGACCATCCCCAAGTGACATACTGAGGTCAGTATGTCAAAATAAGACAACACTCACTGCCTTGTTTCCCATTTTCTAAAGATAGCAATATCTCTTATTTTTAATCCGGAATATTTTTTTCCATTTCATTTCTGATTTGTTTGTAGGTCTTGAAGATTGACAGCTGTTTTTTTAAAGCTCTCATGAAATAAAAATTATAACCTATGGGATTTTAAGTGTTTGATATTTTTTAATTAATAATAATAATAATAAGATATATATATATATATATATATATATATATATATATATATATATATATATATATATATATATATATATTACGAAATGGACAAAGTCCGACAATTTATTTATTAAAGACATTTTTTATGTTTAACGTTCTTTTTATAGATACAAGTATTTAAGTAAATGTGCTCTGTTTATAATATTATATAAATAGAAAATTTCTCGGACATTCAGGCCGGTAAATGTTATTTAATACTGTTTATTATAAACAGAGCATTTACTTAAATACTTGTATCTATAAAAAGAACGTTAAACATAAAAAATGTCTTTAATAAATATATATATATATATATATATATATATATATATATATATATATATATATAAAAGGATAACACCTCATCTAAAAATTCGTACGAAAAGTAGATAATTCTTTGAAGGTTCCTATATATTGAGTACAGATTTTGGAAAGAAAATGTTTTCAACGAAATCTTGAATCCGTTTTTTTATTAAGGAAAGTTTACCACAGGAAAGTATTTTACTGTAAAACATTTGCAAGGTCAGATGAATATGGAGGGTGGGGTATGATTTGATTTATTTTATCTCTTATCAACTCTTTGTAGTATATTTAAAGCCGAAACTTATGTTGGATTTAATATAATCCTTCCACTTCTTGTCAGTGGTAAGAGTAAGACCGAGATTTTAAACGTCTATATCTATCTATCTACCTATCTCTCTCTCTCTTTCTCTCTCTCTCTCTCTCTCTCTATATATATATATATATATATATATATATATATATATATATATATATAATCATATAAAACAAATGGGGGAGGAAGAGGAAAGACAAGAGTGGAAATTACCTACAGTGAAATGGTGGATCGAAGAATTTAACCACAAAAAAGAAAGCATGAAAAAATTGTTAACCGCTTATCGCTCCTCGCTCTTTAGAGCTCAATCGAGGAAAAAAACGTATAAAATGGGCACAACGATTAAAACAAAGAGAAGAAAAATACTACCTAAGAATCAGCAACATAAATCAGAGACATCTATGGCCAGCAATTATTCTTTCTGCTTACAAAGGGAAGGTTGCTTGTACTTAATATAAATGATCTCAGACACTCTTAGATGGCAATCCAAAAGTGTTCTGCTGATTATCATAAATGAATCTCTGGTAAAAGACGATAAAAAACATATAAAACAAATTTGAGAGGAAGGGGAAATACGAAGAGAAAAAAATTACACACCGTGTAACGGTGAATCGACAAATATAAGGAAAAAAAAAAGCAATGAAAAAATGTCTAACTGGTTATCGCTCTTTAGAGGTCAATCGAGGACAAAACGTATGAATATGTGCACAGCGATTAAAAAAAGAGGAGAAAAATACTACCAGAGAACCAGCAGGATAAATCAGAGACATCTAGGCCCAGTAATTATTCTTTCTATTTATCAAGGGAAGGCTGTTCGGACTTGATATAAGTAGTCTCTGACATTCTTACATGGTAATCCGAATGTATTCTCTTGATTACTGTGAAAATCTCTATGGTAAAAGAGGAGGCACAAGTCGGATTATTTATTAAGTGCCCTGTAATTGCATAAACGCCACAGATTATATAAGCATTAAACTAGATTCTCATATATTTGTGTAGTCTGTTCATAAAATGTATCTAATGGGCAAATAAATGTACAAATAACATTCGCACGTAGGATTGTTATTTATATTGTCTCTGTGAAACTTGTGCAATTGTAATATGACCCATTTTACAAAGCACCGACAATGATGCTGTCCTCCATCAAAAAAAACAAAACAAAAAACGTTTGCCCGCTCCTGTTCTAATATTATATTTATATATAAAATTCTGTGACTTCCGTTAGTCTGTCTGTCACACCCTTTAAAATAGCCATACATTGACCGACCGAAACCAAATTCTGGGGAGAAGTGCAAACAAGTAAGTGGGTACGGAGTACAGTTAGTTTTACTAGGATGCGTAGCGTAGTACAATAAATTTTTATTCATTTTTTTGGGGAAAAAAATAAAACTTTTATTATTTAGTATACAGAAATACTACGGACATTTTAAAAACAATTTAATGATTAAAATAATAAATACTTATCTAATAAAAATGCAATATTGTTTTGCATATTTTTCTTTTAATTTTTTTTATGTAAAAGAATCCAGTTTCCAGTTCGCCTATCGTTTGCTATAATTATAAATAAATCACAACGTCAAATGCTTGAAAAGTTGGAATTTTGGCTTTAGAAAGAAATATTTAGGCATGTCCAGTTGTATATTGCATGCTCAAGAGTAAGAATTTACTTGGTCACAACATCTTAAGTAAATGGCTAAAGAAATAACAAAACAAGTGCTACAGATATATCATATATTAACATTAAGTACAACAGAAGAGTATTACATGACTAGTGTGTGTGTGTGTGTGTGTGTGTGTGTGTGTGTGTGTGTGTGTGTGCGTCGGTTGACACAGCCTTTAAACTATTTGACCGTTCCTCCAAGGTCTTCTCTCCTACTAATCTTAAGTAAGCGGAAGAGTCCAACATAGAGGGAGGACACCACAACACAAACAGAATACGACTGGGAAGGATTGTAAAAAAAAAAAAGGTGAAAAAATATTATTTAGAGGTATAATGGATAGAAAGATGTGGAGAGCTATGTCCTGAACGGAAACGGGAGATAACTGAAGATGAAGCGTGTTCGGGCCATACAGAATCTTCAATTTCTCGTGGCCTTGTGCAAATCCAAGTTACGCTTAGCAAAGAATCATTGGCGATATCTCTAAATTCCCCAACCGGCGAAATGGACGATTCATCGAATCGATACATTTATCATCTTCATATATAATTAAAGAGTGGATATCTTCTGATAGACTTTTATTGATTTTAGTTCGACAGAAACCCTGCAAAAGGAAGAAATCCATTTCATTAATATATATAGTTATGTATTTGGGTAGCAACCCGTCTTAATACATGTTTCATTAAACATGACTGAAAATATTTCTTTCTCTTATTTTATTAATATTTTTTTTATATGTGTACCATTGTCTTCTTTTCTGGGCCTAATGAATGAAATCAATAGTTATTTTCAGAGATGTTTGTTATAGGAGTGTAATAAATGGTGTGTACATGCAGCTGTAGCCAGTAATTTTCTTTTTAATCGATATCACCCCATACAAGGGGGTAAAGCCACTGAGACACAAAGGGATACAGGGTGTTGAAGAATTAGGAACAGAAACATTAATAATGAGCGGGAAGAAAAAAGAGGAACCAGGAGGACAGGAGATAGCGATTGACATTGCATTTAAATTTTTGCCGATTGAAAGTTGGTTAACTGTATTGTGCCTGACAATTTCTCATGTCAAAATTCATCTTGCATGTTTATAAATCTAACATCCGCCCGTGCATTGAATGTTGCTGCCAGATATGGTCTGGTGCTCCTGCTGTATACCTTGAGATTCTTGACAAAATTCAAAGATGGATCTATAATGTAATCGATCCTGGCCTAACAACTCAACCGGTCACTTTCCTACTACTGTGAAGTGGCTTACGTTTGTCTTTTCTGTAAATATTTTACATAGCAATTGAGCAGGTATCTCAATTCAGTCACTTCAGACGCAAATTAGCAAGGCCCATAACAAAAAATGACAAGAGACAAATACAACTCAAGCCATTGCGTTTAAGTATGAAACAGATTGTCGCCGCTAGGTGTTGAGCTAAATATATACTTATATATATATATATATATATATATATATATATATATATATATATATATATATATATATAAGTATATACTTATATATATATATATATATATATATATATATATATATATATATATATATATATATATATATATATATATATATAAGTATATATTTAGCTCAACACCTAGCGGCGACAATCTGTTTCATACTTAAACGCAATGGCTTGACAACTGCGTTTAAGGATGTCGCCTATGGGTGTTGACTTAAATGTCCACTTTTATATTTACATAACGCTCTATCCCTGATATTGAGCATTTTAGCTCATAAATATAGCATACCTTCAAACTATTTGCATCATATATATATATATATATATATATATATATATATATATATATACTTTCTAGTTTCAGTGGACTGATTGAACTGACGCCAACGATTTAACACACACACAAACACACACACACACACATATATATAATGTGTGTGTGTTAAGTAATTGGTCTTTACTAACAAGGCGCTTCCTCTGTACCTGAGTGGTATAGCACGTCAGATCAAATGACGGTTCCGTCTAGGACGCAGGTTCGATTCTTATCGGAGGACACATATTTTCTACGAAATTACTCGTCAAGTCTTTTTATTATAAACAGAACATTTACTTAAATCATTGTATCTATAAGAATAACATATAAAAAGAATATATATATATATATATATATATATATATATATATATATATATATATATATATATATATATATATATATATATATATATAAGTGGATATTTAAATCAACATCCAGGGACGACAGTCTGTTTTATGCTTGAATGCAATCGTGAAGCAGTACTACATTTTGGGTATTCAAATTTATATATATATATATATGTCTATATTTCTGAGATGAGGTATTATGTACATTATTTACATTATTCGGACTATTGTCCCCATCTTTGTCGCCATATTTATCACAACGTTTCGGCCGTTGTACGTTCCGGCCTTCTTAGGTGATTCCTACACCGATGCAGAAACCTACAACTCATCCCTTCAGGCTTGGCACCAAGACTTCCCGTCAATTCAAGGAGAGCCCGTCTGGTCGTAGAGAAAGCAGGACACGCCCTTGTCCGAGAGAGAATCCAGTACAATCTTTGAATAAAACAGAGACTACAAGCTCAAATCTTCCAGAGGCTCGAGGATTTATTCAAGAGAATTACTAGTGAAGAAGTCCAGAGAAGGATCCAAAATGACCTGGATAAATCCTTCAGACATGAATTCGATGTAGTCAAGGCTCGCCAAGTACAATAATTAAATAGATTGAAAGATCAGAAGATGAAGCACAAGGTTCATCACCTACCAGTGAAAGCAGTAGTCAACATCAGCCAATATTGAACTTCCCTCAGGCTCAGGCGGATGAACTGAGACGAAAGGTTAGACAGATTCTGGAAAAAGCCAAGCCGCCCAGGTCAACTATCACGAAACTGGAGAGGCTGGCGATCGGATCTCTACAGAGGAACGAAAACATCATCATACTAACGGCTGACAAAGGTAATGCGACTATAGTGATGGACAAATCAGATTATACAAGAAAGCTGGAAGACCTCGTCATCAATGGTAGCTACAGCAAAATAAAAAAGGACCCTACAATGAAAACGGAACGCAAACTGTCACAGATCCTAATCAAGAACAGTGATCACTTCGCACCTAAGACGTATAGGCAGTTATCGCAGCGTTACACCAAGCTACCTCACATATACGGTCTCCCTAAGATTCACAAACACGGTATTCCGCTCAGGCCGATTGTTAGTTGCCAAGGCTCTGTGTGCCACCCTCTGAGTCGCTTCCTTGTCGATATAATTGACCCATTGATCGAAAAGTCTCCTTCATATGTCCGAAACTCCGCCCACTTCGTGGAAATAATCAAAGATGCTCCCATCCTATCCAACCAGATGGTGAGCTTGGACGTGGTGAGTTTGTTCACCAAGGTACCCACGGAGGAGGCACTCTCAGTAGTCAGAGATAGATTGGCCTCTGGTAAAAACGTAAAATGATAACAGCAAAAATTGCAATATGAGCACTAGTAAAGATGGTTGACATTAGATTTATAATACCCAGAAATTCATACCCAGATGTCCTCAAGGACATGGCACAAATCAGATTATACAAGAAAGTGGACAAAGGCGTTGGTTAGATCCAGTGACAGGACCCAAAGAGTGTGAGTTCAATACCCAGTTAAGGCAGTGGAGAACTTTCAGAGGGAAATTAACAGGAGATAACTGATAACTGACATCCATCAAACATGACACGTAGAACTAGAACAGTCTACCGCAGTGAGCGAAATAAAGGCTTCAGTTCCAACCACCTGAAGAAGGCCGGAGCGTACAACGGCCAAAACGTTGTGATAAATATGGCGACAAAGATGAGGACAATAGTCCGAATAATGTAATGTATATAATAACATAAAAAAACAAGTAATCGCCCATTAATAATAAAAAATAATTAATAATAAAAAAAATTAAAATTCACAATTTTAAAATAATTCATTTTTACATGTATATACAAATCCTGTTTATTTTAAATGCTAAATATAATTTTTAAAATCAATAAAATGTAATACCAACATTACGATAACCAGATATATTTTTTAAAATTATCAGTCTGTTTCATGCTAAACGCAATCGTCAGGACATGCCAAGTTTAGCATGAAACAGACTTTCATAGCTAGGTGTTGACTTCAATGTCTACTTTTATATCTGCATACGTTCTGCACTAATACTGGGCCCTTGAACCCATAAACATATCATGCCTTAATATTTTCTTATATATATATATATATATATATATATATATATATATATATATATATATATATATATGAAATGGTATGAATCCTCTTCTTCTCCCTCCAGCTATGGGTAAAATAGCAGGACAGACTGGGTTCTATAGCCCTGGATGGCAACTGGTCTAGGAGAAGGACAACTCTGAATTCAAAACTTGCGGAGGGTCGTTTGGGAACCTTGTGACATTCGGTGCACCAGGTCTCTGTATTCGTCCCTCCAAAAAGTGTGGATGGTCCTGCACGAGGCCTTCACCACTATAATCAAATCTCATGTGCCGGTGTCGGGCTGTCGGTTTCATGGAAACTGATCTGCTTGACCCTCATACGTCGAATCTCGACGGGAGAGTCGATCATATATATATATATATATATATATATATATATATATTAAACAATAAAATCTCAAATTACCTCATATGGGTAATAGGCTATTGCGGCAGACGAAGATATCAGTCATACCAATATCTTCGTCTGCCAAAATAGTCTATTCCCCATATGAGGTAATTCTGGATTTTATTTTTTATTAATTATATTGCTCAGTATGAATAAATACATTGAGCACTTTTTGTGGATCAGTTTTAATATTTTATATTACTACGATAGACTTGGATTATATACCAACGAATTTGTTACTATATATATATATATATATATATATATATATATATATATGCGTCTTAAAAAAATAATAATTACATCGGGCATCTAAAAACATGCTTATTAGGAAGACTTACTTTGCATCTTTCGGCTCATAGCTCCATTAGGATCCATTTATATACACACGGGTACCAACCATACGTGTAGAAAATATGAACAGAATAAACTCAAGTATGTGACAAATACAGTAAAAAATAATGAATGCGTTAAGAGTAAAAAAGATGGAACCAACTCAATAATATCAATTGTGAACACGGCCACAACGTGCTGTCCGTGTTCTGAAATTCCATTTCATCCTCAAGCGAATTTTTCGCTTGAGGATGAAATGGAACTAATGTCTTTAATTTAATTACAAAATTAAATTCAAAGCTTTTAGCTTCCATTTTTGAAACATGGTTAGAACTGTGTAGCGAAAAAAGCCATATTTTAAATCAATTAATTTATAATATTAATGCTCTGTAAATTTACATTGAGCACTATTTTGTAAAAATAAAAATATCTATAAGAACACCGGATTATATATCTTACTGTTCTTTCTTTATATATATATCATGCCTTAATAACCCTAACCCTAACCCTAACTCATAAAAATCTACATATTCAATTAAACAGAAAATCCATAATGGCTAACAGATTAGCCGAAACTGCTTGCATCCACAGATTATTTCGGTAGTTTTTACACACTCTATGTCCAGAACAGAAATCACTTGTACGAATGCAAGAATAATTATTATTCTGAAGTTGTTTGGTCATTTAAATAGTGATTTTGTGCCTAATCAACGAACATTTTACAAAGAAGTCGACACATATATGAAGAAATTTCCAGCAGGTAATTACTAATAGGACAATTGATAAATGTCTAACAGATTATCCAAAATCGCTTGGATCCACAGATCATTTGGACAGTTTTTACACACTCTATTTCCAGAACAGAAATCAATTGTACAACTGAAAGAAAAATTTAATAAAAAGCTTAATCGAAGTTCTTTTTCAGTCATCTTCCATAAGACTTGTATAAAAGAAGGATAGCTGCCCAAATACACAATTACATATATATATATATATATATATATGTGTGTGTGTGTGTGTGTGTCTGTGTGTGTGCGTGTATGTGTGGGTGTGTGTGTGGTGATAAGCTCTCAGCTCGACCCATTTGCCAAAATTAGTCTTCTGAAGTTGCTTGGCCATTTAAATAGTGATTTTGTGCACATTCAACGTGCACTTGACAAAGAAGTCGACGCAAATATGAAGAAGTTTCAAGCAGGTAATTACTAACAGGACAAGTTTAGCGATGTTGATATGAGAAGACGTCGCACTTACCGGTCTTCAGCTTTCGGTTCGTATCTCAATTCCAATCGATCAGCTTTTATCGACCTTCGCCGAGCGAGCAAAAAGAGGTCAGTCATTGAGACGACAGCACTGGTGTAATTAAGAATACCAATCTGATGACAAGGATCTATCTATCTATCTATCTATCTATCTATCTATCTCAGTCGGTTCATTATCTAAGTCTGTTCATTATCTATCTATCTATCTATCTATCTCAGTCGGTTCATTATCTAAGTCTGTTCATTATCTATCTATCTATCTATCTATCTATCTATCTATCTATTTATCTCAGTCTGTTCATATCTGTCTATCTATCCAGGTCTGTTCATATCTATCTATCTATCTATCTATCTATCTATCTATCTATCTATCTATCTATCTATCTATCTATCGCAGTCTATTCATATCTATCTATCTATCTATCTATCTATCTATCTATCTATCTATCTATATATCTATCTATCTATCTATCTATCTATCTATCTATCTATCTATCTCAGTCTGTTCATATCTGTCTATCTATCCAGGTCTGTTCATATCTATCTATCTATCTATCTATCTATCTATCTATCTATCTATCTATCTATCTCAGTCTGTTCATATCTGTCTATCTATCCAGGTCTGTTCATATCTATCTATCTATCTATCTATCTATCTATCTATCTATCTATCTATCTATCTATCGCAGTCTATTCATATCTATCTATCTATCTATATATCTATCTATCTATCTATCTATCTATCTCAGTCTGTTCATATGTATATATCTATCGCCGTCTGTTCATATCTATGTAACTATCTATCTGTCTCTT
Organism: Acanthosepion lycidas; assembly: GCA_963932145.1. Classification (NCBI taxonomy): domain Eukaryota; kingdom Metazoa; phylum Mollusca; class Cephalopoda; order Sepiida; family Sepiidae; genus Acanthosepion; species Acanthosepion lycidas. The sequence continues at coordinate 26,265,905 of OZ010614.1, forward strand.
TTCTATAAATACTTCCATGGTAATTCTTCTAACAAGCTCTTCGCTATGTTTCCTACACTTCATGAATTTAAGCGCAGTACTGGATTGGTAACAAGGTCCCGCCGGTAAGATGTAACCGTAAGTTCTATGCTAGCAGTTTATTGACTCGCACTTCTCGCTTATGAAACTATCTTCCTCAAATTTTGATCTACAAAAATTTTAATGCAGTGTCAATCGTTATCTACTCTCTTCCCGGTTACTCTTCTAGTGTCCTCGCTCCTTACTTACTAATACTTCTGTTTACTAACTCTCTCACATAGAGTAACCCCTTGTATTACAGGAGTATGAATAGCATGGTATGTTTTGTGTGTTACAAAGCAACGGACACTGACTTTTATATATAGATAATACAGCTAATATTTTCGACTGCGAAAATGCTTAAACTTTGCTATAAAGTGGCTTTACTGCCTTACTTGGGGTGAATTCAATTAAAAAAAAATCAGTATATTTGTGTATTTGCACTTATTTCTAAAAAATATCATACAACAGCATTATATTTTGTTATTCCCAATAAAAACAGATACGAAGACGAATCGAAATTTGATAGCAAGAGGAATCTGGAGAAAGAGTGATAAATAAAATGAAATCCACCATAGTTATTAAAATTTTATCTTTTAATTTAAAAATATACAAAAATATATCATTTTAAGTTTTTTTTTTTCAAGAAATGCAGGGTGGTCCAAAACATTTTGTCTATAGTGTATATTTGACTGGCTTTCATTTTTTTGTATATGAACAAAAATAACAGAATTCTGAATAGCATGATATGTTTTGTGCATTACAGAGTAATGGACACTGAATTTTATATACTGATAGTACGGCTAAAAGCAAAGGCAGACTGTTTATTTCGACTACGAAAATGCGTAAACATTGCTATGAAAACTTGAAGGAGATGACTTAGCTCTGATAACTTGAACCAAAAAAAAAAAAATTATGGAATCCGTACTGCCGGAGTCAATCGTAATTTGGCGTAGAAAAATTACGAAAAGAGGAATTAGTATTGAATGGGAAGAGAAAAGAGTAATCAGGAAAACAATAGATATCAATTGACATTGCTTTTATCTTTTTGCAGACTAAAGTTGGCTGGAAAACATGAAGCCGGAAGGGAGTTCCACAAGCAAGAAGTGCGAGAAAAGGAACAGTTAGCATAGAATTTACGGCTACATATCGCCAGCTCAACTATACATTGATGAGATCTCGATACCAGTTTAGTACTGCGCTTAAATTTTTAAAAGAATGTGTTAGGTACCATAGCGAAGAGCTTGTCCGAACAATACCATGACAGTATTTCTCGAAAAGACACAGAGTGGCAACCTTATGGTGGTGGGAAAGTGACTGAAGCCGAGCTGCCAGATCAGGGCCAATAATATTGATCATTCTTCTTTGGGTTTTTATCGAGGAGCTCAAGGTAAATGGCAGGGGCTCCAGACCATATGTGGCAGCAATATTCTAAGCATAGAGGAATGGTAGGCTTATAGATGCACTACAGTTCAAAAGGGGCACTTCGACGTGGTGTAATGATTAGCAAGCTTGTCTCGCTACATCAGTTACGACTGACTAGTGAGTTCGATCCTCACTGGGTGCCCTTAATCTCGACCTATTGTCACAACTAAGCTAAATCAGGTTTGGGCACATAGGTGTGGTGTAATGTTAGCAAGCTAGATCTGGCTAGAACAATTAAGACTGAAAAGTGCGTTCGACTCTCACTACGTGCCCCATAGTTTCAGCTTTGTGCCGCATCTAAGCTACGCTTAGAAATTCACCACTACAGTTCAATATTCTGAGGTCACCCTGCTAGTTTTTTTCAAATTGACCCCAAAAGTAGTTATTTTTTTTACTTTAAATAAATCAGAATTATTATACATAGTTAAAAAGTGATGTTTTTTTATTAGAAATTTTATTATGACAAAAAGGGAAAAAATGTTATGATTAAATTTTGCTCTTGTGAAAATATCCGTCTTTAGACTTGATTACTGCAGCATACATTTTTGACATTTGTTGCAAAAGTTTCTCAAAGTATTAATTTGATAAATGATTCTATTCTTTTTTCGATGACTGTAAGAGCTCTTTTTCATATATTTTTTTCACTCTCCTGTCAAGTTCATCCTATGCTAATTCTTGGGGTGGCTAGAAACTTTTGAACTGTAGTGTATGTATGATAGATTCTGGAGAGAATAATTGTCTCACACGACACTATGAACCAATATTCTTGGCAGCTAACATAAAATTGGATTATATATATATATATATATATATATATATATATATATATATATATATATATATATATATAATTAATGAGGTCCAAACAATTTACCTCATACACATGAGCATTTTGTCCATGGGAAATTACTTTTTCCCTGGACTTATCAATGCAAATACATTTACTAAAATGAAGTAAATGTATTTTGATTAATTAGTCCAATGGACGAAATGATCATCTGTATGAGGTAAATTGTTTAAATCTCATTAATTGTTATTCACTTATATGCTCTATAATAAAAATTATATTGAGCTCTCTTTTTATGGATCAGTTTTAATATTTTATATTAATAGGATCTACTTGGATTACTTACCCACGGATTTTTTTACCTGTCTTCCCTCTCTCTCTCTCTCTCTCTATATATATATATATATATATATATATATATATATATATATATATTCGTTGCAAAGTTTATATTTATTTACAGTAAAAAAATCAATATGGAAGAAAATTGTTTTAATCCTATTAGATAATTTTCTTGATATTGACATACCAGTAAACTAAACTCTAGACTAATCCAAACTCAGATTTTTTCCACGTCATATTTTTTCCAATCTCTCCGCTTATTCCAACCTCTCCGTTTATTAAATTTTGAAAACCATCACACCCCATTTTTCTTACTTAGAACCGAGATTACTTTTACATGCCATAAATCCATTCCTTTTAGCACATTAGTGTATATATCCTTCACAAAGCCATATAAATATCAAGAAATTTACAAACCATTCTTCTCGATTTTTAGATTAACCATTTCCAATATGAGTATTTTATTACTACCTTTATTGTATCTTATTATTATTGTTTTCAAATGAAACAATTTCAATATTTTTTTAATTTCTAGTTTTACTCCATCTTATTTCTATAACTTTTTAGATGGTAACTTTTCACTATTATTATTATTATTATTATTATTATTATTATTATTATTATTATTATCTTTGCTTTCTGGCGTTTACACATTTCTTTCCGGGTCCCACCCAGGGACCTAAGGTTAGAAATGGCATCATGACACTTTTCACTGACAAAAAAAACAAAAAAACAAAAAAACAAAAAAACATAAAAATTACATAGATAGAGCCCTTCGTAAAGTGTGGGCTGTACTTGTCAGAACAATTTTTTGTATCTCCCTTTTAATTTCTGTTGTATATTCATTTCCTTCCGGGTCCCAACCGGAGATCTAAGGGGAGAAATGGCATCATGACATTTTCCACTGAGCATTAAAAAAAAAACCCAAAAAACAAAGAAACTAAGATTACACGCACTCTATATAGCTGAAGCCCTTCGTAATGTGTGAGCTGTACATGTGAGTACAATTTTTTTGTATTTCTGTAAGGCTTGGGCTACCAGAATCCCTTCAATGAGTCTATCGGAACTTTTTTTTAAAGCATTTCATCCCAAGCAAGGCTGGAAGCCACTAGCACGCAAGGAGTGACATAGGATTTGGAGCGAGAGCAGATAGAAGTGATAGAGGAAAGGATGAGGAGAAGGGTAGTGGATAGATCAAGGCAACTGGAGATGTTGATTGACATTACATTTGAATAGCTGGAGATTATAGCTCTCATGGAAACTGGAATAGGGAAGGGAGTCGAGAGGTGCGAGATATGAAGCTATTGTAGTAGAATTGACGGCTACATTTAATAGTTTCAACAGTGAAAGGGTGAGAGCGGGATGCCAGCCTCGTAGGGCGTTTGAACTCATGAAGTCTGGGAACCAGCGAATGCAGCTCCTCGGAGAAATTACCATGAAAGTATTTGTAAAACAGACAGAGAGAGGCGGCAGCGCGTCTGTGAGAGAGCGACTGTAGACGAAATGCCAGATCAGGACCAATTACATTGCATATTTGCCTCTGGATCTTATCAAGAACCCCGAGGCAAACAGAAGGGGCTCCAGACCATATATAGCAGCAATACTCCATGTAAGGGCGAATGGTTGATTTGTACATTTGAAGGATCGATTCCGGGGAGAAAATTTTTTCTGTCTCGGCACAGGGAGCCAACTTTCCTTGCGGTGGATGAAGCAATTGACTCAATGTATTTGTTCCATCTCAAGTCAGCAGACAATGTGAGACCGAGCAGACGCAGAGAGGTGCTCTCGAGAAGTTGAGCGTCAAACATTCTAATAGGGGTGTGTGGGGTGGGTGTCAGGGAAGGATCTCTGTGGTGATTAATAGAGAACAGTTTTGTTTTGGAGGCGTTAAAGTTAACCAGCCAATTCCTGCCCCAGTTCACAACCGATTGGAGGTCCTTTTCGAGACGAACGGCCAGGTTAGTTTTGTCAACGACGCGAGATTTGTTTTTGAGGCAGGAGTAAATTGTAGTGTCGTCCGCGTAGATGCCTACTTGGGAACCTATGACATCAGGAAGATCGTTGATGAAGATAAGGAACAGAGTAGGGCCTAGGATGGAGCCTTGGGGAACATCTGCGTTCGTGGGATAGGAGCAGGAGGAGAATCCGATGAGAACGACCTTCAATACACGGTTTGACAGAAATTATTGTATTAAGTCAAACAATCGACCTGTGATAACATAACTCTGGAGCTTGCGAAGAAGGCCGGCATGCCAAACCCTATCAAACACTTTGGAGATGTCTAGAGCCACAGCACGAACTTCTCCGTTATTTTGAAGAGCTTGGTAGAAAATTTCAGTGATGGTTGTAAGCACATCGGCTGTAGATCGGGCAAAGTGGAAACGATATTGCTTGTCTGAGAGCAGATCATGGGATGTAAGGTGGTTACCAACTTCGGTATTGATTAAAGCTTCGAAGACTTTGCCGAAGAGGGGTAGGAAACTGATAGGGCGGTAATTAGAAGGGTAAGAGGGGTCGCCAGAGTTCTTAAAGACAGGAACAATCAATGAGGACGTCCAGCAGCCTGGAAAACAAAATTCCTTGAGGCAGTAGTTATATAATTTGGAGAGGGCGGGCACCAGTTCAGGCGCACATTTCTTCAAGACAATGGCTGGTATCCCATCTCCACCACTAGCCTTATGGGGGTTTAAATTAGAGGTAATGTCCAATACCAATGACGGGGTTATGTGAAACCAGTTCAATAGGACCTCAGTTCTAAGAGGAAAATCGGGTATGGGTACACCAGAAGAGTCGAGCGTTGAATTGATTGAAAATTTCCGAGCAAAGCATTCAGCCTTGTCGGCAGAGGAGGTCAGGACCTCAAATTGGTTGAACAAAGGAGGTATTTTTCCAAACAAAATCGAGGTCTCCAGCTACAATTGGAATTATTGATACCCTCCATGGATTTGGTACACGTCCTATCTTATAATAATAAGAATAGTACATATTATTATTATTATTATTATTATTATTATTATTATTATTATTATTATTTTATTTCCTTTGATTTCTGGTGTGTCCACATTTCTTTTGGTTTCCGAGCAAAAACCTAAAGTGAGAAATGGCATCATGACATTTTCCACTGAGAATTTTTGAAAAAAAAATCACACATATTCTAAATAGATAAAGCCCTTCGTAAGGTTTGGGC
>OZ010614.1:26276702-26309202 GCA_963932145.1 Acanthosepion lycidas
TGTCACCCCAGCACGAAATTTCTAAAATCGAATACATGTATAGTAGTATTATAACTTTCTGGATCCTTCTAGAACTTGTTTTTGTTTATTTGTAAGTTTGTATGTTATGCTAGAGCTATAAACTGTTAAATACGTTTAAAACGCATAAGTCCTATCCAGTTACATCATTAGTAAATTAAGAAAGAAAGCTTCTGAAATATTTTCATTTTTTTTACCTTGATTGCGTATATGGTAAAATCAAATTTTTGCTTTGGGGTGAGGTTTTTCAAGAATGAAAAAAATCAATACCTTTTTCACTATTTTTGAACAAACGTTCATCAATTTATGACACAGGAACATAGGCTTTCAAAAAAGTCTTAACTCTAATATATACCATACAAGGGTCGTTCAAAAAGTTCTAAGCCTCGTCCAGGAGGATATTTAGCCCCCCTTTGACATCAATACATTTGGCCTAACGATGGTTAAGCATTACAATTCGAAAGACTCCACCACAGCGCATATGGTCTCATCATCTTTATGAAATGGCGACCACGCGGGTGAGATTTGAGTTTAGTCAGATAGAGTCAGCTTCCATTCGCATTTCGGTTTGATTGCTTCAGTTGTCTTAATTCTGATGCACAGCACTGTCCATTAATAGTTTTTTCCATTTTCCAGGTAGTCTATCATGATTACGCATTCAGAATCCCCCTTGTCACCTCCTCCCCCCACCAAAAAAACAAACAAAACAAACCAGAAGCAATCACCTTGCCAACAGACTCTGTCTGCTCGAACGTCTTCAGGGGTGGAGAACCAGAGTGTTTCCATTGTTTGCTTTGATTTAGGATCGAAGTGGAAAAGCCAGGTTTCATTTTCAGTTACTATTCTGCGATGGAAATTCACAAGGTCAGTCTGGAAGTGAGTCAAAAATGTCAAGGAAATGTCAACCCTTTTCAGCTCCTGCTCTGTTGTCAGCATTCTTGGGACCCATTTTGCAGACATCTTGCTTATCCCCAAGATCTCAGTTATTATAGACGGAATTAGAACAAATGCCTATGGACTTAGCTAACTGCTGGTCAGTAAGACGTCTGTCATCCCAAACTCTACGGTGAATGGCAACAACTTGTTCATCAGTAATTGAGGTTTTTGAACGACCTAAGCGAGGGTCACCTTCTGTGCTATCCCTGCACTGCTTGAAATTCGCAGCCCAATTCTTCACACTCGCATAAGAAGGGGAGTCCACAGCAAGTGTCTGTACCATACCCTCATGGATTTCCTTGGGTGTCATACCTTTCTTTTACAAACACTTTATAACTTCTCGGGCCTGGGTTTTGTCTATTTTTAGATTTGTCGCACACCTCTCACCTTTGATTGGGTCTCACCTGCACAGAAATTAAGACAGAAATCAGAATTAGTTTTTTTTTAGTTTTATAAGAAGTAGTGCCACAACTAAAATGTGTGAGGCTTAGAACTTATTGAACGGCTCTTATCAACGACAACATATATAGAAAACCGGAAGTCAAAAAAAAAAAAAAAAATGAGAAAAGGATAAGAAATGAGTGGAAAGTAAAAAAGACGAAAAGGACAAATAATCATGACATTCCATACGTAGACACATACGCGCAGACGAACGAATGAGCAAGCGTGGAAACGCTTAAACGCACATATACACAATGAATGAAAAAAACTTGTGCCAATGAACAAATCAATTTAAAAGAAAAATCGAGAAGTATAAACAGTCAATTGCTGATATCCCCTAACGAGTGGATGATGTAATTCCCGGAGGCTCCGCTACAAAACTCTGGCGTCGGGATGCTGAAAGTGCCATCAATCAGCTACGTGACAGACCTTTTACTTATCAATCAATCTATCTATCTATCTATCTATCTATCTATCTATCTATCTATCTATGGGTGTGAATATAAATATTTGCCATATGTGCCTGACGACTTGGGAAGCCATGAAAGTTGCACCACAAACGTAGGTATATGTGTATTTATTAACATATACATATATGTGTTTGTGTGTGTGTGTTTGTGTGTGTGAGTGTGTGTGTATTAATATATATGTCTATTTATTAATATATATATATATATATATATATTAATAAATACATATATACCTATGTTTGTAGTGCAACTTAAAGTTTCATGCTTCCTCAATTCTCCAGACGCATATGGAAAATATTTATATTTTACAAATATATATATATATATATATATATATATATATATATATATATTCATGAATTATTCATACATAAAACAAATACAAAGGTTAATGATTAAATGGCGAGAAATCCATCTTCGCGAACAATTCAATAATATACAAAAACCCCGAATCACAGATTCGGGGTTTTTGTATATTATTGAATTGTTCGCGAAGATGGATTTCTCGCCATTTAATCATTAACCTTTGTATTTGTTTTATGCATGAATAATTCATGAATTTGTAAATTAATTGCACCTTTATTGAAATTAATATATATATATATATATAATTATATATTTCTATTATAAATTATATATATATATATATATATATATATATATATATATATATATATATATATATATTTCTATTATAAATGATAAATATATATATATATATATATATTTATATGTATTTCTATTATAAATGATATATATATATATATATATATATATATATATATATATAGATAGATAGATAGATATACAAATGTAAAAGAACGAAGAGTAAAATTTCAGCGTTCAAAACATTAATTTAAAACAGGGCTCAATACAAAAGTAGAGCCATAAATATTTATTTATTTATTATGCACTGTTACATTAGAACACGCACATACCCACTACAAAACTGTTATTCTTGTTTCAACGTTAAAAAATAACGTTTCTTCAGGTGGGAAATCAGGATGCTACCATTGTAATGTAACAGTGCAAAATATATGTACATATATTGCCCTTTGGAACAGTTGGTATGACCTTTGCCTGATAATGTAACTGTCTAGGTTTCAATTCTCGGTAGTGGATGCGCACTGCTAATGAGTCCCAAATATAGGACGAAACGGCTGTCCAGTGCTTTCTGCATTCTGTTGAGGTTTCTTCTAGACTCGATGAATTACTTAATTATAATTATGTCAAATCCTCCCAATTTCTATTATATATATATATATATTAGGAGCACCAGAGCAGATATGTTATCAATATTCTTTTCGAAAAGTCATCATCTCAGGGATTGATTGAAAATTTCACGTGACTGTTATAGGGAAAGTCAGGGTGTTTGGGAATTGGGCTTCATAGGGGAGATGAGGCTTAAACTAATTGGAATAAAACATGACGATTTTAGAGAAAAAGATGAGATGCCGCGAACCCTAGGAAACACCATCTTGATATCAGCTTCGTCCTTCAGGGTGTTGCAATTTTCTTTTGCGTCAATGATAAATTTATTTATATTATATTTACATAATAAAGTGATTCATAAGAAGGGGTGGAGCTGAAAGACTGACAGATAAACAAACCTACTGGCTGGATATCAATAGACTGTTTGAGCGAAAGACGGAAAAGCAGATAGAGATGGAAAGGCGTGCAAATTAAAATTCTTTATGCCAAAAGATAGAGCAAAAGACAGGCGAAATAGAAGATACATTAGAAAATATTTGTGAATCCCCTGTTGTTTTTTGTTTTTCACATCTGGAACTAATCAATGCTTGTATAACGTTTAGATAAAATCATGGCATTGGAAGTGATAAAGGATACAATGAGTTGGATTTATTTGTTATTTTACGGTTTATCAACCCTTTTGCAGGTTAATTAAAGCCAGAAGATATTTTTGGATTGAAAGAATTTTTTTGAGATAGCTGGGTGAAAGAGATGTACAGTGAGTTCTCCGTATCCCCGGAGTTAGGGACCAGAATCGGCAGCGAATATTTAGAATCCGTGAATACTTGTAACCGCCCCCTGCCCGTAAAAGTGATTCTAAGTACCTATTTTGATCGTTAAAATCCCATATGCCTTAAAATTTCATCTTAAACACTTTAGAAACATTTCAGACCCTTTTTAAAACACTTTTGAAAAAAAGTATTGGTGACCATACACTTTGCGTAAATTTTCTTTCATACGTACAATAAGCGTTTTTAATTACTCGTAGATCGATACAACCATTGAAAATACTGTATAAAATATGCGTAACAAGATATAAAATATAAAGTTTAAAATATTTTCCTAAAACAGAACCATGATGATGCCCCCAGACTTAGCATGAGCCACTTTTCAGACCCCAGCTGCAGCCCCTAACAAAGAACAAAGCCCAAGCGTTATGCATGTTTTTGCGTTTGTTTTTCTACAATGAAGATGTACAATTCTGTCAATTTTTACCATAAAAATGGACTGTTATATGTTTTAAGTCACTTAAATAGCAGGAAAATAATACAAGAATATTTTTTAAATATATTCTATCGAAAACATACGCGAATCGAGGGAGTACTCAGCGAATAATTTGAAGATAAGTTTTGAAAAACACGCGAATATTCGGGATTTCCTCGAATAAAAAGTACATATGTTCTAAAGAAAAATCCGCGAATGTGTGAAACCGCGAATGTGTGAAACCGCGAATGCTGAAACGCGAATAGGCAGGGGACTCATTGTATTAGGTTGGTGCAAAAATAATGACGTAATAATCGTTTTTTGACGTTACGTCAAAAAACGACATTATTACGTCATTATTTTTGCACCAACCTAATAATTAAACCTTTACAAAGGGTGAATATAACGATCACTACTGGAATTGGAACTCGGTTCTTCGATTTCCAATTTCGAGCCGTTATACATTACACTACCCGCACATCCAAACTGTCAGCACCTGGTAATTCCAAGAGGTCCCCCATCTAGGCATTGACCAGACTCGACATTGCTTAACTTCTGTGATCGTACGGTGTTTCAACGTGACAGCACCGTATTGGGAAGAAAATGGCGTGCGAAAAAAACATTGTATAAAGAGTAATCGTTGCTGTCACCACGCGTACCATTTCCCCAGACACAACGAGTGAATATTAAAAGAACCATTTAATACGTTTCTCCAGAAATACCTCAAAATAACTGGACTTTGTTTTTTCTTTTCGACCCATTTTAGGTGGGCTACTCCACCTTATTGTACCTTATTTATTTATTTTAATCAGCGCCTTTTGCACTGCCATTCCACCACTCCCTTTTGCACCACTCCCCTCTATCTCACAATTGTGGTTCATTGTGACATTCACTGTAGAATAGTACAATGGCTTGCAGGTTCCGTTTGCACTGGTGGGACGTTGTGGTGACCCCGTCTCTCATTTCAGATGTTCAAGAAGTAAGACCTACAAAGCCACAGATACTTTGAATTCAGAGTTTTTCACAATCTTCACAATTGTGGTTCATTGTGACATTCAAGGCAGTATAATGTAATGGCTTGTCGATTTCTTTTGTATCAGAGATGTTGAGGTTACCCCGTCCCTCTTTTCAGAGGTGGGTTCGTTTTCGAACTTAGCGTCTTCTAGACTTTGTCTAAAGAGGCAGGACCCACATTCAACTATAAAAAATTTATTCAGTCAGCGCTTTTTCCGCCATTGTGGTCACCATTTCCCAATTGTGGTTCATGATGACATTGAAGTCAGTATAATGGAATGACTTGCCGGTTTCTTTTTCACTGGAGATGTTGAGGTTACACTGTCCTCCTCAAAGAGGCAGAATCTATAAGGCAACAGGTGGTTTGAATTCAAAGTTTTCCTTCTCCTAGACTGGTTGCCAACCAAGGTTTTAGGGCCCTGCCTGTGTTGCTATTTGTCCAAAGCTGGACGGAAGAAGTGGTTTCATACCTTTCCCAAGTTATTAGCACGTATGTGAATGCAATAAACTCGACTGGATGATGAGACCTAGCTGCCAATCTAGTACTGCTCATGAAGTCGGGGTACAAAAGAGGAAAGCTCATCAGAACAATTAGCATGAAAGTATCTACAGGGGAAATGAGTTACGGCGGTGGGAAAGTGACTGAAGCCAAGATGCCAGAGCAGGGCTGATAACGTTGCAGATTCTTCTTTAGATGCTATCAAGCCGAAGCAGCAGATGGTAGGAATATTCAATGCACGGACAAACGATAGACTTATAAATGTGTGAGATAGATCCTGGTGGTCATATTGTTTCAAATCATTCATCATTTATTCAGCTGTAATCACCACTTCCCTCCATATCACAATTGTGGCTCATGGTGACATTCAAGGCAAGGTAGTGTAATGTGGATGTTGAGGTTAAGTTGTCCGTCTTCACAGAAGTAGATTTGTTTTCGATCATACCTTCTTCTAGGCTTTTTCTAAAGAGGCAGGACCTACAATGCAGCAAGTGGTTTTGAATCCAGAGTTTCCTTCTAGACTGATTGCTACCCAAGGTTATAAGACCCAGTCAGTTCTGCTATTTTACCCATAGCTTGGACGAGAAGACGTGGATTCATGTCTTTCCTAAGGGTATTAACAGGTAAGCGAATGTAAGAAACTCGACTGGAATTCGAAATCGGCTCCTCTATTCAACAATCCGAGTCGGTAACCATTACTCCATTGTGCTTTATTTACTGGCCAAAATAAATATTTGACATCGACGTTAAAAGTTGGAACTGCATGGTGAGCTTCAAATTTCGGCCGAGTTCATGTCGTTCTTCGCAAACTGTGAAGATCCTTTATTAGACGCTATTATCAATAATTTCTGTCTATATTTCTGAGATAAGGTATTGTCATTATTTACACTATTTACATTGCTCGGACTGTTGTCTTCATTTTTACTGCCATATTCACGACGTTTTAGCCGTGTACGCTTCGGCTTTCTTCAGGATGTGTCTATATTTCTGAGATAAGGTATTGTCATTATTTACACTATTGTTCGCACTGCGTGTTACATCCGGCCGTCCTTACCAAAGGTCCGGCGCATTGGCCTAGCGCGGTTGGTTAATGGAATTCGAACTCAACCTTCCTATTTCTTACTCTGAGCCGTCATACCATCCGCACACACCCAAGCTTACAACACCTGATATTCCCAAGCGGTCACCAGGTACTGACTAGGCTCAACGTTGCTTAACTTCGGTGATCGAACAGGAACCGATGTTTCAACGTGATGTGGCCGCACGTCCGTAGCGTTCACTCACGCACAATGCACTTAGGAAAGGTATGAGCCAATCTCCTCTCCCTCTTGCTTTGGGTTAAATAGTAAGGCATTCGGAGTTCTCCAGGCTTGGTTGGAAATCAGTCTAGGAGAATTTTAACCTTTGAATTCAAAACCGGTTAGACTTAGAGCTAGTAATTCCACCCCGTAAAAGTGACTTTGCTATGGAAACCTCAACAGCATCACCTGGTGTAGTTAGGCTGTAGTCCTAAACGTGAGGTGGTGGCCCTGTACTCTATGGGCAGTGAGAAGGGCTTGTTTTTCTTTTTTTTCTCTTTTCATTGTTAATAGTGCTGCAAAGAAACTCGAAAATTTTGTAGGTGGCGCCCTTAACGACGCAAAAAAAAAAAAAAAATAATTAAAAAAAAAATGCTACCCATATTTTCGGGAAGGTCATCTTTCCAGAGTCAAAAAAAGGCGGAGGTCACGCTGGAAACTGCTGGCGAATTTTTTCCAAACTCTGGAATAGTGACCTATTCTAGCTATAGCCACCCACCACAATACCGTTGGAAAGAGGAAATGTTTAGCTTTCATAGAGTATATAATTGTTAAAATCCATAAAAGTATTTAAGAAACAAGGGAAAAAATACAAAAGAATACTGAAGTGTTATGTAATATCGGGTCCTCCTATATGGCAGTGGATGAAGAGACATGAAGCAACGGAAATGTGCTTCTACAGAAGAATTCTGAGATTACCGTGAACCGAACACATGAGCAAAGATGAGGATTTTAGATAAAATGGAAACAAAAGAAAACTTATACTTAAAATCAGGAAGAGATAGTTAAAATGGCTATGGCATGTAATATAGAAAGAAAGCTTAGAAACTTTGATACGCACAGAATTGAACGAAGGAAAGAAGAACTGAGGGGAAACAACGCATGACCTACCTAGAGAGCTTGATTAAATAGATGGCGGAGCAAGGTTTAAGAAAGATAACAAAAAGACAAAAATTATTAAAAGCGACAAAGGAAAGGTAATTGTGGGGAGCAGTGATCGCCAACGTCCTGAAGGGACACGGTACATAGTTTCTTGACGGCTGTGAATTGCTGTTAGACATGACGATACAAACAATGTTATTGTAAATGTTTTGCTAGTTGTACAAGACTTTCTTTAGTATCGTTATCGGAGTTTAGTGATATAAGTAGACTTGACCAGAAGTCTAAGTCACCGATTCCTGTTTTTGAGTCTATAGCAAATACACGACCTCGAAATTCTAACGAAAAAACAAAAGAAAATGAAGATGTCGTGACGAAAGGAGACAAGATGAAAGAGATGAGCAGGCGCCATGAAAATGTTGAAGGAAGAAATGCGTGGAAAGACGAGGTGGATAAGAAGGAAAATAAAAAGAAATGTAGGAAGAGAGAGAGAGAGAGAGAGAGAGAGAGAGAGAGAGAGAGAGGAGAGGGAGAGGGAGAGAGTAATAGTAGAAGGCCGGGGAGAAAAGCGTAAAAAGGAAGAGCAACATGGTAAAAGTGAAGAGGAAAGGTAATAATAATAATAATAATAATAATAATAATAATAATAATAATAATGAACAACTTATTACTGATGATAGGAAGAAGAAAGAAAGAAACAAATAGGAAAAAAATAATAGTAATAATAATAATAATAGTGTTAATGGTGATGATGGTGGTGGTGATAGTGACTTACCGGTTAATATTTAATAGTCTTTTGTTATTTATTTATTAGTAATTTATATACAATTTTGATTTTATAAGCCATACAATAAAAACACATATAATAAACTTTTCTTTAAATATTATTATTATCTAAATATTAATTGTATTTGTGTGAAAAATATATTTGTGTAATAACAAAATCAGGGAGATTTGAAAATTCCGTTGAAAACTGAAGTTATGTCGGGGTCTCGTGAAGCACGTTGTGTCTCTTTGGGATCCAAACACTTATAAATGGAAACAACAACGGCCAAAGCTGCCTATAACATCTGGTGAGAAAAAAATCCTTCAAACACACTAAACATCGATGTCAACAAACTAGACAATGTCAGGCGTGACATCATCTGGAAAAAAGAATACCTGACATAGAACTCGAAAGCATCCGAGAAAACGTCAAAAATAGATTAAGCGTTAACATCGAAGTGCTAAATGCCAACAACCCAGAGGAAACATATACAGAGGAACAAATAGAAACCAGTTGTAACAATCCTTCTAAGGTACACAATTCGTATTCGTCGTTATCTTCCTCTATTTAGAGGAAGATAACGACGAATACGAATGAGAGAAACAGAGACGACAAAAAACATCCAATATAAATGGGAGAATGTAAAGGAAATGTATTTCGAGGAAAGGCCAACAATTCCAAAATTAAGAAAGAACCATCAAGTGAAGGAAACCACCAAACTCGCTAACCAAGCAATTAGAAAAATAAGGAACGAAATGGAATGAGCGATGAATTTGACATAAATTAATCAACTTATATACGCGGCCTCGCAGAAACAATAGTTGAAAAAGTAAAAACCCAACGTAAGCGAAAAAGAAAAATGCCACAAGTGTCAATTCTAAGTGGAGTATGCAAGGGCTCCAAAAGGAAAGAAAGAAAAAGGAGACAACTGAAACGAAATATTGACATAAAGAATAAGACTAACGTAGTAAAATTTAAATAGAATCTGAAACAATAAATACAAGCGAAAGCACAGAGAATCAAGCGTTATGAAAAAAAAAAGAAAAAGATTCTTCTGGCAAAACAAGATCTTCAAAGAAGGTGCCAAGAAACTATATCAAGATTTGGGAAAAAAGCAAAAAAGAAGATAAATGACCCACCTAATATCCAGGAAGTCGTGTAGTTCTGGTGTAAGATGTGGGAAAACTTCAAAATGCACAGTGAAAGAGCTACATGGATCAAGCAACAATAGGAATAACACACATATATAGAGTGCCAAAAAAAAATGGACGGATATCAATATTACTGAAAAACAAAACAAACAAACAAAAAAAACAACCCCTCCTCCCAAAAAAACCCCAACCCCTCAAAAAACGCTGCCAACTGCAAAACCATAAATTGGAAAGCACCAGGAATAGACCGAATAGCCAATTTTCGGATAAAAAAAACTATCTAGCACACACCAAGACCTCGCACGGGCATACAGTGATATAGTCATAAACCCAGAAAAATCCCCCAAATGGCTCACGTAGAGAGTAACATAACTATTCCCCAAAACAGAAGAGACGCAGAACCCGAAGATCTATAGGCCCATTACCTGCCTACCGACAATATACCACTTCTATCAAAACCGAGAGGACATAAAACTTCTTAACAATTTACTCCCAACAGAACAAAAGGAATCTAAAAGAGGAAGTTAAGGATGCAAGGAGCAACTAATTATCAATAAAACAATATTGGAAGAGGTGAAAACAAGGCAAAGAAACTTAGTGATAGCTTGGATCGATTACAGAAAGGAGTTCGACAGTGTACCACACTCACGGATATAGAAGAGCCTAAAATATAGAAGGTATGCTCCACAATGGTCAAATTCATAACGGAGAGCATGAAAAACTGGAAGACTACACTAAACCTAAACCATAAAAACGGGTCATTAACATCGAGACCAATTAACATCAAAAGCAGGATCTTCTGCCTTGCATTAGCGCCACTCAGCTGATAAATATCCTCCGGGACATGCCAAGTCAAACTGACAGTGAAATAAATGCCAACAGACTTGATATTATCATAAAAGACAAGAAATTCAGGAAGTGTATGCTTATTGACATAGCAGTATCATCTGAGAGAAACACCTCAATGAAAAATTATCGAGATATTGTCCAAATACAAGGACCTGGAGATCGAGATTAACAGGATGTGGGGAATGAAGACTAAGATTGTACCAATAGTAATCGGAGCACTGGGCCTCTTGAGAAAAGGAATAGACAATTATACAAATAGTGTTCCAGGTAACATCAACATACATGTTGTCTAGAAAATCGCCCTACTAGGAAAATTCCGTATATTAAGAAAAGTGCTATCAATTAAATTAAAATTCTCCTGTAGAGCCTAAGGACTATAGTTTGGACCCGGCTCTACAGGATAAAAAGCAGGAAACATAACATACACAGATAATAATAGAAAAAGAAAAGGAAGAAGAAGAAGAAAAATAGAAAATGAAAAAACATAGTGAAAAAAGCTGCAAAAGAGAGGTAAGTGAATAAAAAAGAAGGCGAGAAGTAAAGAAGAAAAAAGGTGCAAAAGGAGAAGGAGAGAATAAAGCAAGAAAGAAAATAGAGAAAAAGAAGACTTGAAAAAAAGAAAGAAAATGGCGAACAAAATGCGGAAGAGAAAGAGATAAAAGAACGAAAGAAAACGGTGAAAGCAAAATGAACAAATAAAAAATGATAAAGATAAAAAGGGAAGTAATAATGGAAATAAAAGAAGAGAAAAGCGGATGTCGAAAAAAGGAAATGAGGCAAAAGATGGAGGAAAGAAAAGAGAAAATGAAAATATGAAAAAAGGAAACTATGTCAGAAAGAAAAGAAGAAAAGACGAAAAAGGTAGAAAATGAGAAAAGGAAACAAATGAAACGAAGAAAAAATGAAAAAGATGATGAAAATAAAAAAAGACAAAAAAAGATAAAGAAGAAGAAAATTAAAGAAAAGGAAAATGAACAAAAAATAACAAAAGAAAAGAGACGATAAAAAAATGAAAAAAATAAAAAAAAAATAATGAAAAATAAAAGAGGAAATAGAGAAATTAAAACTAAAAACATTAAGGATGGAAGATGATGAAAAGAGAAGCAGAAATAAAAAAATAAACTAGAAAAATGAATGAGAAACAAAAAAGAAAAAAAAAATCAGAAGTAAAAAATAATATGGAAAAAGAAGCAGAAGCAAACGAATAAGTTAGAAAAAGTTGAGGAAGGAAAAGAATAAAGTATAAAAAAGAAGCAGAAACAAAAAATAACATAGAAAAAAAAAATAACAATAAAGTGGAAGAAAAAATAATATACAAAAAAAAAGAAACAGAAAAAAAAAACAATAAACGAAAAACAACAACATAGAAAAAAGAAGCAGAACAAAAAAGTAACCCAGAAAAAAGAAAAGGAAAAATAACATAGAATAAAGAAACAGGTACAAACAAAAGAACCGAGAACAAAAGATGCAGAAACAAAAAACAATCTAAAAAAGATCCAGAATGAAAAAGTAACATAGAAAAAAGAAATGTAAACAAAAAGTAGCAGAAAAAAATCAGAAAAAATTGCAAATAAAAAAGAAACTAAAAAAATATAGAAAAAAAGATGCAGAAACGAATCAGAACCTAAAAAAGATGCAGAATGAAAAAGTAACATAGAAACAAAGAAGCAGAAACATAGAAAAACAAAAGACGTAGAAAAAACAACCTCGAAAAAATAACCCATAAAAAGTAAGCAAAATCAAAAAAAATATCATAGAAAAAATAAACAGAAAATATAACACTGAAAAAAAAAGCAGAAACAAAAAAGTAACATAGGAAAAAGAAGCAGAAACAAAAAAGTAACATAGAAAAAAGAAACAGAAACAAAAATGAAACATAGGAAAAAGAAGCAGAAACAAAAAAGTAACATAGAAAAAAGAAAAGAAAAAATAACTTAGAATAAAGAAACAGGAACAAACAAAAGAACCGAGAACAAAAGTTGCAGAAACAAAAAATAATCTAAAAAAGATGCAGAATGAAAAAGTAACATAGAAGTCAAGAAAAGGAAACAGAAAATAACCTAGAAATAATAGGAAGAAACAAAAAACAACATAGAAAAAAAGGAGCAGAAATAAAAAGATAACTCAGAAAAAAGACGTTGAAGTAAAATATATCACAGCAAAAAGAAGCAGAAATAAAAAAAATAACATAGAAAAAAGAAATATAAACAAAAAGTAACAGAAAAAATTCAGAAAAAATTGCAAATAAAAAAGAAATTAAAAAAATATAGAAAAAAAGATGCAGAAACGAAACAGAACCTAAAAAAGATGCAGAATGAAAAAGTAACATAGAAACAAAGAAGCAGAAACATAGAAAAACAAAAGACGTAGCAAAAACAACCTCGAAAAAATAACTCATAAAAAGTAAGCAAAATCAAAAAAAATATCATAGAAAAACTAAACAGAAAATATAACACTGAAAATAAAAAGCAGAAACAAAAAAGTAAAATAGGAAAAAGAAGCAGAAACAAAAAAGTAACATAGAAAAAAAACGCAGAAACAAAAAATAACATAGAAAAAAGGGATATAATCAAAAAATAACAGAAAAAAGAAAAGGAAACAAAAAATAACAGAATAAATAATAGAAAAAAGATGTAGAAGCAAAAAAATATCATAGAAAAAAATATCATAGAAAAAAATAAACAGAAATAAAAAAATAACAAGAAAAAAGAAAAGGAAACAAAAAATAACCTAGTAAAAAAAAATAACACTGTAAGAAAAAGCAGAAAAGAACAAAATAATATAAAAAAAGAAAGCCGGTAATATACAAGATGAAAAAAAAAAAATTATAAAAAAGTAGAAAATGCAGTAAAGAAAAATGAATAAAGAAGAAAATAATGAACAAAAACGTAGAAAAACGGAAATGAAAATGCCAAAAGGTGAATAAAGAAAACGGAAAAGAAAGAAAGCTTATAAAGATTAAAGTAGAAACTTTAGAAAAGAAAGAAAGAAGAAGAAGAAGAAAATGAAGAACAAAGACGTGGAAAGAAAAGACTAAAGGAAAAGAAATAGAAAGGGTAAATAAATATAAAAATGTAAAGCAGAAAATAAAGATGTAAAAAATTGGATGAATAACAAAATAAAGAGGAATGCTTCGAAAAATTAAAGAGAAATACTAAGAAATGATAAGATAAAGAAAACGAAAAAAAAAAGAAAGAAAGAAAATATCTAAAAAGTAGAAGTAGAAAGCGTTCAAAAGGACGAAGAAGAAAATAAATGAAAAAAAAAAGGAGATAAAAAAACTAAAGACAAAATAGAGAAATATGAATGTGAAAAGAAGTAAAAGACTGAAAGACTAAAAAAATCGTTGCAGGAAACAGAAAAAGAGAAAGAGAAAGTGAAGGAAAAGGAAGGCGAAAAAGAAGACGTAAAAGACTGAAAGAAAAAAGTCACTGAAAGAAAAAAAAAGATAAAGACAAAGTGAAAGAAAAAGAAGGTGAAAACGAAAACAAAAAGAAGATGCAAAAGTTGGAAGAAGATATCAGAAAGAACGAAGAAGAAAAGATGGCTGCATCAAGCCAACGATTTATAAATATCTCATCAGAGTAAAATGATAGCGGGTAAGTCGTAATGGCCACCGACGAAAAAACAACTGGTACAGCTCTTTTGAGACAGGATGTACGTCAGGTTAACCGACAAGATCAAAGATGCCATGACGAAACGGCAGTCGATGAATTGCGAGAAAAGGTAAGAAAATTTAGGTGAGGATGAAGGATATTTCAGAGATACTTTTCGTGTATATATATATATATATATATATATATATATATATATATATATATATATATATATATATATATATATATAACATTCACGTTTGTCATCACCCATTCTCTCTCTTTTTCTTATTCTGTCTCAATTCGACTAATTCTAATTTTTATATTTTATTTGCCTCCCTCTATAACCTCATTATACTATATTTATAAACTTTCCCCTACTTTAATATCTCCCCAACTCTCTTTCCATTAATCCCTTACATCATTTTATGTACATATTTAAAAGTTATTTTTAAACCCCCTATTATTCCTATTTTAAGTCGTTCTTCATATAACCCCAAATTAATGTCATAAGGTTAATATTCGAGTTTAATTTTATAAAACTTCTTCCTTTTAAGACAAATAATTTCCACCGTCCCCTGACCACTGTCTCGTGCCTTTCGTCTGATTGAAACGTTGAAATGGATAAATTCTGTATTAGTTTTTCGACAGTACACACCGGGGTTGATAAGACAGCCGACCGATATCTTCATCTGCCGAAATAGCTTATTTCCCATATGAGGTAATTTTCGATTTTATTTTTTATTACACACACACACACACACACACACACACACACACACACACACACACACACACATATATATAATGATTTTCTAAGTCCGGTTTAGATGTGGCACAAGGCCGAAAGTATGGGGCACCCAGTGAGGATGGATATATATATATATATATATATATATATATATATATATATATATATATAAAATAAACAATAAGATCCAAAATTACCTCATATGTGGAATAGCCTATTTCGGCAGACGAAGATACACACACACACACACACACACACACACACACATATATATATATATATATATATATAATGATTTTCTAAGTCCGGTTTAGATGTGGCACAAGGCCGAAAGTATGGGGCACCCAGTGAGGATGGATATATATATATATATATATAAAATAAACAATAAGATCCAAAATTACCTCATATGTGGAATAGCCTATTTCGGCAGACGAAGATACACACACACACATATATATGTATGCATAGCTTCGTCTGCCGAAATAGGCTATATATATATATATATATATATATACAGTATTAGTCGGACTATTGTCCTCATCTTTGTCGCCATATTTGTCACAACGTTTCGGCCGTTGTATGCCCCGGCCTTCTTCAGGTGGTTGGAATTTCGAACTGAACCCTTTATTTCGATCACTGGGGTAGACTGTTCTAGTTCCACGTGCCATGTTTGATGGATGTCAGTTATCTCCTGCAAATTTTCCCAATGCCTTAATGCCGGGTATTGAACTCACACTCTTTGGGTCCTGTCACTGGATCTAACCAACGCCTTTATCCACTGTGCCATGTGTCCTTGAGGACATCTGGGCATGAATTTCTGGGTATTATAAACCTAATGTTTTCAGCAACCATTTTTTACCAGTGCTCATATTGCAATTTCGCTGTTATCATTCCATGTTTTTACCAGAGCTCATATTGCAACTTTGTTATCATTGCTTTTCTCTGGCACTCCTTATTACTGGTTCCCATATTTATTTCTATGCTTGGTCGGCTCAGGAGATTTTTGTGGCCTAGCATATGTGCTGATTCCTTAAGTTTACGAATTTTCCAATGGTGTTCCCTGTCTATGATCTCAACATGATCCCACAGGGGACGGTGATCTCCCTTCTCTCTCCATATGTGGTCAGCCACGCCTGATTTTTCTACTTCCCTTCGCGTTACAGCTTTCTGGTGTTCTTGAAGCCTTACCTTGAGGGAGTGGCCTGTCTCTCCTTTATATTCCTTTCCGCAGCTGCACGGGATAGCGTACACACAGTCTTTAGTCATGTTCTCCTCTATGGGGGGGGGTCTCACTCGAGAGAGATATCATGCTTTTGAAGGTTGTCCTGATGTTATATGGACCGCAGATCCTTTGTATTTTCTCTGATAACCCCTTCACATAAGGCAGGCAGACTGTTTTCTGAGTGTCTATATATATATATATATATATATATATATATATATATATATATATATATATATATATATATATATATATATGTATATATATGTATAATGAACAATAAAATACAAACTTATGGAGAATAGACTTTCGGCCGACGAAGATATACATATATAGATATCACTGCCATGAATAGACAAAAATTAGTTTTATTATTACCACTCATGATAATAAAAAGTAAAAATGAAAAACGGGCTAGCGAACCGGTTTCAAACCTCAGGTTCGAAACCGGTTTTATTTTTTTTTTTTTTTTATTTATTTTTGAATGTTTATACGTTCTTTTTATAGATAAAATTTTTTAAGTAAATGCTCTGTTGATAATAAACAGTATTAACGACATTTACCGGACAGAATGTTCGAGAAATTTTCATGGAAAATATGCATCCTTTGACAGGAATCGAACCTGTATTCTATACAGAACCGTCATGTAGCCTGACATGCTTTTACCGATTGACCTACAGAGGAGCGTTTCGGGTAGCAAGGTCCATTTTTAATGTTTTAAACTACAATTCTCCATGATTTCCTCTCGTATATCTGCTCGATGCGTATCCAAATGTAAACAAATGACGTCACACATTACGAAATGGACAAAGTCAGACAATTATTTTAAGAGATTTTTTATGTTTATACGTTCTTTTTATAAACATAAAAATATCTTAAAATAATTGTAGGACTTTGTCCATTTCATAATATATATATATATATATCATAATATATGTATATATCATAATATATATATATATATATATATATATATATATGAAGCTAAAGCAGAAAGCATGGGATCATGTATAGTTAGCTGCAGGCAGCATTGTACCGTACAGTCAAGTGACAGGGAGCAACGAGCTCAGACGTATGGACGTTTCACTCAGCGACTGCAGCACCGAAGAACAATGCGCCGTAGTGCGCTTTCTGTGGGCAGAAGGAGCGAAAACTGCGGAAATCCAACGGCATTTGTTGGCACATTATGAAGCAAGCACCATGAATCAAGGAAATGTGTATGAGGTCCATAGGACCATTTGAAGCGGAAAGAACAAGTGTAACGAACGAAAGCCGGTCTAGTCGCCCACCAGCATCCAGTGTGTAGATGTCTTGATCAGGAGAATACCGACTAATCACATTAGCAGAAGTGGTGGCAATCGTTATCATCAGCTATGGATTTGCACAAGCCATTGTTCATGATGACTTGGGATATCATAGAGGAATATTTCGAAAAGTGACATATGCATTTGTTCTTCACCACTGGAAATAAAGGTGTACGAGTTTGATCAATCGATTTGTTTCTTTACGGCTTATCAACCCTCTGTTGGTTATAATAATAATAATAATGATAATAATAATAATTCTATTTTTTTGCGATTGAATATTTCATTAACAATTTTTTTTTTAAAGTACAAATCCTGCCATTTAATCCATAGCTGGGGGGTGTAGATGGATTCATACCTTTTAATCGCTCTTGTTCTCAGGTCTACCCTGACCCGGGGTGTTAGCAGGGTTTCAGCAATGGGCAAATAGTAAACCTCAAACAAAAGTGATGTATTGGAATAAGCAGTCACCCTCATGAATGATTACACTATAGGTAGCAAGTACCTATAAAATCAAACGTCTACGGGAGACTCGGGAGAAGCGTGTGAGCAAGACGACGCAAGCACATCCGACCTTCCAATTAGTGGCACTCACTACTAAATTGACCTGTGTGTATAACTGTACCGTATTTCATATTGTACTGGTTGGGTACAATAAACCTTTCTTCTAGTATCCACCTGGTGTTATGTGTTTATTCCTTAAGCACGGGATATAACAAAAAGCAAAACACTATGAAAGTATAAAAAAATATAGTTAGAGTGAAAATACCAACAATACATTTTTATATAAAATAATTACCAACAAGACATAATTATAGTAAAATAAACAACACTACCTATTTATAGTAAAACTTGAATAGCTGTTTATAATAAAATGACCAACAATATATTTTATCTGTAGTTATAGGCATATAATTATGTTTAAAATAGATTTCGGTATTAAATAACCCACAGAGGTTGATATGCCGATAAAAAAATATCAACCAACATACATTCAATTACGCACAAATAGCCTTGGAAAAGGTATGAATCCATCTCTTATCTCCCCCAGATATGGGTTGAATTGCAGGACAGAATGGGTTCTATAGTCTTGATTAGCAACTAGGCTACCGCAGAATGAAACGGAACCTTACTGCGGGGAAAATATTCTGCCTTGTCAATCGTGAATGATAGCCCAAGGTTGTATCGCGTATGGCACTTGACTGGCTGGATCTAAGATTTGGAATCGAAACAATTAACTCTATTATTGCATATAATAAGGAATTCTGCATCTTAAATCTTTAAGTGCAAAAATATTCACAGAAAATGACGCGAAAAGAAAAAAAATGAACAATGAATTAACAGTATAATGGTTTCCACTTAGTAATGAAATATCCCGTTGTTATCTTAATACGAAATATCGCTTATTATTATTATTATTATTATTATTATTATTAGAATAATAATTTTTTTTTTCAGAATGTATACTTTAAAGTACACATTCGGAAAAAAATCAAGAATTCACCGGCCTTTCAGTCCTTGAAACGCATGAAGATAATTACATAAAAAAAACAAAACGACTAATGTAACACTTGGGAGAATGAAGAATATGGCAAAAGAGTTACATAAAATATATATATTTTTTCTTCTACTCCAACTTCCTGTTTCGTGTGTCCTTACTAAGGTCTCTGTCCCCGTTCCGGAATCCATTCACACAAGCTCGCAGGTAAGTGGTTCGCTATCTTCCTCTCTCCTTTGCCCTCAATATGACCCATGAGTTTTATGTGTTCTTTCTGTTGCCATTTTCATGAAGACTTCCTTGTTTCTTACTCACTCCATCAATGGAATTCTCAGTATCCTTCTGTAGAACCACATTTCTGCTGCTAACTGTTTCTTTCATTTTATGTGCTGTGTCCTTTCAGAGCGTAGGTGATCATGGCTCTCCACTTTCCCCCTATCCCTTGTAGCTCTCAATAAGATTCGTCCCTCTGCTACCTCCCCCGGACCACGTTCTGTCATATACTTGCTTAAGCCCGCCAGTTTTGGCATGTGTTGCTTTCCCTTGTCTCTCTTTCCCTCTATTCGACCTGTCAGTATCAGATTCTTCAGGCCCACTATCTTATTATGTGTCACAGAAAATTCAGCTGCCTCTTCCCCCTCCTTTGCATACTCTCCAAGATTTCATCCTTGCTTATACGCTCCGTCCATGATATCCTCAGCATCCTTCTGCAGAACCACATCTCCGTCGTCTCGAGTATCTTCTTCATCTTTGAGGAAATCGTCCAACATTCGCTGCCGTAAAGGAGGTCAGATGTCACGTAACAGCTCAGTAGGCACGAAACTTATTGAAAGACTGAAGGGATAGGGGCAAGTGGAGAGCCATGATCACCTACGTCCTGAACGGACACGGCACATAAAAAGAACGAAAGAAGACATTCTTTCAGTTGCCATTTCCTTTTTTTTCTAGTCCACGTTGCTTAACTTTTGGAATGATATTTCTCGCGCGTTTGGGTCTTGGTGTAGCATTTTCCATCTTCTTTTAAAATGCTTCCCACATATTTGAACGTCTGCGCCTGATTGATGTTTATATTTTCAATTCGCAACTCGCTTCTTGGGTTTTTTATTAAAAAACAAGATTATGGAAGTTTTGAATTCATGACCATTTGTGTGTGAGGCAAACATGATATTCTCTATCCCATGAAACTGAATCATGGTTATATTATCACTTTATAGAGTAAGCGTAAATTAACTATTTCAAATCAAAGTATTAAATGACAAAAATAAACACACCATGCAAAGGCTCTACACAGCCTCCCGGTTTCAAACATATTTCAAATTATCAAACTAATAAAAAAAAGAGCCAATATAATCAACTTCCGCCAATAAATAAACATGAGCTTCTGGAGCCTACATGAAGCCATATAAACCAGACATTCATTCAACTCAGCAGAAAGACTGACAAAGAGACACAAGTCAAACTCATCGTTTTGTCTTTCTCACCAAAACAACAGTGGGATCCCTTTGATTTTGTCTCTCAATCCAAATTTCTCATACTAAACTGTCTTATTAATTGTTTTAAGTAATCAAATGACGGAAAGTTTCAAGATGAGCATCTCCCCCTCATGTTGCTCACGTTTAAGTTGTCTTCCATTCACGCTAACTACGTTTCATTCGTTTTGTCGCGTTGATTACCAGTACGACCGTTTTTCTCAAGATAGGCGACGTTTTAGATTGGTTTTGTTTGTTTTGTTTTATGGCATATCAACACCTCAATGGGTTATTTAATGCCGACAAAATTTTTATTGTTGGTAATATTTTTTCTTTCAAAAAATTTATTTCTGCTAATATTTTTTCTTTCAAAAAATCTATTTCTGCTAATATTTTTTCTTAAGAAAATCTATTTTGGTAATATTTTTTTCTACAACAAATCTATTTCTGATAATTTTTTCTTTAAAAATCTATTTCTGGTAATAATTTTCTTTCAAATATATATCGCTGGTAATATTTTTTTTTCAAAAATATATAGCTGGTAATATTTATTTTTTTTTAAAATGTAGAGCTGGTAATGTATTTTTTTTTTTTTTTTAGATCCAAAAATGTATTACTGGTAATATTTGTTTTTCGAAAATGCATTGCTGAAAATAATTTTTTAACAAAGTATTTCTAGTATTAAAACCTATTTTTACACTTTCATAGTTTTTTGGCCCCAGTTTGGAACCATAAGAGAGGCCTTGCTATTGGATGTAGTTTATCGTCAGGACGCGGATGTAGTTTATCGTCATACCCAGGATTCGGATGTAGTTTATCGTCTTACCCAGGACGCGGATGTAGTTTATCGTCTTTCACAAGACGCGGATGTAGTTTATCGTCTTACCCAGAACGAGCGACGTTTCTAGAAAGACTTTTATTTTTAAATATATTTCTTATAAATGCATGCAATTTTTAAACATAACTTGGAAAACTCAAACATACTGTTGAAATATTGTTAAACATTATTAGAAACAAGGTCTTTTTTAAAAAGAATAGTCCTCTTCTCTAAGTGGTGCAAAATATTGGTAGCGTTATGTCAATTATTATATTTCTTATTCATTTATTTATTGACTTAGAGTAAAGAATCTTACTACCATAATAATGGAAAATCTTAATATTAAGTAGAGTCGATCAGACTGTACGACCGATACATGTAAGAAATCAAAATATGTTTCATATTATGGCAAAGATTTCTTTATTATTATTGCTATGTTGACTTGAAATAAAAATGTAAAAGGAAGAGAAGTGTCGTTTTCATTTCCTGCGCTGAAGAAACCCACTGCCGTTCGGGTGTGTCAAATGGGACATACAACAGCATGCATGTGATAAGAAAGATTGCCTATACATCAAAAGGAAGAGAAGTTGATTGTGCATATAAGATGAACTTAGAAGAAAAGAGGAATATGTCCCCGGGGGATGTTGTGTGTCTGGCAGAAAATTATATAACAGAATCAACATTCCTCGAATGTCAGAAAGACGAATTTCTTTCTTTTTTCTTTCTTTCTTCCTATCTATTTATCTATCGTCATATGTTCCAAATCTATCTATCTAAATATCTACGTAATCTATCTATCTATCTATCTATCTATCTATCTATCTATCTATCTATCTATCTATCTATCTATCTATCGCAATCAGTTCTTTATCTATTAATCTATCACAATCATTTCGTTATCTATCTATCTATCTATCTATCTATCTATCTATCTATCTATCTATTAATTAGGCTATTAGTTGTGTTTCCGATGATTACACACGTTTCTTTAGAACATTTCTCATGAAAAACAAGGACTTAAATACCTAGAGTAAATTACTTTGTAATGCACTTTTATATTAAAATCATCAACATTGTATTTACATTACATATAATATGGCACTATTTACTTAGTAATGCTTGCTTTAGTTCTTGACCAAATTACAACGATTTTCTTCCTAAATTTCATTATGAGGTTATACAAAAATTTATTTCAAATGAACGTAGAATATTAATGAAATTGGAATCAAGCTATGATGCATTACTATAGATGATCTAAGGGAAAATAAAGGCTTTATATTGACTATTGTTAAAATGTCATATTTTAGACTTATGTGCCACTAGGGAGAGCCAGGCTATGATCAATGTTGGAATGAAAGGGTTAAAAGAAAGTAGGAATATTAAAGGAATTGCAATCATGCTATGATGCATTACTATAGAGGATCTAAGGGAAAATAAAGGCTTTATATTGACTATTGTTAAAATGTCATATTTCAGCCTTATGTAGCACTAGGGAGAGCCAGGCTATGATCAATGATGGAATGAAATAGTTAAAAAAAAGTAGCAATATTAAAGGAATTGAAATCAAGCTATGATGCATTACTATAGAGGATCTAAGGGAAAATAAAGGCTTTATATTGACTACTGTTAAAATGTCATATTTTAGCCTTATGTGCCACGAGGGAGAGCCAGGGAATGATCAATGATGGAATGAAAAGGGTTAAAAGAAAGTAGCAATATTAAAGCAATTGCAATCAAGCTATGATGCATTACTATAGAGGATCTAAGAGAAAATAAAGGCTTTATATTGACTATTGTTAAAATGTCATACTTTAGCCTTATATGCCACTAGGGAGAGCCAGGCTATGATCAATGATGGAATGAAAGGGTTAAAAGAAAGTAGCAATATTAAAGGAATTGCAATCAAGCTATGATGCATTACTATAGAGGGTCTAAGAGAAAATAAAGGCTTTATATTGACCATTGTTAAAATGTCATATTTCAGCCTTATGTAGCACTAGGGAGAGCCAGGCTATGATCAATGATGGAATGAAAGGGTTAAAAGAAAGTAGCAATATTAAAGGAATTGCAATCAAGCTATGATGCATTACTATACAGGATCTAAGGGAAAATAAAGGCTTTATATTGACTATTGTTAAAATGTCATATTTTAGCCTTATGTACCACTAGGGAGAGCCAGGCTATGATCAATGATGGAATGAAAGGGTTAAAAGAAAGTAGCAAGATTAAAGGAATTGCAATCAAGTTTTGATGCATTACTATAGAGGATCTAAGGGAAAATAAAGGCTTGATGTTGACTATTGTTAAAATGTCATATTTTAGCCTTATGTGCCACTAGGGAGAGCCAGGCTATGATCAATGATGGAATGAAAGGGTTAAAAGAAAGTAGCAATATTAAAGAAATTGCAATCAAGCTATGGCACATTACTATACAGGATCTAAGGGAAAATAAAGGCTTTATATTGACTATTGTTAAAATGTCATATTTTAGCCTTATGTACTACTAGAGAGAGCCAGGCTGTGATCAATGATGGAATGAAAAGGTTTAAAAGAAAGTAGCAATATTAAAGCAATTGCAATCAAGCTATGATGCATTACTATAGAGGATCTAAGGGAAAATAAAGGCTTTATGTTAAAAAGTCACATTTTAGCCTTATGTGCCATTAGGGGGAGCCAGGCTATGATCAATGATGGAATGAAAGGGTTAAAAGAAAGTAACAATATTAAAGGAATTGCAATCAAGCTATTGTACATTACTATACAGGATCTAAGGGAAAATAAAGGCTTTATATTGACTATTGTTAAAATGTCTTATTTTAGCCTTATGTGCCACTAGGGAGAGCCAGGCTATGATCAATGATGGATCGAAAGGGTTAAAAGAATGTAGCAATATTAAAGGAATTGCAATCAAGCTATGATGCATTACTATAGAGGATCTAAGAGAAAATAAAGGCTTTATATTGACTAGTGCTAAAATGTAATATTTTAGCCTTATGTACTACTAGAGAGAGCCAGGCTATGATCAATGATGCAATGAATAGGGTTAAAAGAAAGTATTAATATTAAAGGAATAACAATCAAGCTATGATGCATTACTATAGAAGATCTAAGGAAGAAAAAAAAGTATTAAATTGAATATGTAATGAATATAACGAACTCGACTGGAATTCGAACTCCCACTTTGTATTCCGTACTACTAGCAATTACATCACCCGCACATCCGCTCACATATAGAAATGAAAATCGAGAAAAATAATAATATAATTATAATTTGGTTTATAAATAATACCCTGAAGAAATTGTGAAAAATCGAAGACAGTTGTTCGTTTCGAGCAAAACTTCTGAGAAAATTGATTTTCCGTTCAGAATGGAAATCTTGGAATAATTGCGTTTTATGCAAATATGAGGTTTCTATAAAGTTATGAAAGAAGTAACTTCCCCTTTTCTTATGTGCAATATTATCGATCTTGATCTGGCAACTCGGCTTTCCCGCCGCCTTAAGGTTGCATCCCTGAGTCTTTTCTATAAATACTTTCATGGTAAGTGTTCGGATGAGGTCTTTGCTATAGTGCCTGGACTTGTTTTTTTTTTTAAATTTAAGCGCAGTACGAGACTGCCGTTGATATCTCATCAGTTTACACTTGAGAGCTATCTAGATATAATCGTAAGTTCTATACTAACAGTTTATTCTCTCGCACTTCTTGCTTGTGGAACTCCCCTTCTGTCTGCATGATTTCCAGCCAATTTAATCGGCAAAAATTAAAATGCAAAGTCAGTCGCTCTCTACAGTCCTCCTGATTACTTTTTCTCTTTCCACTCATTATTGTTTCTGTTCCCAATTCTTCCACACCCTGTAACCTCTTGTGTCTCAGCGGCTTTACTGCCTTGCATGGGGTAATACCGACAAAAGAAAACCTACTAGTTTTAGCCAATGTGTTTTTGCATACCATACATAAGCCTTAAAAGTGCGTAAGTTTTTGTTTTATCATTTCACCGTCAAACAAGTCAATAAAGCCAGTGAGACGTATGGGTGTTAAGGAAAGAAAAGAAAAAAAAAGAAAAACATTATTAAGTGGAGAGAACAATAAAAGAACAAGAGCTGGATTCTTGTATATAAAAAACTTAAAGAAAAGATATACAAAAAAAACAAAAAAAAAAACAAAAAAAAACAAACCAAAAAACAAAAAACAAACAAAACAAAAAAAAAACAACCAAACAAAAAAATCAAAACAAAAAAACCAATGCATTTTTATTAAATACGTATTTGTTATTTTAATCATTAAATTGTTTTTTTTTTTTGTTGTTTCAATAGTGGGGAGTATTTTGTATGTTAAGTAATGAAATTGTTAATTTTTCCAAAAAGAAAATGAATGAAAATTTATTGTACTAAGCTACGTACCCTAGTAAAACAAACTGTACTTTGTGCCCGTTTACCATTTTGCACTACTCCCCAAAATTTGGTTTCCATCGGTAAACGTATCAGTGAACAGACGGACAAACGAAAATCATAAAATTTTATATATAGATAATGATACGATTATACACTGATAGAAAATAAAATTGCAAACCATTAAATATGTCTTTCAATTTACTCAAGATTAAGCGTGCAAGTAACATAATAATAAATGATCCTAGATAATGACCAGTATGTACACAAGTTTCAAGTCGTGTATCAACAGTACTTAGGTCTCCTATTAGTACTCAATATATCTTCTGGATAGCGGCTCAGATTGAAGAATCGGAGAGTCGAGTTCGAATTCCAGTCAGATCCATTACATTCACTTACGTGTTAATACCCTTGGGAAAGGTATGAATCCTCTATGGGTAAATAGCAGGATAGACCGGGTTCTATAGCCTTGGATAGTAACTGGTCTACCGCAGAAAGAAATGGCAACCTACTGCGGGGGAAAAATCTGCCTCGTCAGTCATATCGAAAGATACATGATCGTCAAAGCCTGCATCACACATGGCACATAACTGACTGACTGACTGACCCTTGGGAAAGGTACGAATCCTCTTCTTCTCCCCCCCAGCTATTGGTAAATAGCAGGATAGACCGGGTTCTATAGACTTGGATTGCAATTGGTGTACTGCAGAAAGAAATGGCAACCTACTGCGGGGGAAAAATTTGCCTCGTTAGTCATGTATCGAAAGATACATGATCGACTAAGCGTGTATCACGCATGGCAAATAACTGACTGACTGATAAACACTGGTTCCAAGTCGTGTATCAACAGTACTTAGGTCTCCTATTAGCACTCAGTATATCCTCTTTTGCCATCTACCCTAGCCTGAATTTCTTGGGTATGACGATAAACTCAAGGCCTTTTGTTACAGAATGCAAAGAACAAAAGCTAGAATGGTCAGCGATTGGCAGGAGTTCCTCGTGACAATGATAGATTGCCTTTGTTTAGGCTTTGGGTATAAGTCAACAGACAGCCACAAGAATTCTGAAGGGTCAATACGCCTTCCACACCCTGGTTACACATCCCGCGGAGGCACGCTCAGCCAACACGCGACATGCGTTCCTGTGACATCATTCCTCCCGCTACCTCTTAGAATGTAAGCTGCCACCACTTATCTCCTAATAAAACGAATGAGAAAAAGAAATCGTCCTTTTCGTTGATACTATTTTATATAGTAGCGTGGGGTTTCAGAGACGACACATAATGCAACACTCTGATCGGGTGATTGCAGGTTTTGAGGAGCATGGAACGACGACTACTGTTGTTTTGACGTCCACCCTGAATCGGGGTGGTAGCAGCGGTTAGGGTCCCAGCTATAGGCAAATAATGAACCTCGAAAACCAAAACAATATACTATAAAAATATAGTATAAAATACATTTTTATAGTAAAATTACAAGCAATCCATTTTTATATAAAAAATGGCCAACAACAAATATAGTAACATTTTCAAGCCAAATGACCAACAGTACATTTTCAAACAAAATGTCCGCCAGTACATTTTAAAGCAAAATGAATAACAATACATTTTAAAGCAAAATGAATAACAATACATTTATAAGCAAAATGAATAACAATACATTTTCAAACAAAATGTCCGCCAGTACATTTTAAAGCAAAATGAATAACAATACATTTATAAGCAAAAGGAATAACAATACATTTTCAAACAAAATGTCCTCCAGTACATTTTAAAGCAAAATGAATAACAATACATTTATAAGCAAAAGGAATAACAATACATTTTCAAACAAAATGTCCAACAGTACATTTTAAAGCAAAATGAATAACAATACATTTATAAGCAAAATGAATAACAATACATTTTCAAACAAAATGTCCTCCAGTACATTTTAAAGCAAAATGAATAACAATACATTTATAAGCAAAAGGAATAACAATACATTTTCAAACAAATATCCTCCAGTACATTTTAAAGCAAAATGAATAACAATACATTTATAAGCAAAATGAATAACAATACATTTTCAAGCAAAATGTCCAACAGTACATTTTAAAGCAAAATGACAAACAATACATTTATAAGCAAAATGAATAACAATACATTTTAAAGCAAAATGTCCAACAATACATTTTAAAGCAAAATGACAAACAATACATTTATAAGCAAAATGACAAACAATACATTTATAAGCAAAATGAATAACAATACATTTTAAAGCAAAATGTCCAACAATACATTTTAAAGCAAAATGACCAACAATACATTTATAAGCAAAATGACAAACAATACATTTTAAAGCAAAATGATCCACAATTCATTTTATCTGTAGTTGAAGCCATATAACTGCGTTCATAATATATTTAGTTGGAGCTATAAAACTGTGTTAAAATTATTTAGGTTTCGGCATTAGATAACCCATAGAGGTGTTGATATGCAGCTAAACAAAATCAATCAACACTACATATTTATATTAAAATTACCAACAATACATTTTATATGTAGTGGAAGGCATAAAAGCGCTTTCAAAATATATTTAGTTGTGTTAAAATTATGGATTTTGGCTTTAAATAACCCATAGAGGTGTTGATATGCTTCTAAGCAAAATCAACCAAACAACCGACATGAAAGAATTCCTTCATGACATTAATCCATGTAATATTTTTCAATTTCTTAAATCAAAGTATTCCAAAATATAACTTAAAAAAACAACAAAAAACATATATCACAACCTCTAGTAATTATGTCCACACAAACATGTATATGCACAAAAGCTAAGTATTATCTACCATGTATTCAATTGTGAAAGAAGAATAACATATATCATATTTTTATTACTGCCAAGAATAGTGATATGTTGTAAGATAAATTCACTAAAACAAAAGAACAGCTTTAATCACTAGTTCAGCCACAATAAATTTACACTCGAGCTCTTACAACATATCAACATTCTTGGTTAGATTGCAAAATTTTAAAACTACCAGTATGTCTCATTCATTCACATGTGCATTCATAACCTCAACAAACCCAGTCTAATGAATTTCTAATGCTTGAAATATGTCATAAATAAACTCTTCTATTTTGTCTTACAACTTCCTGGGTGCTGTAGGCTACTAGTAATCTCTCCCTACAAAAAAATAAAAAAATAAGAAAAAGAAACTATTAGAACAAAAGAATAGGAATCAAGAGAAGATGAAGTTTGACATTACATTTAAATTTTTGAACATCAAAGTTGACTAGATAGCAAGAAGCCAAAAGAGTTCGACAAATGAGAGATGAAACTGTTATGGTTACATCTGCCCATTTCAATTGTAAAATATCTTACTAGAGGTGCACTAAATAAAAGTCATATCAAGAAGACCATTTGAAAATGTTTCTTTCAAGCCACAGTAGAAAGTCTGCTACTCTATAATGCTTAAAGCAACACAAATAAAAGTGAAGGATAGGCTTGACGTATGATATGAATCGGTTAGTTAAGTGCCATACGTGATACATGCTTGGGTGATCATGTATCTTTCTATACATGACTGACTAGGCAGATTTTTCTCCCCTACAGTAAGTTGCCATTTCTTTCTGTGGTAGACTAGTTACCAACCAAGGCTAAAGAAACCAGTTTGTTCTGCTATTCAACCTATAACTTGGGGGGATTCATACCTTTCCGCAGGGTATTTGTGTATAATTGAATCTAAAAAACTCTACTGGAATTCAAACTTGGTTCTCTGAGTTCTCACTCTGGGCTGATATCCATTACACGACAACGCGAGGATACTTATGTCTATACGTAGTCCGTTTTGTACTCTTTACATGATGCATTTAGTTGCTATGGAAAGGACTGTGATTCATTGGGAGGCAGAATGAAGATGTGGGAAACGGAAAAGCTGAGTATCATCTACCATGTATTCAATTGTGAAAGAAGAATAACATATCGTCTTTTTTATTCAAAGCTCACAAGAAAATTAAAATCAGCATGAAATGACCTAAAAGTGGTTGATATGCCATTAAACTAAAAAAAAAATAATAAAAAAACAGCCTAAAAAAAGTAGTGGAAGAAGAGCGATACTTCATCGTAGAACTTGAAATAACACGAAGAAGGCCGAAAACTGCATCAGCCGAAATTTAATTTTCAAAATAAAAACATTACTCGGAATAATTTATAGAATGAATCATTTGGGAATTTTAGAAATGAGTAAAATATATATATAGAGAGAACATTTGGGAATAAACGTAGAGATAAAAATAACAAAGATGAGGATACTAGTTGAATTGTTCACGAAATAATGGCATCAATTCAATTGAGGCTTCCAGCGAGCCGTTACTAGAGATCTGATTTCAGTGCTGCACCCCTAAGCTCTCACAGTGATGTATCCGAGTACAATTGTTCCGAGGTGTCCTTAGTAACAGAATAAATGACGCACCCAGCACATCACCCCCACTCCGCTCTGGAGTCGAACATATGTTTACTGGTAGGGTTTTATAGACAAGCATGACTTAAAACATATATCTGGGGGAAGATATATATATATATATATATATATATATATATATATATAGAGAGAGAGAGAGAGAGAGAGAGAAAGAGAGAGAGAGAGAGAAGGAGAGAGAGACGAGACAGATGTTAGTGTGTGTGTGTGTGTGAAACAGCGAGAGAGAGAGAGAGAGAGAGCGAGAGAGAGAGAGATAAATTAAGGGTAACAGTAAAAGAAAAGAAGCCCCATTGTTAGGGATATGAGAAAGAACAGCTGCTTCGACTATGTTTATAGGGAAGTCTTCAAAGATTAGGACTTCTAGTCTACCCTGCTAGTTAACCCATAGCAGTGGAGAGAAAAGACGGATTCATGCCCTTCACAAGGGCATCTGTGCTAGGGTGAATACAATAGGATTTTGAATGGGCTGGGATTTGAACTCGCTTCGGCGATTACATTTTCTGAACCCGAACCGTTGCATGATTAAAACACCTTCCTTTGGTTAGAATTCCTGTCCTGGGAACCCGGTGAGAATCAATGTCTTCAAAGGCACTTCATTTTTATGTCTTGTACCTACACTACATGGCTCTCCACATCTTCCTGTATTTTATTGCTCTAACTTTTACTCATCTCTTCTATGTCGTTTCTTTGGCTATCCATTTACTGAAGCCATATCTGGACTTGAGCTGCCCTTTCCCTTCTTGCTATTCGATCGCTATTTCCACGGCAAATGTTCTAACGAGCTGCTTGGGCAAAAGTTATCGGCACTTTCAGTATAACATGTAGCACAACAAGGGTGCGCATAATTTTTTTACTTTCCCTCGTACATTCCTTAGTTTCTCCAGTTATGACTGTCACAGCGAAGACCCGCCAAGCCACAGGCATCATCCCCATTGTATAACATTAGTAAGAAAGGAGATCCATATAGACAGCTTTTACTCCTTAACCAGTACATTGTGGCACAGACTCCCAATAGCATGCTTAACCTTAACTTTCTTGTATGTCTTCATAAGCTGTACTTCTTGCCTACCAACTTGCCCTCATACAAAACCATATTCAGTAACCGTCTACCTGGACTGGCTCTTAGGCCTTGTATTAGCCGAAAAGATAGTAAAAATCGTTATGTATGTTACTTGCTCTCTTAACTTGTTTCTTGGTATTTATCCGAGTCCTCTCACAAGGCGAGATGTGGTACAAGGTCGGTTTTTAACGTGGGACTTTCCGAGCGCGTACGCTCGGGCAAAAAATTCCCCGTAGACCCCGCATACACAAGATCGGGGCCTACGTAGGCATAGCGTCATCTGAGTTCCCCTCCTCCCCAAGGAAGAGAGTCGACAAGCAGAGTAACGATTAATCGTTGACCCCTTTCTCTTGGTTTTAGCACGTCCCGTGGGTGTTAAATTGCCCCGGGGAACCATTTCCTCAATATGTGTCAAAGAAATTTAGGCCATTTTCTTTAAAACTTCCTGGTTCTTTCACTTATTTTGCCGATAGAATCCCGTGACCCATTGGGGTCGTAGGTGTACTGAATTCACTGTAGAAGTGTTTTTTTTTCCTTAAGGAAGATAGCCTGACGGAACCCAACCCGGTTTTGAATTCAGACTTATCTTCTCCTAGACCGTTTGCCACGCAAGGCTATAGAAGCCAGTCTGTCCTGTTATTTACGCATAGCTGGCGGTGGGGAGAAGAAGAGAATTCATACCTTTTCCCTTTTAGCACGAAAGTGAATGCAATGGACCTGACTGGAATTTAAACTGGGCTCTCTGATTTCTCAATCCGTGCCTCCTGACTTAAATGCCTATTTGCTTCAAGTTTCTTTTTCACCGGTGTATCTCTTACCTACTGCTATAAATGGGACTAGATCATGTACAGAAGATCAGCACCATTTTCTTTGTTTCTTAAGGCATCTTTTTTCTTTTCTTTGTTTCTAAAGACATCTTTTTTTCTTTTCTTTGTTTCTAAGGACATCTTTCTTCT
This sequence comes from Acanthosepion lycidas, assembly GCA_963932145.1. Classification (NCBI taxonomy): domain Eukaryota; kingdom Metazoa; phylum Mollusca; class Cephalopoda; order Sepiida; family Sepiidae; genus Acanthosepion; species Acanthosepion lycidas. Next base: position 26,309,005 of record OZ010614.1, read on the forward strand.
TTTCTTTGTTTCTAAGGACATCTTTTTTCTTTGTTTCTTAGGGCATCTTTTTTCTTTCCTTTGTTTCTTAAGGCGTTTTTTTTTCTTTTCTTTGTTTCTAAGGGCATGTTTATTTCTTTTCTTTGTTTATAAGGGCTTCTTTTTTATCCGTAATATTTTGCTCAGTTTCTAAAAGTCTTATTTCATTATTCCATTGTG
>OZ010614.1:26319202-26329202 GCA_963932145.1 Acanthosepion lycidas
CAGAAGCCATTGGGTTATACCAACGGCTTCCCATACCTGATACTTCTCGAATTCACTCTCGCGTGGTCATGTGTGACGTCATGAGCTGTGGTGTGATTTTCGCTTCCAGCGTCTTATATGCACGTATTTATCGTTGCTTGTAAATCATCCATGTAAACAGAAACAGACTATCATCACTGTCTTGTCCGTGTATTGCTTAATATATTGTAATGTAATTGTCATCTTTGATAATGGGTTATGCAAGCTGAAAGCTTAGATTGGATTAAAAATATGGATCAATATTGTCATTTTCTTTCTTCGTTTAATGATAATGTTATTAAGCTTATCAGACGTTATGAAAAGAATTTACATAAAATAGACAACACTTGTCTATATTATTTAATGAAATATGTATGAACACACACACACACACACATATATATATATGTCTCTATTTCTGAGACGAGGGATTATGTACACTATTTATCTTATACGGACTATTGTCCTCATCTTTGCTACCATATTTATCACAACGTTTCGGACGTTCTACGCTCCGGCTTTCTTCAGGTGGTTGGAATGTCGAACTGAAACCTTTATTTCACTCGCTGGGGTAGACTGTTCTAGTTCCTTAAAGACACATGGCACAGTGGATAAAGGCGTTGGGTAGATCCAGTGACAGGACTCAAAGAGTTGTGAGTTCAATACACAGTTAAGGCAGTAGAGAACTTGGACAGGTGAATTAACAGGAGATAACTGATAACTGACAGCCATAGGACACGGCATATGGAACTAGAAGAGTCTACCCGCGTGAGCGAAATAAAGGTTTCAGTTCGACATTCCAACCACCTGAAGAAGGCCGGAGCGTACAACGGCCGAAACGTTGTGATAAATATGGCAACAAAGATGAGGACAATAATCCGAATAATGTAAATAGTATATATATATATATATATATATATATATATATATATATATAAATGGAGCAGCCACTCGTATTCGAGGATGCCAGTTTATTAGGGCGGACAGGTAATCCCCATTGTAGACGCCGCCTCAGGCACATTTTGTGTTTGTTCAACATCTACAGTGCCTATCTGGTTTGTACTGCGACTATGCTAAGCGGACCTAAGTTACAGTTTCTGGGAGAGAGCGTGTTATCTAGCGTGATCAACAGTCTGAACAAGGTTAGCACGCTCAAACCCTCGGTCACGATGACTAGTGACTTCGTGCTAGCACAACCACCGACGACTCCCCAATGGTTCCGTATACCCAATTTCGCTCAGAAGGCTTGTGCCAACCCGCGGGATGGTTTTCAGGCAATTTCTAAAGTTGCCACACGCTGGGATTGCCGCCTCCTTTTTTGAGAATATATATATATATATATATATATATATATATATATATATATATATATCGCAAAGCACTAATTTAACAGATCTTCTCTACAAACTTAACAACATTGAACCTACAATAGACTTCACTTTTGAAACTGAAACCAACTCCACTCTTCCGTTCCTGGATAGCATATTACATAAAACTCAGTTTTGACGTTTACAGAAAGATTGCAAACAAAATTGATCTGATCAGTTTCTACTCAAACCACTCTTCTAAAATTTGGAATTATTATAGGTTTCTATCTGAGAGGATTAAGAATCTGCAGTCCCCAATATTTGCCTAAAGAAGAAACATACATAGCAAACACATTCAAAAACCTACAATACCCATATCATTTCATCCACAGTGCAAGAAGAAAGCCATACAAAATATACAACCGAAACAAAACTAATAACATAATTCGCAATAATAAATTGCATGAAAATAAATGCATAATACTACCGACCAATTCCGTCACGTCCACTATCCAGAACAACGTATCCCATCTAAATAATCTTAAAATAGTCACAAACACTTTCAAAACCATTATGGATATACTCAGATCCTCAAACACGAATTGCAATAATATTTCTGAAGCAGGCATTTATAAAATAAATTGCCAAAACTGTTCCTCCCAATATATTAGAGAAACAAGTAGAAATTAAAAACGCGCATTTATGAGCACAAAAGAGACCTCGCAAAAAACACTAATGCACTCGTAATGCATAGAAATAAATTCAGCTACAGTTTTGATTTTAAAAATGCTACACTCATAAAAAAAAGAAAATAACTCACTCAGAAGGAAAATCCTCGAGAGTACCGCCATTGAATATTACCCAAATATTAATCTACGCCCAGGCCTTTTCCCTATTTCACATTTCCTAACAGAATTACTACTCTCCCAAGAAAACGTACACAACGGTATCAAGAAATCAAAAGAAAATGGTTGAATCCGTCAACACACACACACACACACACACACACAAACACACACACATACATATACATACATATACATACATATATATTCCCAAGAACGAATTTGTAAACAGTGGCTATTATTACTAATAGTGCAAAACTCTCCCAACCGGATTGAGTTTTCTAAGGCATGTGCATGCTTATGAAAAAAAAAAAAAAAAAAAAAAACGCCTTTCTCTATAGCGGGCGACGAGAGCCTTGGGGTTAGAATCTCTGACTGATGCCAAATCGGTCGGGTTTCGATCTCAGCTTGAAGCGATCGGATTTTTGTCCACACTGATGAGCTGTGATACATCGAAACAATCTGGATGACGATATATATATATATATATATATATATATATATATATATGTGTGTGTGTGTGTGTGCGTGTAAAATATCAGAAATAACTAAAATATATATCTGTAAAAGTTATTTATAAACAGAAGGAACAATGTTGTTAGTTTCTAATATATTTTAATTTAAAAGACGCTTATAAATATTCATCAGGTTAACTGAAAGGCTTATTAAATTATGGAAGAAGCTAAGTGACATAATTTAATGTCTAATAAATGAAAGTGAGTAAATGATGTGGATTTTTTCAAGTAATTAATATTTAAATTATTTTAGTTTGGGATTAATTTATGCATTATGCATTTGAAACAATGGGAGGTTATGAATTTAACTGTTTTCTTTTCATTTGTATGTTGACTTGGAAAAGTAGTAGTAGGAATGGAAATATTCGAAAAAAACCCGGGTGTAAATTTATATTCTGATAACATTCAATAGCTGCACTCTCTAAAAATTTCCGTCTTAGTAATTTACTCTCTCTTTTAAAAAATGTGACATTATTTAGATTAAAGTTGTAGTCGAATATATTTCTATGTACAACTAATGCCTAGATTTACCAATTTATAACTCATGTATTTGATAAATTATCAAATGCCTTAGTTGTGCATGCATTTGATAATATATATATATATATATATATATATATATATATATATATATATATATATATATATATATATATATATATATGAGTGTGTGGGTGTATGTGTGTGTGTGTTCATAAATTATCTGCACAGATTCCATACTTTATTGGATCCTTTAGAGTTAAGATTCATGGATACACTTCTTTACATGTTAAAGATCCTTTAGTTTCAAGATCCGTGGATACACTTCTTTACATGTTAAAGATCCTTTAGAGTTAAGATCCATGGATGCACTTTACATGTTAGAGAAATATTATTAAAGTTTTACAGGTTGAGAAACCTTTATCAGAAATTCTTGGCACCGGATGTGTTTCAATTTTCAGACTGTTTCGAATTTCGGAATGCAGGCTATTTAATTTGTCTATAGTATATATAAAATGGAGCAGCTTGGGAATGAAAGTATTTAGCCCTCAAGGGCATTCCTGTTGACATAGTCGCTACATCAAGAGATGGCACTCCAGCTTTATCAACCATGCAAGGAGAAAATTTGGCATCGTTGTGCTATCAAGCCCATCTAAAAAAAAAGGATTTAACCCCCAAGGACATTTATGGTTACTACATTAGGAGATGACGTTCCAGCTTATCAACAGTGCAAAAGTAGGCAGGCAGCTGAATTTAGGAGGAGAAAGGAGAGTCATGACGATGACCCAAAGTCTGGACCTCATGTGATTGCAACCCCTGAAGAAAGCATTGATCGTTTTCGTCACATGTTGAATGATAGGTGATCGTCTATAAATCAAATAGCCAATTCTATTAGCATATCCCCTGAGAGATTTGAGAATATTCTGCAGAAGGAACTTGGCATGACGAAGGATTCTGCTCGGTTGGTGCCACGTCTTCTGACACCTGATCAAAAGCGCACCAGGCTGATCACATTACGGGAAAATCTGACATTGTTTGGGACAGGTCCAACTATTTTCCTTGAATGTTTCCCAACCTAAGAGGACTGTTGAGTTCATCACTTTGAGCCAGAGACAAAGGGACAATCCATGAAGTGGAATCACCCCTCCTCCTCTGCTCCAAAGAAGGCCAAGTTTCATTCATCTGCAGAGAAGATAACGGTCTCCGTTTTTTGGCATACAAAAGGCATTATATTCATTATCTTCAAAAGGGCCACACCATCAATGGAGAGTACTATGCCAGCTTGTGCAAGCAGTTACGAAATGCTATAAAGACCAAATGTGCAGGAAAACGTGTTGCTTCATTGGGCCAATGCTCCAGCACACAAATCCTTGGTTTCAATGGTTGATATGCATGACTGGCTCTGAACTGGTTGAGCACCGTCCCTATTATCCGGATTTGGCTATTATTTGTTCCTCAACATGAATTAATTCTTGGCTGGGAATCAGTATTACAGTGACGATGACGTCATATCTGTTGCTGATTATTTTTTTAACAACAGGATGAACTGTCTTCTTTGAACACTCAGATGCCAGTTTACCTGGAAAGTAGCAATGAAGTTATTAATAAGAAGAGTTGAAATGAACGTATGCAAAATTTCACAGCTCTAGCACCACTCCTTCATAGTCAGCCTACCGTCGGAAGTAAGAGAGTGCCCAAGGGGAGCATCTCGTGAAGGTTTTGTAAAGCAGAACCCGGACCGTAATAATAGCGTCCTTGGTATGACGATAAACTACATCCGGCAGCAAGGCCTCTGATCAGGGGGTTAGAGAAGCATGGAATCACCTCTTAATTGCGGGTGGTCCCAGACCCACCCTGACTCGGGGTGGAAGCACTTGTTAGGGTCTCAGCTATGAATAAGTAGTTGATCTCCAAACTGGGATCAAAACGTTGTGAAGGTGTAAAAATTTGTTCTAATACCAGCAATGCATTTTTGAAGGAAAAATTATTGCCAACAATACATTTTTGAGTGAAAAGTTATTACCAGAAATACATTTTTGAAAAATTTTTTTTACCATCAATACTTTTTTGAAGAAAAAATTATTACCAGCAATACACTTTTGTAGAAGTTATTACCAGTAATACATTTTTGAAGGAAAATGATTACAAACAAAATATTTGCTAAAATACATTTTTGAAAAAAAAAAAAATATCGGCAATACATTTATGAAAAAAGAAACAAAAGAAAAAAACAAACCTCTAACAAAAAAAAACAAAGCAAAAAAACAAAAAACAAAAAAACAAAAACAAAACACAAACAAAACAAAACACAAAGATCACCAGCAATAAAAATCTTGTCGACATTAAACAACCCATTGAAAAAGAAATAAAAACCAACTAAACAAAAAATCTTTTGTTGGCATTAAATAATCCTTTGAGGCTGATATGCCATAAAACAAAGCAAAGCAAACCTAACCGTAATAATAGCCTCTTTTAGTACAGACACATAGAAAACCAACGCCTTATTATCTACGTGGATATTATATTTTGTCATATCAGCCTGCATGATAGACAAGTTCTTTTTGAGTTATTTTTGACTTCCTTGGCGCTGGTGTGGTGTCTTGTCACTTATTAATCCAGCGAGTGACGTATATTTTGAGCCACAGGTTTTTCAAGCAAGCTTTTTTTTTTTTTTTTTACTGCATCGATATCATGGTTCTGTAATCTGTAATATCTGGCAAGTCCACTCGCTGTCCTGTCCATTTTGTTACATAGATTTGAAACGAAATCAGGTTAGGCGACCTAATAATAGATCGTGTTGTCTTTGTTGCAACATGTACACTAATCAAGGTAGCCTTTGAAAGGTATACGCCCCCCCACACATTCTATACAGGTGACAGTCTCTTTAGCATCTTTTTCTTTGGAAGGGGACATATATTTTTCATTCTTCCGATCAAATCACACTGAAAACACCGATTCTATATGAGCTGTGTCTTTCGGTCAGTGCTTAGATGCTTGGGGACACCGGGTATTGTAAGCAACCTCCTACAATCCCAAAATATTTTTTCGGCTTTAAATAGCCCAAAAAAGGGTTGATAAAACGTCAAAAAAAAAAAAAAAAAGAAAAAAAAAGAAGCCTAAATCAATCAATAATTTACTATGTATCGAACAGCCGGTTTTAACTCTGCATATTCAGTGATGCCTTTCTGGAAGTATTTTTTTTACCAGTCATCGGCCAAGTAGACATTTCAGGCGCAAGAGTGCCTGAAAGGTGGGCGTTTTAGCTTTCTTACGGCGTGTATCTGTGGACGTTTGCCTTGCACCACTTTTATTTTGGTAGTCGGCTGTCCTCCAAGGGTAATAAGTAACCAACCCGTTTTATTGTTCGCTTCATAACCGCATATAAACGCATAAACACTCACACACAGACACAAACAAACGCGCACGCACGCGCGCGCACACACACATATATGCATATAATATATAGTTTTTATATATAATATATAGTTTTTAAAGGGAAAACTTAACACATACTTTAAATTTCGGTCTGATGAGGCAGATATTAAAAAAAATTATCTGTTGAAGTAAATTTATTACCGAATTCTTTTCTTCGATGAGGTGTTAAGTTTTTTTCCTTTTTGATGTATATGTTATTGCTCTGTATACAAATACATTGAGTTCTCTTTATGGATCTATCTTTTTAATATTAAAAAGACCTACTTGGTTTATCCTTACCACTTACGGATTTGATATTATTATCTCTCTCTTTCTTTCTCTCTCTCTCTTCCTCTCTATCTATCTATCTATCTATCTATCTATCTATCTATCTATCTATCTATATATATATATATATATATATATATATATATAGTTTGTGAACTCACATCAATACAACTAAGTATATATATATATATATATATATATATATATATATGTATATATATATATATATACACTTAGTTGTATTGATGTGAGTTCACAAACTCACATCAATGCAACTAAGTATGTTAGCTCTATCACTGATATACCGTGCATATATAACATATAAATAATATATATAGAAATTACACACACACACACACACACACACACACACACACAGACACATATATATATTATACACACACACACGCATATATATATATATATATATATATATATATATATATATATGCTACGTAGACTTTTTGAATGTAGGTGGAGTACTAGTAGACTGGCGTCAAGATCTCATCAATTGACAATTGAGCTGGCTAGAGGTAACCATAAGTTTTATGGTATCGCACTTCTCGCTTGAGGAACTCCCATCCGGCTCAATTCCAACCGAGTTGAAATCGGTAAAATTTAAATGCAATGTCAATCGCTATCTACTGTCCTCCTGATTGCTCTTTTCTTTTCCCGCTCATTACTAAAGTTTCTGTTCCTAATTCTTCCACACCCTGTAACCCATTGTGTCTCAATGGCTCCAGTGCTTTGCATTGTGTGATACCGAGATAGCTTTTAGGAGTTTTGGGGGGGAAATAATACTGATTGACTGATACAAGTTCTGCTAATTAATCGAAACCTGAGGGGAAAAGAGGTGGATTCATAATTTTGTAAAAGGTATTTGTGCCTAAGTGAATATAACGAACCCGACTGGAATTGGAACTCAGCTATTCGATTTTCGATACTGAGCCATTATACATGACACCACCTGCACATCCAGACTTACAGAACCTGGTTTTCCCAAGCGGTCACTCTAAAGAAAAGGGAAACAAAAATGTACACACTGGTACTCAAATTCAAAGAGAGATGAAATTCCTTGGATACATGACGAGGAAAGAGGTTCGGATAATTTCACACTCACAAGGCATATCGAAGGTAAAAAATGGACATCTTTTGCTCTGCCATCCAACAAACTTGGATAGCAGAGCATGGACTGGAAGTGGTGGTAAAAAAAAAACTTAGTAATAGCTAAAAAGGATAGGAAGTTGTGGTGAGCCCTGATCGCATACGCCCTTAAAGGACACGTCGCGGAAAGAAATACCACAACAGATATTCAGTCTCCAAGTTCTATGCGAAGAAATACACACAATGCCAACCAAATCTCTAACACATCTTTATAGACTCCAAAAAAGCCTTTGACAGTATGGATCCAGGCATTGTGCATAACAATGGACAAATGCAACATGGGTAAGAAGCATTAGTCAGTGTAGGCCAAGGTTGTCTTCAGTCCCCTACGCCCTTTAACATCTTCCTTGAGCGCATCATGAATGACGACCTTAGGAAAAACCAGGGCATAGCCAGCATCGGACGTCCTAACATCACAATTCTCTGCTTAGCAGACGACATGGCGGTTTTAGCTGGCAAAGAAGAGGAACTATCCAGTGTGAAGAAGAACATGGATGAAACATCCTCCAGATATGAAGATTAATGCCAGAAAAAAACAAACAAAAAAAAATCTGACGACGAATAATGAGAAAGGGGTTTCAATCAAGATAACGGTTGGTGGTCAGAAACTTAAAGTAGTGAGCAAATTCAAAATATCTTGGCTCGATTATCAGCGAAGAAGTCTCCAGAATAGAAATAATTCCAAGAGCAACACTGCGACAGATATCGCGAAACTAAGAACAACCTGGAAAGAGAAGAACATCTGCCTGAATTCTAATATTAGACTGTTGCGTGCATTGGCCTTTCTTAATCTTTCTATAAACCTGCAAATCTCGCAACATTAACGACAGGATTATAGCGAAAAAGCCAAGCATTAAAAAGGAGAGGTTACAGTACAATCGTAAGCTGCTTCTACGTAGATCACATCAGAAATGACACAATGCAAGAATCTATCAAACAAAAAAACAGGCCCATTGGAAGACCTTATAGCTACCGTCGAAGGAAGTTGAATTTTCCCCCTAGCACCCTAAAAGGTACCATTTTAGGAAAAAAAGAGGTAGACAGAGGAAAAATGGTCTGACAATGTCACTGAGTGGACTGGAAGATTATTCACAAATTGTTCGATTTGATGATGATGCATCTATATATTATTAGTTATATATATATATATATATATATATATATATATATATATATATATATATATATATATATATATGTTATGAAATGTACAAAGTCCGGCGATTATTTTAAGACATTTTTATGTTTATACGTTCTTTTTTATAGATACAAATATTTAAGTAAATGTTCTGTTTATAATAAACAGCATTAACGACATTTATTGGCCTGAATGTCCGAGAAATTTTCATAGAAAATATGCGCCCTCCGAGAGGATTCGAACCTGTATCCTACACGGAACCGTCATATAGCCTGACGTGCTTTACCGATTTAGCCACAGAGAAGCCCTTCGGCTAGCAAGGCCGGTAAATGTCGTTAATACTGTTATTATAAACTGAACACTTACTTAAATATTTGTATCTATAAAAAAGAACGTATATATATATATATATATATATATATATATATATATATATATATATATATATATAACACAAAAAAGAGAATGTCTCATATCTAGAATATTTCACATCGAAAAACATAAAAAAAAATTATTTTTAATAATATGTGGAAATCTCCACCCTTTGCCTGATGACGGTCGAAAGACCTGAAACACGTGTAGCAAAATTATTTTGAAAATAAAGCATAATATATTTTTAAAAAAATCCACATTACAACCAAAAACGTTTGCGGTACCTCTCTTCTTTTTAATATACACACTTTTCTCACGTTGGAACTACTATAACCTCTTCCATTTATATATATATATATATATATATATATATATATATATATATATATATATATATATATATATATATATTATTTTAGGATATTAAAGCAAAAAACGAAAAAATGATATGTATATATG
>OZ010614.1:26334202-26391702 GCA_963932145.1 Acanthosepion lycidas
ATGAAGAAATGTCTGTGTTTTGCAATTACGTAAATGTCATATCGTGTTCTTGTCGTTATGGCTTTCGTCGGCGGGACCATGGATTATAATTCGTCCCAGCACTTTCCGTGTAAATAGCGTTAGAGCAGTGAGAGACTTGCCACATCCCGTATGTGGGAGAGAGAGGTTGAAGTGTAGAGAACAATTCGTCACCCACAAGGGTACAGATATGCTTTTGAATTCTAACAAGGCTGGAGAGTGAGATCTGGGTAACACTCGCCCAAATATGGCAAGAGTACTCCATTGTTGACCTGATGTGTGTCTTTTGAATAGCTTGACCTGATGTGTGTCTTTTGAATAGCAAAATTATAGCCAGAGGATTCAGGTACTTACTGGTGCGGTACAGAGAGCCGACCATTTTACTTGCATCTTTAGCAGTGGATTCTATGTACCAGTTCCACTTTATGCCGGGTGTGAGTTTGGGACCCAACAGTCTTTCAAGGCACGGTGCTTCCTCGAGAGGACCTTCATTCATCTTGATTGGTTGTAGTTTGCGATCAGATTGGCGATGATGGAATGTATCACGCTTGGTCTTCGAGGCATTGAAGGTAACCAACCAAACCATGTGCAAGATTGGAAGAGAGATTAGTCACCAATCTTTGACCATCGAGAGTTTCAGAGGTGTACCAGTATAGTGATTTTCCAAGCGTAGCTTAGATGTGGAACAAGGCCGAAAGTATGGGGCACCCAGTGAGGATCGAACTCGCTAATCAGTCATAATTGTTCTAGCGAGACAAGCTTGCTAACCATTACACCGCCTCGAGGTGCCCAAAGATGATTTTTTAAGCGTAGCTTAGATGTGGAACAAGGCCGAAAGTAGGGAGCACCCAGTGAGGTTCGAACTCACTACTCTGTCGTAATTGTTCTAGCGAGACAAGCTTGCTAACCACTAGACCGCCTCGAGGTACCCAATGGTGTATCCGTATATAATCCACATAGATGTTTACAAATGATCTGAGTATATTTTTGGCAGTTCGTTTATGTGGATCAAAAATTATAATTTCTTTGTTTATCAACTTTTGACTAGGTACGAAGCTAATTCTTCTCCCCCCACCCAGCAATGTGTTAATTAGTTAGACTTATTTCACTAAATTATTACCATCCTCAAAAATAAAATAAAAAACAAAACATTTGACCTCAGCCCGATAAACAAGGAGTGAAAAAAAAAAATGGTTAGCTTCAATAGCACTGGCTGCTCGGTCAATGAATATGGAATGTTTGCTTTTAAGGAAATAGCTAATATTATCCTGATAGTTTTTTTCGCTTTCACTCGGAGAAATTTAGTCTTTTTTAAAAATTCGCAAGCGTCAGTTAACCAGCGTGGATCAATTTCATTAGAATATTAATTGTCTGCATGACGATTTCGCTACCAATTGCTTTCATGACAACGTTCTCTTGATACTTATTCGCTTGTGTCCTCTCCTTTTAGGACGGTCGACCATGGCTCTTCACAACTTCCTATCCTTTGTTACTACAGGAAATGTCCAACCCGGATCCTCGTCTGTCATCCATTTAGACAATCTCATTGGGTAGGTGACGGAATATTTCCCTATGCCCCTCTTACCTTCAATACACTCTGGACTTACGGCTAGGCAGCGTTGAAACATCGGTTCACCGAAGTTAAGCAACGTCGAGCCTGGCCTATACGGAGAAGGATGACCGCTTGCGGATACCAGGGCCTGTAAGCTTGCATGTGTGTGTGGTCCGGCTTACAGTCATATCGCGTTGAAACACTTATTCTCGTACGTTCACCGAAGTTAAGCAACGTTGAGCCTGGCCAGTATCTAGATGGGTGACTACTTGAAGATACCAGGGTCTGTAAGCTTGCATGTGTGTGTGGTCCGGCTTACGGGCATATTGCGTTGAAAGACCTATTCTCGTACGATCACCGAAGTTAAGCAATGTAGAGCCTGGTCAGTTTCTAGATGAGTGACCGCTTGTTGATACCAGGGTCTGTAAGCTTGCATGTGCGTGTGGTCCGGTTTACAGTCATATCGCGTTGAAACACCTATTCTTGTACGTTCACCGAAGTTAAGCAACGTCGTGTGTGGTCAGTATCTAGATGGGTGGCTACTTGAGGATACCAGGGCCTATAAGCTTGCGTGTGGTGCGGTGTGGTGTGACTTACGGTCATATCGCGTTGAAACAGCCGAATATAAAACAAAGCAAGCAGAGCAGCATGAACCACAGAAATCTTATAGAATAAATCTACCCTTTTTAAAAATGACTTAATTACTCATATATTTTAAAATGTTTATTGTGAGTTATTTTATAAGTGTACTTGAATGTTTTATCGAATTTAGTTGCTAAATTCAAGTTTATTTTCAATAAAATAGTTTTACTTCAAAATAAGACATACATTTACTATTTCTATAATACAATTCCTAAACTTATCTATTAGTAAAAAATAAAATAAGTTATTTTTTTAATCGAATTGTTATGCGAGTCCATTAAAAACTTAAGAGTAAAAGTGGTCCATGTGTCAAAAAAAAAAAAAAAAAAAAAAAGAAAAATGGTGAGAACCTCTGGGTTAAACCAATACAACGATACAAAAGTAGAAAATGTGGGGTGGGGATTATAATCCTTGTGTGTAGAAACAGATACAGATTCGAAGGGAATCTGGAAGATTGTGGAGAAAATATAAAAAAGGAAAATGTTTATTTGAAAACTAGGGTTGCCGAAAATTTAAGCAGTAGATAATTTTAATTCGCTTTCTTACAGATGATTTTTGCATGCGGTCACATGTGGATTTGGTAAAACCAAAATAAACCTGTTTATTTACATCGAAGAGAGACCGATATCAAAAGTAGCTTGTATCCGGTTCTGGTTATTTTCTAAGCGTAGCACAAGGCCAAAAGTATGGGGCGCCTAGTGAGAATCGAACTCACTTTTAAGTCGTAACTGATTTAGCGTAGTGAACTGTTATGTAATAGATAGTATTTTTGTTACAGTTGTATAGGATGAAAAGTTGTATAGGATACAAAATTATTGGTCAATATGGACATAACTAAGAAGAGACTAGATGCTTACTGAAAGTAAGGGTGTAATTCGAGCAGAAACATTGAAATCAGGCATGACTGATCCTATATGCACAATTTACATTATTCGGACTATTGTCCTCATCTTTGTCGCAATATTTATTACAACGTTCTTCAACACTCCGGCCTTCTTCAGGTGGTTGGAATGTCGAACTGAACCCTTTATTTCGCTCACTAGGGTAGACTGTTCTAGTTCCACATGCCACTAGTCTACCCCAGTGAGCGAAATAAAGGGTTCAGTTCGACATTCCAACCACCTGAAGAAGGCCGGAGCGTACAACGGCCGAAACGTTGTAATAAATATGGCGACAAAGATGAGGACAATAGTCCGAATAATGTAAATAGTATACATAATACCTCATCTCAGAAATATAGGCAGATACTGAAGGGCCGAAACGTTGTAATAAATATGGCAACAAAGATGAGGACAATAGTCCGAATAATGTAAATAGTATACATAATACCTCATCTCAGAAATATAGACAGATACTGAAAGGCCGAAACGTTGTAATAAATATGGCGACAAAGATGAGGACAATAGTCCGAATAATGTAAATAGTGTACATAATACCTCATCTCAGAAATATAGACAGATACTGAAGGGCCGAAACGTTGTAATAAATATGGCGACGAAGATGAGGACAATAGTCCGAATAATGTAAATAGTATACATAATACCTCATCTCAGAAATATAGACAGATACTGAAGGGCCGAAACGTTGTAATAAATATGGCGACAAAGATGAGGACAATAGTCCGAATAATGTAAATAGTATACATAATACCTCATCTCAGAAATATAGACAGATACTGATCCTATATGGTTTTGAAAAGGGTAGTTATCTATTCCTGTGAAATAAAGTTAAGCTAATAGGCGTTTCTCCTCCTCTATGGAAGTGAATGCTAAAAAATCTCTCCAGACATGAAGAAGAGACTTGAGGCTGCAGAAGTGTGGTTCTACAGAAGGATGTTGAGCATAGTACAGACTGAATATGTGTGTAACAAGGAAGTTTTAGGGAAAATGGAGGTAAAATGGTACTTATACTTAGAATCAGAAAGAGAAAATTGAAATTTGTAGGGAACACAATGAGGAAAGAAGGCATGGAGAATTTGAAATTCACAGGGCCTGTTGAAAATAAGAGATGGATCATGTCAGCGAACAACGAGCCTGTGTAAATGGTGGCTGGTCAGGATTTAATCGACATAGCAAAAAGATAAACTCTTATTAAGAGCAACAAAGAAGAGATGATCGCACACGGCCTGAGGGGACACACCACATACAAGAAGAAGAAGAAGAAGAAGAAACGACAGATGAAGAAGAGGAGGAAGAAGAAGAAGAAGAAGGAGGAAGAACAGAAGAAGGAAAAGAAGAGAAAGAAGAGGAAGAAGAAGAAAGGACAGAAGAAGAAAAAGAAAGAACAGAAGAAGAAGAAGAAGAAGAAGAAGAAGAAGAAAAAGAAGAGAATGAAGAAGAAGAAAGAACAGAAGAAGAAGAAAAGGAAGAAGAAAGGATAGAAGAAGAAGAAAGAACAGAAGAAGATGAAGAAAGAACAGAAGAAGAAGAAAAAGGAGAAGAAGAAGAAGAAGAAGAAGAAGAGAAAGAAGAAGAAAGAACAGAAGAAGAAGAAAAAGAAGAAGAAGAAGAAGAAGAGAAAGAAGAAGAAAGAACAGAAGAAGAAAGGACAGAAGAAGAAGGCTAACAACTGGCTGTGCCAATTACATAATAATTTGACGGATTTTTTACATTGATATATAAATGGGATTTGTGGATGGCATAATGGGCCGAAGGGCACATTTTTATTAAGTTTTCTTGAGTGAGAAGGCCGTTAGATGAAATAAATATTGTTTAAAATAAACGGAACGTCTACTCAAATACAAGTATCCACTAAAAATGACGCTTGAAGTAAAAAAAAACATGATATTTATGTCTCCCTTATGAGAAGCGTTTATTAGCTTAAGTTTATTTCGCAGGAATAGATAACTACTCTTTTCAAAACCATATATGATCAGTCATGCCTGATTTCAATGTCTCTGCTCGAATTACACCCTTATTTTCAGTAAGCATCTCGTCTATTCTTAGTTATGGTTATGTTGATCAATAATAATGTATTTCATCCTATACAACTATAACAAAATACTATCTATCTATCTATCTATCTATCTGCGCACATAGATCCTCACAAATCTTCTTGGTCCATCCGAGTAGTTTTGAACATATGCTTCTTTCATCTAAAATTATTATGTTTGATCATATGACCAGAGAACATTTCAGCCTTGTCTCTCTCTCTCTCACACACACAGGCACACAAACACATGAGTATATATATATGTGTGTGTGCGTGTGTGTGTGTGTGTGTGTGTGTGTGTGTAAAAGGTAAATCCAACTGTAATCTATGATAGTCAAGACGCCATCTTTCATTTATGTGGGCTGATAGTGATGTGAGTCAACCACTGTTTTCTCCGTCTAACACACACACACACACACACATATATATATATATATATGAATACTTTAACCACTCGGTCGCACACATAAACACACACACACACACACACACACACACACACACACAAACACGTATATAGCGCAAGAAAGAAATAAAGTAAAATGTGTCTGCCAGCAGAATTAAAAAGAAATTCTCTGAAGGTTATGTAAATATACATTGATATATAGGCAGAAAAAACTCCAGTTTCTGACTGATCAACTATTCATGACTTGCATGAATGCTTATAGCTGTTACTATCAATCCATCGCATTATATATATATATATATATATATATATATATATATATATATATATATCGACAGAGAGAAAGAGAGAAAGAGAGAGAGGGGGTATTTATGCACTTGTTTTTAGTAATTTTTCCTTACAGACTTACAGGCATCAACGGAATGAGACATATGAAGGTAGATAGATAAATAGACAGATGAGTATGAAGACACTGAAAAATACACATACAGACATGCAACAGACTCATATAGATAGATAGATAGAATTTCTGTTTAGATACACTTATATATTGATTACCCGCAAAAATGTTTTCTTAAAGATTAGTATCTATTAATTTACTTAAAGATCACTTTATCTCAATGTATCTATCTATCCGAGAATTTTTAGCTTGTGTTTATTCTTTTCGTACAAAAGTGTAGAGGTATTTTAGACGAGGATTACGAGTGTGGTCAGGTATATTGTGTTTAGAAATATTGGAAGTATTATTCAGGTGAAAACTTACCCTACATGAAAGCGTTGTTGTCGTGTGTCCAACGTAGATATTATTTTTCTCATTGGAGATGCAGTCTCCAAGAGGACATTTAAATTTATAGATGTTGGTTTTCTGCAAACTAAAAATTCTCGAAGCTATTTATAACCAAGCCTCAATAAAATTAATTACGAATACCCCACAAATATTTTAAAATGTGTCCAATAGTCTTTAAATGTTAGCGCTTGTCATTAATAGTTTTCCCTTTATCTAGCACCTACTCAAGCCCGGAACTTTTCCACAGCATACCTAGTTACCTCCCCTTAAATGGTGTCTGTCAACCAGCCATGATTCAGCGTTCGTGACTCCACATATAAAAATGGTAATCTTCGGATGAGCACAAAAATTTTTGTAGTTCACAAACATCAACACTACATACTTAGTCTATATTTCACAATACCCTGATGATGACATTATGCTATGTCGAAAGTACTCGGAATAAATACAATATGAGCCAATAAGGTGTTTTCCTCTCGTCTTTTAACAACCGCACATAGAAACTTATTCGTGAATATGAAAGGATCTTATGGAAAATAAGTAGACAGAACGTGTCTAAATTATTTAATGAAACCTGTCTGAATTAAAACATGCTGCCGAAATACACACACACACACACACACATATATATATATATATATGTTCATATGTATCGATCTCAATTTTTATACCTATCTATCCATCTATCTATCTATTAGGTTGGTGCAAAAATAATGTCGTTTTCTCACATATGTGAGAAAACGACATTATTTTTGCACCAACCTAATATCTATCGTATTTCTTTTATAATAAGTAATTTCCACCAGGGCCTTCCCCAGAACTGTTACCTTCTCCCGAGAGAATGCTTTCCTGACAACTACAATCTTGGTCTCTTTAAGCCCAAGATCAACCAGTATCTATCCTACTCGTCTCTCAAAATTCTCTTACTCCCCCCCCCCTTATTATTCACATCGCTACTAGATGCAAGGATCGAACTCATGACCACTAGATGACTGTACCACATATATAACCGACTCCTATGCGCAATACGCCACCCAAACGACGTTAGTGGCGTGTTTTTTGGAGCCTTTTATGTTCAATGTTGGATGGGATTTTGAATCCTTTTATGTGATAGTCACGCGCCATTTCAACAGGGACGAACATTAACTGATATCACAGGGACAATAATATCACTTTAATCGACAGATATCCCATATCGCCAATCAATGGACATCTGATCATGACCAGAGGGTACCTGGTCGAAACGTTGTGTTTATAATAATATCTATATCCACAAAGACGAGAACAATAGTTCGAAAATAATACAAGAATATTAATTACATATCTATAAAAAAAAAAGAAATGCTGAATTATGAAAAGCGCCCCGAACCCGCCATCATAACCAAATAATTAAATAACATAATCAAAAACCAAAGAACATTTGACTTTGAATACAAAAGGCTTCAAAAGCACACCGCTAATGATTTCGGGACGGTGACGTAGTGGATATAGGAGGTGGTTATACACTATGATCTAGTGGTCAAGAGTTCAATCCTTACATCAGTGCTTCACCAAGAATAAGGTAATAATCATCAGATATCCCATATCAAGCAATTAATGGACCCCTGTCGATGAATAGAGAATATTTGGCCGAAACATTGTACCTATGTCAGACATGATACAAGAATATTGACAATTATTCGTCTCTGAAATGAAGTGCCCAAAGCATTTTCCTTTGTATAAAATAAAAAAAAGTCAGTGCCACTGTTGATAAATTTTGGTTGGTTACAATGTTTTCAATTTATGTTCTGCCTTCTGATGTTTCAGTAATGTTGTGTTTCTCACTTTTGACATCTCTTTTTAACAGTTTTAACCCGTGAAAATTTCACGGTTTTCCTATTTGAAATTTTTGTTGAATCTTAATTCTTAAGTTAATGATTTAATAAGCTCATGGTGAGTTCTACAACAATAAATCATCTGTAGAAATTCCACTATAGCATTATTAAATATCTAAGCTTAACAACTTTAACAAAATATTGCAATAACAAACATAAATATAAATGCTGGTTGATATTTTAAGAAGTAAGGGGATACAAATGAAAAGATTTGAAATTGACAAGTTTTTTTTCCATTTCACTGAAATAGCCGTTAAACATTTCTAGCTTCCATTCTTTCTTTCTTTCTTTCTTTCACTGAAACCAAGTAGTGTTTTTCACCTCTTTCCACGCGATGAAAACAGAATAGACCATTATTTATGAGGTATTGACAGGGGACGTTAAACACTTCACTCTTCATTCCTGCCCTTCTTTCTTTCTTTCTTTCTTTCTTTCTTTCTTTCTTTCTTTCGTTCTTTCTTTCTTTCTTTTTAGCTTCTCTTCTGTATTTCTTTCTTTCTTTCATTCTTTCTTTCTTTCTTTCATTTTCTCACTGAAACCAAGTAGTGTCTTTCCATCCACCTCTTTCCATGCAATCAAAACGGAATAGTCCATTATTTATGAGATATTGGCAGAAGACTTTAAACACATTTATCTTCCCTTATTTCTTTCTTTCCTATTTTACAAGCATTTCTCTTAATAATAATTTTAAATTAATTCAGCAGAAGATGTTATTTTATTTAATTTATTATAATTGGATTTTTAACGATCACCGTCCTCGATTTCCGTCGTTTGATACTGTACGTCTGAAAAATAGTGCTATTATCGCGGTCACCATTCTTCTCGGCCTTTTGGCTTGGATCAAAGTGTAGTATCTGTTCTTATCATCTTAATCTGATTCTCTCTTTCTCTCTCTAATTCTATCTTCCCTTATTTCTTTCTTTCCTGTTTTATGAGCATTTCTCTTAATAATAATTTTAAATTAATTCAGCAGACGATGTTATTTTATTTAATTTATTGTAATTGGATTTTTAACGATCACCGTACTCGATTTTCATCTTACGTCTGAAAAATGACGCTATTATCGCGGTCACATTCTTCTGGGCCTTTTGGCTGAGATCAAAGTGTAGTATCTGTTCTTATTCCCTTAAACTGATTCTCTCTCTCACCACTTCTTCCTCCTTTCTTTCATTTTCTCACTGAAACCAAGTAGTGTCTTTTCTCCTCTTTCCACGCAATCAAAACGGAATAGTCCATTATTTATGAGGTATTGGCAGGGCGTAAATGTCGTGCTAACTAACGAAGAGAGGGACAAGCACTATTATAATAGGGTAATTGTTTTAGTGCTAAATTTCCCAACTTGTTTTGACTGCTTGCACACTATTTCTTTTTAAAACCTTTTGAGAGGTCATCGAGAATGAAGCTCTCAAGAACACAAGTGAATAAAGATGTAATAGAATAACTTCATGGAAGAATCCTGGGAATGATCCTGGCTTTCAATCCGACTTTTCGTTTTTAGAAACATCAATGGAATCTCAAAGCCTTCCAGCTGTTTTACCATTAAACCAAAGTATTAAATGTCTTGGAATCGTTTACGTATCGTAAGACTATAGGTAGAGATTCCTCGTCGGGTAATAGTTAGCAAGCTTGTCTTGCTATATCAATTACGACTGAGTAGGGTGATCAACACTCACTTGGTGCTCTTCAATTTCGGCCTTGTACCACGTCTAAACTGCTATTAAAAAATCACTTGAGCTCATCGACGTGGTGTAATGGTTAGCAAGGGTGTCTCACTAGATCAATTACGATTGAGTAGTTTGATCAACCCTCACTGGGTGCTCTTCAGTCTTGGCCTTGTACCACGTCTAAAATGCTCTTAGAAAATCACTTGGGATCTTCGACGTGGTGTAATGGTTAGCAAGCTTGTCCCGTTAGATCAATTACGACTGAATAGTGAGTTCATCCTAACTGAGTGCTCCATACATTCAGCCTTGTGGCACATCTCAGCTACGATTAGAAAATAATTTCGGACACTTGTACGTAGTGTAATGATTAACGAGCTTGTCTTGCTAGATCAATTACGACTGGGTAGTGAGTTCGAGCCTCACTGGGTGTTCCTTAATGTTAGCCTTGTGCCCCAACTAAGCTATGTTTAGTAAATCACTATATGCAAACATTTCTCTATCCACATTTTCATTAACGCCCCAACAGCGTCGAGAATGTTTCTTGTAGTCCTACCATTGCGTCTTCTGGGGTTCTCTAGTGTTCAGTGATGAGAGCAGGTTCTGCCTTCAGACAAGTGATAGTTATTTGCGATGTAGATATAGGCGGAAACATCTTGAGTGTTTTCACCAACGACGCACCTGCCCAACCGCTGACATCATGGCATTAATTCGATATAAAGTACAATTTATGCTCTTCCTTTGCGATTTGGGGAGAGAACGTTGAACATCTGAATCATCTGCATCCAGAACATTCTTCAAATCGTCCTGCTTCCGTTCCTGCAACAGAATGGCGATGCACAGTTCCAGCGGAATAAAGCCCGGTCACATAGTGATGTCCGTGCTACCCGACATGTTCTGGAAAATGTTAGACTCCTTCCCCTGTGGACACGGTCACCGATTCCCTTTTGAACAAATTTGCAGCTGGGGTAAAGGATAGCGACCCGGTATGAGATATCGAACAGTTCGAATTCCAGTCGGGTTCGTTACATTCACTCACGCGAAAATACTCTTGGGATGGTTGTAAATCCATCTCTTCTTCACCCCCTCCAACCACCGGCTATGAATTAAACAGAAGTATTTGAAACTTAAGAAATAATTACCCTCCACAAACAAAATAAATTCCCCCCCACCAAAAAAAAAACAAACAAAACTAACGAAAATGAAAAAAACAATCAAAATATGTTTCGGCTTTAACCTAGACGTAGTCACATGTGGGTGTTTTGTTACCAAACCGTTTTTAAAGTACTCGTAACTGACTGGCTAGTTGGCTACTTGTTTCTTTAGCTCCCTCTAAGTACTCTCCTGACTCAACCAGGGTGTGTAGCACGTGGTGTGGCGGAGTTGTAGCTCAGTTGTCATGGGGGAAAGACGCCGGGGGACTATCCACTTTCAATAATACGAGGGGTCTAACGCAGGGTTAAAAGTGTCGTTAAGCCGTAAAAAATATCAATCCCTATGTGTGAGAAATGATGGGACGATGACTGGCGCGTTCAGTTGGTCCGACTACAACTCTTGCTGTGTCTGTTTCAACAAGCGGTGAATAATTTATCGTAGGAAATATTCAACATCTGTCCGATCGTATGCACCAGAGGGTACAATCCTGTGTTTATGCGTAAGTATGTATTAATATGTGGCACGAGTACTATTTATACTCACCTAACATTGAAGCCTGAGAGTTTATTGATCAGCAATCCAGATATATTACCTGTGCATATAATATTAAGTTAATTGAAACAACTATACAAGGTGTTGCAATTTGCAATATAATCCTCCTTCAGTTGATATATATATATATATATATATATATATATATGTATATATATATATATATATATGTCGTTTTCTCACATAGTAACATATGTGAGAAAACGACATTATTTTTGCACCAACCATATATATATATATATATATATACTAGCAGTATAACCCGTCTTCGAGCGGGTCTTTCATTACTGGGAATTTTTGCCGTTCAACTGGAGCAGTTTAAGTTTAAAGTCGGCCGACTCGAAAATCAACATTAGTAACAACATTTGGGTACAACTGAGGCACTTCCCCAAAATGAGGGGGGTGGCTAACAATTTGAATGGTGAGGTGGCCCTGAAAAGGGCCGTTTTTGCGTTCTCAATTTTGTTTCGGCCTCACGCCCAGCAGCAGTTGAAGAGGCGTTTCACCTTAGCAGTTGAGCCCTTTGATCATCATTATCAGCCTCCGGCGTACAAGCGTTCGGATGAAAACTGTGGAAACTCATAAACAACATCCGATCACAAACACACACACACACACACACACACACACATACACATTTTGAAAATTATATATATATATATATAATATTATTGTAATAATTTAAACTATTTTTATTAATTTTTTATGAAATATATATCCAAGAACAGATAGCAAATAGTAAAACGTTGCTGAGAGTTATAATGGACAGGAAGTTGTGGAGAGTCATTGTCACCAACAGTTTTGATTCAAAACCGGCACTGAAGAATTATCTATCAGACAAAAAAGAAATTCATCGAAATCGGATGAAAACTATGGAAACGGATAAACAACATCCGATCACACACACGTACATACACACACGCATTTTGAGAATTATATATATATATATATATATATATATATATATAATTGTGTGTAAGTAATTCGTCGGACTAAAATAATGTTTATGTCGATGGAATTATATATCTGTAGGAAGTAGGGTGGGTAGATATAAAAACGCAACTTACGGTTATGATTATGCACCAAGAGGAAACGATAAAGACATGGGAACGCTGAAATTTTAGATTTAATTCTTTTTCTAGACATATCTGGACATGTAGTCTAGCGGATTGTATTCAGTTTTCTTATGCGTCTAAAAAAAAGCAATATATTTCAGCATTTCAACATTCCAAGAGCAGATTAACCAAAAACGCCATAAGAAATAACCGTCAGTGTCACTATAGACATTTATTTTTTGTTGTGGAGTAGCTGAACACCCCCATACGATGGACTGGTCTAAGACTATTTAAACAGTGCTCTCTCTTACTGAAGGGGAGGAGTTAACGATTACAGTTAACTCTGCTTGTCGACTCTTTGCCCCCGGTCCGAGTACAACCCAGACGAAGTTATGCCGAAGGGCAGAGTCTCGTCTGCGGAGGTAAACAGCTACCCGACCTCGTGTATACGGAATCTTTTTTTTTGCCCGAGTCTACGGACTCTGAACGCTCAATGTAAAAAAAAAACAAAAAACGGCCTTGTGCCCTATCCCGCCTTTTGGAGAGGTCTCGGGCAAATAAGGAGGAGTTAACGATTAGCTGTTTATGACATTAGTCTGTGTTCTCAATCGTGTGTTATATTATTCTCCGGAATAAACTACTTCTTGTTTTCTATATATGTGTGAACCTTTCCTATTTACAACACAACATATCTACTGAATTTTCTGTTCTCTCTCCTCAAGCGGACTAGATAGGTTCATCTATCGCCCTGTTCAAACTCCTCTTCATTATTTTGAACAGTAGTAGAGGTTTATCTTCTGCTTTCTGTTCAGAATTGGCTTTGCGGTTCTTTCCTTAAACTTCTAACGTCTTTGTCGGAACTCTGAAATTCTATCCATTATTTTTTTGCTCTTTCTTCTCAACTGGAGTAGATAGGTTCATCTATCGTCCGGTTCACACTCCTCCTCCTTCTTTTGAACAGGAGTAGATGTTTATCTCTTGTTTCCTGTTTAGGATCGGGTTTTCGGTTCTTTCTAATATCTTTTCTTTCTCTTTCATTCCCAGTTGCCTCTAGCGTCTCAGTGACGCTATTGCCTTGCTTGGGCCGAATTGATTATATATATATATATATATATATAAATAACATAATATATATATATATATATATATATATATATATATATATATATATATATATATCGATCTTCAGCTCTCTCTCTTTCATTTTGTATTTCCTTTCGCCTGGTCTCTTTTTACCTCCCGTCTTTCTTATTTCTTCTTCTAATTTTCTCTCCTTTTTTTCTTTCTCTCTCTCTCTCTCCCTCCGTTCTCACCCACAATCATCTTACCGTCTTCCGACCGACCTATTCGCAGATGCTATCTTAGTTGCCTCCGTCCATCCAAAACGAACCTCCATATTTATATCTCACGTTGTCTACCGACACGTGTCTTTCGTAACAGTATCCACTTCTTTTTCTTTCTCCCCCCCCCCCAGTTCGATAAAATAACCGCAGGAAATCTATTAAAACAAACTACACCAAGTAAACGCTTTTATACATTCTGGAATCTATCCGACGCAATAAACTATTTCTACTCCAATTAAGTTGAAAACTCAGCAACAAAGAAATATCTCGCATAATATCTTGTTAGACGTACTAAGTTAAAAAAAAAAAAAAATGGACATAAAATAAAACTGAGAGGTTTCCCCTCAAGATATTTCGTTAATAATTCCAGAACAGTCATATCTTTCGTTGTTTATATCATCAACTACGAAACGTCTTAAATCACAAGCCAATTTGTGACGCGTGTAAGAGGGTTCAGGACACCGTTTTGGATATGACGATAAACTACAACCGGCAGCATGGATTCTGATCGGGAAGATTTGAGAAGCGTGGAACCACCTCTTAATTACTGTTGTTCCCAAGTCCACACTGATACGGGGTGGTAGCATCTGTTAGGGCTACCAGCAATGGGCAAATAGTGACCCCCAAAAAAGACTAAAACATTATGAATGTATAAAAATATATTTTTCTAGTAAAAATACGAGCAATATATTTTAATGGTAAAAAAAAAAAATAATTCAAAAATAGATTTTAATAGAAAAAAATAAAATTACCCAAGGAAATTAATTTCGGCACTAAATGGCCTATATGGAGTTGATATGCCGTTAAACAAACAAAAGGAAACAAATCAAGGTTCAGTACAAAGACACTGCAGAAGCAGTATTTCGTCAACACCCGCAAACAGCCATTGCTTCCACAGCTTTAAGTATAAAAAATATCGGCAAACTTGGACAGTTGTACCCGCAAAAATAAATAAATAAAACAAATAAAAAAAAAACAAAAAAAAAACGGCGTGTCAAAAAAAGAGTCGTTCCCTTGACACCGCTATTATTTTAACTACCTTCACTCCTCAGCAATGTTTACTGTTTTTAAACGATGAGTAGAATTGTAATAAAACCTAAACATATGATGAAAGTGAATTTATACAATTTTCGTTCATGACAATAAAAATATTAAACACTATTCACTTATTAGATTGTTTATTTACAAGAATAATTTTAGATTTATAGCATTCTAAAAACTTAACACAATTACAACTAATGCAAGGCAATATTTGTCATTAAACATTTTATAAAGAAATAAATACGAAAGCAATTGTTTATTCATAAATTTATAAACATTTACTAAATTATAAAAATAAGTGAACCAATTCTAAGCAAATCCTTATTATTTCCAATTTTATAAAGTTAAAATCGATTGGCAATTAGTCAATGCTTTATCGACCATTCCAGTAAACGATAAAATAGTGTAAATAAACAATCTAATAAATAGTGTAAATAATCTGATAAATAAATAGTGTAAATAAACAATCTAATAAATAGTGTAAATAATCTGATAAATAAATAGTGTAAATAAACAATCTAATAAATAGTGTAAATAATCTGATAAATAAATAGTGTAAATAAACAATCTAGTAAATAGTGTAAATAATCTAATATATAGTGTAAATAATGTAATAAGTAAATAGTGTAAATGATCTAATAAATAAATAGTGTAAACAATCTAATAAATAAATAGTGTAAACAATCTAATAAATAAATGGTGTAAACAATGTAATAAATAAATAGTGTAAATAATGTGATAAATAAATATTGTAAACAATCTAATAAAGAAATAGTGTAAATAATCTAATAAATAATTATTGTAAACAATCTAATAAATATATAGTGAAAAGAATCTAATAAATAAATAGTGTAAATAAAGCAATAAATAAATGTTGTAAACAATCTAATAAATAAATAGTGTAAATAAACAATCTAGCAAATAAATAGTGTTTATTATTTTTGTTGTCAATTTACACGAACAAAGAAAAATGTATAAATTCACTTTCATTGTTTCCTTTTTAGGATTGGGTTTCCGTTTCCTTCAAAAGTTTACTTCAGCTCTATACTCTTAACGCTTGTCCTTTCCTACGCTAATATAACTCCACACAATAACCCTCTACCTTGTGTGGCTCTCGGCCCTGTATTAGGTGAACATTAGTAAAAAAAAAAAAAAAGAAAAAAAGAAAAAAGTGTCCTCCTAGCACTAAAAAGGAGTTCTCGTATTCTGCAGACTCCTTTTCGAGATATTTCCATGAGAGGAATCCTATTGCGAAATAATGACACTCTGCATTATCTTTCGCTGTCTCCGCCGACGGTAGATGGCGCACTAACATGAGATAATTCACTCTATAAGTTAACTCGGATCTGAGTGGTTCTATTTGACATTATTAGATGAAGTCCGGGTCATTCATGCCCATTGATATGACATCAATTTGTTTACCTATCTCAGCACTTAGCACTTACTATCCTCGCTCCAAACGAGCTGCTGATCGCTTGGCAAGGATCCGGAAGTGTCTCCTTCCGGTCTGAAAATCTTTGATTTTGCATTTTCTTGTTAGTTTAATTGGTTTCTTCTTCTTTAAGGAAAATTGGAAGGTGGTATGACTACAAGGCAACATTAGTTAGATATCAATTTTTTTTCTTTCGCTTTCGATGAACTATCCTCCTAGATTAACGAGTTCCATGTAGAAGCTTAACATTAAATGCAAATAATAATATAAAAAAATCCAGGTCACACGACACGGGATATCGCAGAAATACTCCACATATAAGCGTTTCAAGGCATTGAAAAAGCTAAAAGCTTGAAAACCGGAATCACTACGGTATTTGTATGCCTCCCGATTTAACGGAAAAATGTAATGGACTGTATTTCTATTTTTCGATTCTCTGCTCAAACGCAACAAAAACGAACTATCTTTTAAAATAACGTTTGCAGGTGATGAAAAATAGATTGTTTAGAACAATGTGAAACAAAAAATAATTTAATGAACTGTATTTCTATCTACGATTCTCTGCTCAAACGCAACAAAAACGACCTAGCTTTTAAAAGAACGTTTGCAGGCGATGAAAAATGGATTGTTCACAACAATGTGAAGTGAAAAGAAAAATGTCGTGGGAAAAACGGAAAACTGTTTTGCATCCAAAGAAGGTAATGATGTGTATCTCGTTGGATTGGGAGGTATTCGAGCATTTCGAGCTCTGTCCGCGGTATCAGACGTTGAATTCAGACTAATTACTAGATGATTAAAGGCAGAGATCGATGAAAAGCGCCCGGAATTGTCGTCTTCCATTACGACAATTAGTTAATAAATAATCGTCGACCTTATCTTGTTAGCAAGTCATTCTCTAAGGCCCGAGAATGAGATTTGATATATGCAGATATCATAGCTGGTGGGGGCCTCAAATCATTTGGGAGTAAGTCTCGCTTTTTTTCTTTTTTTTTTTGTTTGCGACTATGACACTAAGGTCTCCCCTCGGAGTGACTTATTAGAAAACACTCTAGAGTCAGGGATATCATCAACTTAGCATTAGTCGTGCAAAATGGCCCGTGGAGACTACATTTGTAACTGACACACGAAACGCAAATGTGTGTGCATATATATACGTAACCTGAAACAATTCTTTTACTAATTTTGTTTTGAAATCATATATATATATATATATATATATATATATATATATTGAAAGAGAGAAAGAATTAATATAAGTAAAAGTTTGTTACTTAGCTGATGGATATAACCTTCAGCATCCCGACTAAAGAGTTTCGTAGGCGGACCTGTCCGTATAATCTTCATGGGGTAACAGCAACGCGTGTGCGCACACACACATGCACATATATATATATATATATATATATATATAATCGAATCGTCAGACTATAAGATATGGGGGTTGACTTCAATGTCCACTTTTATATTTACATACGCCATATCCATGATATTGAGTACTTTAACCATAACTTAAAACTATATTTTATCATATATATATATATATCCACAGCCCTACCCATATTTCTCACCCACACAAGACAGACATGATTGCGGAGGTGTTGAGGTCTCACACTTATGCACACACCCATACTAATATATACACTTGCACATATCATACATACTCCCGAAGTACTAAATGATAACATGCACTTAACACAAACACATACCCTTCCCAGGAACCAATAAAACTGTCAAATTGGCCAAGGGAATTCAGAGTAGCATGAATCTATTCAGCCTCTATCATAAATAACAACTTCAAAGAGGCCGTTTGACCAACACAAGGACTAACTAAGATTAACGATAAAAAAGCAAAAACAAATGAAAACTACAGATAAAGTTCATTTTCTTCAGAAAATCATTGATTCCTGTAGTTCACTGCTACTAACTAACAGATTTTTTTTTCTCCTGATGGTGGCTATGCTGGCCGAAACTAGTCGAGGAATCTAACAGAAATAATAAAACAAAAAAGATATTAATATATAAGCCAGTGTGTCTGAAGATTTTATTTGTTTAATTCCTCTATATTTTTTATTGAACACACAGAGTGCGTAGAAACTGTCCAAATGTTCTGTAATTCCGAACGCTTTCGGCTATACTTTTAGTCATTATTAGGGATGAGTTTATTTTTCCACTTTTTTCCCTTAAGGAACTGTGTTCCAGATCAAACCATGAATAATTACATCGGTCACACTACTACATGCCTATCAAGTCGACATACCTTACACATATCCGACCACAGCTACATTAGAACTCATTTAAACACACACACACAAACCAACCAGACTCCATCCGAAACATACTAGTAGAAAATACAAGCATAATAACCTCTTCCATATGCTAAAAAAATAAAGATTAAAAATAATGGAAGAATTAATTAATAAAAAAGAAAAATACCAACACTCAATAATATTAACTACGAACACGGCCACAATGTGCTGGCTGTGTTCGGAAAATAAAACATCCCTATAACTCTAGAAACATACACAAAATCCTTACATTCAGTGAAAAAAAAATCAGCCTTGATAATGGCTAAAAGTATAGCCAAAAGCGCTCGGAATTACAGAAGATTTAGAAAGTTTCTACACACTCTGTGTTCAGAAAAGAAAACACTTGTTCAAACTCAAGAAAAATTACATAAAAAGCTTAATCGCAGTACCTTGTTTGTCGCTTTTAATGATATATATATATATATGTGTGTGTGTGTGTGTGTGTGTGTATGTGTATATATATATATATATATATATATATATATATATATATATATATATATATATATATATATATATATATATATATATATATATATAAGTTTGACATAATCAAGTAAAATCCATTCTTATTAGTAAAGTGCTGTTGTACTTACTTTAATCCGGGCAACTGTGTAAGAGGGCACTTCAGATTGCTATAAACTCTAGATTATGATTTGTGGGAGGGGACAGACATTGATCTCGTTTTTTTAAAGCCTATTACTTCATTTTGATTGCATATAAGTGCCCAGACGACGACGACGGACGCAAATATTAGAGCACTTAAAATTAGGCGGGTGAAAAAAACAGAGCAAGCCAAGTGAACGCCGGGGTTTGTATAACCGCCGAGATAAGTGTACCTTTCTCACTACTCGACTGTTCGTTGAAATACCGGTTCCCGTACGACCACCGAAGTTAAGCAACATCGAGCCTGGTCAGTACCTAGATGGGTGACCGCTTGAGAATACCATAAGAATTCCTGTAATATTGGATGTGCGAATGGTGCAATGTATAAAGGCTCGAAATTGGAAATATGAGAACCGAGTTCCAGTTCCCGTTGGGTTCGTTATATTATGTGCAAATATCCTTGAGAAGTTAAGCAACGTCGAACCTGGTTAGTAATTTGGTAGACGAATGACAGCTTGGGAATTTTCAGGTGCTGTAACATTGGATGTGCGAATGGTGTAATGTATAATTAAAAATCAGAGAACCGAGTTCCAATTCCGATTGGGTTCATTATAGTTACTTACGCGCAAATACTTTTGGTAAGTTAAGCAACGTGAGATGGGTGACCGCTTCGGGATACCAACTGCTGTAAGATTGGATGTACGAATGAATGATGGTTCGAAATTGGAAATCTGAGAGCCAAGTTATATTCACTTACGCGCAAATACCTTTGGGAAGTTAAGCAATGTCGAGATGGGTGACCGCCTGGGGATACCAAATGCTGTAAGATTGGATGTACAAATAGATAATGGTTCGAAATTGGAAATCTGAGAGACGAGTTATATTCTCTTACGCGCAAATAGCCTTGACTCTACCTCTTCTCCCCTAGCTATGGGTTAATTAGTAAGTCTTGTATCACCAAATGTCTTATCTTCCCAAAAGGTAAAACTGCATACAAAATATTTGCATTTCAGCATTAAATAGCCTGTAGATGTTAATATATCGCAAAGTGAAATAAACAAAATCAAAACGACTGTCTGGTGTTTGAAGCCAAACATAATCAAAAAAAGAATTTTAAATGCTGATTTTCAAGTCAGGCATAGTCTATGGTCTTTCATGGCGTGATTGCAGCTATCAAATTATCGGGCCTTTTATACTATGTATATAAATTTGTGTCGTGAGAATTCTTTTGTCCGTTTTCTTTTTGATGACACCCTACACGCAAGCCACCAATCTGCCACTAGGTGGCATGCCACTAGCGTTTACCGCTGGTGGCCCGCTGGTGGCCCGCTGTCTCGGCAATGTTAAGAGGTTAATGAGCATACATTCCCTAGCTAAGTTAACTTGATGGAAGAAATTAAGGATAAAACAAACCTAAACTATCCTATTTGGGGCGGGGTTACCAATATTCAGCACAGAGCTCCCAATACCCTGATGCCAAATTCTGATGGAGACAGTGGTCCAGATCTTGACTTTAAACTATTGATTAAAGTACAAGATCAGTTTGGGAGATGTAAACTTCTCGTCTTATTAGAACTTCTTCTGTCGCGTCGTCCATATCACGACTCTTATAACGCCTAGCAAGCAAAAGAATACAGTGCTCAGGCTTAGTCAACGGTGGTACCACATTGCTACAAACAGAACTGGCTTCGAGGACAAAGGACCTTCAGCATGCAGACCATGATGTCTTCAATAAACTTGCACAACGGGACTACGACCTGCAATGTAAGAAGGTGTGACCGAGGGTCTCAACCGACTCACCGCATCGAACACAGTTTTGAGATTTTTCCATTACCGAACAAAGTCTTTTGCTGACCCAGAGGGCCTTTCGTATCACAAGTCAAGTGAGTGATGGTTCATCATTAGGGAGGCATTCAGACCATCTTGAATGGACCCCTAACTAACACGTGATATAATGCCTTACGAGACAACGCCTGGACGTCGGAGAGACCATCCGTCGCCTGTAAGACATTCACAATAGAAGAAGTACTCACCTCAGGGTAAACAGGGCGGACCCTCTCCTCCTGGGAAGTTCTTAGGGGCGTCTTCCTCCCAGCTCCCCCCACCATCCGCTTGCGAACACATTCGATCTCGGAAAGCGAGGCGAAACGTATATTAACGAATCTCAACGCTACCCAGACCGCTTGCAGAAGGGTGGCTGTAGTAGATCTCCCGACACACCTAGGAAACTTTGCCTCCCTACTAGAAGGAGAACAACACCCTTACTAAACTCATTAGTGTGATATCTCGGAGAGTCGGTCAAGGAGAATCAGGTAGATGTCCGAAGTACATACTTCTGCCCTCCCCTTTAACGAAAGATTCCTCCGATGCCACTGCGATCTCGGCCTTCTCCCGAAACTTCGAACAATTTCTTTCAAAGAGAGTATCACAGAGGAAAATTCATCAGAAGAATTACCATGAAAGTATTTACAGGAAAGCTACAGAAAAGCTACATTATGGCTGAAGCCGAGATGCCAGGTCATGACCAATAACACTGCAGATTCTTCTTTGGATGCTAACAAGAATCACTAAATATCTAACAAGAAGAACAGAACCAAATGTGGCAGCTGTCTTTCAAAGCAAGGACAAATGGTAGACGTAGAAATGTGTAAAATAGATTATGTCGTGAAAAATTGTCTAGCACAACGCATTGAACGAAGCAATTGATTCAATATAATCTTTCCACTTCATGCCAGTTATCCCGTAAAGGTGCAAGGAATCGATCTTCCGGGGGATAGCATCAGCCGTGGGGATGGAAGTCAAAAAGCTTAGCGATAAACTCATCCTTTAACTTATAATTGCTTTCTCACGCCGGCAATCGTTATTTTAACTCGCATTTGACAGGCGCCCGACAGGAAACCATCAGGGAACCTTAGACGTACGAGTTTGAATTACCCCAACAGAATGTTGTTACTTATATTTATAATCTCAGACCGGATTCCAAGTTGTTCGTGTATGTACGGTGGGTGTAATGGATAGGGTGTCGAAATGTGAGAACCGAGTTCGAATCTGAGTCGAATTCGTTATATTCACTTACGAGCAAATACCTTTAAGAAAAGTCCTTTTTTTTTGCCTTTAAGGCTTTTATAAAAACATTCAGGCCGCTGTGCTGTAAGGGCTTTTTCAGGTCTTTGTAACTAAGATTCTTTTGATTAAGGCAATCAAGCGAAAAAAAAAATGTATTTGATAGTATCAATGTATAATAGTAAGTCTTCACCGCAGAAAATCAGCCAGAAAGAGGATATAGCGGCCGGAACGTTGTAATAAAAACAAATTATTAGGGAAATTGATCTGGCACAATCATCGCATAATTAATAAACTATTGTATAAGAAATTAAGGTAGAAAGAAGACTGGAGAGTATAGCGGCCGACTTTTGTGATAATAAATAATAATAATAATAATAATATAAAGATTATAAATTGAAGAATCTGATTTCGTAGATTTAATGTTGGTTAAGACAAGAAAAAGAGGGGGACGGTTTTGTCAGAATCAATGTATAATAATGGAAACACCACGTCTGGGAAATTCAAAAAGAAAGAAGACAGTAGACTATAGAGGTTGGAAGATTGAAATGACGAGAACAAAATAGAGGAAGTGACCTGACAAATCATTGTGTAATTAAAAACATCTCACACAAGTAATTCACACATAAATGTCGGTCAAATTTTTGTGATCAAGACAATAACATGAAAAACTTGTTTGACAGAAACAACCTATAATAGTAACAGGTGATATTAAAATGAAGCCCGGAGAATATTTACTTCCCGCTGATGGAATCCGGAGGGAATGTGAGTGTGTTGCTATATATATATATATATATATATATATATAATTATATATGTCTTTCTGATATATATATATATATATATATATATATATATATATATATATAGTTAGTTAACGAAGTTATTTGGTAATCCGTATGAATAATTCCAAGGAGGATGTAACCCAGAGAGGTCAATGTAAAAACAGATCAAATCTTAATTATATTAAGAGATTAAAGTTGTCTGTTTCTTTATATATATATTAAGTTATATATATATATATATATATATATATATATATGAGTGTGTGTGTGTGAATTATTTTTTCCGAGTTCAATTGAATTTGGCCACATTCTTTTTCAAGTATTGTGTTGTGCGCAACAGTTTTGAAGGAACCAATTTCAAGTCACTCAAGGCGACGTCATTTAAACGGTCAAACTGGTATTTTTATAGCTTTTAATATTTTTTCTGCTATCTCCTATATATATATATATATATATATATATATATATATATATATATATATATATATATATATATGTGTGTGTGTATTCGATGATTAAGCTTAAATATGAGTGAAACATGTTAGATTGATAAACGTTATAATTGATATACATTTACCTTCGTCATCACTCCATGCAAGGCAGTAACGCCACTAAGACACAAGGGGTTACAGGGTGTGGAAGAATTAGGAACAGAAACATTAATAATGAGCAGAAAGAGAAGAGAGTAATCAGAAGGACAGTAGATAGCGATTGACATTGCATTTAAATTTTTGCAGATTAAAACTGACAGGAAATCATAGAGCTGGAAGGGAGTAACACAAGCAAGAAGTGCGAGAGAAGAAACTGTTAGCATAGAAGTTACGGTTACATTTATCTAGTTCAACTGTAAATTGATGAGATCTAGACGCCAGTCTGGTAATGTGATTAAATTCATAAAGTCTAGGTACCATAACGAAGAGCGATATTTATTCTGTACAATACAGAAATGTGGCACAAGGCCGAAAAGGGGATTGGGGAAAGGACGGTCTTCTTCTGTCTTAACTATAACTTAGCTAGCCGCAAGCACTGACCCAATCGTACGAAACAATATTCCTAACACCAAAACAACACATTTATACGTACCTTTCTTACTACAACCACCGTAATACCTCATTGTCTCTATGAAAATACTAACTAGTCTCCATATTTACAATTCGTTGTCTGTGGGGGGAGGGGAATAAAACAACAATAACGAAGATCTCTTCCGAACAATTACCATGAAAGTATTTATAGAAAAGGCAGTGGGAAGTAACTCTACAGCGGTGGAAAAGTGACTGAGTCCGAGATGCCAGGTCAGGATCAATAATATTGCTGATTCTTCTTTGGATTTTATCAAGAAGCTCAAGGTAAATAGCAGAGACACCAGACTATATGTGGCAGCAATATTCTAAGCATGGATGAATAGTAGACTTATAGATATGTAAGATAGATTCTGGAGTGAAAAGCTTTCTTGCCCGACACAGTTAACCGACTTTCTTAATAGCTGACCTAGCAATGGATTCATTATAGTCTTTTCACTTCATATCAGCAGAGAACATTAGCCCGAGAAGGCGCAACGGTTCACTTTCCTGGAGGTTAGCATCAGCCATACTGATGGAACGCAGCAAGGGGTCACTCAGATGAATCATGGAGAGAAGTTTAGTTATGGAAACGTTAAAATTAAGAAACCCCATTTTGCAAAAGTTAAAATCGAACTTGAGGTCGTTTCTTTCTTTAGAATTAACAGCAAAAGTATTAAAAACTATTCTTGTAAATAAACAGTCTAACAGACTAAAGAGACCCGTGACAATTTCACGGTTTTCCTATTTGAATTTTCTGATGAATCTTAATTCTTAAGTTTATGATTAAGTAAGCTCATGGCCAGTTCTAAGACAATAAAATATCCGTAGAGATTCTCCTATCGCATCATTAAATATTTGAGCTTAACAACTTTAACAAAATATTAAAATATTGTAATAGCAATCATAAATACGAATATTGGTCGTTATTTTAAGAAGTAAGGGGGTACAAGTGAAAAGATTCGAAATTGACAACTTTTTCATTTCACTGAAACAGACGTCAAACATATGAGTGTGTCATTACCTTTTCTTTCTTTCTTTCTTTCTTTCTTTCTTTCTTTCTTTTTCTCACTGAAACTAAGTAGCGTCTCTAATATGCCTTTTACATCTTTCCACGCGATGAAAACGGAATAGTCCATTATTTATGAGATATCGACAGGAGACGTTAATCACATCTATCTATCTATCTATCTATCTATCTATCTATCTCATTGAAACCAATTAGCGTCTATGATATGTCTTTTCCCCTCTTTCCACGCGATCAAAAGAGAATAGTCCATTATTTGTGCAATATCAGTAGGAGACGTTAAACACTGCACTCTTCATCTCTTTCTTTCATTCTTTTTTCTTCTTTCTTTATTTCTTTCTTTTTCTTTCTTTCTTTCTTTCTTTCTTTCTTTCTTTCTTTCTTTCTTTCTTTCTTTCACTGATACCAAGTAGCGTTTCTGATATGTCTTTTCCCCTCTTTCCACGCGATCAAAACAGAATAGTCCATTATTTATGAGGTACTAGTAAGAGACGTTAAACACTCCATTCTTTCTTCCTTCCTTCCTTCCTTTCTTTCTTTCTTTCTTTCTTTCTTTCTTTCAATGCTTTTTTCGTCCCTCCCCTTTTCTTTCTTTCTTTCTTTCTTTCTTCCTTTCAGTGAAGCCAAGTAGCGCCTCTGATATGCCTTTTCCGCCTCCTCACGCAATCAAAACGGAATAGTCCATTATTTATAAGGTATTATAAGGGTGTATCTCTGACCAAGGGAGTGATAAGCATAATTATAATATCATAGTACTTGTCATTTTATTGTCAATTCGCGAGAAATAAATCGAGATGCTCCTGACCTATTAAAAGTAAAATGATGCCCTGAAAATGCATTTTCTTTCAAAATTTATAATTATAGTTACTCGTAGTTACGGGGTTTAATTAAATTTTCTTGTTCTTAGACATTTCTATAAACTTACGAATATAACAATTATTGCCATTATTGTTGCTTTTTTTTAATCAATTCAAGACAGGCTTTAGTAAAAACCGGAAACCCTATTCTAAACAGGCAACAAGTGATAACAAATGATTCCTTTTCAAAATACCGGAGAGGCGAGTGAACCGGGTGATAGGCGAACCTATCTATCCTATTGGAAAGAAAAAATAATTAATAAATAAAATTTCAGAGTTTAGACGGCGACATTAGAAGTATATTTTTTAGGAACTTGTAAATATAAAATTATTCTTGTGTATCTAATAAAATAGATAATGTTTAAGTTTTTCTGTTGTCAGCTCTCGCGAAAAAAGAGAACGCAAAAAATGAGTACCATATCTTTTGGTTCTATTAAAATGCTAAAAATTGCTTTTTAAAACAATAAAAATTGTCGAAGCAGTATGCAGTAATAGCACCATCAAGAAAACAATCCTTCCCCTTTTAATAGACGGTTTTATTTTATTTAGTTTTTGCAGCTTAGCTTGTTAAGCTTTACCGTTTCTTTTTCTTTGCCTTATGCATCAAAAAGAAAAAACAAAACAAAACAACGAAACAAGCAGGACGTGAATGATTGAGAGACCTGTGTTCATTAACTGTAAGAGAACGTCCAAAATGCAGGCTTTTGTACTAAAATATTTACGATAAGAGCTCAAGAGAAATAACGATGTTTTGAGCAATCTACAAATAGGTTGAAACCTGAGACGGATGGAAAGTTACTGCCGCCATCATCCGTTATTTCTCGTTGAGAGTGCTTAGATACCAATGAAGATAAAATATATGCTATGTCACAGAGTAAGGTAAGACAGTTAAAAGATAAAACAAGGGGTGTTTTTTTATTTTTATTTTTTCGGGGAGAAGAAGAGGTATGTGCCTGTGGGGTACAGTTGGAAGGGTGATACTTCAGTCGAATGGTGAAGTGCTGAAATTGTAGCAATGCACAACGGAAGTGGGTGAGAAGACATTACAGATGTACAAAGATTTCTCGGTAAATATATACGTAGGTATATTAATAAGCTGGCCATCTAACGATGGAAGAATAACATATATTTTATATATGTTATGTTATCTTTCAACATGATTTCTTTTCTTGACAAGGCACTTAATTCCACGGTGAATAGTAATAATGCAGATCCAACATTAGACAATGAAAATCACTGGCCATGAATTATAATCCAGCTAGATAAGTGCGTGTTTAATCTTGAGTAAATGGAAATACATATTCATGATGTTAAAACTTTATTTTCTATCAGTATACACCGTGTGTAACAGTAAAATTGTCCAAATCCTGTTACAGCATAATTGTCTATCCCTCAAAATGTTTAATATCTAAAAGCCACTAAACTAATCGAGTTTCTTTTTTCCAGCTTTTCAGATAAGACGTTTAGCCCTCTTGATACCATCTGTCGTAAGAATCACTGAAAAACAAAACTAAGAAAAGGTTAAAACCGTTTTGCGCCAGCTCCACCCTCAACTAAGCAATGGGGAGAGGAAAAATCATTCAGGACTTCAGTAATGGTATTAGGTTGGTGCAAAAATAATGACGTAATAATGTCGTTTTTTGACGTTAAAAAATACGTCAAAAAACGACATTATTACGTCATTATTTTTGCACCAACCTAATACCACCATTCATGGTCTGGCTTCCATCTTAAAAGTCCATTCAAGGTCCACCAAGAGAAGGGTGAATAAGTTTTAAAAAAAGAGAACAAGTAGGGAGGAAAACTGGATCAGGCAGTGACACAGGAAGAGGGATCATCACTTCGACTTAGAGCTAAAGAGATCAATTAGAAAAGATCCAACTAAATCCATAAGACGTTTGCACGTGAGAGATCATCTTGAATGAGTTGGGAAATGTTCTTGGAATATATATATATATATATATATATATATATATATATATATTTGAACTTTATTTCAATCCTTCATGAGATTCCGATCCTTAGCTGTGTTTAATTATTGTTGAACATATCATTTTCGTTTATGAAGGATTTAATCACAATTCTTCTGTTAAGCTTGGAGAGTAACTATATATTCCAATAATGTTATAAAAACCTCGGAATTCCAGTAAGATATCTTTAATCATTTCTAAAAATACAACGGTTCAAAGCTTAATCAACCAATAGACAATTTTATTGTTACACGATTTGAAAAATGTTAGTGTTACACACAGTATATATATATATATATATATATATATATATATATATATATATATATATTAAAAAAAGAGAGAAACGTTTTTGGTTATAATATGGAGATTTGTTTTACTGTATATATTATGTTTTATTCTTCATATTTTTGCTACACACGTTTCTGTCCTCGTGACCTTCTTCAGGTAAATTAAAGATATCAATTTTTAAAGGAATAAAATTTCTTTATGTTCTTTTAATATCACATTGTTCATTTTCTATATTTTTAGTTAACCTTGATCTCATTTTTTCGACTGTTGGCAATAGTGACTTTTTGCCTAGGTGGTAATAAAATCATTAGTATATATGTGTGTAAGCTGATTAATGTGCAACCTAGCGGGGACACGCACGTTTACACCCACACAAGATACACAAAAATGGAAATAGATTTGACAAAGTCAGGGGTTATGTGGAGATAGGGGGCATCTATCATCAACACATCTGTCAAGGCCACCATTAACATAATGATTTTATTACCAGTTCGGAAAGAAAGTCACTATTGCCAACAGCCGAAAAAATGAGATGAAAGGTTCATTACAAATACAAAAAATGAACAATAAAATATTAAAAGAACATAAGGAAATTTTATTCCTTTAAAAATTGATTCCTTTAATTTGCCTGAAGAAGGTTACGAGAACAGAAACTCGCGTAGCAAAAATATTAAGAATAAAGCATAATATATACACTAAAACAGATCCTTATTATAACCAAAGACGTTTGTGGTTCCTTTCTTTTTTGAAAATATGCATTCTTCTCTCAATGGAACGATTATAAACTTTTCCCTATATATATATATATATATATATATATATATATATATATATATATATATATATATATATATATTACATGAATCATTCATACAAAAAACAGATATATATGAATGATTCATGTAATGTAAATTGAACTGCACCACATACTTGATATATATATATATAAGGCAGGATGTGTGTGTGTATGTAACGAATGCACGGCCGCAATTTTCGACGGATTTGCACCAAAATTTACATGCTCCAAGTTAGTGAAAAGGACAAGACCGACATTGAATTTCCCAACTCCCATCGATAGTGGAAATAATCGATTTTTTTCATGCTTCTACAGCAGTTTTCATGTAGTTTGCGGCCATTTTCTGCTGGCCAGAGTGAGAGCCAATAGCTGGCTGCCACGAATAGGCAGGAAGATTCTATTGGTTAGCGTGAGAGCCAACAGCTGACTGACACGAATGTTAACGAGCATGCTACCATGCAAAAAAAATCGATAGCTGCATTCGTCACAAGTGGGAAAAATTTAAATCTGCATCGCACTTTACTCCAATTGGCTCATTCACTTGCTTAAACTCATTTTGTTTAGTTCTTTTTTCGTAACAGATTTAATGTTTCGTATAGAGCTTAGAAAAAATTCGCATTGTGAGATAGGCAAGAAGTAAGGCATGTAGCAACATCAGCAAAGGGCACTCCTTTAAAGGCAAGGAAGGGCAAAAATATTTTAAGTCAGGTGATAGCGATTGCTGTATGAGTCGTACGATTTTTGAATCAAGCACGGGCAACGCCGGGCCATGCTGCTAGTATATATATATATATATATATATATGCTTATTGAAAGGTAACTGCCTATTTCATGTATGATGAACTCTCCGGACTATAATTAAAGTTAGACAGGAGTGTCTATCATACATAAAATAGGGAGTTACTTTTCAATCACCCTGTATATAATTAGATAAAGAACAAACTCAGATAGATAATCGAATTCCGATCGATATTTGATCTATATTTTATCTCAGCTCATATATATATATATATATATATATATATATATATATATATATATATATATATAGGGTCTCCCAGAATTAATTATTTCAATAAAATAGGACAAATCTTTAAAAAATCTGACACAATTTTATGTTTATTATCTAATTACGAAACAAATAGTTTTATAAATCTTGCATCAATTTGAAGCATTTCAGGAGTTAACGCCCGCATTGCTAAACTGAATGGATTGTTTAAGCTCAGCTAAACTATGGACCATTTAGCGATAAAACTTTGTTTCAATGAAAGCTCATGCAAAGAAATCTGGGGGTGGGGGTGGGGGAGAATCAACAAAAATACGTTCTTGTGTATTCATTATTAATATTAATAAAAACTTGTAAAGTTATAAACAGAATTAAAAATAAATACACTTTTAACGCATATTAAACATGAGAAACAGAAACAAAAGTGAATTAAAAAAAATGTCCGATTTCACTGAAATACATAGTTAATTATGGGACATCTATTCACATAGGAAGCATGTTTTAAGGAGAACGCACTTCCTCACTTATATATGTTGACGGTTACAAGACCTGAAACAGGTGTAGCAAAAAATAGGAAAAATAAAGTATTAGGTTGGTGCAAAAATAATGTCGTTTTCTCACATAGTAACATATGTGAGAAAACGACATTATTTTTGCACCAACCTAATATTAGGTTGGTGAAAAAGTAATGTCGTTTTCTCACATAGTAACATATGTGAGATAACGACATTATTTTTGCACCAACCTAATATAATATGTATTTTTTAAAAATTAAATAAATAAATAAATAAATCCGCATTATAACTAAAAATAATTGCCTCTTCTCTTTAATATATATATATATATATATATATATATATATATATATGTGTGTGTGTGTGTGTGTGTTAGAGTGTGCAGCTTATATTTTATATCATAAAGAAATAATTTATACAAAGAATTAAATATCAATGTTAATCTGATTAATGGCGAAATCACTTCGCTAACAACACTTAATGGGATATTGACTTAATATCAATTCCTTGAATAATAAGATCCTTATATTGGAGTTGTTGTCAGACGGAAGACACATGCCAAGTACTTTCGACAATTCAAATTGTCATCTTCAGAGCGCAATGTATTTGCCTATATATAAGAAAATAACGGACTTTGGAATCGGAAAGCCGATTTCGAATTACATTCACTTACGTGCTACTACCCTTGGGAAAAGTATGAATCCAATTCTTCCCCACTCCCCAGCTATGGGTAAATAGCAGGACCGGGGTGGCAACTGTTATAGGAGAAGGGCAACTCTGAATTAAAGTCTGATCCTCCAGTTTCGTGTTGTGCAGGAGGCTAACAATCTTACTCATTACTAACAACCTACTCATAAAAAAAATGGCTTGTTATAGAAACCGCCATGATATCTTTCGGTCCTGTATTCCTCAAGGAATATAAACGCATTGTATATATTCACATGTGGACGCACATAGAGACTAATCACCTTGACATTCAACAGAGTGTGTGGCATCAGCCGAAGAAACAGAAATTTAGTTCAGTGTGTTTTCAAACGACATGGAAAGAAGGTCCTTTTGTTATTCCCATGAAATCAACCAAATTTCATAACCGAGATAATTGTGTCTCAATATTTTTTATTTTTATTTTTTTTTTTTTACCCATGGACGATTTTTACTTTTAACTTTTTTTGGTGGATGAATAAAAAGCTTATTTTATTTTTTTTACTAATAGATAAGTTTAGGATTTGGTCTGGTTTGGATTGGTTTGTTTTACGGCATATCAACCTCAATAGGTTATTTAATGCCGACAACATTTTTATTGCTGGTAATGTTTTTTTATCTATCTATCTATCTATCTATCTAT
This sequence comes from Acanthosepion lycidas, assembly GCA_963932145.1. Lineage (NCBI taxonomy): Eukaryota > Metazoa > Mollusca > Cephalopoda > Sepiida > Sepiidae > Acanthosepion > Acanthosepion lycidas. Next base: position 26,366,277 of record OZ010614.1, read on the forward strand.
CTATCTATCTATCTATCTATCTATCTCATTACGTTTCTATCTATCTATCTATCTATCTATCTATCTATCTCATTACGTTTCTATCTATCTATCTATCTATCTGTCTATCTATCTATCTATCTATCTATCTATCTCATTACGTTTCTATCTATCTATCTATCTATCTATCTATCTATCTATTGGTTTGGTTTGGTTTGTTTTACGGCATATCAACCTCAATGGGTTATTTAATGCCGAAAACATTTTTATTGTTGGTAATATTTTTTTCTCCAAAAATGTATTGCTGGTAATAATTATTTACAAAAATACATTGCTGGTATTATTTTTCCTCAAAAATGTATTGCTGGTATTAAAACCTATTTTTACACTTTCATAGTGCTTTGACTCCAGTTTAGCTGGGACCCTAACAGGTGCTACCACTCCGGGTCAGCAATTAAGAGGTGGCTCCATACTGTAAAGAGAGATAACAGCTACCGAATTTGAAAAACTTATTTTTCCTGAAAAATCGTTTAAGAGAAAGATTTTTTTTTTAAATGAATTCTAGATATCGCATGCACACTCAGACACATGCACGTGCACATGTAAACAGGTATCACACTCGGATACTCGTGTACACTAGAGTTCAAAGGTTTTGTGGCCCCCAGAATTAGCTTAGGATGAACTTGACAGAGACGTGAAAAAAAAAAAAAAATAAAAAACAGAAAAAGAACTCTTCGAGTCACTGAAAAAGAATGGAATCAATTATCAAACTTATACTTTGAGAAACTTTTGTAACGAATGCCAAACATTTGTGCTGCTGTAATCAAGGCTAACGGAGGATATTTTGACGGAAGCAAAATTTAATCATGAAGAGTGGCAGAAGAATGCGAAAGTATTCTAAATTTAAGACATGATAGTGACAAAATTAAAGGAAGGAATATTGTACAAGTGCAGACAATGCAACGAAAGGAAAAAAAAAAAAATGATGACTACGACGAACCAGTATTACGGTTGCGCAGGATTTCATTTTAAGGCAGATTGCCTGTTCAAAAATAAAAATGTGTTTCTAATGTGGAAGATTGGGTCATAGACAATGTCATTGTAAATTAAAGCAAAGAAAAAAAACTTTTTAATACAACAAGAGTTGTATTAACATCTCAAGATCTGAATGAAGCCGGAACAGAAATTTTATGAACATTAGAATTTAAAACGTTGGAGTAAAACTTCAATTCGACACAGGAAGCGACATTACCATAATTAATGAAAAAAAAACTTTGAAAAATCATTTGTTAACCTACATTAACAACTCAAGGACACATGGCGCAGTGGATAAAGACGTTGGTTAGATCCAGTGACAGGATCCAAAGAGTGTGAGTTCAATACCCGGCTAAGGCAGTGGAGAACTTTCAGAGGGAAAATTAACAGGAGATAACTGATAACTGACATCCATTAAACATGGTACGTGGAACTAGAACAGTCTACCCCAGTGAGCGAAATAAAGGGTTCAGTTCGACATTCCAACCACCTGAAGAAGTACGGGACATACAACGGCCGAAAAGTTGTGATAAATCTGGCGACAAAGATGAGGGCAATAGTTCGAATAATATAAATAGTGTACACAATACCTCATCTCAGAAATATAGACAGATACGTACATTAATGAATACCAAAATGTTGAGTGCGGCGTATCCGGAAAAATATTAATGGTATTAATTAATGTTATTATTTAAAAACTAAAACATTCGCATTAATAAGAATACGTTGAACTTATTGAATGGACGTGTTCGATTTTTGGAGTCTGTCCGTAAAATCATTCTGTAAAAAGTGAATTGCTTCTTTCCCTAAATTAGTATGGGAACTGAATGTTTTTTTTTTTTTATAAAAGAGATTTGCAGTTCCAGACAATACAGTGCCTGATAATTGCACGTGACTTACTTCGAGTGACTTTCAAAACTTTTGCAAATAGTATGCAGTTGAAAATATAACAACGCCCCCATACCACCCAAAATTAAATGGTCAGGCTGAACGTTTTGTTAATACGTTCAAAGTGACAATAAAGAAATCAACCGCGGAGGAGACGGAAGAAGTAATACTCTAATAGGTTTTAAGAATTTATAGACTGATCCCTGGACCCTAACACTCCACAAAGGATGTTAAAAACTGAACTAATGTTTGCCAGGAAAATTAAATTATTGTTTGACAAATTACAACCTGGAAGAAAATTAAAAGTTGTCATTTTACGAAAATAACTATGAAATCTTTCAAAGGTGGAGATAAGCTTTTTTTTCGGGATTTACAAGACAGGAAAGGAAAGTTGGGAAGATGGTGAAATAGTAAATCACATTTGCAGGATTACGTAATATCATACAAGGTATTTGCTTATGGAAAAACTGTATAATTAATTTTGAATTGCCAACTTCAATTATAACTACGAGAACAAAACATGTTAGTAAAAGAAAAAAAAGCATGGGAAATGTTGGAAGTGAACACCAAAAGAAGAAAATACGTATTTAAAAGAGAATGCATATCTTAAAAAGGGAGGCGTTGTGTAGAAAGACTATCGAAACAACTCTACATTAATTGTTGAATATGTACTCATCCATATAACACTATCTATCTATCTATCTATCTATCTATCTATCTATCTATCTATCTATCTATTTCAGTCTGTAAATATCTATCTATCTATCTATCTATCTATCTATCTATCTCAGTCTATTCATATCTATCTATCTATCTATCTATCTATCTATCTATCTATCTCAGTCTATTCATCTCTATCTATCTATCTATCTATCTATCTCAATCTCTTCATATCTATCGATCTATCTATCTCAGTCTGTCATATCTATCTATCTATCTATCTATCTATCTATCTATATATCTATTTCAGTCTGTAAATATCTATCTATCTATCTATCTCAGTCTATTCATATCTATCTATCTATCTATCTATCTATCTATCTATCTATCTATCTATCTATCTATCTCAGTCTATTCATATCTATCTATCTATCTATCTATCTATCTATCTCAGTCTATTCATCTCTATCTATCTATCTATCTATCTATCTCAATCTCTTCATATCTATCGATCTATCTATCTCAGTCTGTCATATCTATCTATCTATCTATATATCTATTTCAGTCTGTAAATATCTATCTATCTATCTATCTCAGTCTATTCATATCTATCTATCTATCTATCTATCTATCTATCTATCTATCTATCTATCTATCTATCTATCTCAGTATATTCATCTCTATCTATCTATCTATCTATCTATCTCAATCTGTTCATATCTATCTATCTATCTATCTATCTATCTCAATCTGTTCATATCTATCTATCTATCTATCTATCTATCTATCTATCTATCTATCTATCTATCTAATACAGTCTGTTCCTATCTATCTAGTGCACGCATACGCAGGCACTCGTGCACGTAAAGAGGCGCGCTGTACACCAGGACTGGTAGAGGTGACCCATTCGTAACATTTGGGATCCGCTCTAAGAATATGTCAGCAACACTCTTAACATATTCACCAAAAAGTTCTCTTGAAACAAAAGCCATCCAGCTTGTATGTGAATAAGCAAGACATTTTTAGAAAATCCGATTACAAAGGCTGCAAATACTTTTGCACATCAGTGACCTTCTTTATCTTTTGACAAATAAAGAACCTAAGCGTCGACACTTACATACTATATCTATCTATCTATCTATCTATCTATCTATCTATCTATCTATCTATCTATCTATCTCAGTCTTTTCATTATCTATCTATCTATCTATCTATCTATCTATCTATCTATCTATCTATCTATATATATATATTGGTTTATTTTATCTTGAAAGACAACTGGATGGAACATATACAAATCTCCTTAGAAAAATCCAGAACATCGGCTGGAGATCCCATGCAATGCTTAACACAATTTACGAAGAACTGAGACCAATCTCCCTTAAGCTCAAATTAAAACGATTACAGTTTGCCGGACACTGCCATCGAGCGGACAGGGAACTAACTACTATGGCATCCTTCTGAAAATGTCTTCTCATGAAAATTGACTTTCCCAGACTCACTTAACTCGAGACTAAGGATTGGACGTTGGGGATCTGGGAGAAAATATTACAGGACCGAACAGTGTGGAAGGACATTGTCAATGGAGTTCCGACCAACCAGAGGGAGATCGAAGGATGACGATGAAGTTGATGATGATTATCTATCTATCTATCTATCTATCTATCTATCTATCTATCTATCTATCTATCTATCTATCTATCTATCTATCTATCTCTCTCTCTCTCTCTCTCTATATATATATATATATATATATATATATATATATATATATATATATATATATATTGGTTTATTTTATCTTGAAAGACAACTGGATGTAACATATACAAATCTACTTAGAAGAATCCAGAACATCGGCTGGAGATCCCATACAACACAATTTACGAAGAACTGAGACCAATCTCTCTTAAGCTCAAACAAAAATGGTTACTGTTTGCCGGACACTGCCACCAAGCGGACAGGAAAATCGTCTCATCCTAACTACTATGGCATCCTTCTGCGAATGTCTTCTGACGAAAGTTGACTTTCCCAACTCATTTAACTCGAGACTAAGGATTGGACGTTGGGGATCTGGGAAGAGCATTACAGGACTGAACAGTGTGGAAAGAGATTGTCAATGGAGTTCCGACCAACCAAAGGGAGATCGAAGGAAGATGATGATGATGATGATCTATCTATCTATCTATCTATCTATCTATCTATCTATCTATCTATCTATCTATGTCAGTCTATTCGTTATCTATCTATCTATCTATCTATCTATCTATCTATCTATCTATCTATCTATCTATCTATGGCAGTCTATTCGTTATCTATCTATCTCAGTCAATTCATGTCTATCTATCTATCTATCTATCTATCTATCTATCTATCTATCTATCTATCTATCTATCGCAGTCTATTCATTATCTATCTATCTATCTATCTATCTATCTATCTATCTCACTCTATTCATATCTATCTGTTGAGATAATTGGAGACTGTCGGAGCGATATAACGGCAGTCCATGCGTTTTTATTTATATACGCATTCATGCAAATTGTCAGATCTTACTAAGATTAGAGCCCTCTCCTCTCCCCTCTCCCCTCTCATCATTTGTGATTGTTTCCCTTTCGGCGTCGATGTCCGCTCAGACAATTCTTGAGACCGGTCTGCAATTTCTCATATATATATAACAGATATACTCTGTATCCTCGATTGCATTGATTGGCTCCGCCTGTCCAGGAATTATTCTTTTGTACCAACGTACGTCTTTTCGGTCCAGATGATGATCTGCAAACCATCTGGCAAACAACACAGGCATTAATGGTAGGACGATGAGGCGGGTTGGCATAGTTGACTTCGCGTTGTAAAGATGACCTTTCAGATGGTTTACATCACCTGTCCACGACAACACTATATGCTCTCTCTCTCTCACACACACACAGGCACACGTACGCGCACACAGAACACATTTCCAAGACTGAATATTAGTCGGCAAATCCGAGTGAGCGCCTCTTCGGGTGCCACGGTCTGATCTGAGCATAGAAGACACATTCATCATCACGCATATCGATGTCAATTATTACATTGGTTAAAATGGAAAGCAGAATAAAATCATATAGCGGCATTAAAATCTAGATAGAATTGATCGATATTTCATCTCAAATCTCTCTTTCTCTCTCTCTCTCTCTCTCTCTCACACACACACACACACACATATATATATATTTAAGCATTACGCCCCGAGCAAAGCGTAAAGCCACTAGGATGCAGGGGTTTGCAGAAGATTTGGAGCATGATCAGATAGGAGTGATAGAGGAAAGGATGAGGAGAAGGATAGTGGATAGATCAAGGTAACTAGAGATGTCGATTGACATTACATTTGAATAGATGGAAATTATAGCTCTCAGGGAAACAGTAATTAGGGAAGAGTGTTCCACAGGCGAGAGGTGCGAGGTATGAAGCTAATAGTGTATTTGAGCAGCAATCCTTCTTTTATACAAGTTCATTAACAACAAATGAGAAGGTCCTGCGATTAAGGTTTTCATTTAATTCTTCTTTTATTCGTACAAGTGTTTTCTTTTCTGGGCACAAAGTGTGTAAAAAAAAAAGTAATGGAAACATTTGTACGAATACAAAACAAATAAATAAGACGCTTAATCACGGTACCTTGTCAGTCCTCTTTAACGAAACTGAGCAGAGAGGAACCCGGACGATGCTCCGCCGAAGGGCAGAGCCTCGTTCGGGGAGGTTGACCAACCCGATTCTGTTTTTACAGTTTCTACGGGCATTTTTGAGCCGAGCCTACGGGCTCGGGAAACCCACGCAAAACTCGGCCTTGTGCCACATGCAACCCTCGTGGGGGAGTGGCTAGATACCGAATCAAGCCGAGAAGCTCGGCTTGACGGTCGAACTCTCTGCCTCTGAGCAGAGAGAAACCCGGACGAGGCTCCGCCGAAGGGCAGAGTCTCGTTCGGGGGGTTGACCAACCCGATCCCGTTTATACGGGTTCTACGGGTATTTTTTTGGCCGAGCCTACGGGCTCGGGAAACCGACGTTAAACTCGGCCTTGTGCCACATGTAACCCTCGTGGGGGGTGGCTAGATACCGAATCGAGTCGAGCCGATAGTAGTTCACTCTAAACCAGACTGACAGTCATGCTAACACCTTCCATATCTTGTATTATTATTTCGTGTAATATACCTTCGTTATTTCTACTCTTGTGTTCATGTTATTCTTCCTTGGTTCTAACTTGGACCATAACAAATATGTCAAAAAACACTAAACTAATTGAGTTTCCTTTTTCCAGGTTTTCAGATAAGATGTTTAAGCATCTTGACACCATTTTTCATAAGAATCACTGAAAAACCCTTTGAGTTATTCAGTTAGAAAAAAAGATCAGGTTAAAATCATTTTGTGTCAGACTCGCTATGTCTTCCCAATTGAGCAACGATGAGAGGAAAAATATCATTCAGGCCTTCAGTAATGGTACCAACATTCATATTCCGGCTTCCATCTTCAAAATCCATTTAAGAACCCTCAAGAAGGAAAAAAGAAAAAGAGGGAACAGTAGAGAGGAAAACTGGATCAGGAGGTCACAACAAAAAAGGGATCATCAGTTCAACTTAGAGCTAAAGAGGTCAATTAAAAAAAATCCAACTCAATTCATAAGATGTTTAGCATGTGAGAGAAGAGTTTCAGCTATGACAGTTCAACGAACAGTGTATCCCTGATACAAGATAAGTTAAGTAGGCATGGAAATTACACCAGTAAGATCAATCTTTAGAATATGCTAAGCAAAATATCCACTTCTCAGATCATACATATTAGTTTGGTTTGCTTTGTTTTATCAACCTCAATGGGTTATTTAATGCCGACAAGATTTTTATTGCGGGTAATAATTTTTCAAAAAATATATTGCTGGTAATATTTTTTTCCTCAAAAATGTGTTGCTAGTAATATTTTTGTTTTTTTCAAAAATGTTTGTTCGTAATATTTGGCAATATTTTAAAAAATGATCTATTTCTGGTAAGATTTATCAGTATTTAAAAAAAAGATTTATTGCTGGTAATATTTGGCAATATTTTAAAAAAAGATTTATTGCTGGCAATACTTAGCAGTATTTAAAAAAAAGATTTATTGCTGGTAATATTTGGCAATATTTAAAAAAAAGATTTATTGCTGGTAATATTTAGCAGTATTTAAAAAAAGATTTATTGCTGGTAATATTTAGCAGTATTTAAAAAAAGATTTATTGCTGGTAATATTTAGCAGTATTTAAAAAAAAGATTTATTGCTGGTAATATTTGGCAATATTTAAAAAAAAGATTTATTGCTGGTAATATTTGGCAATATTTAAAAAAAAGATTTATTGCTGGTAATATTTGGCAATATTTAAAAAAAAGATTTATTGCTGGTAATATTTGGCAATATTTAAAAAAAAAGATTTATTGCTGGTAATATTTGGCAATATTTAAAAAAAGATTTATTGCTGGTAATATTTGGCAATATTTAAAAAAAAAATTTATTGCTGGTAATATTTGGCAATATTTAAAAAAAGATTTATTGCTGGTAATATTTGGCAATATTTAAAAGAAGATTTATTGCTGGTAATATTTAGCAATATTTTTTGAAATGATGTATTGCTGGTAATATTTGGCAATTTTTAACAAAAAAAAAGACGTACTGCTGGTAATATTTGGCAACATTTAAAAAAATCTATTCATGTTAACATTTGCAATATTTTTTTTTTAAATGTATTGTTGGTAATATTTTTCCCAAAAGAGTATTGCTGCTAATAATTTTTTCTTACAAAATTTATTTCTGGCAATAATTTTTACAAAAATATATTGCTGGTATTAAAACCTATTTTTACATGTTTTTACCCCAGTTTGGGGGTTAACTACTTGCCCATATCTGGGACCCTAACAGGTGCTATCAACCCGGTTCAGGGTGGACATAGGAACACCAGCAATTAAGAGATGGTTCCATGCTCCTCAAAACCACTTAATCAGAGGACTTGGGGTCGGATGTAGTTTATTGTCTTTCCCAAGACGGGACAGTTATTGGAATTTTACAACCGTTTAAAGAGGCTAAAGACATCATTATAATATTATTTTTATAGTACGTTTCTCAGTATCGCCGTAGCTACCATATTTTAATCTGCCCCATGGTATCATCTACCCCACTTCATTTCTACTTCAAATTCTGTTCCCTAATTATCAGTATCATCGACATTATTATTATTATTATTATTATTATTATTAGTAGTAGTAGTAATAGTAATAGTAGTTGTTGTTGTTGTTGTAAAACTATGACAATAGTTGTAGTCTCCTACAGCGCTTCCGGGCTGACGGCCACATCTCGTTGAAACATCTATTCTCGTACGATCACCAACGCTATGCAACGTCTAGATGGGTGACAGCCTGGGAATACCACGTGATGTGAACTTGGATGTGCGGGCGATGTTATGAATAACAACACGGATTTGGAAGTCGGAGTGCCGATTTCAAATTCTAGTCGGGTTCTTTATATTTACTTACTCGCAAATACTCTTCGGAAAAAGTATGAAATCCACCTTTTCTCCCCACCCCAGTTATGCGTTAATTAATTGGCCTTGTGTCACTAAATCATTATTATCTCAAAAAAAAAAAAAAAAAAAGAAGAAAAATCCTACAATCTAAAAATATTTTCTAGGCTTAAATAACCGTAACCTGCAAAGGGTTGATAAGCCGTAAAAAACAAAAACAAAAACAAAAAGAAATAACGATATCAATCCAATAAACCCAACCGGACGCAACTTCCTACTTCTTTTATTTAATCGTTATTATTGTTTTTTGTTTTTTTTTATCTTTCGTCTTCAAACTATCTTTGAATTCCGCTTCCGGTTAATTTGCTACATTGTTTCGCATCTATTTGATTATTGTTATTATTGTTTATATTATATCATATTTATTATATATTATATTATAATATACATTTATATTATATTACATATTACATTGTTATATTATATATTACATTATAATATATTATATATTTATATTATATATTATATTATGATATATTAATATTATATTATATATTATAATATATTATATACTTATATATTATATTATTATATTCTATATTTATATTATATATTATATACTTATATTATATATTATATATATATTATATTATAATATATAATTATATTATATATAATATTATTATATTATATTATATTATAATATATAATAGGTTGGTGCAAAAATAATGACGTAATAATGTCGTTTTTTGACGTATTTTTAACGTCAAAAAAACGACATTATTACGTCATTATTTTTGCACCAACCTAATAATTATATTATATATTATATTTTATAATTATGTTATATATTATATTATTATATTATATATTATATTATTATATTAAATATTATAACATATATATTTATATTATATATTATTATATTATATTATATATTATAATATATTATATATTTATATTATATTATATTATATATTAGATTATTATGTTTTGTTATATTATTGTTTCTTATTGTTTTTAGCAATAGAGTATCTTTCGTCTTCAAACTATCTTTTAACTCCGCTTTCGGCTAATTTGCTACATCGTCTCGCATCCTCCTTTCTCGTTCAGAACTCCTGCAACAGAATATGATAATTCGCTACAGAAATGACACAGTGTAATTTTTATGAAAGTACTTGACACCTTCTGGGCTTTAGCGATGCGATGCGGACGTAAGCCTTTTAATGTAGATGAAACCACCGTATAGCCTGGCATATTTTAAAACACTCATCCACATTTTCTTTATTAAAGACTCTTGAAAACCCAGCCCGGTAGACGACTATTATACTGTTAAAAAAAAACAAAGATGACTACACAAACTCGTTTGTCCACTGTGGCGTAATTTATGTGTATTAAATTATGGAAAGTGGAAAAAAGAGAAGATGAAGACTATTTTAAATTGCTTTTCTCCTCATTGATGCTCCGTTTTTATAGCGAAGCAAGATACCATTTCTTGACAGGGGAGGTAACCATGGATTAATCTACATTAACTAAATATGACTGTTGAGCGTTTTCGTAACACGCTGGGAATATGGTCGGGCCCTTGTTCTGTAATGTCTAAAAAACCTTATAGCTGTTCCACACTTCTTGTCCATAACCCCCACCCCCCCGGATCCATAATGATATTCCTTTTTCAGCCTAATTTTTTTCGCTCTTGACTAGATAACTTGCCCATTGCATGCCACCGCCCTTGTAACTATATACTATATTAATTCAAATAGGGGTATGGGGATACACAAGTATCCCCAAACAACCATCGTTAACCCCCACATTCTGGCACATTTGTGATGGTTTAGGTTTGGTTTGGTTTGGATTGGTTTGTTTCACGGCATATCAACCTTATTTGGTTATTTAATGCCGACAACATTTTTATTGCTGCTAATATTTTTTTTTTTCAAAAATCTATTTCTGGTAATATGAGAAAAGAAATAAGAAAGACAATTGAAAATAAAACTTATTGTGAATTGAACTTTGCAAATTAATATTTACTTTCTTGAGACATTAATTTTTCATCTATTGCGATAAGTTCTTGGGTTTTGTTAAGTTAAAGTCATAATACACATGCCACATTTTATCCAAACCCGTCCTCATATCCGAACTACTCTACGACAGAGTAGTGAATTCGATCGTCACTGGGTGCTCCCTACTTTCGGCCTTGTGCCACATCTAAGCTACGCCTGGTAAATCATCTGTGGGCACCTCGAGGCGGTGCAATGGTTAGCAAGCTTGTCTCGTCAGAACAATTACGACTGAGTAGTGAGTTCGATCCTCACTCGGTGTTCCCTACTTTCGGCCTTGTGCCACATCTAATCTACGCTTGGAAAATCATCTTTGGGCACCTCGAGGCGATGTAATTGTTAGCAAGCTTGTCTCGCTAGAACAATTATGACTGAGTAGTGAGTTCGATCCTCACTGGGTGCCCCATACTTTCGGCCTTGTGCCACATCTAATCTACGCTTGGAAAATCATTTTTGGGCACTTCGAGGTGTTGTAATCACTATATAAAAATGTTATTCTTCATTCTCACATTAGATCTTTTCATGGTTGTGCTTGTAGCAATGACATCGAAATAGTTGCTAGTTACTTTCTGGCGCAGTGAATCTTATCTGCTGTTACGAATCCGGAATCCGTGATAGTTGGAGCTATGCCGAAACTTATTTAATAGTGTCGGCGGTGGAGCGTGTGGGAGGGTACCAGCAGCGAAGTGGAGAAGTATAAATGAATTTGAGGAGGAGAAGAAAAAAAGTTCGCTTATTTATTTGTTTGTGTGTGTTGTGGCAATTTGATATCACCTTTCTTGGGCAAACGTGCTTAGTGTCATACGAGGTGGGGGTTAGAAAAAAGAAGGAAAGAAAGAAAGAATAAACGAAAGAAAGCTGTAAGATTGAAGGAATGGTATGAAGAGAGAAAAGGACAATGACGGAAAGAAACAAGAAGAAGAAGGTGAAGAACGATGAGGAGAGGGAGGATGGTGAGAAGAAGAAGAAGAAGAAGAAGAAGAAGAAGAAGAAGAAGAAGAAAAAAGAATATAAGGAAGAAGATGAAGAAGAAGAAAGAAGAAAAAAGATGAAAATGAAAACGAAGAAGAGGAAGAGGAAGAGGGAGAAGAAAAAGAAGAAGAAAAAGATGATGATGATGATGAAGAAGAAGAAAAAGAAGAAGAACGATGAGGACAGGGAGGATGGTAAGAAGAAGAAGAAGAAGACGAAGAAGGTCGTCGTAGAGACGTCAAAATGCGATAGAAAGGAGTAATGAAAGAAAAGCAGGGGGCAGGTGGAGAAAAAGATGTCAGAAGAAAGAAACAATAAAGAAAAATGAGTAGGAGAAGAAGGAATGTAAAAGACAACGAAAGAAAGAATTAATGGAGACTAGGATCGAGGAGAGGAGGAATCAAAAAGCAGTAGAAAGAAAGAAAGAAAAGAAAGAAAGAAAAAGAAAGAAAAAAGAAAGAAAAGAAAGAAAGAAAGAAAGAAAGAAAAGAAAGTAAGAAAGAAAGAAAAAAAAAAGAAAGAAAGAAAGAAGCAAAGGGGAAGAGATGCAAAAACTATAGAAATGTTCTGAAAGAAAGAAAATTGAAATAGCAAAAGGTGGAAGCAATTAGAAAAGGAATGAAAAAGTCGTTGAAAGAAAGACAAGCAAAGTGAAAGGAATAAAGAAGAGAAAGAAAGAAAGAAAGAAAGAGAGTAAATAAGAAAGAGTGGAACGCAGATATAAAAGTGATAGAAAAGGTGGAGTAAGATTCGTAGGGCCGAGCTATTAAATTGTGCCCAATCCTGATCAGATGACCCATACGCCTGTCGTTGTGTCAGAATAAGCCAAGTTTAGCATAATGACAAAATAAATACGTCGATGGGGAAAGGGGCGAAATGGCAATGCTCTTTTATCAAACTGGCTGCGTCGATCATTGCTCCTGGTGTTGGGTCCGACCTAAATTGGCTGACCCCCACACTTTTGACCTTAGCTTATGAGAAACTAACTATAAAGCAATACACTGACGGGGATTTTGATGATATGCTAGCAGAACTTGAACCTTCTCGTCAATAACCTATATTACACTTTTCGTATCAAGTTAATTTGCGATCCAACGTACAACAGGAGCTGAAAAACCAAACTGACATTTAAAAAATATACTACTAATCAGCTAACGGTTTCTGTCTGAATTTCTAAGGCACGAATTTGTTGTTGTTGTTGTTGTTGTTTTTCTTCTTCTTATTTTTCTTGTTCTTGTTCGTGTTGTTGTTGTTGTTGTTCTTCTTCTTCTTCTTCTTGTTCTTCTTTTTCTTCTTCTTCTTCTTCTTTTCCTCCTTCTTATTCTTGTTCTTGTTCTTCTTCTTCATGTTCTTGTTCGTGTTGTTGTTGTTGTTGTTGTTCTTCTTCTTCTTCTTCTTCTTCTCTACCTCCTCCTCCTTCTTATTCTTCTTGTTCTTGTTCTTCTTCTTGTTCATGTTGTTGTCGTTCTTCTTCTGCTTCTTCGTGTTGTTGTTGTTGTTGTTCTTCTTCTTCTTCTTCTCCTTATTCTTCTTGTTCTTGTTCTTGTTCTTCTTGTTCATGTTGTTGTCGTTCTTCTTCTGCTTCTTCGTGTTGTTGTTGTTGTTGTTGTTGTTGTTCTTCTTCTTCTTCTTCTTTATATTATCTACCTTTTCTTTCTTCTTATTTCCATTTTTCGTGATGTGTTGTCTAATACAATTTTTTACCATTTTTTTTTAAAACCTGAGACTGAAAGCAAAGGAAGTTTTTTTTTCATACTTTTCTTTCTCAACTGAAAATCATACGCTGAGAGAGTTTTTTTTTTTTTTTTTTTTAAATATTTGAGCGGTACTCATGAACTTAATCTTTTGTATCTCAGATAGTGAGGGCTTTTCTGGGATTTTCTTAATGTTTGCATCAGTGACCTTTTTAATCATTCCAGGTGTTCCTATTATTATTGGAATACTGCCTGTGTTTAAATGTCAAGTTCTTGCAATTTACATACCTTAGGTAATATATTTTGTCAAATTCTTTTTTGTGGGATGTTTTTATCAAACGGGATTGAGATGGCACTAATGTTTATTATTAATATCATTATTATATTTCGATATCTGCTATGGTCACCCTACCTACCAAGGCTGCGGGAAGACTTAAGGCAGGTAATGGTGTGTTGTTATGGCTACATTTCATGATTTGTTTTTCTAACTTCCATAACATTACTAGCGTTACATCGGCAAAATTCTTAGTGTGTCGGCTGTATTTATCAAGACAATTTTTTGTATTTCTCTTAAGCCGGGATTTCCGGGGATTTTTTTCAATATATTGTTGTGTTCCCTTTTTATCATTCCAAGCGCACCTACTATGACTGGTCCTATTCTTGTTTTCAATTTCAACATTATTATTATTATTGTCTGTGTGTTATCTTTCCTGCTTTGTATCCTGTAGTTCCGGGTCCAAACTATGGTCCTTGGGCCGTATAGGAGAATTGTCATTTAATTGACAATTTTCTTACTATATTGGATGTTCCTAGTAGGGCAATCTTCTGGGCAATGTTGATGTTACCTGGGACATTGTTAGTAAAATTGTCCATTCCTTTTCTCACGAGGCCCAGTGCTCCGATTACTATTGGTACAGTCTCTGTCTTCATTTCCCAAATCCTGTTAATCTCGATCTCCAGGTCCTTGTATTTGGACAATTTCTCGGTAATTTTTCATGGAGGTGTTTCTCTCAGATGGTACTGCCATGTCAATAAGTATATACACTTCCTGAATTTATTGTCTTTTATGATATTATTATTATTTTATTTTATTTTTTTGATTTCTGGCGTTTACACATTTCTTTCCGGGTCCCGCCCAGGGACCTATGGTTAGAAATGTTTCTTTTGTATGCACATTTCCTTCCGAGTCCTAGTCAGACACTTTAGGTCAGAAATGGCTTCACGGTGTCTGGGGTGATTACCTTTAATTGTTCTGTCTGTGTGTATTGTAAAATCCCATAAAATTGTTACAGGTCTTATCTCCATAACCAAATCTTGGTGATAGTCATACCAGTTTCTTAGTTTCCTGCCTGTAAAAGTTGCATATTTTCCAGTCCAGCTATTGACCCATTCTATCATACCGAGTTTTATATTCAGTGGGTACTAATACCGTGCAACCTGATATAAGATGGTCAATTGTTTCTGGATATTTATCACACAATCTGTATTTGGGGTCAAGAGAATTTTTCAGTTTGTCTGCTTGGTAATTTCTAGTTAGCAAGCATTCATTCTGTGCAGCAAGAATAAAACGTTTGGTTTTAGCTTTTAACTCTGCACTATGTACACTCTGATCGATACAAGGTCTGCCTACATCAGTTTGGTACGGGCAAAGTATTGGCCAGGAAGTATTGCCACTCATTTCATTGGGGTCAAAACACTATGAAAGTATAAAAATGGATTTTTATAATAAAAGACCAGCAAGAGATCTTTGAAAAAAATATTTTACCAGCAATACATTTGACTTTCAACAAAAATCCACTTTACAAAAAGATGTCGATGAAAACTGATCTACAAACTGATTTCTTACAAAGAATACACATTCTATTCATACGAATCTATCCTAAAAATCTTATTGACATTAAATAGCCCATTGAGGTTGATATGCCATAAAAGAAAATACACCTAAACCCTATTGTAAATCACATGATTAGCAAGTTCGATCATAAGTGTTCTATAATTTTAGTCCACATCAAACTCGGCCCTTCGTCAAATTTACCCTCGTGGATAAGTGAACATGTAATTTAGGTAAAATAATAAAAAAAAAAAGATTTTATTGAATACAAAAGAATGTATCAATTAGTATTATTACTGTTTTTATTATTTTTGATTTCTGATGTACATTAATTCCCTTCAGGGTCCCAAGCAGAGATCTAAGATCAGAATTGGCTTCATGACAGTTTCCACTCATCATATTTTGTCAAAAAAAAAAAAAGAAGAAAAAGTTCAATAGATAAAGTTATTTCGTAATGTGTGACCTGTACTTGGGAGTACAATTTTTTGTATGTCTTTAAAGCTTCGACTACCAGGAATCTCTTCAGTGATTTTATCGGAACCTTTTCCAATTAAATAATTTTCTTATAATAATTTTTGTATTCTTTTTTTTTATTTAATAAGACATTTTATTACTTTTATTATGTGGTGTCACTTATTATATTTGATGATATATAAGATTAAGATCAGCCTTTCTTTCAAATTTAATATTACAATATTGTAAGACCTCCAAGTTGCGTAACGGTTATTCGCGACGAAAATGGAAATTTTTCGAACCGACTTCTAACTCGGCCATAGACTGTTGGATTCACTGTCGCATTAAGATTCTTATAATACGGTAAAAGTGACGTTATTTGCAAAAGTGGGATAAACAAATAGCTATTAAACGCAACCATTAGCTATATTATAGTAGCTTCTGGGTCTTGGGATGCTGTCTTTTTAGCAAGCTAGAGATATAAGCTGTGGCAAGTAAGCTTTGATTTCACAAGGTAACATATCGTGGCTAAGTGCCAGAGTTTCTTTCAGTTTCAATCTATTCGTATGTATGTATGTATGTATGTATGTATGTATGTATGTATGTATGCATCTATCTATCTATCTATCTATCTATCTACCACAGTTTGTTCATAGTTTTGTTTCAGACTGTTCAAATCTATCTATCTATCTATCTATCTATCTATCTATCTATCTATCTATCTTAGTCTGTTCATATATATATATATATATATATATATATATATATATATATATATATATATATATGTATATACAATCACATGCAAAAGTAATGACAAACTTTCGCCGACATACCTGACACCCAGCAACAGCTTCCTAAAAGTTATTCTGGAAAATGTGTTCCGAGAATATTTCCAGCAATGATATTATCATCTAATGAAACACGTGGGGTACTTTGAAGGAGACAGCAGCTGATAGTGGCTTGGTAATTCATATCTATCCGTCTGTTTATATCTATTATATATATATATATATATATATATATATATATATATCAGATCATCTATTTCGCCATATCTATCTATCTATCTATCTATCTATCTATCTATCTATCTATCTGCTTCCACACAGTCGGTTGATTCTGTATTGATATTGGCATTATTGTTCTTCTGAGTACCCGCAGAAATTTGGGCATTCAATACGTTTGGCGCCATATATTTACGAGGATCGTTGAAAATGTTCTAAGGCGGAATTGTAGAAAATACAGTTTTTCACTATTTTTCAATACAGTCCCTCTTGACATCAATGCATTTGGTTCAATCATTTTTAAGCATTGTAATCCCATCACGGAAGAAGATGGGGTCCTGGTCCTCCAAAAACTTCTCCACAGCACATGTGATCTCATCCTTGTTTCCAAAATAGCGACCACGCAAGTGGGAATTGAGTTTAGAAAAAAAAGGAAGAAGTCAGATGGAGCTAAGAATGGTGAGTAAGGTGGATGAGGTAGCAATTCACAGTTGGCTGCTTTAGCTACTGCAACCTGAGCAGTGTGAACGGGCGCATTATCCTGTAGCAAGAGCACACCTGCCCTCAGCTTTTCTTTGCGTTTCGACTTGATTGTTTCCTTCATTTAATGCATAGTACTGTTTATTAATAGTTTTTACTTTTCTAGGTAGTATATCATAATCATGTCTTCAGAATAAAACAAAATGAAGCCATCACCTTGTCAACAGACGATGCCTATTTGAACTCATTCGGGGTGAAGAACCAGAGTGTTTCCACTGTTGGAAATTCTCAGGATCTGGAAGTGAGTCAAAAGTGTTAACCATTTCCACCTTTTTGCTCTGGAGTCAGCATTCTTGGCACCCTATCTTGCAGACATCTTGCTCAACCCCCAAGTTAATACAGTATAGACGGGATTAGAACTAACGCCTATGGACTTAGTTATCTGCTGGACAGGAAGACGTCTGTCGTCCAAAACTATACAGTGAATGGCAACAACTTGTTCATCAGTAGTTGAGGTTTTTGGACAATCTCACCAAAGGTCACCTTCTCTGCTATCCCTGCACCGCTTGAAATTCGCAGCCCAATTCTTCACACTCGCATAAGAAGGGGGAGTCCACAGCAAGTGTCTGTACCATATCCTCATGGATTTTTTTGGGTGTCTTAACTTTCTTTTACAAATATATTATAACTTCTCGAACCTGTGTTTTGTCCATTTTTAGGAAGATTTCAAAGCAACGACAAACTCGTGTATACGAGACGCGAAAGCGAAAATCGCACCGCAGCTCGTGACGTAACACATGACCACGCGAGTTTGTCGTTGCTTGGAAATCTTTCATGCAACAAAAACAGACTCATTATATTGTTTTGTCCGTGTATTGTTTAATATATTGAAATGTAATTGTCATCTTTGATAATGGCTTATATAAGCCAAAAGTTTAGATAGGATTAAAAAAACATGTATCAATATTGTGATTTTCTTTCATTTTTCAATGATAATGTTATTAAGCTTATCAGACGTTATAAAAGGAATTTATTTAAAATAAATAGACAAAACTTTGATAATGGCTTATGTAAGCCGAAAACTTAGACAGGATTAAAAAAAACATGTATCAATATGGTGATTTTATTTCGTCTTTCAATGATAATGTTATTAAGCTTATCAGACGAAATGAAAGGAATTTGCATAAAATAAATAGATAAAACTTGTCTATATTATTTAATGAAACATGCATCAATGAAAAAATGTTGCTTAAATACGCATACAATATATATATATATATATATATATATATATATATATATATATATATATATAAGAGATATGTGCGCAAACATTAGGCTGCTATTTGCGTCTCGATTTTCAAGGAGCTTCCTATTTCAGGTAGGAACGCCTGAAATATATTGCGTTTTGATAGTAACATAAATATGTTGACGTTATATGGTATATACCCGCATAAAATGCTCAGTTCTAGCCTCCCATTTACTGCGATATTTCACTTCAGGCTTAAAATAAATCGAGTCCCTGGCGCCGACGAACGAGCTGAGGTGATTGGTATGCATCCATCCCCACTCGTCTCTTGATGGAGAATGTCATTTCTAAATAAATATCCGTTGCGCAGTCTTGTCAGTTGATTTTTAGAATAATTAGCGTCTGAGCAGATGCAAGACCCCTTCTTCGATTATGGAGTGTTAATGAACAGCAGCGGTATTTACCGGTGAGGATATCCCCCAGACGGGGCTCTGCTGAAGGGCAGAGTCTTGTCTCGGGAAACTGACTCCGTTCTCACGTGGTCTATAGGGAATTTTTGCCCGAGCCTACGTGCTCGGATGCCCCACTTTAAAACTCGGCCTTGTGCCACATCTTGCTGCGTGCGGCAGCGGGTAAATAAATAATTACCCGAGAAGACAACCAGAAAAAAAAAAGTAATAACCAATTCCCCCCCCCCCACTCCGGGAGTTGGCTTATGTAAATACAGTATCGGTAAACGTAAGTATATAAAGATATCACTAATTACAGAAGCAGCAAAGCCGAGATACAGAGTAATTATTATGCTCATTGCGAAAAAGAAACAATTTCCTCTATTGCAGGCTAACGTCAAGATGGCTGCGGAAACAAAATGTCGAAATACTTATTTACCAAGTGTTTTTTTTTTGTCGTAGACTGGCGCAAAGCCAGAAGTTCATATTCCTAAGTGATCACCCATGCACATGATTATCAGGTTCAAGGCTGCTTAAATTCGCTGATTAGGTGGGAACAGGTGCTTCTTGCGCGAACAGATCATAAACTCGAAATGGTCGGAAAACAGTTTGACAATCGCATGGTTAAATATTACGAAAAACAGATACTTGAAATATCCGGTTAGCGTAACAGCAAGGGAATTGCAATTGCTGTAGCTCGTTTCGTGCTAATGACTTTGGGAAGGTATGAATACATTTTCCTCGATGTATGGATTAAATAACAGGACTGCCTCAGTTCTCTTGACTTGCCTGGCAACCAAATTAAAAGAAGGGCAACTCCGAATTAAAACCTTCATATAAAGATAGGACAATGGGATCTTTAGCCTTGAATGGAGCAACTGATCGAGAAGAAAGAAGACATTCAAATTCTCGTTAAGAATAGGAGTAATCAGCGCTTTTAGCTCTGGCAGGGCAACCGATATCGGAGAAAGACAACACTGAACTAAAAAAAAAAAACAACCCAAAAAACAGCCTGAAAAGTAAAGGGCTCCGTCGCTTCTGCCGTAGCCGCACCTACTTTTGTTATGCTAGTGGTGAGATTGGCCGTTTCCACACAGGGAACATTCGGCTGAGATTTATAAAAAGAAATTTCTTAAAACAGTTTTTCAGAAAACGAATTCCTCAAGTTCACTAACTGTTATCGCTCCCTCTAGTAATGACGGGAATTTCCTTCCTAACCTTTTGTTTACGGTAGTGTAGAAGAGCAACATCTTCATTATGCCATTGTGTTATCCATTTTAGTTGTTACTGGAGGAATAAAATCCTGCTAGAAGGCATACAGTTACTCCCGCGTTCCGGAGATTGACAACTCTGCCGAGCGCTTCGATGATGGTGGCGGCATTGACCCCAATGCCCTGCGACAAGAAATAGAGTGGTATGACATAACCTTGTAGTACACGACTCTCATCACAGATGACATGAACTCCGTGTTCATTACCGTGACTACCTCTGTAGAAATAATTTTTCGTTCCTCTTCTTCACCTGGATACGTTCCAGTATCAGGTTCATGCCGCGTAACACTACGTTAGGTCATCTACGGAAACAATTTTGTTAAAAATTATGACTGAGTAATGAACTCGATACTCACTGGGTGTCCTACACTTTTGACCTTGTACCAATCTGAGTAGAACTTAATAATAAACAATAATGACTAAAGAAAGAAGTCACAGGATGGAGTGGTAGTTAACGAGCTAGTTTGACTGATCATTGTTACTGACTAGTCAGTTCGATACTCACTGGGCGCCCTATACTTGTAGCCTTGTGCCAAACAAAACTAAGCTGAGAAATTAACAACAAAGATAAAAAAGGGAATCACAGGATGGATTTAACGAGCTGGTTCAGTTGACTATTGTTACTGAGTAGTGAGTTCGATACTAGGCGCCCTATAATTGCAGCCTTGTGCCAAACTAAGCAAAGCTTAGAAATTAACAACAAAGACAAAAAAGGGAGTCATAGAACGGAGTGATAGTTAAAGAACCAGTTTGGCAGACAATTCTTACTGAGTAGTAAGTTCGATACTCACTGGTCGCTCTATACTTGTAGCCTTGTGCCAAACTAAACTAAGTTTAAAAATTAACAATAAAGACAAAATAAAAGCGCCTCAGGATGGTGTGAGGTTAACGAGCAATTTGGTTGACCTTTATTAATATGTAACGTGATCGATCTTCACTGGACGCTTCATGCTTGTGGCCTTGTGTCAAACTAATTTATGCTTAGTAAGTAAGCAACAATGACAAAAGAAGTGGGTGATAGGATGGAGTGATAGTTACCGAGCTATTTCGGCTAGCCATTCTTACTGAATTTTCATTGGGCGCCCGTTATTTGTGGGCCTTGTTTCAAACTAGGCTCATTATTTTAAGTAACTTGTTTACAAATAAGAGACCATTTTTCAAGATTAAGTAATAGTAATTATTCTCCAGAAATTTGGGATTTAGCATTTTCGGCCATACACTTGTCGATAATGAAAATGCATATTTATTTATATAAGAATACAATTATGGCACAAGGCCAAAAAAGGGGAGGGGTTGAGGCTGGACTTCACTAACTATCCTATACCTAGCTAATTCGATTCACGACCCATTCACTCATTACAATTTGCACATTCACCACAAAAACCCGTCCGTTGCCAACCAATCCTCCATACACCATAATACCACATCCTCTCAAGGGGGTGGGGATACAAAACGCGCCCCATACCATAAAAATTCAATGATCATAAATTATATATACAAATCTAAAGATGAAAAATGAGTGGGAAGGGAGATGAACCCAATAACAAACTAAAAATGAACACAAAGTAAACTAAACCTAACTGACGTTAGTAGGGCCCATCCAACCCTCAAAAAAGAGAGGACGCTGTATTCTACCCATTGGATACAATCAAGAGGTTCTCTCGCTAAGGGAGTGGGAAAATGAGAAAATATACACGGACATGGGAAATAATGAAAATGAAAATGTCGATAATAAAAATGTCGTATCTCAGTGTTATAGATATCTGTAGTTTTTATTTAATATTAAAATTTCGAAATTCGGCGTCAGAACATTTGTGCGTTATTATGACGTCACGAACAAGATGACGCCTAAGCAAAACTTTTCCATCGAGTAATGGGCGCGAGATCAATGTGTAATATCTGTTCACCTCATCTTGAACGGGAGAAGGCGCCTGGTGGTCACTGGGATTCCAACCCTGCAGCTAAACCTCCCAGTCAGTGGAGCATCGACGCCAGCGTGACAGTGATCGCGGGGACTGAGACAAAGATGTATTGAAAGTGTGCTGATCTCTGACCCCACCTCCCTTGATTAATATATGACCGGATCATTTCAGTTTATCGCTTGACCCCACTGGATTAGTACTAGAAACAGTGTGGGATACCTAAATTAAAAAGAAAAGAAAAGATAGGTTGTGATGGTAATATTATCTGTTTCCTTATAAGAAAACATCATTCAATGACCGAGTAGCCAGTACTGCCGTCGGTTGAAATTTATAAAATAATTTTTTTTTCAGGAAGACAGATTTCTCAAGTCCAGTAGCTGTTCTCACCCTTTCCAGTATTGATGGGAGTTTCCTTCCTAACCTTTTGTTTGAAGTAGTGTGGAATGTCAGTATCTTGATTGTGTCATTATTTTCTCTTCGGATTTTCTGTGCTATCCATTTTAATTGTTGCTGCTGTTAGAAGTCCTCAAGTGATGTGGTTTCTCTTATTTGGTACAATTCTTCGTTTGTGATTCTGCAGCACCAGTTCACAAGGCTCAAAGAAGAATGGTTATTGCCAAGATTAGGCTTCCCTCGCTCAAAGCCATTTTTAGTGATTCATCTTAGAAATCGGTTGTATACATATGGTGGCTGTCACTTCGCTGTTGAGTACGACGATTCCATGGTATCATTGCAAGACTCAGTTGACTCTTGAACTAATATGGCTCTTTAAATCGGACAAACTTTGGCACAAAGTTAGTAGACATGGGACACACATATATGGTTGTCACTAACTTGTCTTTTCAATCCACCAGCTGATTAGCAATCTTTTCCACAAATGTGACATAAAATTTCGGTATTTTATAGTTGGTTGGTGTTTTGTTGTAATAAATTCTCATATAACTTAATTTTCCTTCTTTAGTCAAGCGAATCCTACTAAAAACATTGCATGTGAGGTCATACATGATGACTTCATTCTCGTTATCAGGCATGGCCATCATACAGCATCCTGCAAAGAAACACCGGTGACATGAGATTGACATTGATTTGCATTGTTTTCCACGGACTCGGCAGTCATCACTAGTCATAACCTTAAGTCACTGTAGCATGATAACGACAGGGCGCAGGCTGCAATGCCTTGGAACACCTACCGGGCTCGCACACTTCCACCACGGGCAATTTCAAAGGTCATACATGCATACATACATGTGTATATAGAAAATAGAGCAAAAATTTGGCTCCTTCTTCTGGATTTAATAATTAAAAAGTTTCATAAGTTGTTTTGGTTCATTAACTTCTACTAAGATAGAGGTCGACTTAAGCTTCATAGCGACCAGGCCTAGGCTGTAATTCCTAGGGACACCCGCCAGGTTACATTTTCCCGCCAGGAATAGTTTCAGAGATTATACATACATACAGCACGAAGTCACATCGTGGCCGAGGGCTTAAGCGTGCTGACCTTGTTCAAATTGTTGATCACGCTAGATAATACGCTTTTTCCCAGAAACTGTAACTAAGGACTGCTCAAGCATAGTTGCAGTATAAACCACAGGTGGGCTCTGTGGGTGTTGAATAAACACAAATGCACATGAGCAAGCGTCTGCAATAGGGATTGGCTAGTTGTCATAGTAGACAGGTATCCTCGAATACGTGTGTCCAGCTATACATATATACATACACGCACATACATCACAGGGCAAAAGTTTCATATCTTTGGTTTAATAAACTGCTACTAAGCTTGGATGCTGATACTATTTGATACATTAATGCATGGCGTTTAAATATTTTAGAGGCGGCTCACTTAGAATTCTAAACCCGCGAGCACTAAGATTACCCTTAGCCAGCAAGGTAGATTAGTCCAAAAGCTCTACATTTTTAAGAAAACTTTACAGGAATGGTTTAATTACGTTATTATTATTGAATATATAATAAAATCCTTCAGGAAGAGAAAGTCTCTCTCACCTGAAGTGAGCTAGTAAATTATTTTTTGTAAAAGGCACACTTCAATTTTTACATAATTCTTCGAAATCCAGAATTTGGCACCGAACATTTGGCATATACAGTGCTGTTCGATAAAAGTGACTCACCTGATTTTTTTTACTCAATGTTCTCTTCTCCAGGATAAGCGATCTAAAATCTGAAGTAGAACTTTGAAAGCTCTTTGAATTTAGCATTATAAAGTACAGGCTCTCGAGAAAGCAGCTGAGCAAAAGGTCCATAAGTTTTCTATGGAGTTGAGGTCAGAAGATTGGGGCGCCCATGTCATAACACTCACCTGTTTTGTCCTGCTATTTACCCACAGCTGGGGGAGCAGAAGAGGATTCATACCTTCCCCAATGGAATTAGCACATAAGTGAATGTAATGGATTTGACTGGAATTCGGACTCGGCTCTCCGATTCCTCAATCCGAGTCGCTCGGATTGAGGAATTCCAGTCGAATTCATTACAGTGCGGTCTTCATGATATCCCAGCTTATTTTTGGTATGATGTTTCTGTCTTTTAGTTGCCATATATATGTGGATAGTGTGATTGCAGAATGAGAGGTGGTGGATGTATTTTCTTTGTTTGAATGTTCCTTCTATGGCGCCGATGTAGTACTTTGTAGTGTAGTTTACATTTACCTTAGCTTTGTATATGTTCGTTTGTAGGCAATTTCCTTGTCGTGGGCATGTAGTTTTGTCTCTGCAGTTGCATTGGGGGTCTTTGTTTACGCTATTGCAAATTAGTATTTTTTGTTGTGGATTTTTATTATTTGTGTTATGTTTTTAGTGCAGCTGTAGCTAATTTTACGGTGTTTTTTGTTAAATATTTTTGCTTTTGTTACGGGGAATTGCCTTTTTTATGGGGAATGTTGATGTTTATTCTGATGGTTTTATTATATGGTGGGATAAACCAAATTGTATTTCTTTTTCTGTTTATTTCC